>CM060067.1:7585674-8244285 GCA_030533445.1 Cyprinodon diabolis | reverse complement strand
GTAAAATACAATTCTGTCAAATGCTTGATTATTGTCTCTAAGTTGGAGTGTTGTGACAATGAAGTGCTAGAATGCTTTTCATCAAAGCAAAATGTGAATCTCCAACCATTTCCTGTGAGTGTGCCTGATTCGATAAAGTAAGTTTAATATGTTATTATGAACACTGAATATGAAAATAGGCACTTTAGGCTGAAAAGCATAGATTTGAAAAAAATTGAAGTCATGGAGAAAACATTACAGAAAACCCATATTTTCTAAAGTGTCTCCAGTTCAGGTACTTGTAAGTTGACAAAATTGGTGACAAAAATTAGTGGAAGGATTTGTAAGCAATGCGTCACTAGCAAAGCTAAAATTAGCATGACTTCTACAGAAGCCTAACAAGCGCTAAGAGAAAGGGTTAAATTAATGCTGTTTTTGTATAGGTTGTTCAAAACCTAAACTTAATCATTTCTTTGAATCAGAGTTGCAGCTTTATTGTAATTTCATTTAAATTATGAAAATGCAAAAGAAGACAAAAACAGAACCAAATAGACTTTAAATAGAACATTTAAAGTAGGACAGAGATATCTTACATTACTAACACCTGACAGAGTTCTCATAAACACAGTTTATGATTTATGAATGTTAAAACAACAACCAATGATTTAAAAAAGATAGGTTTGTAGAACATTATCTTACTCTCCTAAATTCAGTCTGGTGTGTCTATTCTTAGAAGCGGGATGTAAATTACACCCCTTATATTAATACATTTTTTTTAATATAAGTTTTTTCATTTTCCTGGTGTTTTATTCTGCATGTTTTTGCAAACAACTATTATCCATGGGTTCTTGATCTCCTGCAGCAGGACACAATGCTTCTAATTAGCTGTGAAAGTTAGTTTTACAGGAAAGATAAAAATTAAATGTGGTGTAGACAGAGATGGGAAGTAACGAAGTACATATACTTTGTTACTGTACTCAAGTAGATTTTTCTGATATTTTTACTTTACTTAACTACTTATTTTTATGGTGACTTTTTACTTCTACTCCTTACATTTTTACACAAATATCTGTACTTTCTACTCCTTACATTTAAAAAATTGGCTCGTTACTTTAGTTTTGAATCATTTCAATGGAGTTACCATTATTATTTTTCACGTCATCAATACCAAATTCAATCTAATTGGATGGGAATCTACGTTGCATTTGACGCACCACTACAAGATGAGTCGACAGATTCGGCGGTATTCATTCGCGGCAAATCATTGCAGCTTTGTGGCGGTGGCGTTAGCATAGTAGTATGGACGACGAGATGATTGAAAATGAACACAACGGAGATCTAGTCCTATTGGCAGACATCCATTTAAAATGTAGGCAACGGCATGAAAAAAGTGGTTTCTACTTTTACTTTTATACTTTAAGTAAATTTACAAGCCTGTACTTTGTTACTTTTACTTGAGTAAAGAAGTTTAATCAGTACTTCCACTTTTACCAGAGTATTTTTTAAAACAAGTACCTGTACTTTTACTCAAGTACGGAAAGTGAGTACTTTTGCCATCTCTGGGTGTAGAGCATCACAGCCACAATAAAAAAAACATAAATAACTAAAATGTGTGACGATTATAGGTTTCCTCTTCAAATATATTTATCAAAGTCGAACAGCTGGCACAAAGTAGAATATTTAGCTAATAAAATACAATAAATATTTTAATAACAATTGTCAAAATGTCTACATAAACCTAGGTTTTGATGCTTTACTCTCACCCCACTAATGTAAGTTAACATGGTGTTTTACGTTGAAGCTGAGTTATAAATAGTATTTCTAGTGTTCCCAACAATGAAATGTTATGTACTATTTAATTAGATTTAAACTTCTTTACTGATAGCAGCAAACCTTTTTTTATTTTTGTCTTTCAGTTTGAAGTTATATTTATAACAATTCTAAACCATTTTTTCACCATCGAAACATTAAAGGGATTTATGCTCAATTTCGGGGAGAACATTGGCATTAAATTAGTTCAGTGACAACGCACTGCAGGATTACAGTCTACCAAAGGATGACCTTGCTTAAAAATAGAGACGCTACAGAAAATTACTGTTTCACCACCACTAAGTTTTGTGAGTCACAGAAGATTGAATATACTATGAAAGGTAAAACCTAAGAAGGTAAATCTTGAAATATTGATGTAGACTAAGTCTTGGAGGGTGAAGTTATTTCTGTAATTTAGCAATAGTGCAGAGATTATTTTCTTCTTTCCTTCCAAGGTAACATTGAAGAAACTTCCCAAGCCTTCCTTGGTGTACTTACCTTCTTCCCTCCTTAAAATCCCCCTGCAAAATAACTCTTCTGGCTTAATTGCCATGAACGGAAAACTCATCTACACTTTAATACCACCAGGCCACACAGGCCAATGCCATTGGTCCTGGTCTCCAGGCCACTTACCTCTGCTCCTACCTCTCAGTGCATGTTATTTCCCAGTGCCCCCAAGAAGCTTCCAGGATCAAGATCACCAGTTACACTAAATCAGTGCAACATGTCAACTCAACATGTCAAACTTTGATATCAGTCTCCTGGAAATTGTCTTACACACAGGTCAAAGGTACAATGAAACAATGACAGAGATTGTTAATTTTTCTCCGCTAAATGATGCTACTGCAAAGTGATCTTCATTTCAAACAGTTTCAGTCATCATACCCATGGAGCCCATAAAATATGAAGGTTGCAAAAAAAAAAAAAACAGAAAAATAATATTCAGTTACTGTCATGATTTAATTAAAGGTCTGACCCAAAAATGCAGAAGACCAAACAGGGAGAAGATTTAACAGGTTTATTTAGAATATTGAGATGAGTCCAGTGCTGCTCAGAGTAGAATGAAAGGAGTCCAGTGCTGTTCTGAACACTGTCAAACCAGAACTGGAAAGGTGAGGGGAAGACAATGTGGTTAATTCAGGCTCAGTGGGAAATTAGATTATTTGGCTTGAATTGGAGGAATAGGTTGCAGACTCACATTTCCAGAAAAAGGGTGCCTTTATGGAATCCAGTCTGTGTGGAATGTTCCAGACAGAGTGCCCAGTATTGGCAAAACAAATACTTACAGGTAATACAGGTAATGAGGCAATGAGCTGCAGGTGTGCAGGGAAACCCAAAGAGGGCAGTACAAAGGAGAGGAAAGGAAACACAAAAACAGACCACACACACTGGATTCCTGACATTTATAAAAAAACACATCTCATTTAGGGCAACCTCTAAAGTCTTTTTTTTTTTGGTGTGGCACTAGTGGCTAATTTTTTCAACAGTAGAATAAGGGGATATGAGAGAGGGGGAGAGATATGCGGCAAAAGACCTCTTGTCGGATTTGAACCCTGGTTGGCCGCGTTGAGGACTAAGGCCTCAGTACTTGGGTCGTGTGCTAACCTACGCTCCACCTGCACACCCACCTCTAAATATCTTCACATGAATAATATATCCTTGCGTAATACCTGCATTTCAGGTCTTCAACTAGTGGGAACATGTAATGTTGCTTCCTTACAATCTTTGGTTGCATCTTTTGATGTGATTTTTCAAAATCTTGTATTTGAATTAAAAACTGAGGATCAAATTCTAATATTATTCAAACTGGGTGACAAAAAGCAACTTTTCATCATTGTGTACAAGATTAAAGATAATTTTATAAAACTGAATTAATTTCTGCATTGTTGGAAAAATAGAAGAAAATATTAATTAGGATCCTCTCAAGGTACTGTAGCCTGCATGGTTTTATTATTAAGTTAATTTTATGATTTATTGGTTTATCGCTCTGTTTCAGCTTATCAGCTGAGTCTGCTCATTGATTTATGACCTCAGTTTTCTGTGTTTTGGCATTCTAAATATGCACTGCTGTTTCTGCTTGCAATGCATGTTTCTGTAATCACTTTTCTTCTGTAAATCTGGTTCACTTCCTGTGTGGAAGACTGTATTTGGGTCCTGTGTTCAAAGCATGAGCTTTTACAAAAGAGTTTTTGCACAGTCTACCTTCATCCTTTGGAAATTTAAACATCTTGAATAAAAACCAGAAATCTAGACAAATTTGAAGCAGAAGTGGAAACATGTGTCTTGCCAAAGGTCAAGAGCTTGCATTTTCTTTTTTTTTTTGGTGTGTTTTACCAATATACAGCGGGTGAAATAAGCATGGGACATGACACCATTTTCCTCAGTAAATATATATTTCTAGAGGTATTATTGACATGATATTTTCACTGGATGACAATAACAATCTATGCAATCCACACAACAGACAATCAAAGTGAACATCAAAAAAAGCTTCAGGAGCAGCAGGTATCGATTAGCTATGTGTGTGGAAGGCATAACCTATGGTCAGTAGCTGCAGCTTAGTATTTTGTATTAGTGTGTATCCGTGAACACCTGGAACCAAACTCCCATGGTACGTATGAATGGGCATGCTCGTGTATAAAGAATTTACAAAGCTTCTTCAGAAGAAAAAGGTTTGTGTGGCCCTAGACTCACCCTACAGGGCCCAGGATTGATAAAGAGGCGATGTGAGCCCCAGATATCCAAAGGCATCCCAGACCACTAGGACTCAAGGAGAGCAGACACAGGGATGACGGCACCAACCAGAGAAAGATAAACAAGAACAGCCACATCCCGATCGCCGAGGTGCCAAATCCCAAAAGGGTCCAGTCCATGAGGGGCCAGACCCCAGAGGCTATAGTGCTGAGGTGCCACTTGGCCACCGCAGCGAGCCCATGGGCTTGGCCAGTCAGTGGACTGGATAAGAGCCCAGCAATCCAAGGGCTTGGGGCCCACCACACATTTTTATTTAAATTCAAGAGCACCATTTTACCCTGCTTGCACTCAAAAATTATAATGCTTCCCTTCAAAACTGCTGCTTTCTCTTAAATATACTCTCTTCTCAAAAAAAAAGACAGATTTAATGTTCCCTGCATGGTAGTTTTGTTCCTCTCACTTGCATCCTTCTAACCACTTTCAAACTTCCTCGCTGCTCAAGGCAGAAATTCACCTGCAAACCTGTTGTTCCTGCATGTTGATTGTTTTTGCTCTCTTTCAGATTGGAGTTGAGTGATTGCCTATCAACTGTTTTAGCCAATAGAAGGGCAGTGTGGAACTGCAAGGAGAATCCACTTCCAAACTTAAGCTAATGCACTTGAACCTATGTTACCAAACCCTTAAATTTTTGCTAAGAAAGAAAGGCCAAAACATACATTTGAATGCCAAACTCTACACAACTGTTGAAAACTGTTGCTGAGTTCACTAATATTTTTGCAGAAAAATCCTAAAAATTATATAATTTTCTTTCAGTTATAAAGTGTTAAAAAACATAAAGATTTTTCCTTCACAATCAAAATGTTACAAAAGCATTAAAACCTAAGAACACACAACTTCTATCTAAGTCAATACCTCTTAAAGCTACAGTGTGTAACTTTTAGCGACATCTAGCGGTCAGACTGCAGACTGCAGCAACATGAACATCTCCCCCCCACCGCTTCTCCCCCCCAACAGTACGGCGTGGGTTACGGGACAAAATGTCTTCCACGACGTCTGCATCACCTACCTTCTCAAGTGATGAGGTTTGTTTACATAGATAATTTTACAGATAGTATTTTATTAGTCTGTGTAGGGTATAGATTTCATGTAGACTTAAGATAATAAATATACCCGTAATTTTTTCTACATCGTTGTGACGTTTTGGCGATCTCGCAATCGCTAGTTTGTTGGCTCTGCGCTGCCGTAGCGCAAAGATGTCTGCCTCCATGGCTGCGAGACCCACTCCTATGTAATTATAAATAGCGAATTCTAAGGCAACGCAAATATTAAGGTTAAGAGGCTGAGCTCGTAGATGATGATAAATAACATAGTTAGGTATAATATATTACATTTCTGACTGTATATCCCTGTAATTATTACACACTGTAGCTTTAAACACAGTTATTGCCAGGGGAGGGGTTAGTTTGCTTGATGCAATGTGAATCACAGACATAAAAATATCTAGCACTGTACCAGATTAAAAACTAAAATAAAATTTCAAACATTCTTCAGATTGGCTAAAACACCAAATAAGTAAACAATCTTAATAAAAGATAATAAAATAAAAGAGAAGAGAATACAAAGAAAATCAACTTCTCTGTTAAAAAAGATGGGAAACTAAAGATAAAAATGCATCTCAGGAAATCAGAACACCAACTGATCAAATAAAGCTGATGACCAAGTGTTCTTACATGTTTATGTAACACATAGTCTATATCAAAAAGTCTTTTTCAAGTTATTTTGAATAATCAAATTTATTTTGCTAGCACCAAGAAGAACACAAGCCTGCACGAAATGATTTTTCATGTTATTTAGAAATTAGACATTAGGAATTAATTGGCTTAATTTACTTACACAGTGTTGCTGTTATTTGGTGAAAAGTTCTGAGTTTATAGGAGCCTTTTCACTGACATTTCAACTTTGTGCCTCCTTACTTTAATATTAAAGTTAATATTAGTGGGGACAGAAAGTAATGCTTAAGCCCAAACTCTCTTGGAAATGGAGCAAAACCATTGCCCAGTCACCAGTCCAGCCAACAGAATAACAACCTTAGATACATTAGGATGCACTTGTTCCCTTTTTTGACTGTGCTTGTGTTACTATCTTCAGAGAAAATAATTAATCTGATTCTGTTTAAGTGAAAAATGTTATCTTTATAGAAAGTGTATGCAAGTTTGTGGTTCTAATTGTACAGATGTGTGGTTGGTATTGGTGAAGGAATGGATGAATGCATACAAAAGAAGAGAAATACTTAAAAGACAAAAACAATTTTTAATTTTGCGCTATGTTATTCTCTCAATTTTCTGCTATGCCCCAATGTAGTTTTCTTTCTGATGTTACTCGGTGATATGATGCAGCCTGCTTATTTTCCCATCCAACTTACAAAGATTGAAAGTGACCCTCGGTTTTTGCTGTGGGTCAATAGAAAATGTAATCAATGCAATGCTCCCCTGTTGTCAATTTCATGCTATATGCAGGAACTCATTTCGGTTTTTTAAAAGAAAATACAGCCGGCTTCTTTTTGTTGTTTTATTTATAAAAGTCAGAATTACTATCTTGGAGAGATGCACAAAAAATCCATTATCTGTGATCAGATAAATGTCAGGGAATATTTGCTCATGGCTTCATGAAGCAAAGATGAAATGAAATAAAAGGAATTTCACCAAAGTCATTTTTTATTTAGTAGACCCGTACTACCCTTTTTGATTGATTCCCTGCAAGTTCTGTAAAAGCATGAAAGAATTTCAGAATATCTCATTCAGGTATGGGTGAAAAGAAAAGAAAAACAGTTTGAGTTGTCTTTCACAATCAGAACAGACATGCTATAAAAAAGTTTATTTTGCTCCAATTGTATAAAGTGATAAATGAAAAGTCCCTGAAAGCAGGATGGATGCATGGTTTGTAAAAAAACACATCTGAGATGCATCAATCTCTGTTTATGGCAGTCAGGTGCGTCTAGGAGGGGAGACGTATAATTCACATCTTGAATCACTGAGCACAAACAGCTGCGGCTGCTAAAACAACGCTACCACCCTCACCCAGCCGTGGCTAGCCTTCATCTTCCAGGCAGCAGTCTTATAAATCCCATAAAAGTGCCGCCTCCTGACACCTATGTGCTGATCAGCTGAAGAATCTATGGGCTTCACATATCCAGAGGGGGCATTGCTAACAACCAATTCCCCTTGGTACATGTTGTGTTTGGGGGGCACCAGGATATCTCAAAGGAGCTGGCTGGGTTGAGTCAAAGTGTCTTTCTGGTTGTTTTACACCAGCTTGGCTGTGAGGGGTGCCTTTGCAGGGTTTTAGAGATAAGCAACTTGTGAGAATTTCTTAAGGAAAAAACAAGTTAGGGCCATGGGGAACATGAAAAATGAAAGCAAACGCAACATATGCTGTACAATTGGCTAAGCAGTTTACTGTTTGATTCCTGCCAGAGAGAAAATACATTTGCACAAGTTATAGTTGAAGGAGTATTACAAATATTATTTCCAGTAGGGTTCTGTTCAAAGTAGAGGTTTGAACATGACCTTAATTAATGAGTTAGGAGATAGCTGGATCCTAGACCTGGACATGCCAGAGTCCTTGGACCTTGACTTTTTTTTAAATAACAGTAATCTTGATTCTTTAACACAAAATGGCATTATGTTTCTTTTCAAAAGAATGTCTGTCTTCCAACTTCAGTTGCAGCGGGTAAAATAAGTATCAAACACACCATTGTTTTTCTCAGTCAATATATTTCTAAAGGTGCTATTGACATGACATTTCACAGTGTGTTGGTAACAATCCCTGCCATCAACACATACAATTAATCCGAAACACCGGCCACAACCAAACTTGCTGGAAAACCTTCCGCCACAATAATCCCCTCCCCTTTATAATAGACCAATCACATTTACTTTATTTACTCGTGTAAAGTTGGGCACCACTTGGGAGAATTTGTAAATGCAACGCTTGGAACAGCCACTTCCCTACAACTTTAATAAGATCCTCATCAAATGGTCATGCAAAGTTTGTTTTTAAAACCTAATGTGTGTAATGGAGCTAGTGAATGATTTTTCTTTTTTTTATGCACATAACTACAACAAAAATGTTATTAAATCAGGAAATAAGACAGAATGATTGGCAGTAAGGAGAGCAGTGACAGAGGACGCTCCGAAATACTGAAGAAAACCTGCTAACAACCAGGTTAGCTCTGGGGAGAGCTCTGAAAATGGTTGAATAAACTCGCTTTGTGAACCAGAAAAGTCAGAGTTTCTCTGTTTTCGGGTTTAGACAACTTAGACTTTTTAGTAAACCTTCTTCAATTGTTTCAAAGAAAACAAAAAGTAATGCACACAACTGCCATGGCCTGTATGCACGCCCACCATGCAAGACTCTATTGCTGATAAACAGCATATTGAAGCTCGTTTAAAGTTTGCTGCAGAACATTTAGAAAAGCCTGGCAATTACTGGGAGAATATACTCTTCTGAGATGAGACCAACATTTAACTCTTTGAATATCATAATACACATCCTGTTTGGAGGTTAAATGGCACTGCACCTCACCCCAAAAACATAATACCAACAGAGAAGTTTAGAGGTGGGAACACCATGATGTAGGCCTCTTTTACAGCATATGGTCCTGGCAAACTTCAAATGACTGAAGAAAGAATTAATGGAAATATGTACAGAGCATTCTTGATAAAGATTTGCTGCCATCTACGAGGATGATGTAGATGTTACGTGGGTGGACATGTCAGCAAGAGAATTACCCCAAACACACAGCCAAAAGAACTCTGAATGGTTTCAGTTGACAGGATATGAGATTTATTGTTTTATTGTTTGATATGAGCGACATGCGGATCAATTTATATCGACAGATGAACAAATACTAAAATTATATTGAAATTACGCATAAATGTATTACTTAATTTCAGGGCCAAAGAAGCTATTTCCTTGGGTTTAGGGTTAGGATTAATTTGTTGATTGCATCCTACTGAGCCTATGGGTAGGTACAGTAGGAAGCACAATCTTAAACCATTCTTTGGGACTGATAACTGCTAACAACAATTATTTAATGGACCGATAACAGGCGAAGCGGCTGCTTCATCTGATCACCCATATTTAAAAATCTCACACATTAGAACTTACTAAACATGAGGTTATTATCTATAATGAACAAAGATTCATTATAGATAAAATTAGATGCACTTATGAAGGTTTTATTCTATTACTGTAAACAAAAAAAGGTTCAGAATCAGAATCAGAAATACTTTAATAATCCCAGAGGGAAATTACTTTTGTTACACGCTCCAGTTACAGTTTTATATATATATACACACACATCCAACTTAAGGTTCCGTTACCTATTAGTTTCATGAAGGGCATCCTTGTTATTAAACAAGTATAAAACATGCAGGTAGATCTAAAATGTTCTACACTAATTACTTAGACCTTTGTGACAGCAAACTTGGATAATCTTGGTTTGTATGTTGTTAAATCCCTTAAGAATTTAGTATCAGTAATTACCAGAGTACTTCCAGTTCAGAGCAGTTCAGTCAATAATAATTTCACCACTTTGGGAAAGTAGAGAAATATTCAACTTGCATCCTGAGATGGTCCGATGATCCTTGTATATAAAAACAAATTAAACAAGAGGGAAAAAAAGCTTAAAAAGACAGACTTTTTACAGGCTGTGAATGTAGGCTTAAGTCGCTCGCTATTTGTCTTCATCTAAACCTACACTATATTGCCAAAAGTATTTGCTCACCTGCCTTGACTCACATATGAGCTTAAGTGACATCCCGTTCCTAATCCATAGGGTTCAATATGACGTCGGTCCACCCTTTGCAGCTAGAACAGCTTCAACTCTTCTGGGAAGGCTGTCCACAAGGTTTAGGAGTGTGTTTATGGGAATTTTTGACCATTCTTCCAGAAGCGCATTTGTGAGGTCGCACACTGATGTTGGACGAGAAGGCCTGGCTCTCAGTCTCCGCTCTAATTCATCCCAAAGGTGTTCTATCGGGTTGAGGTCAGGACTCTGTGCAGGCCAGTCAAGTTCATCCACACCAGACTCTGTCATCCATGTCTTTATGGACCTTGCTTTGTGCACTGGTGCACAGTCATGTTGGAAGAGGAAGGGGCCAGCTCCAAACTGTTCCCACAAAGTTGGGAGCATGGAATTGTCCAAAATGTCTTGGTATGCTGAAGCATTCAGAGTTCCTTTCACTGGAACTAAGGGGCCAAGCCCAGCTCCTGAAAAACAACCCCACACCATAATCCCCCCTCCACCAAACTTTACACTTGGCACAATGCAGTCAGACAAGTACCGTTCTCCTGGCAACCGCCAAACCCAGACCCGTCCATCAGATTGCCAGATGGAGAAGCGCGATTCGTCACTCCAGAGAACGCGTCTCCACTGCTCTAGAGTCCAGTGGCGGCGTGCTTTACACCACCGCATCCGACGCTTTGCATTGCACTTGGTTATGTATGGCTTGGATGCAGCTGCTCGACCATGGAAACCCATTCCATGAAGCTCTCTGCGCACTGTTCTTGAGCTAATCTGAAGGCCACATGAAGTTTGGAGGTCTGTAGTGATTGACTCTGCAGAAAGTTGGCGACCTCTTCGCACTATGCGCTTCAGCATCCGCTGACCCCGCTCCGTCAGTTTACGTGGCCTACCACTTCGTGGCTGAGTTGCTGTCGTTCCCAAACACTTCCATTTTCTTATAATACAGCTGACAGTTGACTGTGGAATATTTAGGAGCGAGGAAATTTCACGACTGGATTTGTTGCACAGGTGGCATCCTATCACAGTTCCACGCTGGAATTCACTGAGCTCCTGAGAGCGACCCATTCTTTCACAAATGTTTGTAAAAACAGTCTGCATGCCTAGGTGCTTGAATTTATACACCTGTGGCCATGGAAGTGATTGGAACACCTGATTCCAATAATTTGGATGGGTGAGCAAATACTTTTGGCAATATAGTGTATGTTGTTAAATGAATAATTCACTGGCGGTGAATCCAGACATGCTCTAAATATTCATCCTGATTTATCCACAGCTGCAAAATGTATGCATAGCAGTATGTTTTAATAAGATAGCTTTGAATAAAAATGCTATTCCAAAGATGTTTGTGGTGTGATAATGTGTTGTTATGTATTTATGTTTTTGTTAGTTTGCCTCACTATGGCTTTTCGTTGTGTACTTGTAATCCTGAAAAATTACTACGGTAAAGCTAGAAACCCCATCTCCTTTATCATCACACACATTATGCAGGCAGAAGAAAGTAAATCCCTGAAAAGGCTACACAGAGTTTTATGGGCAAACATGCTTAAACAGATTTTCAGGTAAATTCAAGGCTATCTTTTTATCTTGTGCAGAGGATAAACTCAAGCACATCCAAGAATTTAGAACAGGAAAACATGCAAACGCATCTTAGTTTGAGATGAAAATACCTATCTCCATTTGCTAGGGCATTACACGCCTGTCCTTTCTGTCTTCTTCCTTTTGTATGTAAATTGCGTATGGTGAAAGGAGTCTCACTGTGCTCTTACAGTATCCCACTGTGTACCAATTTGATCCAAATCAGATTTTTCCTTTTATAAATTCAAAACCTCACCTTACATTTGGACACAATAAAAAGTACTATCTGACCTCAAATCTCTCGCCAATCGCTTTTGCCTTCAGTGACTTTCTCTGAGGGGGAAAAAAAGACACCATTAATCTCATGTTTCACCTGTCAAACTCACAGAGAAGTGTTTGTGATGCAGGCTATACGACTCCTGCAGTCTACTATTCTCCAAGGACACACTTTGTTACTGCGCCATTCAGTTGTTCCCAAGTATCTGAAAAAAAAAGCTTTCAAATAACAGCTTAATAAATTTTAAACACTTTAAATTACATTCTTATGACAAAAACAAACATAGGGACTGACAGCAAATTATCCTAAGGAGATAAGAACCATCCTGGTGCAAAGTTTGCTAACTGACCAAACTGTATCAGCAAACTTTGCAGGGGTTTCAGTGGTTCATCCTGAATCTGTATGTGGATTTTTTTTTTATTACATTGGTCCCTACCTGAAATGGTCAGTCAGGCATCACCAGAACTATGATCTGAAACTTTAAAGCATGACAAACTTCAACAGACTTTGGGTATACCAACACAAACTATTTAGTTCTTGAAAAAAATAAAAAAAATAAAAAACTTAAAAAGTTTACTCTTATCTTAATGAACTGAGAGACTTCTGTGGCTTTATTTTCCGAGCGGTATGAGGTTGCCCCCAGTTTGGTATGTGACAGTTGAATGGTTATGCTTTATTTCAGAGCAAGGCTAAATATATGAACTAAAATGTCAAAGGTTCTTAAGGTGGAGACTTGATATTTTCTGTAATCTTGAAGCTGCGTCTAGTGTTCACACATATAACATAGTGTCTAACAATATCAACTTCTAAAGCAGGGAGAGACTAAATGAAACCAGGAGTACTTATCAAGACCAGTTAGTGTGAGCGATTTTTTTATTTTTTGAGTTTAGAGACAATGAAACCTTTTAAGGTTATCCCTCTGTCTTAAAGGATATCTCAAATGCACACTTTTGACTTTCAATTTGTAAAGTCTCATTTCCTGCACGTTTTTTAATACTAATAGGTTGCTCCATCGCAGCATTTACCTGAAAAGCAGGTATATCTACAAAAACAAGTTTGCCTTAACAAGTAGACACTTTTTTTTTCAGGTAATTTAAATAATGAACTATTCAGACAGGGTTTTAAAAGTGCAGCCCTTAAGCGCTGTGGATAGTTACTTCTAGATGTTGATCTCCTCAGTACTGATGAATCAGATATATAGGACATTAGCAGGACTCTTGACCCTGAGTACATAACTGAGTCCTTTGGTTCAGGTGTGAATTTTACGTGATGCCCAGGGACACATAAAAGTTTTATGACCCTTATGGATTTTGACATAGCTGATCTCAGATAATCTCCCTCCCTTTGCATTATACAATATTTTCATAGAGAAAGACATTCAGTCCTGCTTATAGATGGTGCTGCAGCCAATGTTCTGTCAAAGTGTCCCTGTTGGGTGCCTTTCATGTATTGCATGATCTCATTCACTGGGCTGTCAACTGGAAGTGTCCCGCTTCCCAGAGTTATGTTCTGAAAACTGCCAAAGCTGTCATAGTTTTGGGACAGACCCAAGGCTACTCTTCTAAACTATTATGCCTTCTCAAACAGCACCCGGGCATTCAAAATAATCTGCCCATCTTGACACCTTTAGAAGGGTTCAAAATATGTTTCAATGGTCAGTATGCTGCCAGACCTTTCAAAACTCAAAACCTTATAGGTTACCGTGATATTTATTTTTTTTGCAGGGGTGTTAGACATAGACAAGAAAGTAAATAAAAAAAAATTGGTTCCCTTTGTTTCCCAATGTTTAATTAGCTTGATATCCAATACATTTGTGTAATTATGTGCTAGAAAATATACCTGAAAATAACTTATTTGATAATTAAAAATGTGCTAAATTGAGCCAAGTTGTTTCCCAAAAATGTCGATATCTTTTTTTCTCTTAGAGTGAAATTGTAATATTCACCTTTAAAAAAAAAACAGTTGATTGCATCAAATCATTGACTTGAAGGCAATCCCTCACGCTACGCATGCTTGTATTGAAAGTGAAGAGGAAAAACTCTCTTTTAACAGAAAGAAACCTCCAGCAGAACCAGGCTCAGTGTAAGTGGCCATCTGCCGAGGCCGACTGGGAGACAGAGATCACAAGATTGTTTATTAAAAATGTAGCAATTTGTGAAAAGCACAAGGATAACTACTAATATTTCAATGTATCTTAATTTTCCTAATTTTAACACTAACAGCAAAAAAAATCTATACTGGTAAGCAACCAATCAAATGACTTGAACTCAAACAAGAACTATTGTCTTTCTCAAGGAAAACATGCCTAACAGTTGAAGACCCATATTGCATTGACAATATTACTGATTTTCAGTTAAAAACATTGCCGATTTCTGAGATGTTTTTTTTTTAATTATTATTATTTTCCAGAAAAAAAAAGTCCACAGAATGCAACACTACCTAGATGTAAATTATGTAGTAGTCTTGAGTCTATATTCCCTGCTGCACTCTTATTCACTGCTTCTGACTGTATAACATATAGTTATTGTATAAAATGCTCAATATAATAGCATAAGCTACAACAACATTTAATTTCTCTTTGGGTGTAATCCATTTTTTACATTTAATTGAATCATGGACCAATCTGTTTTAATTCCAAGCTGAATTTGTGTATTACATTTCATTAACACTGCTGTAAATTGCATCTCAATAGAAAAAGAAGAAACAAACTTATGGTATATTCTTGAAAATATACCCTAAATAGGAATTAGTCAGTTTTAAGTTTTAACTATTATTAAAATGGTTTCCAGTTCTGAGGTTTTGTAACAAGCAACAGATTATTAAAGTAAAAGTGGAAAAGAACCTCTGTTCATTAATAATGAAATAAACAATTACCAGCATATCAGAGAAAAACACAGTCTCACAAAGTAATGTATCTATGAGAGTGATCACATCTAGTCCAGGAACAGAGATCTCAAGAGGTGTTTTACAATGCACCTTGGGGAGAAGGACAATCTAAACTACCTTCTGCAGTTTGTGAGCAAGACCTAAATAAGCTCCAGAAAACAGATGGATGATGTAATAGACTGAAACTTTTCTTACTCTATCGTATCCCATATACTCACGTGTTGGATAGAATTACCATGAACTATTTACACACACATAAGCAAACTCACATTTATCCCTGGAGGTGCACAAAATTTCAACACTCGTTTCTCAGCCTGAAGGTAAAAATATTATTCACATTGCATGTGGGTACTATGGAGCAAACTCCCCTGGGTAAATGCTTGGACATGACAAAATACATAAACAACATGCAGAGGTAGAGATGAGCAGACAGTTACCATACAGTTATATCACATATTTTTTGACCTTGGTGGTCACTGATGGATAAATAAAGAGCTTTGACAGAAATACTGATCTGTACTCTGCTTATGTTTTTATTATTTTCCCTGTTTAAATGCTTAGAGTGTAACTCTCACACTGTAAGAGACCATATCAGGCATACGAATCCTGCAGATAATGATCTTCTAAAACAATTGTGATGACTGTCTTCTGAGCTTTAACAACTTAACATCTCTAAAGCTTCTATCGATCAAATCTAACGAGCAGAAATCCCTCCACCTCTCTAGCTCTTTGTGAATGCTCGATGCTGGAAACTGAGTACATAATTGAAATAAGATGATAATAAATAAAGTTTCTTTATCATATTTCTCAGATGTTGCATTATTTACTGTTTCCAGAAGTAAAGCTCCCTAATTCCAACAATAAAATGAGTTGATGTTATGGTCACTGGGGTTGATCAAAGGTCATTAGGCCTAGCTGTTCAGATGCCCATCCTGCACACTACCAATGGAACAGAAAGCAAGATGAACAGAGAGAGACTATTAAGTGAACATGGCAATCAACTTAAAGGAGAACTCCTTTACTGCTGTTCCTCTTTATTATGAGCAGTAGTTACTGATTATTAGTTACAGAGCTCTTTTATTCTTGGGTTACCTGGTGGTGCAGTTTGTAGTATGGCTGGACGATAATTCAATAACAATTTACTCACAAATCAATAGAGGTTTGGTGCAATAGAGAAAAAAAAAGTTTAATATAGAGACCCAGTTTTCCTTCCTCTTCATTGTAGCCAATCATGTAGGTTGATGCTACAGTCACCACTTCTTCCCAACTCATTGCAATCACAAACCCAGGCATGCCGTCACAAAGCTCCACCCTCTCAAACCACAACACAAAGCACCTAAAGATGTTGCAACAAGGAGAGGCAGAGGAAATCGTCCCAAAAAAGGTTTTCAGTAGTTTCCCAGTTTGGCAATATTTCAGTTATAGCAAGTCAGACAAAAAGCCAATCACAGTTATTTTTTAAACTTTGCAGGGAAGTTTAAAAAATGACTCTGTGCAGCTCCACGTCGTCGAAGGAATCTTCTGGAACTTCTGCCACAGAAAGGTAGGTAAACCAAGCCACTACAGCGACTCTGGTGAAATGAGCACTAGAAGATGGAAGAATGGATGGTTGTTTTCATTTACATGTTTTTTTTTTCTGTTTTTTTATTTACCAACCATAAATGTGCATACACTCATGGTATACATTTTAAAAAGAAGTATGAAAAAAAATAAAAAAATAAATAAAAATAAATAAATAAAAAGAAGTATGAACTAAAACAATGCATTTCAACCTTTCAAACTTAAACAAAATTACAGGTAAAAGTAATATACATTTCTGCCAGTGGTTGAAAATAAGGATAGAAGTCAGGCAAAAAGGCTTAATGGTAGAAAAAAAACACTGTTATTTAAACAAAACTCTTCCTTGTTTTTACATTGTTAATGTTGGGAACTTTACTTTTACTTCACAAGCTTAACCCCCAATTGGGAAATATGTGAAGAGTATAGGGCAAAGTAATTAGCCTCAGTGATTCATAGAGACACAGTGATTCATGATATTTGTGTGGTGTTGCTCCTCATGGTTCTTGGTCTTCTCCAGTGTTGGGCACGTTACTTTGAAAAAGTAATTAGTTATAGTTACTAGGTACTTCTCCCAAAAAGTAACTGAGTTACTAACTGAGTTACTCCACAATAAAAGTAACTAGTTACTAGTAAAAGTAACTATTGCGATACTTTTGCGTTTCTCGCCCCCGTAACCCTCAACACCCAGCCCCCACCTTCTCGCCATGTGTTTCTAAAGCCAGCTGAATAGAGCGGACGACAAAGACAAGAACCTGCAGAGAATTTTGCATTTATTGCAACTCAATGTAAATGACATCAGGGGGGAACGAGATGTGAAGTTTTTTAACAGGGCATTCAGATCTGGTGAGTATATGAAATTAATAACTGGGGATGTCTAATTCTGAAATCCTGTGTTTGGGTTGTTATAGATACTGCAACATCTATCTATACATCTATCTATCTAGATGTATACTCTGTGTGTGACATAAAATATGGATCTCCATCCCTGCCACAAAGGCCATCAAATAATGTTTAAAATAAAAAATAAAGTAGGTTGAGAAGGCAGAGTATCCATCCATCCATCCATCCATCCAGATTTCTCCCTTTCTCCATATAGGCTATCATTTGATCGTTCACGCTCTCCATAGTTCTCCTGTGGCGCGAGCACAGGGCGACTGGTGCGCGCCTTTAGCGAGCATGCGCGTTTCCTGTCGCTTGCGCGGTGACTCGTGCCGCCTGCGCTGTGCGGAGATGCAGAGGAAACCGTATCTGATGGGGAAACGCAGCTCGACGTAACACCGGTATTTCCATGTGGAAAACGCTGTTTGCTCCTGGATCCTCCTCACTCTCCATCTCTCTGTGTGTGATGTACGGAAACACCCACCTAACCAATCTCACTATACATCAGCCATTCTCATCCTCCCTTCTCTCATGACAAGGCGCGCACCTCTGGATGACCTAAAAAATAATCTTTAATATCTCTTAAACAAAAGTAGCACAAACAATATTTTTTTCTGCACAAATCTGCACTAACGTTGCACTAACCATTCAGTCTATTTGCAGAGTTTTTTGACGTGGGTGGGGTGTCAGCTTCACGCAGCTGCGCACGAGTCCTATCATGAAAAAAGGTTCATTGTGCGACCTGAGTAACGCGCAGTAACGGGGTGTCTGCAATGGTAACTGCGTTATAGTTACAGTCAAAGAAATTAGTTAGATTACTCATTACTAAAAGAAGGTAACGGCGTTAGTAACGCCGTTACTTTCAACGCCGTTAGTCCCATCACTGGTCTTCTCATAATGTGTCTTCTGTGATGAGCCTAAGCACTCCAGAGTCCAAAAACATGCCCTTTTATACCTTTTGGAATCATTGGCATGAATTGCTTTTACTTTCCACCAATGGCTGATTGTCGTCATGAACTAATCTCTGAGGCACTTACTCTGGAAAGTACCGAAATGGTCCTTCTTAATCATCGACTGTGTTTAGAGTTGATATGAGTCATATGCTGGAGTCACAGGATCTAAAATGCATTGACATGATTCCTTCCTCAAAAGCCAGGCAGAGTCAAATTCTGGCAGTAAATGTTCCTCCAACAGCCAACCTCAGTACCTATGTTATCTTGTTCCTTTCTGAATAACACAATAGTTAAACAAATGTTATTACCTTTGTCATACATTCATAATAAAATGTATACATATACATTTCAATAAAATTTTATTCATATGTGATTGAATCCTCATGAGTAAATGTTTAATACACTGTGTTCAGAATTATTTCATGAAGGACCACAGGTTCTCGATGGGGTTCAGATCAGGTGAACAAGGGGGCCATGTGATTATTTTTTCTCCTTTTAGACTTTTTTCTGGCCAGCCACGCTGTGGTGTATTTTGATGTGTGTGACGGAGTATTGAATATCAGCATGAATATCATGTTTTTCTTGAATGATGGCGACTTCTTGTACCACTGTTTGAAGAAGGTGTCTTCCAGAAACTGGCAGTAGGTCTGGGAGTTGATCTTGACTCTGTCATCAACCTGAAAAGGTCCTACAAGCTAGACTTTGATGATACCAGCCCATACTAGTACCCCACCTCCACCTTGCTGGCGTCTGACTCTATAAGGAACTTGCTGCCCTTTACTGATCCAGCCTCGTGCCCATCCACCTGCCCCATCAAGACTAACTCTCATTTCATCAGACCAAAACCCCTTGGAGAAATCAGTCTTCAGATATTTCTTGGCCCAATCTTGACGTTTTGTGTTGTGTGTCTTGTTCAAAGGTGGCCTTTTTTCGGCTTTCCTTACCTTGGCCAGGTCCCTGAGTATTGAGCACCTTGTGCTTCTCGGCGCTCCAGACATGCTGCAGCTCTGAAATATGGAACAACTGGTTGCTAATGGCTTCCTGGCAGCTTGATCCTTCTCAATTCATGTGGAGTTATTTTGCGTCTTCTTTTTTCAACACGCTTCTTGCGCCCCCGTTGGCTATTTGCCATGAACCGCTTGATTGAGCGATGAACTGCTGCAGCCCCCTGAAAGACATCTAACAATGTTTGACTTTTTAGAGTCTGTCAAATCTCTTTTTGGACCCATTTTGCCAATAGAAAGGAAGTTGCCAAATAATTAAGCACACCTTATATAGGGTGTTGATGTCATTAGGCCATACCGCTTCTCATTACAGAGATGCACACCACCTGATTTACTTAATTGGTAGTTGGCTTTCAAGCCTATACATCTTGGAGTAGAACAAGATGTATGAAAAGGATGATGTGGTCGAAATACTCATTTCTTGCCTAATAATTCTGCACACAGTGTATATCCAGAGCTTTTGGAAGAGAAAAGAGCGATTGTTCACATTTTACTGCTCCTCTTATCATTACTTTTAACATTAGTGATTTGTAAGTGAAGGAACTTCACATTGAAAGTAGTTTGATCTCACCACATATAGACTTGTGGCCATTTGACAAAGTCAATTTTTTATGCATTTTAATATAAGGTGATATAAATGGAGCATCCATCCTGATAGTTTTTCGTATGCCCAATATTTTTTGTCAGCAGTTCTGGTATAATTCTGTGGCAGTGACACAGCGCCATCAAAGACCCGTCATCTGTACCACATCATATGTACCACATACATGTAATTGGTGTTGTGCACAGAAGTGTGAACGCAATTCTTTCCTTTATGAAAATATATTGTGTTTGTCTTCATGTGGACAAGCCATAAAAATAGCATTACTATCACTGGTATCATTATTAGGGGTGTAAATAATAATCGTTTTGTATCGATGCATCGATCCAAAAGCCGACGATCCGATGCATCGACACGTCCGCAAGATAATCGATTCATGTTGTTTTTTTCACCTCCGGTCTATTTTTATCCATTTGCTCCTGGACGTAATTCTCCCTCCCTGGCAATGGTGGCGCTAAACCTATTTTACCCTCCTACCTCGCTTCCTGGTTATACTCTTACAGCAGTGTGTTGCAGCAATCTTGACACAGACATTTTTAAATTATGCTCAATATTGAAGCGTGGTCTGTGCTACACACTGTGGGTCTAGATAAGGCCGAGGTGGCGAGGAAGTGGGGGCGAGTTTAGTCCGACGACGGAGGGACATGAGTATCGAAAATAATCGAATCGTTGGGTCAGGAAATCGATACTGAATCGAATCGCCATGATGGATGTGATTTACACCCCTAATCATTATCACTAACAGGGCTGAATCACAGATCCATCAAATTTGCTGTGACATCTGAATGCATCTGCAGTGACTAACAATATTCATACTGTATTCTGGGTGCTACTCAAGTTTCACAACTTTGTGATGAGGTTCTAACTTACTTAGGCTCATTATTTCCCTGTTTACACTCTGTGCACATACACAGTAACCTATCTCTGGTCACTCTGTGTTGTTAATGTAAATATACATGTAGAGCTTTATTTACTAACAAACAAACAGATGAAAAAAAATATTAGGCTGGCTGTTTTGATTTTTGTATGCATTGATATTTTCTAAATCTGTTTATCATAAAAATTGTTCTCAGATGGCGTTTGTTTTTGATTTGTGTTAAACAAATTAAACCAAGAAACATAGTGTCATGTTCGGCTGAACGTATTTAGCCCACATGCAGAACACACACGGCAACAGGGATCAGTTAACTGTTTATTGATAGAGAGAAAATGGAAGCAACGAAGGCGACGGGGAAGCCACAGCACCGGGACCCGTTCGACTTCACCGGACGCAGCAACCTAACCGGGGGAGGACGGAGCGGACTCAGGCTCTGATCGATGGAGCTGGTGGCAGGTGTCTCAGTGACAGGTTAGGCTCGGGCTTGAGGGTGACAGAGCTGCGCTGACTTACAATGATCCGGGGCAGCAGGAGAAACCAGAGTGGCTCGAAGCACCTTGCTTAGAGCCAGGAGAAAGGGAGGACCCTGTGGGAACTCAGACCCTGGAGTCAGCACGAGTGGGACCCTCTGAAAGGCGATCGAGAGGTAACCTGGGGAACACAGAGGTTTGGGTTAACGAGGGAAGTCTGAACTCAGTAGAGAGACTGTGGCCTTAGTCGTACCACTACGGTTAACACACTGGCGTCCTCCTGCTGTCTGGATGCTGCTCTTATAGTGCGATCAGACGCAGCTCAACCAGCCACAGGTGTGTGCGCCCTGCCCACCTGTCAACTGCAAACACCTGCGGAGAAAGCAGAAAGAAGCAGAGCCGGCAGAAACTGCACAGCCCTGTCGGCTGAGTCCTGACACCACCCCCCCCCTCAATGGTCGCCACCCGGCGACCTCGAGGAAGAGGAGAGGAAAGAGTCCACCAACGACCTGTCAGGGAGGGAGGAACCAGAAACCCAGGAACGTTCCTCCGGACCGCAGCCCACCCAGTCGACGAGGTATTGATACCCTCTACCACGCCGACGGGAGGCCACGACCCTTTGGACCTGACGTCCCAGGTGGTCGAGGGTGGGTGGAGGGGGTTCGGCCGGAGGGCAAAACGGGCTAGAGAGGACGGGCTTGATTTGAGAGACATGGAAGGTAGGGTGGGTCCTGGAATGGGACGGGAGACGGAGGCGGACGGTCGTCGGGCTGAGGACGGAGACAATCTCATAGGGGCCAGTGAAACGTGGTAATAACTTCCGATGGGAAGATCTGGACGGGAGGTTTCGAGTAGATAACCAGACCCGCTGACCGGGGTGATAGGAGGGGGCAGGGACTCGCCTGCGGTCAGCAAACCGGCGGTTAAGCTCAGAGGTCCGGTTCAGGGCTTGGATGGTCTGGGTCCAGACCCTTTTGCATCGGTGGATGTGGTGGGCAACGGAAGGTACAGCTATTTCCTTGTGGTCGTCGGGAAACAGAGGTGGTTGGTAGCCCAGAGAAGCTTCGAAGGGGGAGATGCCAGTCGCAGTGGAGACATGACTGTTATGAGCGTACTCCACCCAGGGAAGGAACTGACACCAGTCGGAGGGATTGGTGGAGGTTAGACAGCGGAGAGCGGTCTCCAGCTCCTGGTTGAGCCGCTCAGTCTGACCGTTGGTCTGCGGATGGTAGCCAGAGGTAAGAGAGTACCGGGCACCAAGGGCCACGGCAAACTCCTTCCACACACGCGAGGTGAACTGTGGACCACGGTCAGACAGAACGTCCAGCGGGATCCCATGCTGGCGGAAAACATGCTTCACCAGGAGCTGGGCCGTCTGAAAAGCAGAGGGGAGTTTTCTGAGGGGAATAAGGTGGCAGGCCTTAGAGAAACGATCAGTCACAGTGAGAATAGTGGTCATACCTTGGGAGGAGGGTAGGCCGGTGACAAAGTCTAGGGCTATGTGGGACCATGGCCGCTCAGGGACTGGCAGGGACTGGAGCAAGCCTGCAGGGGGTCTGTTTGATGGCTTGTTCTGTGCACAAACTGGGCAGGCTAGGACGAACTGTTTAACATCCTTGGGTAAGTCGGGCCACCAGAACCGCCGGGAAATGAACTTGATAGTTCGGAGGATTCCAGGATGGGCCGATAACTTTTCAGAGTGGGCCCACTGGATGAGGCGGGGCCGAACGGAGGAGGGGACATAGGTGCGGTTAGGTGGGCCATTACCTGGGTCCGGGTCAGCAGGCAGAGCTTGGGAAATGAGGTCCAGAATCTCCCACTGGAGGGCCCCAAAGGTGCAGGTTGGAGGTAGGATGGGAGAGGGCTCCTTAACTGAGTCGTGGGGGGCGTACAGGCGGGACAGAGCATCAGGTTTTAGATTCTTGGAACCAGGTCGGTAGGAGATACTTAAATTAAAACGGGAAAAGAATAGGGACCAACGGGCTTGCCTGGGATTGAGTCGTTTAGCTGTTTGGAGATAAGCTAGATTCTTATGATCTGTCCATATTTGTACTGGCTGCTCAGACCCCTCCAGCCAGTGGCGCCACTCCTCCAGGGCCAATTTTATGGCCAGGAGCTCCCTGTCGCCGACGTCGTAGTTGCGTTCAGCGGGGGACAGACGACGGGAGAAGAAGGCGCATGGGTGCATCTTCTGATCCAGTCCCGAGCACTGAGACAACACAGCTCCAACACCAGTGTCGGAAGCATCTATTTCGACAATGAACTGTTTGGAGGGGTCTGGATGAACGAGAATGGGGGCCTTGGAAAACCTGTCCTTAAGGTCACGGAAAGCTGAGTCGGCCTCTGTGTTCCACCTGAACGAAGTCTTCACGGACGTGAGGGCATGAAGGGGGGCGGCGATCTGACTGTACCCACGGATAAAGCGGCGATAAAAGTTAGCGAAACCTAAAAACCGCTGCAGCTCTCTTCTGTTCTCTGGTTCAGGCCACTCGAGAACAGCCCTGATCTTTTCAGGGTCAGACCGGACACGCCCCCCTTCCAGGATGAGACCAAGGAAGGTGACAGAGGGTTTGTGGAACTCGCACTTTTCTGCTTTCACAAAAAGCCGATTCTCCAGAAGGCGCTGAAGAACGAGGCGGACATGGTGTCTGTGTTCAGAGAGGGTTCGTGAATAAATGAGTATATCATCCAGGTAGACAAAAACGAAGAGGTTCAGGAAATCACGGAGGACATCGTTCACAAGGGATTGGAAGACCGCTGGAGCATTGCTGAGCCCAAAAGGCATTACCAGGTATTCAAAATGGCCCAAGGGTGTCTTGAAGGCCGTTTTCCACTCGTCCCCCCGGCGGATCCGGACCAGGTGGTAAGCATTACGCAGATCTAATTTAGAAAAGACTGTAGCGGACTGGACCGGTTCAAGAGCGGAGGAAAGGAGAGGAAGGGGGTACCTGTTCTTTACCGTTATAGCATTTAACCCACGGTAGTCTATGCACGGGCGAAGGGAGCCATCCTTCTTCGCAACAAAAAAGAACCCAGCCCCGAGGGGGGAAGACGAGGGTCTAATCAGCCCGGCTGCTAGTGACTCCTTAATGTATTTCTCCAAAGCCTGTCGCTCGGCCTGAGAAATGTTATACAGGCGACTGGCTGGGAGCGGGGCGCCCGGCAGGAGGTTGATTGCGCAATCATAGGGTCGGTGCGGTGGCAAAGAGCAGGCCTGGGACTTACTAAAAACCAACTTGAGGTCGTGATACGACTCTGGAACGAGTCTTAACATTTCTGGATCAACCTCAGCAGAAGGCTGGACTGTGATCGGGCTGGCGGGTTCCGCCGACAGCAGGCAGCTGGAATGGCATTTAATCGACCAGGCTTCGATGCGCCGGTCAGCCCAGTTAATGTTTGGGTTGTGTTGCTGTAACCAAGAATAACCCAACACCAGAGGAGCCTGCTTAACAGGAAAAACCAAGAAGGAGATCTGCTCCCTGTGATTTCCTGAAACCACGAGCTCAAGGGGCTTAGTTCGGTGGGTTATCTGAGGGAGAGCCCCTCCATCTAAGGCTGAGACCTTGAGAGGGGTGCACAGGGGCACGGTT
Source organism: Cyprinodon diabolis (assembly GCA_030533445.1). Taxonomy (NCBI): domain Eukaryota; kingdom Metazoa; phylum Chordata; class Actinopteri; order Cyprinodontiformes; family Cyprinodontidae; genus Cyprinodon; species Cyprinodon diabolis. The sequence goes on along the minus strand of CM060067.1, from coordinate 8,219,322 downwards.
TCGAGCTGGGAGCGTTGAACGAAAGAACAGTCTATTAAATTAAAGTCGCACCCTGAATCAACCAGAGCGGAAAACTTAAAGGTTTCACGGGAAGAAATTAAAGCGGCGCGTAAGCACAGACGCGGAGGAGCAGGGGCTGACAGCTTAACTTGGTCCGACGGTCTCCCTGCTACAGCCGGCGGACCCGGTCTTTTGACCGCTCAGGGCAGTCGCCAATAAAATGATTCGGGGAAGCACAATAAATACATAATTTGGCAGCTATACGCTGCTGCCTCTCCTCGGGGGTGAGCCGTAACCGGCCCAACTGCATGGGCTCAGGAGGAGAAGGAGGACGCGCTGCGGGTCGACCGGGAATAGGATCAGGTGGAGAAGACGGGAGGGATCTCTCAGCTCGTCCTCTAAACCTTCCCCTTAGACGGTTATCTAATCTAACCGCAAGGGAGATGAACTCATTTAGAGAGGCGGGCACCTCAAGACGGGCTAATTCATCCTTTAGTGGCTCGTCTAGAGCCTGAAAAAACACAGTCTTAAGCGCGCGCTCTTCCCAGCCAGCTGCAGCCGCAAGAGTTCTAAACTCAATTGCGAAGTCTGCAACGCGCTTTCCCCGCTGCCTGAGGGCGAGGAGGCGTCGGGAATCAGTCGTCTCATCCGACTCGGCAGCGAAAACCATCTTGAATTCTGTTATGAATTCACTAAATGAGCAGCGGAATCTTCTGCAGTCTGGAAAACGGGATTCCGCCCATCTGAGGGCTCTCCCGGTGAGAAGGCGCAAAATAAAGGCTATTTTGGAGTCGTCATGGGGAAAAGAGCGTGGACTACGATTTAAAGCCAGGGAGCATTGGAAGAGAAAACCAGAACAATCTACACTGTCCCCGGAGAATTTCTCAGGACTGGGAGAAAAAGTCTCAGGGACAGGTGAAAACGAATCAGCTGGCGCTGGACCGGGGGCGGGGTCGGGCTGTGCAGAGGCTGCAGGCTGAGCGCTTGCACTCAGTAAACCTGTCAGCTGATTGAGCTGGGCGGCTACGCCCTGCAGCTGATTCTGAACGGCTAGAACAGTGGACTCTAATCCCCGAATCTGATCCTGCTGGGCATTTAACGCCCTGCCGAATGTGTCCGCTGGGTCTGTCTGGCCAGTGTGTTCTTCTGTCATGTTCGGCTGAACGTATTTAGCCCACATGCAGAACACACACGGCAACAGGGATCAGTTAACTGTTTATTGATAGAGAGAAAATGGAAGCAACGGAGGCGACGGGGAAGCCACAGCACCGGGACCCGTTCGACTTCACCGGACGCAGCAACCTAACCGGGGGAGGACGGAGCGGACTCAGGCTCTGATCGATGGAGCTGGTGGCAGGTGTCTCAGTGACAGGTTAGGCTCGGGCTTGAGGGTGACAGAGCTGCGCTGACTTACAATGATCCGGGGCAGCAGGAGAAACCAGAGTGGCTCGAAGCACCTTGCTTAGAGCCAGGAGAAAGGGAGGACCCTGTGGGAACTCAGACCCTGGAGTCAGCACGAGTGGGACCCTCTGAAAGGCGATCGAGAGGTAACCTGGGGAACACAGAGGTTTGGGTTAACGAGGGAAGTCTGAACTCAGTAGAGAGACTGTGGCCTTAGTCGTACCACTACGGTTAACACACTGGCGTCCTCCTGCTGTCTGGATGCTGCTCTTATAGTGCGATCAGACGCAGCTCAACCAGCCACAGGTGTGTGCGCCCTGCCCACCTGTCAACTGCAAACACCTGCGGAGAAAGCAGAAAGAAGCAGAGCCGGCAGAAACTGCACGGCCCTGTCGGCTGAGTCCTGACACATAGGAGACAGTCTTTGTACAATACAATGACTGCAAGAAACAACTCTAAAAGTCAAATGTTCCCCTGCTATACTTTCAGTTAGATTTTTTTAACCAAATGAAAAACAAATTTCAAAGATCTGAATAATTTCTGCAGCCACGATTGCTTTGTCGCTGATTTGTTTGTCAGAATGATGTAGAAGTCATGACAAATATCAATCCAAACTTTTTTCTCCCTTCTGTGTTATTGTTTGTTAATTGCACCAGAGTTGTTTTATATAAAAGATTGATTCTACACCTAAATCAAAGCACTCTTGGAAAGAAATGAAAAACATTTCTTAGTTGAATTACCACTTAATTTTATTTGGAATATCAAGTGAAGTCATACATTTTTGATACACAGCTTTCTTTGTATTATTTTTCATTCATAACAGCTATTATTTACTAGCATTTTTTTTTTTTTTTTTCTTTTTTTTTTTTTTATACAGTGTCCTGTCTGGCAGGGTGGCAATAAGAATAATTGTCTTGATGCCAAAAGGAGCTGTTTCATCTATGAGAAACTACAAATGGAAATTACAACTTTGCAAAACTACACATACAAATCTGAATGGAGCATCCTGACTTGTGTCAGTCCACGCCAAACTGACTGACTGATTGACAAAGGCTGACCCAATAAGACAATCTGGTAAGGCTCACTACTCTCCCGTCTAAAACAGAGTGGAACAATCACAATGTGAGAGGTGGGTCTATAATGGTTTAGCAATTTTCTGTAACCATTAACAGTCAAGTCTTCAGCTGCAACGAAGTGATGGTTAAATTATGCCGTTCATATTGTCCCAAAAGAGTTGTTTAAATTGTTAAAGCAACTGGCTGCTGTAAGAGCTTTTCTTTTTAAAGAGAATTTTTTTGTTTCACATCCATAGTTATTTGATCAGTTCTAATTTTTTTCCCAGTGTCTCTGTTTGTCTTGCATTTAAAATCAGGCTCTACCACCTCCTTTCCAGACTGATAAGCTGTGCACACAATGTAAGTACATTGAGCTGGCCAGGCTAGTACAAATTACAAATGTAAAAGTGATTCTAGTCCAATGTTTTGCTCAATTTAACACCCAGAGACTTTTCACTTCTAGTCATCAATGTGGTTGGTTTGTGGCTTTGGAAATCCACAACCAACCACTTTAGTTTTCAGCACATTAATCAGGAAAGTATTCTGCTTGACAGTCTTATGTCAGTTGTCTGCTATCTGAGTCATGTTCACCTGTGATAAGGCTATGACAGAAGTATCAGATAACTTTAGTTGATAGTGCCCCAAGGAGTTGATTGATAAGTTTGCAGTATAGTATGTAGATTAGCGTGTCAGAGACAGAGCCCTCTCGCTCACATACTGTGTGCAGGCAGTAAGGTAGTTCAGTATTTTGTTCTGTGACCAGAGTTGGGTAAGGTCTGACAGGTGTAGCTTTTGAGGTTCTTTAGATATGCAGTTGCCAACATTGGCACCACACAGGAAGTCTTTCACAGCTGTGGTACCTTCTACAGCTTGGTTTCTCAATTCCAACCATTCAGGTCAGATCTCCTGCAACTTTTAGATCTATTTCTGTTTCCCCACGCCAGAAGCAAAGGGAAAAAATTACATCCTCAGTATGCAGCCAAGTTATCCAGCCTCCTGCTTAACACTGCTACATACTCCACAACATTTTTTCTCCTATCTGCAGCAAATTGTTATTTTGTCCTTTCAGCACTGTCTTGCAGGTCTCGCTGCCTCTTCTCTTCCCATTAGGGAAGAACTTTCTTTTCTTTAGTTTCTTTGAGTGTCCAAAAAATGCACTGTGATTAGATGGAATTAGTTTGACCCCACAGTTTGAAGTGATGCGAGAGACCAAAAAAACAAAACAAAAACAACAGCCTAGACTAGCTTAGGCAAAAGAAGCATTTGGGATGCTAGATAAGGTACTCTGGATATGTATTTACAAGACAGAGTGAGAAAGCATCTTTAATCAAATGGAAGAATAAAAGTAAGAACATATTTGAAGGTAAGATAATGCTAACTAATCCTAGCTAGTTATAGGGGACGTACAGCTGATGTCAGCCAATCTTGTGACAACCGCGATTTTGCCTCCATGGACAATAAAACAAACTTTGGGTACACAGAACACAACTAGCAGCTATTGAAATTTTTTTGCATGTTACCTTGAAAACACAAACAAAAACATGGTAATTTTGTGCTCAGCTTATTGGTATACCAACCGACAATGAGAAAAGGATCACATCTCATTTTATCAATTCCTTAAAGACCCAGAGAGGCGAGCAATATGAGTGGATGCTGTGAAGATAGTGAGCTGGTAAAACCACATATAGCATTTGCAGCCATTCACTCACTGATTCAGACACATACTGCATAACGGCAGTGTTCAGTTCAGACCCCTACAATAATGATTAACTTTCAAGATTAAAGAGTTTGTTTCACGATTCAACACTTCGCAAACACCTTTACAAAACAGCAGTTGGGTCTGGGCGGTTCCTTGGGAGCCAAATGAGTGTTGACCAGGCAGCGAACCGGATAGTTCTCCTCATTTGCTTCAGTAGGCAGGTTCGCGATGAAAAATGCTGTGTTCAACTTGGTTTGGACCACAGGAAGAAGTTCAGTCCTTTAATATCCTCTGAATTGTAGGCAGGATGTATTCTGGAGCCAGGACTGCAGAGGTGGCTAACAGGTAACATAGCTTCAGCTGAAAACTAGTGTGTCTCTCCACCCAGACCTGAAGGTCAAAGGGAAAAGTGAATGAAAAGGGGGAGTTTGTTGCTTAGATAATCTCTGTCGCAGGTGTGTTACTTCAGGGGGGAGTCGCTATAGCTTACATAATTTGACATTTGTTCTTCATACACTGTCATGATCTGGCCCGTTTGCTCTCCCTTAATTAGTAATTCCTCTCACCTGTTGTTTTTCCTCCCTGCCTCAATTATAATTTATTCCTCTCACCCGTTTCCTCTTGGTTATATTCAGTTCAGCTTGAGCATTCAGGGCCAGATCATTTCTTGTCTTTCTGTCAGTCTTTCTGTTCAGTTTTAGTTCATGGTTCATGTCCTGGATCCTGGCAGCCAGTGTAAAGAGGGTTTTTGTGTTTGTCTCGTCTCCTGATCGTCCACTGTTCCTCCCCCGCGGAGTCCTCTGGGTTTTTGGCTCAATATTTGGGGAGGTTCAATTTTTATCCAATAAGCCTGGCTCCAGGGAGGAGACCAGTTTAAAATCCTGCTTCATGTTCCGGTTCCACGTCCTGTCTCGGCTACCCTCTTCCACTTAGCCTGCCTGTCTGCACCTGATCCTGTCTGCTCCTGTGCATGACCACCTGGTCATGCTTCTGGTCCCAGTCAGACTCTGAACCCTGGAAGACTCTGTGGATGCCTGGAAGTCTGGATCCTGCCACCTGTTTCTGTTCCTGCCTGATCTGGATCCTGTCCCTGTCTGTTCCTGTCTGTTCTGGATCCCTGACCAGGATCAGCTTCCAGCATGTCCTCTAGAACTGCAGCACTTGGGGACATTCTAAGACTGGACTGTTAAACCAGGTAAGTGGCCAACTCAGATAATCATCCTTTGTCAGATGATCGTGGTCACTTACCTGTGCTTCTCCTGCAGAGTGGCTGTGATTGGGCGGTGCCCCGCTCCCCCTCCTGCAGTATCTGTGAGCCAGAGCTCCGCTTTTGTTTTGGTTATGTTATTTAATAAACGTTTTAAACTTTCCTACTGACTGTCTCTCCTTCAATACTGGGTCCATCTGTCCTCGGTTCATGACATACACAACATACACAAAACACTGATCGTCATTGATGCATGTGTGTTTATTTTAGAGGTGCTTATATCTAAATGCATTATAAACAAGGATGGAATTGGATAGTGTGGTCGGAAAATTTAGACTTCTCTTATTTCATATATTGATTTATGCTATTTACTCACTGAAAAATGTTGTTTTTTCTGTTTCACCTGCAAGGCCACACAATGCCTGAGTGAGGGGTGTTTGTAGACAAGACATACTTATTCCCATAACAAGCCAGATTCTTTCTCAAGGTTTATTCATAACATATTACTGTTTAACCAAAGTGTCTGTAATTTGTTTTGACTCTGACTAGTTTCTAATTATTGTGAGTAAAGGGGAACAAACGCTGCCCAAATCAGAACAGGGCTGATCACCATGCAATTAGGAGGTACAGAGTTCTTCTCTCTTTGCAAAGATGTAATAAAATGCTGACTGAGTGAAACCCAACAATCTCCATTTATTTATTTAGAGTGAATAGTTGAATACTTTTTTTTCCATGACAATTGATGCCCTACTCCATGCTAATAATCAGAATCCCCCCCATCCCAGTCTGACTGTGTCTCTAACATTTGTGAGGATATCATAAGGTACACCACAACGGTCGTCCAACACCAATGCCATCTAGGGTTTTTCAAGGACCCAAGGATAAATAGGCTGTAAACAGCTAATTAAAATTTATAGCTACAATAGATAGTATTTTTTTGGTTACATCACTTGTAAAAGGCACACTAATACACAAAACGTTTTCCTGTTGTGTCTATGCAATTAGTTATATTTAATGTCCAGAAATCTAATTGCAAATGAGTGAAGAAAAATATTAATTCTCATTTCCATGGACGCTCCTGAGATAGCCTTGGCCCCCTCTGTTCATCCAAAATAAAAAATGTCAAGCTCCACCACTAGTACCTGAGCTCAATTTTTCAGCTTCATTGTAAATACCATGTACTCTCTGTATGTGGTATAGGGATGCACAAATAGCACATTTCTTTAAACTATGTACTAGTGCTTATATATCAGAACTTCCCAATACTGAAATCTGATGTAAGTAGGCCTACTTAATAACAGTTAAGTTATAATGAAGAGTTTTGATCATATCTGATCTTCGAGGCAGGAAATATAATCAGGGAAGTGTCTGTTGATAGCTACAGCTAAGGTCATCTGCATTGATACCACCTTAGATAAATATAAAAGTGGTATTATTACAGGGTAATGGCTTTTTTATTACAGGTATGTGCACTTGACACTGATGTCAAATACGATACTCTGACTAATACAAGTTTCCTATTTTCAGTATACTGTAATAGTGGAAAAAATGAAAACGATAAAGGTTGTTCAGTGTAGAGCTTTGAGGGAACAATTGTAGATAATTTGTTCAAAAAGACAGAAAGAAAACCCGTGGAAAGAGAAACACTGAAGAGTTTCTAATGTTTGTACCTGTTTTTAGTGGATCATAACAGCAGCTGGTGCTCCCCTCACACAGTTCAATAACTTTTTTTTTTTTCAAATTCAGGCAACACCTAATAATGTCATGCTGATCCAAAGAGACATTTTGGATTTAGCATATTCAGCAATTGCCTGTGGCGAATGAATGTAATAAATGAGATGCAGAGTTTTCATGCTTAACGCTGAGCTGACACTCCTTTGCTGTCATTTGTGGGCCTCTCATAAGCACCTCCTCCACACTGCCTTCTGCACCTCTGTTTAATCTTTTGTCCAGTGACTCCATATGTTGGATGAAAAATAGGAAATAAACTGGTGGCTGCAGATGAGGCAAAGAGTGTCCTCCCTTGCGGTGTCACTAATGCTCCATTAGACAGTTGGCGGAGCCATTCAATGCTGTTATCGCACGGCCACAACATCCCCTCTGCCGTCTACTTCTCTTGCATGCATTGTTGAGCACCATATGAGCAGCTGACACAGTCATGTATAGAATACATCCACAGAAGCTAACACAATTAGACCTTGGTGTTTTTATTTGCTGCACAGCAATGCTGTCACTTCCATCAGCCATATAAATCTTTCATAGAAAATTTAAAACCTCAACATTTTTTGCCATATAAAATGAATAATTATCCAGGTTGCAAATCCGCAGACGATAAACTGGTGGAACAGATGGAGAATCACATTCTATCATGCAAGTAGGCAGTTTCATTGAACACGTGTGAGCAAACACATCTTTCCTCACCATCATCGACTCATTGATCCAGAGTGTTCATTAATCCCTGCACTGGTTGAACAGAAGAGAACAATTCCATCACCTATTTGCAGAGGGTCAAAACATTGATGGAGTAGTTTCTCTGATTAGAACGCTATTTAGACACTCTTAAAGCACACCTCTTATCAACAATTAAAATCTTTTCCCAAGGACATTTGCTTTAAGCCTTAGGCTCAAATAGACCAGCAAACCCTTTTAGTCCATCCGACAGATTATTGAACTGGATATAAGATATAAGAATAGGACTGGATTACATAGGTTGCAGGTCCAAAAAAAGCGGAGACAGTTTAACTATTGGTGACCCAAAAGTGTTGCCATGTTGTAATGGATAAATAAGATGTCCCCATGTTCTGTTTCTGCTTTTGTATCTCCTGAGTGGGGGGATATTCAATTTAAAAATGGTTATTCGCACAAGTGTCAAGTAACGAAGTACAAATACTTCGTTACTGTACTTAAGTACACTTTTTAGGTATCTATACTTTACTCCATTACTTATTTTTCCTCCTACTTTTGACTTCTACTCATTACATTTTCACACAAGTATCTTTACTTTCTATTCCTTACATTTTTAAAACAAACGTTACTCATTACTCTTGGCTTCGGTTTAATGCAGAGGTCACGGATTAGCGGACTGTGATGTTATGAACAACATTAAATCCAAAGATTTTGTCCGAGATAAAGCTGATTTATTTGTTGTAGTCTCTTGTTATTCAACCACAACAATAAACAGCGATTAGCCGACGTGGGTTTTAAAACTGCAAAGCTTTGTCTTCAGCTGAAAATCAAACACACATCTACACAGACCAGTGTGATGCATTCGCGAGTGTCAGACAGCTATGGTGCATTCAGGAGCATGGGACATTTCATACTTACAAGGAAAGAGACAAAAACGGAATGTAACTCATACAATAATGTATTTATTCAGAAACAGTGTGGGCTTTCTTACAATACTGAATGCTCTATAATTGTGTTTCTGTTATTTTTTTATTATTCACATCTGCTAGCTTTTTATTCTAAAAAATCTATAATATTACAGCAGCAAATTATCAAAGTTTTTCAAAAGCCTTTTTAAATGCTCCAAATGAGGCTTCGGATCGTACAGCGACAATTGTGGGGTCATTGTTTTACAGGGCAGAATTTGCATTTGCTGAATCTTGTCTTTTAACTAGTGATGGATATACAGGAATACAGTCATACAAGTGTAAACTCCTCTCAGATAGAACAGGATGCAATATTTGGCAATTTCTATTTTTATTTTTTCATCTTTTTTTTTTTTTTATTCAGTGTAACATGAATGCATAAATACGTCATTATATTTGAGTGTTAAATTCTGTTTAAAGTAACAGATCATTAAAAATGTCTCCTGACATTTACTGGTTGATTTTCTTTATTCGGACCCCACTGATTTTTTATTAGTTACCCGTGGTTTAATGTTTCTAAATATATATTTCACGTCATGTGTGCCATCCAATGCAGATCATTGGTGCCATCCACATCTAGTGAAAACTAGTGTAATTGGATGAGTCGTATAACGCAAACACTCATTGGTTAGTTAAAGGAAATCATCAGAAGCAAGCAGGTGTTCCTCAAACTGTAAACGTGAATTGTCTTTGCCATGCTAAAATGTCGGATTCAGAAAAACATGTCTAAATGTCTGAAAGGTCGGACACAGGCGAGAGCGTATCGGGAGATGGAGACAGAGACCAACAAGACCTCCCTCATCCCTGGCCCTATCTCAAAGAATTTTTTGAAATAGACGAAAAATTTAGCTTTTAATTCATATAGTGGCATCTGGCCTTTTTCTTAAAGGTTACTTTATACTTTTATACTTTAAGTAGTTTCTGGAGCACATACTTTTTCACTTTTACTTGAGTAAAGAGGTCAAGTTGATACTTCAACTTTTACCAGAGTGTTTTTAAACTGCAGTATCTATACTTCTACTTAAGTAACAAATGTGTGTACTTTTGACACCACTGGTTATTCGTTGGTTTATATGTTCTGGAGGACATAAAAAGGAGGAAATAAAATAATAAGAATGTTGACATCCCTGGTGAGTAACAAAGAATATCTTGTCTTTTTTTTTTAAACAACAGTTATGTTAATTGAAACTATAGAAAATATATAAAACACCACTCCTAATAGTCAGTGAGAGCCTATAGATTGCCCAACAGTCCTCTCAATAAACAGACACACGTTCCTCAAAAGCTCAATTTTCAGACCATTTTCAGAACATTTACACAATGTGTGGATTCTCTGGGTACTCCAACTTCCTCCCACAGTTCATATGATGGACTGTTAGGTTATATGACTGTTAGGTTAGTTAGTTAGTTAGTTAGTTAGTTAGTTAGTTAGTTAGTTAGTTAGTTAGTTAGTTAGATAGATAGATAGATAGATAGATAGATAGATAGATAGATAGATAGATAGATAGATAGATAGATAGATAGATAGATAGATAGATAGATAGACAGACAGACAGACAGACAGACAGACAGACAGACAGACAGATAGATAGATAGATAAATAGATAGATAGATAGATCCTTCTCTATTGCAAAGCCACAACCCACCCGCTTTTCAAGGGTAACCTGATGTATCAGTCACTATACATAAGAAACTTGGTTCTATTTCACTAGTCATTAAAACTGACGCTCATGAATTTTTAACAAATTTGAAGTTATAAAACGTATTTGTACTTGTTTGTACCCATCATTAAAATGTTTGCAAATAAATGCCCAGATTACATACAAAACAATTTTTATTTTTTTTAATTCTTTGTAAAGCCAAAACACTGGTTACTGTGTGTGTATAATACTACACAATAACAGCATAAAAAAAGGAAACAAAAAAAAAAAAAAACCCAATAAACTACAATTTCTGTTGGGAAAAAAAAATTACAAAGGCAAACTTGGAAAGATTTAATTAGATAAACCTACAGCATCATGTTGAATTGAATCAATCCTACCTTCAGATTGGAGCTCCTCTGATTTTTTTTCTCATGTCTTTGTATGATTTCCATAGTTTACAATAATGGCAACTTAAATTCCAAACAAAAACTAATCCACTTCAACAGAAGAGATTGGTTTCTGTCCTGTCCCTCAAGCCGATGGAGTGGAAGTCAGCAAGTGTGCTAATGAACCCACATTTATAATGATGATGAATAATGTACAAAAAGAGGAAATATAATACTAAACAGCGATATGGCTTTCAATCCTAAAAGAACTCATGTCTTTTAGGTTTAAATTAAATCAGTTAGGAACTCTGCTTTTCCTCAGAGTAGCTTTGCCTCGTCTGTTCCTGTTTCGCTGTGACGCCATCCTGGAAAGAAACATCAGCTGTGCTGCTTCCATCAACACCCTTGTTTATAGATGCTGGAGATCGGCCTGTTTTCCAGTGTGGTCCTGTTTCTCTGACCGTGACTGAGTGGATGTGCTCTCTTCATCCTCTGACATGGGAGCTGGCTCGGAGCTCGTCTGCCTGGCTGTGTGTTTCCTGGACGGGGCCGCCTTTTACAGCTGCTTTTTGTATCTCTGCTTCTGTCTCCTTGAACCCCAGTCGGCCTCGGCAGATGGCCGATCACACTGAGCCAGGTTCTGCTGGAGGTTTCTTCCTGTTAAAAGGGAGTTTTTCGTCTCCACTGTCGCAACAAGCATGCTTAGTGTGAGGGATTGTATTTGAGTCAATGAGTCAATGCAATCAACTGGTTTTCCTTAGAAAGAAAACTTTGTATCAATTTGTCTGTATGATCCGGTTGAACTGTAAAGTGCCTTGAGATGACATGTGTTGTGAATTTGGCACTATATAAATAAACTGAATTGAATTGAATTGAACATTATTAGGAACTAGCTCTCTTTTACAACCGGTCGACCTGGTCAAAAGGCATGCTGCAAGGGGAAAGAGTGCAAGAAATATTTATTTATATTTAAGAAAATTACAATACTGTGGAAAAAAGTTCAATATAAAGTTAAATAAATACAATAATTGGGAAAAATACTTTAATCATCCAAATCCCTCATATTAAAGTTTGCACTGAATTTTGAAATTTAGATTCCATATACTGGGGATCAAAAACAGAGGCGAAAAATTCATGTTACTTGAGGTCCAGGATGAAGTTTCACTTTAGCTACAAATACCTACCCACAATACCAAAGCTGGTTCTATGACCATGATGTTAATGTCCTTGATTAGCAAGCAACACACCCAATTGAACTCTAAAAGAAAACCGATGATGTGTTGTTGAAAGGAAAAAATGAAATACTGTACAGTACTCAACAGTGCACATGTCCTGAATGTAACAATTAGAGCAATTTGGACTTCCACTACAATTCAGTGAAACCCTGACCGTCTCCATGCCACATAAACGAGCCCCAACCTGATAGTAAACGCACAGATATAAACATAACTTTCAAAAGCCTATCAATTTTGTTTGAAAGATCTTCTATTTTTATTCACTCATCATGTTCATATCTTCTTAGACATTTAATTTTATTTGTTCATTATCTGTGAGCCATAATCCTAAACATATAGGAAAATTTGTTTTAAATATTTCACTCTGTGTGTAAATAACTTACAGAGTTGCGGTCAATGTAGATTTCAAACGATTTAGCTCTACCAGTTTTGGGCACAGGTGGTGTTAGAATAAACAACTGTAAGTATAGCCTAAACCGCAGGGATCTTTAGCTCCAGTCTTTAACAAATGCTATCCTGCAACTTTTAGGCTACGTTCACACTGCAGGCCTTAATGCTCAATTCCGATTTTTTTATGAAATCCAATTTTTTTGCGTTGCCGTTCACAATGCGACCTGATCGTTCACACACAGGTCTCATTTGATATAGCCAAGTGGCCTGGGTTGGATTGGAAAAAGTCTGATCTGTGTTGTTCAGAGTGCCATGAAAAGATAAGATCCAGGTCGCATGTGGGCAAAAAAAAAAAGTTGGATTTGGGTCACTTCCGGTTGCAGTGTGAATGTAGCCTTAGTTATGTCCCCGGTTCAACACACCTCAATAGTTTCACACCTCTTCACTATGTAGCCATTATGCAGAGTCCTACTGTTGATGGTAATGTTAGAATTAGGTTTGTTAAAGCAAAAATATGTGCAAAACTCTTGCCATTCAGGAATAAGAGTTGGAATCCTGTGGCCTAAACTTTAAAGTGAAAGCATTATTGGGGGACAATTGTCCCCCAGGGGCACAAATGAACAAAATGACTGTTTTATTCTTTAAAATATGTTCAAGGACAACTCAGCAGCAGTCATTACAGAAGCCAGATTTCATTACATTGGATGTCGCAGGAAGTTGCCTTCTTGTAGGTGTCAGTGCCAGCACACAGTGAAATTTGAGTGAGTTGAATGTTAGGACACACAGGCACAGTGCATAATTGACAGGTTCAGCTTACGGTTTATTTGCAGTTGGAGAACAGTTTATTTTTCTTATGAAGAACTCACAAACTCTTGAGAGTGCATAGGGTGTTTTGACACAGTGATTGCTCCAATTTATCTAACAGTTTAAGGAACTAATGTATACTTTGTAAACTCCCTGCTGACTGAGGTTTCAGTTTTGGCAATTCTATCCTTGTTTGTGCAGTCAGTTATGCTCTTTTTTCAACCCAAAAGTGATAAAAGATACCCTCATAAAAAGTGTTGAGTGAGGGCACTGAAAACCAGCAGTAGGCATAAAGCTGTCTAAATTAGTCCCGCCACATCTCCACCAAACTTCCTGACTGGGTCACGGTGTCCTTTGTCTGCTGCTGTGTGCCTGTCCATGACAGCTCCATATTTCAGCTCTGCAGGCATCCAGACTCCTCTCTGCAGGGTTTCAGAACAGAGTTATGGCATGCAAACATGGTTATTTACCAACAGTTTCCCAGCCCTCTCATAACCCTTGCTGCTCCATGCAGTCCCCAGCACCAGAACTGATGTGTGCTCTTAAAAGCTCAAAACTTATCCTAAAAACAAGAATAGCATTTAATCTTCTAAGGCTAGTCTAAGTTGAGATACTAAGTTGATATAATATCCTTACAAAATTAGCATTTTTGATTAAATTCTAAATAGTTATTTTGCTAAAAGAACCATGAAGGCACATATAGACTAATATGTAGTAATATGCTAATATTACTACACAGTATTTTTGCTAATACTTAATGAGTGGGCAGAATAATTGAGTTTAATATAGTTTTACTTCTTTGGCAAAATTTTATTTGACAAGTTTTACTATGACTATCATAAATTGTTTTAATAACTCCCTCCAAAACCCCTGCCAACAGCCCCATGCAGATTTCACCTCAGCACTTGTTCACCTTCCTTTAGTCTGTCCCTACTTCACTTTTTACCCTTCCTGTAAATCCCACGGTCTCCCGCTTTGGGGACTGGGGAAAGTAATTAAATGTCTGAAAATGACAAGCTCACTTTCTCCCACTTACAACAGTTGCAGAGCCCTTTTTCTCAGGACCTGAGGACCGACACATTGATTTCCCTGTAGTCCTATTCTCCCAGGCAATGTCTTCTTCGAATTCTTTTTCTCTCAGCCTATAGAGAACAGGGTGGCAATATAAATGGGGCAAAAGGGCATAAAGTGCTGCAGGAGGGTTGGCAGTGCCACTGTTAGCTGCTTGTATTGGTATGGGTGGCTACAACTTTTGATAACCGAGGTCATATGTTTCTGCCAATAGTCCCCATCACTTATGAATGCTCTTCATTAACTTTCTGCTTTGTTCCCCTGACAGTCCCTTCCCTTCTGTTTTGAACTTCTGTAGGATATTTGCAGTTCGAAAAAAGGAAGGTCACTCAGCCATCCCACAGGGACATCATTAGCCTCCCACAGATATGAATGACTTGATGTCCGCTCATATGCTCATATTTATACTGAATTAAAGAAAAAAGTTTCTTGGCAATAAACGAATCTGAATTCATCAGACAAGTAATATAAAATATTCATAAAAAAATGAGTATATTCAAGTAAAACATGCAGAATAGTATTGGAACTGTGATGGATAAAAGCTGCTTAATTCACAGAACAAGGGATTCAGAGGAACGTGAATTGCAATCAGAAGAAGTTGGGGAATCTGTTGCAGCAGTTCAGACAGTTTGCTGGTTTTCTGACCTTGAAAGCGACTTTGAAGTATGTGTGCTGTACTCTGATGTCAACTCAGAATTGATGGCTCAGCTGTGAAAGTAGAGGCACAAAACTTGTGGGAAATGTATTCAAGGGAAACGTATAGCTGGTGTATTTGGTAGGAATATGTTTGATGTTAGAATTATATGAAAGTACTTTTTTACTATTTTCTTTTCTTTTTTTCATGAAAACCTAAAATTCTAATTTAAAGGGATTGGAATTAACCAGGAAGTGTTAATTGTAGACTTACTGCAAAAATCACATTAAGCGTATCTGTTGTCAGAATTAGAATATAAACACTCAGATAGTAAACACAATGATTATGTTGGATATAATCATTTACAGAATCAGTTAATAAAAAAAATAGTCATGATATATCTAAGTGACTAATTTAAGAAAGGAACTGAAAGGCAGATTTTGGATTCAACATTCAGATTAACATAAATTGGCTAGAGACTGAATTTTTAAAGACTATTATCATCTTTCTGTGTTTCTTTTTGAAAGTGGAAATCTAGGTTCTTCACTCGTATTCAGGATTCTAAATAAATGTCTTAGTTTTAGGCGAAGCATGAGAGGTAATGATATATTCAAGAGACAGGGCCCCCTTTGGTCCAGAAAACCTAATGGCATAAACCAGCTTTGTCAGAGGACAGGATGTGAATACCTCTTTCTAAGAAGCCTTTTCATTTTGTCCTCTATGTTCTCTTTGGTTTCTTGCTTGGGGTAAGGCTGTGTTGGGTTGTTCTCTGCCCAGGTCCATTATCCCAATCCATTGTTTCTGCATCTATATGTTTCAGTTGATGCTTACTCTGGATATAGACTTCTAATTTCTATTTTAAGTTAAAAGGATTTCCTGGAACAAGAGGCTATACACAAATGCGCATCAAAGGAGCTTCTCATAATCCGTTCCCCTTCCTAAATTGCAAACGGTATCACCTCGGCAACATACAAATAATATCAGATTCAATACACCACCCATCAAATGTCATTGCTAGATGCCGCAAAGGAGCACACGACTTCTTTGTTCTGCAACATAATAAGGTTAGCATGAGTCTTGCACAAAGTGACCATGGAGATGCTTGGCTAATTGGTAAATTACTTTACAGCTGGTAACTGTTACCTTGCAAACTACTTTAATGTCATTTGACTAATATTCAACACTTATTTCAGATGATCAAGGATATGCTTTTGCTCCATGGCTTATGGCACTCCTACTTAACCCACAGAGTTGGCAGTAATGCTCATATAATGAGCAGCATAAACACACCCGTTTCGTAATTCAGTGCATTATTGGTATTTTGAAGGCCGAGGGACGTGTCTCTCTACACAGCTTGTGGCAAGTTGCTCTATGCACCGAAGAAGGCATTTCACATTATTTTAACATGCTGTGTTTTGCATGATATTCATTTCAATTCAGTTTACTTACATAGCACCAATTCACAGCAATTTTTACCTAAAGTCCCTTTACAGAGACAACATGGTCAGATTGGTTAAAGAAAATCAGTTGATTGCATCCAGTCATTGACTTGTAAGACATGCGCCTCCTAGTTGAACCTTAGATGAAGATATTAATTTGCATTTGTCATTGAATCTTCAGCAATCCCTCACACTGAGCATCCATGTAGCAACAGTGGAGAGGAAAACTCCCTTTTAACAAGAAGAAACCTCTAGCAGAACCAGTCCCAGTGTTAGTGCCATCTGCCGAAGCCAACTGGGGTTCAGAAGGCAGAAGCGGACAAAGATAAAGAAGCAGAGATACAAAAGGTAACAACTGATTGACAACAAAAAGGTGTCAATCAGTCGGCTCCATCTAGGAAGCACACAGCCAGGCAAACAAGCCCCATGCCAGCTCCCATGTCAGAGGAGGAAAGAGAGCACATACACTTAGTAACAGTCAGAGAAAAAGGACAACACTGAAAAACAGGCAAAGCTCCAACATCTAAAATCAAAGGCATTGATGGTAGCAGCACAGATGACACCTCTCTCCAGGATGGTGTCACAGCCAAACAGAAACACACCAATCCATTCCAACTGTATTTGTAAAGCACTTTAAAATTTCTCGAAGGACCAAAGTGTGTACATAAAAAGACATATATAACATAAAGCATAAAAGACATAACATAACAAATTTAAAATAATAACTTTAAGACCTATAATAAAATAAGATAAAAATAATTTCAAATAATTAATCACTGGCTAAAAAAACAGCTCATATAGTTTTGAAAGCCAAAGGAAAAATATGGGTTTTTAGAAGCAATTTAGAATCAGACAAAGAGGTAGACTTTTTAATACGCATCCACACACCGGATGAAGCTATGAAAATAGGCAGAGAGAGCATAACACTATAGATTTAACCAACAAATACTGCAGAATTGGAGAATAAAGATGGAGTGATGAAAAGGGGTCCCTATGTCCTCCAGCACAAAATCAGTCACCCCGCCGATCTCCACCTACCTCTCTACTTAACCAGCGACTAAGCACACAACACTGTGTTTATAACTATCACCTCTATCTAAAAGGAAAGTTTGAAGCCTAGCCTTAAGAGTAAAAAGGGTGTCTGCCTCACGGGTTAAAATTTGTAGTCGGTTCCACAGGAGAGGAGCCTGATTACTAAAAGATCTGCTTCCCATACTACTTTTGGAAATCCTAGGAACCACTAGTAAACCTGCAGATTCAGAGCAAAATGCTCTGTTTGGAACACAAGGCTCAATCATATCTCTGATTTAAGAAGTAGCTTGGCCATTAAAGGCTTCATATGCGAGAAGGAGGATTTTAAATTCTATTCTGGATTTAGCAGGAAGCCAATGAAGAGAATCCGGGATAGGAGAGATATGAACTCTCATTTTTAATTTTCATCAGAACTGGCAGCAGTATTATGGATCAGCTGAAGACTTTTCACTACAGTTTGTGGACTTCCTGGTGGTAAAGAATAACAATAGTCCATTCTATTTTTTTAAATAATAAATATTCTGCAACAGAAGACAGGATATTCTAGGATCCTCTTTGATATGAGATTTAAATGACTGGTCCTGATTAAAAATAACACCACAATGTTTTACTTTATTATCTGAGCTTAATTTAATCCCATCCAAATGAAGTGACTGGCTAATCGGCTTCTTTTTTAAAAACTCTGCGCCCAGTAAGACCAAGGAGATGGTGATCAACTTCAGGAAAACACCCCCACCTCACTCAACAGTGAAAATCCATGGGCAAGACATAGAAACTGTAAAGAGTTTCAAATAGGGGGTTCCTGCCTCAGACACTGGAGACAACAGGTTAGTTACCACATCTATCTGGCACAGGATGATAATTAATGCTGAGTCACTAACCTAGTCCAGAGGATGAGGTTTGTTTCCAGCCGGTTGGCTGCCTCAGAGATGCTCCGGGAGCCCAGCGAGTCCCAGACGCTGATGTCTCGGAGGTTGGAGGACGGGCAGGGGATCAAAACCAAGCAGATGAAAGGTAAGATAATACAGAGGACAAAGCCAAAGCCGGTGGTGATGGCGTGCTTGATAGTCAGAGCCAGCAGATCAGAGGTCCAAAGAGGTGCCGAAGGGAAATCTAAAACGGAGTCCGGAATCAGTTCCAGGATTGGTTCACAGACAGGCAGAGATCCAGAAGGTCTAGTAAACAGATCAGAAAGGCAATGGCGTAACTATCGGTAAGCAGAGACTGCAGTTGCTGAGGGCTCCCTGACTTCTTAGGGGCCCCGTCACGGACACCTGGTGGGTCCCCTACGCAATTTTGGACTAGGACGTCTCCTTGCAAATGTAATGGTGTGAAAAGTTCCTCTTGAACCTACCTGATACTAAATAGGCTGACCAGACCTTATTTATACCCCAACACATGGCAGATTTCAACAGAATAGTGAGCCGTTTAAACACCACACTAATAGCAAAGCAGAGAATGGTACTGTGTATAGTTCATTAGACGGTTGGTAAAAAATACACTCATATAATATGTTTCAAACCGCAATAAAGATTTTAAAAGAACAATGTATTTGACTAGTTTATTTTTACAACACGACTTGGAATTATGGATAATCCAGAGCGTAGATTAAAACCATTACCGTTACGTACAATGTGTTAGCGACAATGGATACCAAAAAGAGGTACTTAAGCGGATTCCAGAAAAAAAAAAAAGCTAAGAAGAGCTGCTGGAAGAACGGAAAGAACTTAACAAAATAAACACATTCTTTCAAAGAAAGAAATGGGATGGGGTGTTGTACTTCATATGGGGCCCAGCCAGATATGTTGCTTACGGGCCTATTGTTGTGTCGTTACGCCATTGCAGAACGGGGACAGGCAGGCGCAAAGGTCCAGAGGCAGAATGGGTAAGAATCAGGCAATCAGAAATTCAGGAACGCTGGAGAACTCTCACCACAATCTCGAATAATCTGGCACTGATGACTTGTCTGAAGGATGGTTAAATAGAGGCTGAAGCAGGTGGATCAGATGAGTGATAATGAGAACTAGGTGGAGATAATCAGGTGAGTGAAATGAGTAATCAGACCAGACATCAGCGCCAAGAGCATGACATGTTTAAAAACATGAATGATTCATAGCGGAGCCTTAAAACCCACGCAGAGTATAACAACTATCAAAATTGTGTTTCTAGCATTGTATGGTGGGGTTTTTTGCCACCTGTGGCATTTGCACATTCCAGAAAATGAAATAGCTTGTAGAAAGGAGTAACCAATCTCATTCAGCAGCTGTTTTTTGAAACTTGGGCTATGTTCTGTCTTAAAACAGTTCAGTAAACCTAAGTAAACTTTAAGCCGGGTTTTAGAATGGATCAAGTAGGATATTAATAAACATTTCAGCCTGACTCCAAACTTGTTTAAAATATATAGCATATGTGCCCTACTTGCAAACAAAGAATAGATCAGGACCTTGCTTACTGGTACCAAAGACACAGGGTTTAGCCTCCTATTACAAAGAAAGATTCATATTATTTGGGTTTGATTTTTTAAGCCTATATTTTTTTGAACTGTTGACGAATAGAACATTTCCACAAAAAGATGAATTATGTTATAATTAATATATCAATTAATTATATCAAAAGCATTGTAGTACTTTAAGCCGTTATTTCCCCATTTTTCACCCACAGTTTGAACACATTTTAGATGGTCCAGTGTTTTTTTTATTTATATTTATTTATATCATTATAATGAGCATTATGTGCATTATGGTGTAAGTTCATATACCCTAAACATCAGCATACACATGCTACTTCAAGGTCAGAGGACCACCTCTGTATTTTAGTTAGGTTTTAATTAAGCTTAGGCATTGCAGCATTTATAAGATCAAACAAGAAGAAAAGGATAGTCAAATTAGCTCTTGATCAGACTGTCCCTTTTTGACTGTGTCACACCGACAATATAGGTAATTTGGTTTGATTTTCTTAGTGGAGTAGAGAAAGGAGTCAGATTCCCATAAGATTTCCCATAAATAGCTTTGCCTTGGATTCTTGGGGTTGGAACAGAGAAGACTTTGCAGATCTGTGACAGCTGACTAAGGTTTTATCTACCTGCAATTGCAGCCTCAAGTGAAATTGACAGAATTAACAACTTCAAAGAAAAGGCAGATTTTAAAGAAATCTTGGTTCTTTTGAGGTATAGATGAGGCAGGTAATCATGCTAGAACTTTTCATCATAAAATTATTACTAAACAAGTCAAGAGTTTGTCATGTTCAGTGCAAAAGTTCTAACAACTACTTTTTATGTTTCCCCCTGACAGGTGTTAAAGATAGTCTGATACTTCCATTTAGAGCTGTTGACAGGGAAAAACTAAATTTCGAAAAAACACTGACTGAAAAATGATTTGACATACTCATACACATTCAATTACTGGCTGCATTTTCAGGAACACTTCCTGAATCTCAGAAAAAGTAATAGTGTTAGCCAATTACAATGCAGACTAGGTGAAAATAAATTGCTGATGTTGAAACCAAGAAATAGATAGGGAAGAATGGTTGTTTATTGCACCGTCAATAGGGCATTTTTACTGTATATGTACTAGAAGCAGTGGCGGATCTAGGGGGCGGCTACGAGGGCTACAGCCCCGAATACTTCCCCAAGAGCCCCGGATCTCGTTTCTGAGCTGATCTGAGTAAAATGTACCGTACTGGAATTTACCAGAGAATGGCAGCATGCACAGAAAAGCAGCATGTAGCATTCCCGTGCAGAAGAAGAAGTTGTCACCACTAGCTGTTGCTAAACAGATTAATGTCCCAAGTATGTTAAGCTCTGACTGACTTCAATATCTTCTTTGTCCCAGTGTTGTATGAAATTCTGTTTGCCTTGTGTCGAGAGTGTACATTGAAGCCAGAGAGGTGGACATGGCGGATGTGACCATTTTCACTGCGCATTTGATCGATTTCTCTGTAAAAACAACTCATATAATCATGAAGAGAGATCTGTCTTTTTCCAAATTCTGTTTCTTAAGCCTGGCAGAAATAAAAGTCAATCACCAACACAGTGTGCATTTATAATTTTTCATTGGTGATATAAGAGGATGAAAACTGGCTGAAAGCAGGGCACAAAAATTAAGAGTTCCTAAAAAGAAGAGAGTGTAAACTTTCTGGTAAATTCCGCTCTAATGTAAAACATGACTCCCAGGCAGTCCAACAGAGTCCGAAGCGTGACCAGGTGGTCACGCACAGGAGCGGACAGGATCAGGTGCAGACAGGGAGGCTCAGTGGAAGAGGGTAGTCGAGACAGGACGTGGAACCAGAACTTGATGCAGGACCTTTAATTAAACTGGTCTCCTTCTTGGAGCCCGGCTTACAGAGATAAAAACTGAACCTCCCCGCGTACAGAGCCAAAAACCCTGAGGACTCAGCGGGGGAGGAACAATGGACAATCAGTAGACAAGACAGACACAAAAACCCTCTTTCCACTGGCCACCAGGATCCAGGACATGAACCATGGCATAACTGAACGGACAGACTAACAGAAAACAAATAATGATCTGACACTGAATGCTCAGGCTGAACAGAATACAGACAAAAGGAAACAGGTGAGAGGAATAAATGATAATTGAGGCAGGGAGGGCAAACGACAGGTGAAATAACCAATTAAGGGAGAGCAAACAGGCCAGATCATTACAATCACACATAACAATTGCTCTTCATTTCCCAAAGATTTGGGAGGACGACAGAATGGATATTTCAGCTGCCTGGAATAATCCGTTCCCCCTCCATAACATGGGAAGGAATTAATTCACCTGCAAGTCTTTAACTGTGTTTATTGCTCTTTTCATCAACAACAAACCCTGTTGATATGGTGAAGTTTGATCATCAGTCACCTAATATAATCAGTTCCCCCTTTGATGATCTTTATGAAATGTATTTTCTGATTAAATGTTTATCTAAAAATTTACAAATATTCAAAAAAAGTTTCAAACCAAACCCACTGGACTTTTCTTTCCAAGTTTGAAGATGTTTCGCTTTCCATCTAGAAAGCTTTCTTAATTCAAAATATCTGGAGCAATGCTACTCCAGACATTTTGAATCGAAAATACATTTCATAAAGATCATCAAACCAAAAGTCATATTTATTTTAACTATTTTGGTTTTCAAAATATAAAATAATAAATGTTTCAA
The DNA here is from genome assembly GCA_030533445.1 of Cyprinodon diabolis. Classification (NCBI taxonomy): domain Eukaryota; kingdom Metazoa; phylum Chordata; class Actinopteri; order Cyprinodontiformes; family Cyprinodontidae; genus Cyprinodon; species Cyprinodon diabolis. The sequence continues at coordinate 8,196,798 of CM060067.1, read as the reverse complement.
ATATAATAAAAACAATGACAGTTTCAAAATTCACAGGATTTGTTTATTTTTTTCCATGTTATGAGGGAACAGATTATATTAGGTGGCTAAAATATTTGATTTCCCTCTCAAAACTTTGGCAAATAATGATCAAATGTCACCAAATCCACAGAGTTTGTTGTTGATGAAGAGAGGAATAAACACAGTTAAAGACTTGCAGGTACATTTATTTAATCCCATGTTATGGAGAGGGAATGGATTATTTCAGTCAGCTAAAATATATGGTTCCCCCCACATAACTCTTTCAAATAAGGAACAAATGTTACCAAAATCCCAGTATTTGTTGTTGATGGAGATAGGAATACAGTAAACACAGTAAAAGACTTGCAGGTAAATTAATTTGCTGCCATGTTATGGAGGGGAAATTGTTATGTGTGATACCATGTAGTATACTAGAAATTTCTTTAATCCAGTCATCTGTCATATTTTACATTAGAACGGGATTTAGAAGAAAGTCTAAACTCTCATCTTCACCCATAGGGCTAAGCCCCTGATCTCCTGGAATCCTAGATCCTCCCCTGACTAGAAGGAAGAATTTTAGTGTTCCAAAAGTGTAGATCTACAAAAATGTTGGGGTTTAGATAAAAAAAAAAACATCCAGTTAGTAGAATTTGTGTGAATAGAAATAACTATTTCATTCCAGTGGGTAAATCGGACTGTTGAAAGGGGCAGACTAGTTACTGTAATAATGAAAATAGGGGCAACACTAAATTATCTCACTCTCAAATTGTGTCTTTGAGGAATACCTCCTTTTCCCACACTACAACCAAATGATATAAGAACTACAACTACTCTGAACAGATCTATCAAAGATGGTATCATACTCCTCTACCGGTTGAGTTGCAGTCAATAGCAGGGGACACCTGCTCAACACATGGGTGCACTCTAATGACATAAGTGAAGCAGTAAAAAAACAAAACTCTCTTCAGATGATTACTGAAATATAATATTTTGTTAAAAAAACACTGGACTCTATTTGACTTTTGATAAATGGCACAGCCTTACCTGAGTACAATAGTTGATAAACCTGATTCCTTTGTGACCAAAATCTATCCATTTTCTGATAGCTTCTGAATAGTGCACCATGTCACAAAGCTTAAATGGCAATATTTCCCACAGCTTCAGTCTCTTAAATGGAAAGGTGTTGTTTGCCTTATAATACCACAATCATGTAAATTATGTTTGTTTTTTAACAGATATTTATGCACTATCGAGAGGAATATATATTTTTAGTAAGACAATTTGACTGCTATCAAAGTAGACCAGAGAGATGTTGGCTGCGAGTGTAACCTCTTATTCACATAATTCACTCGGTCATCCATTAGTTCTCCATTCTGATCAAAATAGAGGCCATTTCTATCAGTCCACTAATTCCCACCAGTTCCCTTGCACTAACACAGGACAACAAGAGCACTTCATCTCAAGTCTCTTTAAATGCAAATGAGGTCCTTTACACCTTGTCCCCTAACAGTGTGCGGAGCCACTAGCTCCAACAGGGTCAGCCATGTTTGTAGTTTTCTAGCCGAGAAACAACATTTTGCAGTGAAAAAACTCATATTAGCTTACCTGAACAAAGTGCCATAGGTCCTCATATATTGAGGAAACAGATACATCAATAAGGCGAAGCCTTTTAAGTGAATTAGTCTTGGTACTGGCGGAGAATAGGGGGTAGCTGGTCTTTGGTTCTTCACAACCGCCAATGAGCATTTTACCAGTTTTTATCTTCAGCTACCACTTTACCACTTTATGCATTCCGTACTGATTAGTACTGTATGTTGCTGTATTATATCTGTAGTTTTTTTTTTTATCAGCTGGTTGTGCTGTTCTTTTTACCTCTCTCTTTGCAGGTGATGAAGCAGACTGATGAAGTTTTGTCAATATCTTTCTTTGGTCTCCTCTTTTTTTGTAGTGTCCACATGTCAGGGTTCTGCCCTCTGCTTGGGTTTATTTTTAGTTTCTTTGTGTTCTGTGTCTTTGTAGTTATTTTGTAGTTGTTTTAAGTTGTTTTGAGTTCCTTAGTTACTCTGTGTTGCCCCCTTGTGCTTGTTCCCTTTCCCATTGGCTTCCTCCTAGATTGTCTTACCCACACCTGCTCCCAATCTGCTGATTAGAGTGTCTTGGTTCAGTCTCGCCATATTACACCACCTCTGCAGTCACTCAGTGCTGTTTTTGTTGTTGTATTGTTGCTTCCTCATCTCCGGCTCCCCAGGTGAGTTTCCCCTGATGTTTTCAGGTTTTTTGGGTTGTTTGTATTTTTGTGCTTTGTATTTTTGGATTTCTGTCTCAGTTGCCTTATTACATCTACAAAACTCATCTCTGCCTCCTAGTGATGGGCAAGTGAAGCCTCATGAAGCAATGAAGCTTTCCAACGCAAAGTGTTGAAAAAAGTTCATTACTCGATGCTTCATTCATCACTCACTAGTGACATCTGCTGGTGAAACTGTAACAGCCTTGTTACTCAGTTGGATCATACTTCCAAATATTAGGAAATGCAATATTGTCACAAAGTTTTCATCAAACTCATGTTTAGTAAGAGGAGAATCCTATTTAATTGTCATGTTTTAATGATTAAAATGATTTGTAGCCAATCTAATCCTTGACCATCAGTGGTGGTGTTAGGTTTTCTTTTATGTCATGGACTTATTAGACAATGAAGATATGTGTTACTTTAATGTATTGAGAACTGAGTGACTGTTGCTGCAGACTCTGTATACTTTGAGCTTGAAACTTGCTTCCTTAAAGACAGAATTTGTTTAAAATCATCTCTTCCTAGGAGTTCTAGTTCTGATTCTTAATATTAAGTTACACATAGAGTTTGCCTCTTCTAATGGCTTTTAGTCTGGTTTTGATGTGTGATTCTGATGCATCTCCTGATGAAACAAAAGAAAATATAGACATTTCTGGATTTTAGGTTTAATTGTTTTTATTTAGGATTAGGACTTTTTTTCACTGTTTCAGGTTGTGATTGTGATCTGTCATCTCATAATCCTCCCACATATGAGAGGTTTTTCTCTTTTTTTGACGGCTCCATTTCAACCACTGCTGATGAAAACTGTTCTGCTGATACCAACCCACCAACTACAACCCACGAAGCAACAGGATTCATCGCGCTTTTATTTTGAAAACCGACATGCAAAATGAAGCAGTCACGTGACCAATGCAATGCGAGGCCTCGTTTGTTGCCAGTCACGTGGTTTTCAACAAGACAACACAGGCCTCGAAGCGGGGCTTCATTGACACGCCCCCTTATTACTCGGTACAAGCCTCGAAGCCTGGCTTCAGATAGCCCATCACTACTGCCTCCTGCTCTCTGCATTTGGGTCCTCAAAAACCTCCACTTACCCATGACACCATATAACATGGATTATTCCCTACATAAACCATAATAAAACTATTTACATATATAAATCAAGCAGAGCACTATGGCAAAAGTAATAATGCTCCACTTGTGAGAGTAAAATCTGTTGGGCTCATTCCTGCATTGCGATTTGCCAGACAGGACACACAAAAAGAAAAAAACAAGTGGTACTAGAAGGTTAAAAAAGGGGATTTTGCAAGAAATGTCCCCTTTCATGTGCATTCACACTGAATGCTGTGTCTGTATATATTTCAGCATGCATGTGTGAACTCTTGGAGAAATCTCAACAGACACAGCAAGGAGTTAACTGCTGTGGATTTTAGATGCACAGTGTTTACACAGCAGACCATGTCATCAAATAGGAGCTTGGGTTGCATAAAGCTTACACCCCAATCACATGAAAAAATGTAGCCAATAGTTTGATTGGTTAGTGCTATGTTAGTTCAGGTTTGTACAGATAACATTTATAAAAGAACCAAAAAAAACAACAATGATCATTTGTGCTACTTTTGTCTCAGAGATATTAAATATTATTTTTTAGGTCATCCAGACCCCCCATTAAGCATAGAATCAAACCAAAGTGGTCTACTTTTTTATTTTTCTTAAGTGCAGATTTGTGCAGGTAAAACTATTGTTTGTGCTGCTTTGGTTTTCAAGAATCACTTCTAACTTCAGTTGTTCATGTCACCATCTGAAAATATAATATTTCTGTGCTGGCATTTATAACAGTGGGCATGTTTGCCTTATTTTAAAGGTGGTTTGATTGTTTTATTAGTTCATCAGCCTTTCAAATCCTTCATTTCATTTCAAAAAGTTTATTTCAAACCTGCACACATTTTACAATACATATAATGACAAACAATACATGGCTTGAAAAGCCATGCAATTTGTATCTGCCATTATCTCTGTTTACCTTTTCTCCCAGGGTACCCTGCTCTGATTAGACCGTAAAGTTACTAACCTTGTGCTTGAAAAGTTCCTTTTAGCCAACTGGACGTGAAGTTTACTAACCTTATCTTGCTCTGAAATCTGATAAAATCAGAAATCATATAAAAGGCCAGCTCAATGCCTTATCTAAATTCTACACAAGTAAAAGCAAAAAAGCCTAATGAACCCTTTGTTTTAGCATGTATTTTGTTTTAGCTTGTTTAAGTCAGGTACTTTATGTAACAGAAAGGAAAAAATGGAGGTAACAGCAAAAAATATTATTAAATAAAGAAATATGTATAGTAAACAGATTTTTATGCGTGAATCCTAAAGTAAATTTTAGAAAAACACTGCATCAAATCTAATCACATCAGCATGCAAAAATACTGACTTAGCAGAAATAAACTTGATTGGATTCCATGGTACAATGGATTAGCATTTGATCTGAGTTTAACAGAGGATTCGATTAAAAAATAACTTCAGGTTTGTTTCATTATCTTTTTCTTAACAAAAATGCACTGTTTTGTCATTCAAGATTTTCTGTTTGAGATTCTCTTCTTCTATTTCTCTGTATAGGTGTAATGTGTAGGTGGCCTTTTATGTTGCAGCAATCTTTATGAAACCACACTTTACATATTTTGTGTAATGAAATTTTAACTAACAGTCTAATATTCCCAGTCAATGCCATATGTCATATAAGTATCTATCTGTCTGTCTGTCTGTACATACACATACTTACTTAAAGATACAGCGCCACTGAAATGGTTCTAAAGCCTCATTTGGCTTGAAATTAGCAGGTTAACGCTGGTTTTACAACTACAGTAGGGTCAATCGGCTAACAATCAGTATTTTTGCTCCCTTCCCATTGACAAAAAGAGCTGAGTCTTATCCCCGCTGGCAAGCAGTGTGATCTCTGTCCCCCCACTGGTGGCATTGATGATGCCACTAGTGCAACAAAAATCAGGAAAGTAAACAATGGAAAACAGCATGAATGGAAGCCATGATGTAGTATCTCCTCTATTGTTTTGCACTTCTATCTGTGTGAATCCCTCTTACCAGTGGTGTGCCATGTTTATCAAATGTAAACAGTCTTGCTTCAGGTTGTTGGATCAGAAGCGACTGGCAGAATGTTATGGCATATGTTCCTCGCACTCAATGGTATAAACTACATAAGAAGGTCACCCCGAGTCTGATGTTCCCACTGTATGCCAGTTGAAAGCGATTTTTAACCCTAGTCACTTGCCAAGTTGTTTGACCGGGGTCAACACTGGTCATGGAGCTGTTTTATGTAACTTAAGAAAAAAGCAATATTTCTTTGAAAAAAATATATATATGCAGTAAGTTCTCCCTCCACCTTGGGACAAATGACTCAGTTGTACCCCCCCATTGGCCGGCGTGGGTTAGACTCCCCATCTTTATGCTGTGGTATATGTGCCAGAACTGGTTTCAGGCAACACCAGAAGATATGAATAGGGAAACTTGTTCTCACAGACAAGTTGGTTGGTTGTGTCATAAATAATTTGTTTTTCTCTTGTCTTTGGTGTAAAAGCATTGCAGTGACTCTGCAAGTAGAGAACTGACACATTTTAAACATTTTGTCATCTTGGGGGCGACAGTGGCGTTGGATGTTGGAGTTTGCCCTGAAATTGAAGGGTTGACGGTTCAAGCCCCGGCTCTGACTTTCATTGTCGTTGTGTCCTTGGGGAAGACACTTCACCTGCATTGTCTACTGATGGTGGTCAGAGGGCCCGGTGGTGCCAGGGTACGGCAGCCCCGCTTCTGTCAGTGAGCCCCAGGGCAGCTTTGGCTACAATGTAGCTTGCCACTATCAGTGTGTGTGTGTGAATGGGTGAATGAATGTAGTGTAAAGCACTTTGGTCAAGTCTCCTGACTTGAAAAAAGGCGCTATATTCGTACTTACCATTTAAATCTATATTTCTTCTTTTGTTGTTTTTATTTTGTCGTTTGCTCATCTCTGGCTCCCCAGGTGAGTTTTCCCTGATTTTTTTTTCTGGTCTTTTGGTTCTTTTTATTTTTGTACTTTATATTTTTGGATTTCTGCCACAGTTGCCTTATTAAATTTACAAAACTCATCTCAAAAAACCTCCACTCAACCGTGACACAACATAACATTAATTATTCGGAACATAAACCATATTAAAACTATTTACATATATAAATCAAGCAGCGCACTATGTAGAAAGTGATAATGCTCCACTTGTGAGAGTAAAATCTGTTGGGCTCTTTCTGGCTTTAAGACATTTCTCTTGCCACATAGGATACACAAAAAAATAAAAAAAACAAAGTGGGATTAAAAGGTTGAAAAAGGGTATTTTGCATATGTCCCCTTTAATGTGAATTCACACTGAATGCTGTGTCTGTGTTGATTTCAGCAAGCATATCTGCAGTATCGCAGAACTCTCCACAGACACAGCAAGAAGTTAACAGCCTGCCATCAGCCTGGTTCTGAAGTCTATACACTGGTTCCCTGTAGTTCAGAGAATATACTTTGAAATCATTCTGTTAGACTATAAAATGACTGAATTGGTCAGCACCTACATATTTAACAGATTTGTTGTCAGTGTATCAACAAGACCACTCAGGTCTTCTAGTTCCAGCTTAGTCTCTACACCCAGAACTACAACCAAACCTGGAGAAGCAGCATTTAGGTCCTATGCTTCACTTATAAACTTCTAGAAGACTGTTAAAGTGCTGAAAGCCTGAGTTCCTTTAAATCAAAGTTAAAAACACATTTGGTTAGACCTCTTTTGACTGTTAAAACTTTATAGCTTCCACACCCCTCTGCCCAGACTCTGTGTGGAGAGAATTTCCACTTGGACCACCTAGTAGGATTTATAACTATGTGTAACAAATATGAGCAAAAAGCAGCTCCACAGACATCCCATGATTTAGCTCATTAATATCCCCACTATCAACAAATACTGTAAAAACTCCAGGAAAGAAATTCTGAGTTTTTGCCTGCAAAAGTTGTCTTTTGTGAAAATAATAGCTATACAAATATTTTCTGAATAAAACTCTGTTTAATTTGGTCAGTTTAGATAGTTTGAGCTGAGTTTTCATAATCCTTTTTTTTTAATATATTTTAGCCTTTGAAATGCTTTTGTATTTTAGTTCTTTGTTAATTTGATTGATATTTACATTTTCTTGTCAATGTTGTTTCAGTGTGGTTTCACGTCCATCTTAGTCCATCATTTTAGGATGTATTAAAAATTCATCATGATTTCTATTCATGGACCAAATAAGAAATACAGTATTTCTTTGCAGGTTTTGTGGAGAAATTGGGACAAGTGGGCGTCGGCAAAGAAAACTGAGAAGAGAGGTCAGAAAATATAGTACTGATAATAAAGACAAAAAAAAGTGGCAAAACGGGGTGAAGGATGATTGAGAAAGACTCTCTGCCTTTCCAATTTAGTCTGGCTGTCATCCTGCTTGGTGATAAATGAAGTATGGAATCCCATCTGTTTTCCCAGAGATGTTCACCTCTCCAGACTTAGAGACTGCCCCTTGCTATCCTATTTGTAAATCTTTCCCTCAAATCTTCTCTGTTTTTCTTGGATTCAATAATTGGAGACAGTCTAGTTATTTCTGTTTGTTTGGTTTTGGCCGATACTAGACTTAATTTGTCATGGAAAATGTGACACAAAATTTAGCAGAAAAAAAGGGGGGATGGCAAAGAGGAATAACAGCTGCTGGCAGAGAGACAGGCACTTGATGAATTGTTATCACAGAAGGTTAAGGACCACAAGGCACAGAGGAAAAACTGAGGAGATTGCCATTCTTTGTAAACATTACTACCATCAACATCCAGTGGGATTACAAGAGTCTTCAGCAATTATGTAAAAACTCTCTTTGTTATTCTTCTTTGTGACAAGCATTTTGGGACTTCTGATTTTGTTTCTTCTTTTCTTTTTTGAAAAAAAAAAATTTTTGTCAAAGCTAATGTGGATTAAACAATATTTCTAAGTCTTTCACACAAAAAGTTATCAATATTATTCAAATATGTATACTCAGATGAAAAGAAAAATATAGAGTAATAGTGTGCACACTCATATTTTCATATAAAAAATGCAGACTGCATTCATGTAGAACCTTTTTGATAGTGATAATCTTGTTACCTGTAGAAATGATAAATCCGGTCTTCAAAAAGGACAGAAGAAAACAATAAAAAGGTAAACGCAAAATAAGGGATGTAAATTTGTGACGCAATTCATATAATTGTAGCTTCTAGCTTGTGTTCCATCATCTCTCGTGATATAAATAGTATAAATTCTAGGAACTGTTTTCTACTGTGCTGAATTCGGACAGACTTCAGCCTTACCCACATTATTACATAACAGACACAACTAAACATTCGTCAAACAGACTAAAAATGAGGAAATAATAAATTTTTGTTCAAATCCATCAGGTGGGATCTGCTTGTACCTTCTGTCACGCCAAGGAATATGGGAAACCCTATGGCTCCTATATATGTATCAATATAGATAGTCAATGTAGAAAATATGACAAATAAATGTAACTATACTATGTAAATACTGTATAGATTTAAAATGTATATTTAGCAGTTGGGGGTGTACATTGGAGCAGTGCTGCCTTGCAGCAAGAACTTTCTGGGTACGATTCCTGACCCGGGGTCTTTTTGCATGGAGTTTTCATGTTCTCCCCGTGCATGCATGGAAAGTCCCACAGCCCCAAAACATGACTGTTTGGTTAACTGGCTTCTCTAAATTCTCCTATGGTGTGAATGTGTGTGTGTGTGCATGGTTGACCATAGAATGCCGGAGATAGCCACTTTCCCTCACCATGACCCTGACAAGGACTAAGCGGGAGAAAATGGATTTAGCATTAACCACTAAATATTAAAACATTTTTTGGCCCAATTTTTAGATATTTTTTTCTTCAAAGCAAGTTTGTTTGTGCTTATTGGTAACAGATGGCAATTAATATAATTCCCAAAATATTTCATGTGCAGCAGTCCATCTTCATACTTCCAATATTTCATACTGTACACATCATGGTAACATAAAACACAAATATTTTTGCCTTAAAAAAAAGAATCTCCTCTCCACTCAGCTGGTCGCACACAATAAAGTTTTGGGGGTTTTTTCTGAAAAAAAGTGACCTAAACTGTGCGTTTAGGTGTTAATATGACAACACGTGTACACCTTAAAAATAGTGGAATTTTATGATTCCTTTCTTCCCTCTCTCCATTCATTTTTTTCAAGATTTTGGGACATGACTTTTGGCAACCGCTCACCTCTTGATACTCAGCTGGAAGTTTTGTTACCTAACCCTATGGTTAGGCTGCATTAAAGTAAGAAGTGTTAAACATTTTTGTAAGGTTTAGAATAATATGCGCCCCAATCAAACTTAAAAGCCATAGATTGTCAAATACAAGCAGACACAGTTGATTTAGGCCGCCAAGTCATGTAAAGTGGCTTTATTCGACATGACTTAATTTCTAACCATAGTCTTGAAGTTATGTTTTTAATAAAAACATTGTTACATCAACTTAAAAAGACCCCTATTCTAATAAAGGGGATTGGTAATACTGCGAAACATACTGTGATACCAATAAAGTAAACTCTACATTTTTCACATTAAAGAGATGTCACCTTAAAAGTAACAACTTATGAACTGCACCAGGTTCCCCTGGTCATGCCATATTTCCTATAGAACTTTCAACTCTGGAAGATCTGGGTATTGAACTCCAGCACATCATAACAGTAGGGTGGCCATTTCTATAACACCAAAAAGGAGGACATTGTGCGGCATATCAATTACTAAGGTGTACATAAGAATCGGGTAAAGTCACATTTATAGTACAATTCTTAGTAGTTTAAAGATGATGCTTGTGTAGTTGAATAGAACAAAATATTAAAGAGATGTAAAAAAAGAATTGGTTCCCAGCATTTGTATTTATTTAATACATTGTGGTGTTTAAAAAGTGACTATTTTTTGACACGATTAATTTGAGCAGAACTGCTGCAATTGATCATAAAGCAGTTGTTTGGAAAAGAAGCTTGAGGCGGAGAGAGAGCTAGAGAATAGGACAATACAAATGTCAAAAAGTGGCTGGAAAAGAGGAATTCGTGACATGGCTGCAGCCTGTCGAGAGTAAAGATGATTTCACCATGTTATCTATCTATCTATCTATTTATATCTATATATATCTATATATATATATATATATATATATATATATATATATATATATACTGTAAATATATATATATATATATATATATATATATATATATATATATATATATATATATATATATATACACAAACTTGAGTCATGGAACTGTGCTTACAGCTCCTTATTTCATGTATACTAATAACGTGTGTACATGATACTTGTTGATGAAATTAAAATTATTTCTAATAGCATTAAAAGAGCATTAAATTAGAGTTCCTCATTCCGGTATAAACCCTGTGAACGTTTAATTTAATATGACATATTAAAAAAAATCCCCATCATCATCCAGCAGATGTTCAGTTTCTGCCCAAATATTTTCTCTTTCTGCTGTGGATTTTTGTAACAGGAATAAACAGGATCATCCATAGTTTGTATGAACTATGTTTGTTCTCCGCTTCCAAACTCATCATCTCTTCATCCATTCCTGCAATAAGAATTTTTTGGTCTGTTGAAGCACCAATAGTCTGCATCCAGTTATTTAATTAATTGCTCTTAATTTTGGGAATATATACGAACTATGCTCTAATTTCTAGTTACCGACCTGTTTTTACTATAATTTAATTTGACAAACCGGGTCTTCACTACATTCTTTATCCTGTTTGGTGCGATTGCAATTGCGGGTCTTGATCTGGACTGACGGGAGCGGAGACAAAAAGAGCTCAGTTCCGTATTTTGACGGTGAAAGACGGAGAAGACGTACGTGGACAGAGACGTGCGGAGGAGTAGCGGAGGATGTGGAACAGCTCTCATTGATTTACATGACAGACAAGTACTTCGCACGACGTACTTGAGCGGAGCGGAGCACTGACAGAGTATGTGGAATCTGGGTGTAAAGGAGGGCAAATACACGTCCGGCTGGATGCGGCGCCGGACGCCGGACAGTGCAATGAAAATCCGGACTGTCCGCCCTAAAGCCGGACATCTGGCCACCCTACATAACAGTCAGCTGTGACTTACAAAATGTTTGTTCTGGTGTTACAGATTAATTTCAGAAGAGAGGGGCCATGATATTGTTCTGTCCTTTAAAACCTTTTTATGCATACACTTAATCACTGTAGTCTGATCAAACCAGGCTCGGACTGGTAATCTATGATACCGGGCATTTGGCCGGTGGGACGGTCCTAATTTCAGCATGCGAGGGCAGGCCCTCCTTAAATCATACCGGCCCCAACACTCTCCGGCCAAAGTACCTACTTGTGACAATAAGTAACTCAAGGATTAAGAAGTAATACAAGGTTAACTACCTATATGATGTATGTAGTATATATAGCCCTTCCTTGTCATGCACATCCTTGTGACGGTTGGCATATGGTGTAATTTTCTATTTCCTCAAACTGTAAAATCCTTGCAACAAACTAAATTATAATAAAACTAAAATGCTTTCTTTAAACCAAAATACGATGTTCCTCTTATATCTGGGGAATTTATGTTGAAATATTTTGCAAAAATATGTTGCGATGAATAATGGGGTTTTGCATCTGTTTACATTATTCCATCTTATTGCCCATGTGCCACCTAGATGCGCAGTGAATGCTTACACACCGCTGAGCTTTCATGTATTCATTCTTGAAGAACTGCCACTCTGTCTGTATATTGTATTGTTTTATTTTGGTGTTTTTACAACACTAGGGCTCACGTTGTAGACCTAGTATGTGTGTGTGGGTGGGTGTCTGGCTGGCTTTGTGCACGTGTGGACATTACGTAGCAGCAGTCACTGTCTTATCCGTGTTTATAACCAAAGCCAGTAAAACCACAATAGAGAAGTCTTGGTGATGGTTGTCGTGTGATGCTTGATAGATCAGTTAATCAACAATGTGTATTTGTATTGTGTTTCACATTTGAGAAGCACACATTTCACTTTATTTTTCGGGGGCGGGGGGTAATCATAAATTTGAAGTTGCTCTTCTTTTCACTCAGAGGAGTACAAAGGCATTTATCCATCTTAATAGTAAAATGCATTGTTCTATTGTACTATGAAATAAAGTTCCTCCTCTGCGCTGTTCACACATCTTTGAAACTCATGTTGTAAAAACTGCATTGGCTACTTTTTTATTTTTATTAAAGGTATGTCTTAAGAAAAGAGATACCTAGTACGAGAAAATAAAGTAATTTTCTGTTTTGTCAGCAAGCATTTCTTAAACTTTTTTTTGAGAACTCTGTTGGCAATTTAAAAATTTTCTAAATAAACTAAGCATTGTAACATTTTTCTTAATAAAAGAAAAGAAAGACAGAGATTGAGGTGTCTGGAAAGGTATGTGACAGACATTTCTGCATGAAACCTGCATTCAGAAAACATGACCTTGATTCTGCCACGTACTTCCAAGACTTTTGAGCATTTATCCAATGCTCTTCCTCTTACATAGCTCTTCCTCTTCTACTAAGCCTGCATCTTCTCCACAAAGTGATATACCTGCCACCTGTGCATGGTGCTCCTGCAAACCGTAGTTAGTTTTGGCATGCAAAAAATAAATCCACTCTACTCCTTAAAACTGAACATATTGACAACAAGAAGCACATCCAAAATATCAATTTATTTAGGAGAGTCTGTGCATCTTTTCTCCTGTAAATGGAAGCTTAGTAGATCCTCATCAACACTCTCGCTATTTTTTTTTTTACACAAGCAGTTTAGGGCTCATTATTTGGGATATTAGAAAATAAGCAAAATACAAAACTAGAAGAGATCTGCAAGAGGTAATTATATTCTCAAAGCATTCTTTGAGCACAGTTATAAAAACAATGAGAGATACAGAAATGTACATAAGTATTCAGTGGTACCTTAAATGGGTTCAGGTTTCTAATGATGTGTTAAATAACAGCGATGAGTCATCCCACCAATCAATACAAAGTTGTTTCTGGTAATCACCTTTATTGGGTAGTAAAACATGTCTGTACAGATGGGACTTGTCTCTTACAGGATGACAGAATGATGGGTCACTAAAGCAGCTAATGCAATTGATTTGCCAGGAGCCATATTTCAACCTGTGTTTTCTTTTGTTTTTTTTTGTTTTTTTATAAATCGACTCATTGGACATCATTCTCCATCATTATTGTCCGTGGACTGCATGATATCCTATAAGATACATTACATTGACTTTTCATTTATTTACCACCTGTCTACAAGGGTCTGTTTTACTCAGACAACAGCAGGCTCCATTTAACATAGTTTACTTTTAATACTTTGTCCGATTCCAATGACTGTACACAAAGAATGCATTTCATAGTAAAACTGGAATACATTGAAAGCGGACGGGAACTTCCATAAAGTTTTTAAAATCCTTTACCCTCGACCACATTATAGCCTGATTGTTAGTAGGATTTTATGTCACTGAATAACATAAATCAAAGTTAATATATTGTGTTTTAAAGGTAAGATGAACATTGGTTTTCAGTTATTTTACAGTTAAAGCTCTAATAAATTTGGTGAGAATTTTGAATTTTTTTGTGAACAAACTTTTTCTACATTTGTTGCTGAGTGTCTTTTGTGTGAGACTGATTCACAATTAGATTTTGGTGTAGATTTTGACTACACATACACCATCTTTGACGTCCCATTGTAGATCAGAATTTATACTAAAGGTAATGTTCCTTCAGGAAGACGAACCTCCACTTTTTACTTAGCTTTGTTTTTTTTCAGTATTTTTTAAAATGTTTCTTCTACCCTAGTTGTGGATCCTTGCAGCTCTGTCAATGTTTTCCCATGTCTCTTGTATCTGCTTTTTTAGATAATGCTCTCTAAGTTCAGTCAGTCCAGTTTAGATCGACAGCAATGATATGACACCTCTGTCATACTCTTTAAATTTTAGATGATGGATTTAGTACAGTAGTTTCTGAGATATTTCAAGTTTCATGACCTCACAAATTACAATTTGTATATTCATTTAGAATTATATATTGTGCTGAATACACATATGCATCAAACCATTTCAGACTTTTATTCGTTAATCAATAAAAGGTAACTTTTCTTCCGCTTCTCTATGTTGCAGAAGTTGGTGCTGGTCTGTCAGCAAATCTGAATTTACAAAATGCAAACTTTTTGGAATATAATGCAACAAAAACGTGAAAAGTTATGGAGATATCCATATATTCAAAGGGAGATTTTTTCTAAGTTCATGAAACCCAATGGTAAAAAGGTTTTTAAACAAGGATTTCCAATCTGCTGAATGGTTATAAATGACTGTGAGGTTCGTTTACAGTAATTAGGACAAAAACACCTCTTCCTTTATTTGTTAAAAAAAATACCTTCTGTGCTATTCTGTTTTCATTTTGTTAAATTCAATAACCTTCTTGAATTAAAGTAAGCTCTAAAACAGTAATTTGACATCTGTAATAGCATTAATGTTTCATTATTCCCATCAGTTCCTATTCAGCCATCCATACCAAGCTATTTCATCAAGCTATCCATCCAGCTCTGTAAGGCTGGCCAGGAAAAATTGTATTTCATTAATGTCTAATTGGGCCTCATTCAGGGCTTGGTTTTGTTTTATTTCAATGGCTTTCCATAATACCAGAAGATCATTATAATATTAGAATTAAAATGGTTTAATAACCTTATTTTTTTGCTCCTCTACCGGATGAAGCCCCATTAGTTTCTGCTGAAGTAAATGAATGCAAACTCGAAGCATAAAAATAAAGCTCCATAACAGTCATATAAAAGCAGAAAGGTAACTCATTTATTCTTTTATAGTTTCAGGAGGATTATTTGGTTTTTCTACTTTTAAGGATGTTTAAATATAGCCTTAGTAAAACCAAAACTGTGCATATATGCATATATATATATATATATATATATATATATATATATATATATATATATATATATATACTGTATATATATATACACAATGTGCTGTAAATAAATTCCTACCCTTTTTTCCAGTTTGGGCCTTTGCTTTCATATTCTACATGGTTCAAAGCTTTGATTTAAACCCTTAGCCTTATTATGTAATATACACTAAAAACAAAATGTTCATATAAACTCTATTTAAAATAGTCTACAAGAATACATCTTTGTCATGATTCCTGGCACTAGTGCTGGTTTAATCATTCAACACACCTGTCCACTCCGTCCTGTTCATCTGATCCACCTGCTCACCTGGCTGGATAACCAGATCTCAGACCAGTCACTAGTGCCAGATTATTATGAGCCATTGGTCAGTTTACTACAGCATTCATGTTACCTGTCTGTCTGCCTGATTCTGACCTGATTCTGCCTTGGGATTCTCTGAGCCTACCTTTTTGGATCTCTGACCTGTTTCCTGTGCCCTGACCTCTCCACTGAATTTTCTCTGATCACCTGGCTGTGTCTCTGACCCCACTCTCGGATTTCTCTCTCGATGGTCTCTGGATCTTGGATTACCTGGCTCTGACCGTGAACCGGCTCTTGGATTCCGAACTCTGGTTTCTCCTCTTGATCATTTTACCTGTCTCTGCTCTTACTGAGCTCACCCTGTGCATTCCCCTGGACCAACACTAACTGTAAAAGAAAGATTACTCCAAACCTACTGGTCGGATTTAGAAATCCTTTGAGGTTCACCAGTGACATCACATGCCAACCGTCTTCAAAAAGAAGTTTGTTCCCAAACTCCGGGGAATATAATCTCAATACATTACTTAGGTAGTTAAATGTTTTGTCAATAATGGGTTTTTAAATTTACCAGTGACTCACCCTAGCATCCTCAAGGTATGACTGTTGACGTCCACAAGTCTGGTTTATCTGTGAGTACATTTTCTTGATTACCAACAATGAACCAATTCTTGTTTTGAAATTGTTTTAGTTCTGTCAGGAAGACTAGGAAAAATTTCCAGAAAACTATTGTGAGAAGCTTTTGAAAAGATATCCTGAATATTTCACCAATATCGTTCAATTTAAGGAGCAAATCTACAAAAAAGAAATGAATTGTTTGTAATTGTCTGCATATGATGAAAAGCAAATAGTCTCTTAAAAATATGTATCATTATTCAGCCGTTTATCAAAGAGAAATAACTTTGTGAACCCGATTTGTCCTTTAAACATTGACTTATTGTCAGACAGTGAGAAATGTTAAATTACAGTAGTTTTTCTACACTGAGCATATATTTGGTTTTAACTGTACGATAAGACTTTACTGAAAGTATGGCCTAATCCCTCTGCTCTAATTAGAGTCCTATGACTGGCCCTAAGTGTGCTGCAAGCTTGTTGGACTAATGGGAGCACACAATGAAACTATACTTATGACATTTTGACAGTTGGAAAAGTCTGGTGTTGGCTGAAAGATCCAATTGTTTCTGTCAGTCTATGGCAGAAAACTAATGGTACATTTGTAATCAATATATTACAAAGCAGAAGACGTGTTATTTTTCTTTTAACAAGTCTTTTAAAGGTCTCATATTATACTACATTTGAAAATAAGAAATATGAACAATGAGCCCTCCAGAGCATCTTTTTACTATTTGAGGAGAAACATTTATCTCAGATTAGTGAGACAGCCTGTACCAATTACCTCCTCATTTGGCCCTCTTATAAACAAGATTATGTGGCTTTACATGCCCTTGCCCTCCCAAAGGCTGCGCCCCCACACCCCGCAACCATGACAACCAGTCAGAGTTCATAATGATGGCAGCTAGGAGGACAAAGGCCTACTTAATTGATGGGCTGCTACAGACCCTCTGAGCAGCTTATATGTGACAACAACATATAGCAGGAGCAGCATGACCATATAAAGGCTCTTTACCATTAATTTATGGTGTTACAACAATATAGGGTTGCCAACCGTCCCTTGAAAAACAGCATTGTCCCGTATTTAGAAATAAAAGTACACTGTAAGCAATTGCTGTAAATTTACAGCAAATTTTCAACACTAAAATACTGTTGTCATGTTTAACAGTTCAGTACTGTAGTAAGCAATGCATTGTGGGCTTCTTAACTTGGAGCAACAGGTCAGAGGCCGTAAACGGTATGCGGCTGTTTTAAATAATGGGATACTACAGTATTTTATGGAAAATTTCCAGAAGACTGCAGAACACACAACGTGCTACTGTACCATCTGTCTTCATCACAACGATTCCGGCCTTGCATCTAAAAAATTTAATGGTACGTAAATCAAAATCTTTTTTTCTTTGCCTCTGTGTTTGCTATTTTATTTATATTGCCAAGAATGTTTGATATAGGCTAACGCTTAGGAGTTTGTCTAGCTAGGCTATCAGTGATGCTTAGATTTGAATAGGGTAGTCAATATTCTACTATATTCTACTCTACTACTCTACTATTTTGTTGTTAAATTTTGGTTAACTATAATATACAGTATCCGGACGACAGCTTACACACACGCATGCACACCCCCCCACACACACACATGCACACACACGCACACACACAGGGTATTGGACCTCATTAGAATCCCATTTGCTGTCACTTTACACCACTCTGATCTTAGACTATTTTGACGATTTTAGGTGCTTCATTGGTATAAATCCAGAGAGAAGGACAAAGGCCAAAAGGGGGAAGGTTGTCTTTAAGAAGAAAAGTGTGATCGTCCAGAAGAAGTCTTCCACAGTCAACACACACGTCTCAATGCTCCTGAAGAAACTCCTTGAATTTGAATGGGGCTTCATATAGATCAGTGAGTTCTCCTTAATCTTGCTGTCTGCCCATGTGTTGTTTTGACAATCTGGCATTGCCACATTAAGCCACAAGAATTTATTAGTTTTATAAGCCTTAGCTTGGAGAGTATATTGTACATTCCTGATTGTATAATATTTGTTTGTTATTGTTTGACAGTGGCTCCACTAGAATAATATTGCAGAGGAACAGCGGCTAACAAACTCAACATCTCTCCTGGATCCACAAGATTTGAATCAGGGTGGTTCACACCCACCCAGATTCCCGGGACTACTACTACTACCTCACAGGACTACTTTAAGAAGTAAAGTACAGTTTCTTCCCTAAATGCTCTCTTTTATCCATATTACTGTAATGATGTATAAATCCACATGTTCTAACTGTACTGTAACAGTTTTGAAATGGCCTTGATGCACTTTTTCAAAATGTTCTTACATTTGTTTTCCCAAATGTTGTCAATTCTGCATACAATATTCTGCATTTTCACAGACATCAGAAAATACATTGCAGATTACATAATATACATATTTTAAGTGGAGTTTAGAGGAAAATTTTAATCTATCTCACAGGACTATTTTAAGAGGAAAAACACATGGTGGTTTGCTGAATGTTTTTGCTCATAATCAAAAAGGTCTTAATGTTCCTAATTTGAAGTAGTCTTAATAATGTTTAAACTCTTATTTCCTCTGTATTTGTTGTGTTGGTGTGTTAAAGATAATGTTAAATAACATTGACATTGGCTCAAAGTCAGCTAGTCAGCTGTCTCTGTTTGCTACTCGAAATATCTTCTCAGCATCACCCAACACGGTTTATTTTCTGTTTTTTTTTTTCTCAATTTTTTGAAAGTAGCAATATTCAGTATTATATTGCCTTTTGAAATAAATTATTTTGATTCTTTTCGATTTCATTGCTTATTTTGCACAATATTCATAATAATGCTTGAGCAACTGTCTGTAGAATAATGAAGTTCTTAGATTGATTGCATGTATTCAAGGTGGATATTTTAGGAAACTGCTAAACTGAATTATTGTATTGTGTATCTACTGTGCCTCTCTACAGTAAACTTAAACAGAATATTATTGTAATTTCCAAATAATTGAACAGTGAGAAAACAGACTACTACTGTAAAGTCAATTTATGGTATGAAAACCCTAAAATTACAGTATATCGCTGGTGTCCTAGCTGCCAGCTCTTTACCGTAACTCATAGAAATACAGAAATATACCGTATTTCTGGTTTACGGTCTACTACTGTAAAATCAATTTACGAATGAATACCGTAAAAATAACGGTATATTGCTGGCCTCTCTGCTGCCAGCTCTTTACTGTTATTTTACAGGACAATTACTTACAGTGTACCCATCCCTAATTTAGTGAAAAAGGAACGCACTTTGTCTCATATTATTGTGAGTAAAAAATATAGTCCGTAAAACCTAATGGAAAATGAAGACACAAATAACACACATTTTTAATCCATCCGAACTACGGACAAATCTTACTATAATAATCTCCTTACAGAGCACCGAGCATAGAACGATCCTATTTATCAAGGGAAGGCTGGAATCCCAAGACTGTTAACAACCTCTTAATAAATGAACCAACATCCGAACCTCATATTTAGCCTGAGCTGCTATGGCCGCTATCTGCTATAATGAAATAACCAAACTGTTACTAGCAAAACTAATTTAATACAAGCACACAATAAGAATTACTGCAGGTTATGCTCTCCAATTTCTGCAAATCCCATTTTATAAGGCCCTTTCATAACACATTCTCTCAAGAACATTCTATCCTGCTCCAACCCGTGCTTGGGGGGAAAGCAGCTGCTTCATGCTTGTCTCATCCTTTTTCACAGCTGATACCGAGGCAACAGCATCGAAGAGAGACCCTGAATGAAGGCCATGCAGGCCACAGAAACCAGAATCTGCAGACCAGACAAAGTAGACCTGGTGGCTAATCTATGAACCAGACTACCAAACAACCGGACGATTCTGCAGAATTTCTTTCAGTTTACAAGAAACTTTGAGATGCAAGAGGCTGGAGGAGTGGAGCATCTGGGAAAACATAGCTTCTCTACTGCAGGTCTGACATGCTGTATACTTGAGACAACTTAACTTTTTCAAAAATGTCTGTCAAAAGAGGGGAAAAAAATTTCCAGATCATTTTTTTTTTGATAATTTTTTATCATTTAATTTGTTGAATGGTTTGTAAGACTTGGATTTGCATTAAAAATTGTTTTGAAACATTTGAGATTGCTGTATATTAGTTAAAAGCTTAGTTGACCTCATTTCAATGTGTTTTCATAAAAAATTTGGATCTCAAGCATAAAATCCTTGCCGAACTATGATATCATTGCCTCATTTTATTATGGTTTTCAACCATTATAATTTCTATTCCTTTGTGAACATAGGAGCTTAACTGAGTTAAGCTCTCTGCTGAGAGGAAAGATTAGTTGCTGGACTATACAGCTCTGTTTCTAACATAATACCAAAATAAACTTAACTGCTACTGTACCTTTCCAGGCGGAAGCCTGCAACCATTTGCATTTTGTTTGAAGCCCCACTCCCTCACCCATAAGGCTAAAAAAACATGTTGCCTTATGGCCACAATCAAAGATGGCAATGCAACATGCCACCTTTCATTGGGTACAGAGCCGAATTAAATAAATGGACTATATTAGGCAGACTGTATTTTTTTGGGCCACCCTCTATCATTAGTCATTAAACCTGCATGCTCTTACATGTAAAGTAAGGCTCTTTAAGCTTTCTCTCTCGCTTGTTTAGAAAGTCGGTCCATGATAACAGTTAAAGAAGCATTTTAAACACCTCAAGGGTCTCTCCCTGGATTTGATTCACAATTACAGCGTGTGAGTCAGTAACCTGGTTATAAATTTTAGTCTGGCCCCAGAAGAAGGAGTGGAATCCAGCTGGATCACTTCCAACAGTACGCGGCAAATGCAGAAGAGTTGGTTTCAGGAGCCGAAGCCAAGAAGGCTGCAGAACTTGCTGATGAGCAGAAGCAAGCAGACGAAGGAAG
Organism: Cyprinodon diabolis; assembly: GCA_030533445.1. Classification (NCBI taxonomy): domain Eukaryota; kingdom Metazoa; phylum Chordata; class Actinopteri; order Cyprinodontiformes; family Cyprinodontidae; genus Cyprinodon; species Cyprinodon diabolis. The sequence continues at coordinate 8,175,622 of CM060067.1, read as the reverse complement.
GCAGGAGTTTCCAAAAGGCATAGCCAAAGCCCACGTCAATGAGGTAAACAGGAGTCCGAGCCAGAAGATCAGAGTTCCAAAGGACAGAACTAGTCAGGATCAGGCAATTAGAACAACAAACATGGTACCCTTTCACTAAAGGCTGGCAATGATGACAGGGAGCAAGCAGCTGAAATAGCGACAGGAGCAGGTGCATAAGATAAACAGTAAAGAGAAACTGGGCGGAGCTAGGCAGGTGAATGGAATGAACCATTAAGCCAGTTATCATTGCCAAGATTAAGACAACAAAATTAATACAATTAAGTATAGTTCTTAAAGGTAGACTTGAATTGGTGAAGGATGTTTACAGTCACGTTCAATGAAACTATGCTTTCCATAGAAGTTATTTTGTGCTTAATGGCAAGCCACCAGAGTACCCTTCTTGGTTGTTTGTAATTCCTATAGCACAGGGGTCTTCAACGTTTTCCAGGCCAAGGAACCCCCAAACTGATGGCGAGATGGAGCGGGGACCCCTAATTACAAATATTGTATGAAATTGTGTTACATCAAGTTGGTCCTGTAGTCACTATTACATATGTAACAATGTAACAAAAGTAATTTTGCGCTATTAAAGTATTTGGGATTCTGATTCCTCATTGATGGGACAGGTGCTGTGAATGAAATGGTGCCCAGCTTGAAAGAGCTCCTTTGTGTCGCTGAATGTGTGCATTGGTGACTGAAAGACATCCTCTGCCTCCATTTACCTGTTTAATACAATATGTTGGTTCATGTTAATGTTTATTTAAAGACATTTTAATTAGTGGAAAAAAATTGCAGGGGGGAATATAAAAAAAAAAACAAGTCTAATCAACCAAAACTTTTGTGACCCCCATGCAGTACCGATGTGGAATGCCTAGGGTCATTGACCCCTTGTTGAAGACCTCCGCTATAGCATAAAAGTAGAGAGGAGTAAATCTCATACACTATGGCTTTAAAGTTACCTCCCTTGTCCCATTTCACCTTATTCTCCTTCACATAGTAATATTTTTTTCTTTCAATATGTGCAACACAGGCAAGCTAAACTCAAGAAATATGCTAAGTTCTTGATGTGAATTATGGTCTCTTTTCTCATGGTTTCTGTGTAAAAGCCTTATTTCCAGGTGGACAAAATCTCCTATCCCATGGGCCACCCAGACCACACAGGAGAGACAACGCAATGTATTACCTGTTGGCAAGGGACAAAATAACCAAACTTTTAAAAAGTGTATGGCCAGCTTCTTACACAAACAAGAAAGGTTTTCTGCATCTTTCTCTCTATTTTTTTGCTGGAAAGACTGAAACCAGGAATCCAATATAGACTGTGAGTGATATTGAGCTTATACCTTCCAAGGTGGTTACAGAGCTGAGAACCAGGAAAGGTGAAATCTACACCTGGAATGTGTAGGTTGTATGTTGGAGATCGGTCTGTTTTCCAGTGTAGTCCTGTTTCTCTGACTGTGTCTGGATGGAAGTGCCCTCTTCATCCTCTGACATGGGAGTTGGCCCGGAGCTTTTCTGCCTGGCTGTGTGTTTCCTGGATGGGGCCGCCTTTTACAGCTGCTTTTTGTATCTCTGCTTCTGTCTCCTTGAACCCCAGTCGGCCTCGGCAGATGGCTGCTCACACTGAGCCTGGTTCTGCTGGAGGTTTCTTCCTGTTAAAGTCAATGAGTCAATGCAATTAACTGTTTTTCCTTGGATAGAAAACTTTGAATCCATTTGACTGTGTGATCTGGTGAACTGTTAAGTGCCTTGAGATGACATGTGCTTTGAGTTGAAATTGAATTAAAGGTTTTATACAAAAGACAGTGTGGCACACGTAAGTCTCAGACTACTAGTTGTTGATCAAAATCCTGAAAACAGCATTAGTTTCTTTGCTTAACAAAAGGTTTATTCATATAATCTATAATCAGTAGATTGCTCTACAAACCAGATGAAGGACCCACTAATCAACAAGACAACAATAACATTTAAAAAAGTCATTGAAATCAATAAAGTGAAAAGGGACTCAATCAGCAGCAGTAACAGGAATATCTGTGGCAATAAGATCAAATTGTTTGCCATGTTGGATCTCATTGTGAATTGAGCAAATGGAAAAAAAAAGCCACTAACCTTCTTCGAATCTGTCTAGGGAAGAGGAGACTGAATGTTGGTTCTGTACCAGCTATGCATAATTCTTCGTTCAATCCCATGTCACTGCTGACTTGTACAACTTTTAGGGCAAGCATGCTGCTCATAAGAACAGATAGGGGCAGAGGGACAATCAGAAACTCACTTAGAAGAAGATGTCCCTCTTGGAATCCCCGGCAAAAAACAGAACTTGTTGATTTTGTGAAAGACACCGGGTCAGAGCCAAATGTTCCAATCCAGAGAGGTTTCTGAGGGCAAGAATTAGTTGCCAGAGTGCAAAAACCAGGTAGGGTTACAGAAATTAGAAAGCTCAGAGAAGTATGACGAGGGCAGGGCAATGACGTTGAGCCCATGAGGCAAAAGCAAGCAAGCAGAATCAGGCAATGGTATGCAAGGAAGATTAGATATCTAATTATTAGGGCTGTTTATATAGAAAGAAGTGCAGGTGGAATAACTGAACATTGATAAGAAGAGGCAAAGATACAGGAGTAATAAGAGTGACAGGACCTCAACTGAATGTAAATAAACCAGTACTATTATCACAAATATATAAATTACACACCTTCTTATTAGTGTTGCACCGATACCGATACCAGTATCGGACGGGGTGCCGATACAGCCCTAAAATGGTGGTATCGGTATCGGCGAGTACCAACAAATAGGGCACCGATACCATTTTGAGAGCCATAAGTTTATTCAACTATTGTCACCCACTCCTGGTAGGCAATAAAAACCTTTTATTTTTATTATACAGTAGAACTTTTCTACTGTATAATAAGTTCTACTGGATTCACTTTGTATTAGATATTTTCCTGCTTCACAAAGGTAGGCAGCAGCTTGACAAAGCCATGATGGCAATTATTTTACATTATTATGGTATCGGTATCGGCCGATACTGCACAGCCAGGTATCGGGTATCGGTATCGGGGCCAAAAAATGGCATCGGCGCAACACTACTTCTTATACACATTTATGCTACTTATTAAGGTTAAAAAAGATACTTTAGTTAAGCATGGAGACTATTCAACCGGCCCACTAGCTACTGGTTACAGTAACGTTCATCGAGAAATTTTTCTAATGGGTCCTCAGGTACTAATAACATTTTCCTCTGCCATTTAAATGATTCATTACTGAGGGGGGGAGGGAGTGGTGGCTCCAGTGTACAGCAGCCTCGCTTCTGTCAGCGAGCCCCAGGGCAGCTGTGGCAACAATGTAGCTTGCCACCATCAGTGTGTGATTGTGTGAGTGTGTGCATGAATTAGTAAATGTGGTGTAAACCGCTTTGGTCAAGTTGTTTGATTTGAAGAAGCCCTTTATAGGCACAGGCCATTTACCATTTGAACACTCCTGAACTGTTCTAAATTAGTGTTCAAGCAAATTTAAACTTATCCCAAAACTCTACTAGAGGAAATTTGGTTTTCAAGCATCAAATCCATAGCCTACCGAACGTCATCATTTCATCATTTTAAGCTTATGTTTTCCAACCTTTTTTTATTTTCCCTTTTACTGCTATCTGCACATACAGTAGTAGCTTATTAATTGAGCTACGTTTCCCTAGCTTAGAAGGGAGTTTTTGACCAAAATATGTTGAAAATAAAGTTTGAATTATTGTTCTTAATAGATAAATAAATGATTATATCCTTAATAAAAGTCGTTGTGCAGAGCTTGGTGTTTAATAATTACCATGATTGAATTCACTGTTTCATCTGTTGTACCAACAAATCCTTTTGGAATGTGTTAATAGGACAAAATATGACAGATGAAACCCAAACGAATGATGATCGAATATTGACTTATATAAACGCATTTAAGTGCACAGCAAGAGCTACCATGGACCTATTGACTATTTTTCTAATCAATACTCTTCTTGTCTGGACAGTCATTTTAAACTAACAGCCATGCCTTTTTAGGGTTGTACTGTAATTTTACTGTCCTCTTTCTGTTTTAGAGTGATATATTGAAAAGAGCTCAGAAAATGGGGAAAGCTTAAGATATTGGTTTCTGACCCAACCTTGCTTTCATTCAGTTTTAACCCATACCTGAGTTCTGTCTTTCATGATGCTGTTTGTTCACTGATGCCCTCTAAACAACCCCTAAGGCCTTTACAGAGTATTTTTTATACATTAAATTGCACATAAGTGGGTTATTTCCTCATAAGTTGATTACTAAAAAAAAGAAGGCTGCACATCAAAAAATAATGTGTATCATTGATCAAATTAAGTAAGGTGTGTTGCTACAGTGTGACAATATCTTAAGGTTCAAGAGATATAAGTATATTTCCAGTGAACTGTGTACCTATGTCTACAGCTTCCACCTCCCTTAAGAAGAATCAGTCTTGAAATGGCATCTCTTGCAAGGTACTTTTGCAGATTTTACATTAGAATATATAGAAAGCCAGCTATATTTTCTTCTTACATTCCTGCCTAGTTTAGAGCTTTGTCGAACAGCTATAGAGTGCAAGGATGACATCCAAAAGCAAGGTGTATAAAACATATTTTTGCTGAGTACAAGTTTGACATTCTAGGGATGAGGCTTTCAGTGCAATACAAACACAGCAATTCCTAAAAATATGTATTTCCAGCACGCACTGTTCATTTTATATTTGTAGGATGAAAGCTGTTCCACCATCTACTTAGGCAGCTGTGGGAAGAATGGAAATTGCAAGTTTTCAAACTAAAGTAAAAACTTCTGAGTATACTTTTCCTTTTTAAAATACCATGTGAGAGTATTACAAATAAAAAAAATGTAGATATAATGATAGTTTTGATTAGCATTGTTTTATACTGTCATTTATTTTGCATTTAATGAAATTTTGGTATAATTTACTTTCAGCATTTGAACAGTTTTACAGTACGCTTGGCTGTTATGTTTTGCATCTTAGATCCATTTCATGTCACCACACCACATATCATCTGAATGACATCAAGATTTGGACATCAGAGCTCTACATGTTTTAATTATCAGCCAGTCAATGGTGAATTTGCTGGTTTGCTTTGTGTTGCATTGTCTAGTTCTGCTCCCGCATTATATTGGTGTGCACTGATGGCACATGTTTTTGGAAGCACTTTTAAATAAACAGTGAAATTAATTAACCATCTCTTGGCATATCCTGCACCACCAAACTACGATAAATCTAGCTCCATGCTTCACAGTTGCTCTGGGGGTCTGCCTCCAGAAATGCAGTGTTTGGTTTATTCCAGGTGTATATTCTGGTACCAAAATAACAGAGTACCTGGGTGTGACAGCAGTTGTTGTTATTTTACTCCACTTCTAGACTATCTTCTATTCAATGGCTAATCACTTATTTCGAGACTTTACTAAAACTCTTCCCAGATTCTTAGAGTGCTACTCTGCTATCAGAAGTCGAGGTCTGTTTCCATATCTTCATGGTTGTTATTGTCACTTACAAAGTCAGTAACACCAAAATAATTAACTGAGCTCCAGGTCAACCCCCTTTCACAATAATTAACAATATTCTAATTATGTGTACTTGATGTGATACATTTCTGTGATATTAGAAAACTATACATTTGTATGGGGAACGGAAAAGCCAATTCCTATAACTGAGAAAACAATGGATTTGATTTTAGTGTAATCAAAGAAGTTTGTGACCTTCCCTGCTGATTTTATTTTCTACATGCAGAAAGGACTTCTTTGACTAACTGCCATTTATTGTTATGACATCGTTATTTCATATTTGGTCTTGCTAACCTTTACATTGACATGCAGTGTGCTAACTACGATAAAAGTACACACACACACATACACATATATACATATCAGTCGTGGTGGCTGCTTTCTGAAACAGGGGAGGCTCTGTGGTGTTAATTAAATTTACATGTCCTGTATTCCTGTACATGTCCTGTATTAAACTTATATGACTGACTTATATGACTGATGTCATATAAGTCATAGAATGCAGGAGAGGATACCAATGTCAGTGATAATCATGCTACCTAAAATATGTTATCTTTTTGTGAGAAGAAATATAGAAAGACCTAGTTATCTCAAAGTGAGGTTAGTGGAAGGGACATAGTTAGTAAGTTATTCATATAAACTTGTCCCTTTGCCTATGGCTTCATTTATCAACAGATGAGTTAGAGTCAGTCGCAGCCATGACTCGTTACACCAGCATTACATCCTCCTCCCTGTCTCAGTGAAGGTGAGCAATACTCTTTTGAAGATAAGCCATTTAGAATTTTTAACTGGCACATACCGGGACTTATCTCCCTATATGTTCTTTTTACCATTGCAAAAAGAAATGTATTTATTTTGCAGATTTTATTTTGATAAAAGAAAAAAAGATGATGATCAGTGTTGGGCACGTTACTTTGAAAAAGTAATTAGTTATAGTTACTAGTTACTTCTCCCAAAAAGTAACTGAGTTACTGAGTTACTCCACAATAAAAGTAACTAGTTACCAGTAAAAGTAACCATTGCGTTACTTTTGCGTTTCTCGCCCCCGTAACCCTCCCCACCCAGCCCCCACCTTCTCCCCGTGTGTTTCCAAAGCCAGCTGAATAGAGTGGATGACAAAGACAAGAACCTGCAGAGAGTTTAGCATTTATTGCAACTCAACGTAAAAAAACATCAGGGGGGAACGCCATGTGAAGTTTTTAAACAGGGCATTCAGATCTGGTGAAATTAATAACTGGGGATGTCTAATTCTGAAATCCTGTGTGTTTGGGTTGTTATAGATACTGCAACATCTATCTATCCATCTATCTATCTATCAAGATGTATACTCTGCGCGTGACATAAAATATGGATCTCCATCCCTGCCACAAAGGCCATCAAATAATGTTTAAAATAAAAAATACAGTACGTTGAAAAGGCAGAGTATCCATCCATCCATCCATCCATCCATCCATCCAGATTTCTCCCTTTCATTTGATCGTTCACGCTCTCCATAGTTCTCCTGTGGCGCGAGCACAGGGCGACTGTTGCGCGCCTTTAGCGAGCATGCGCGTTTCCTGTTGCTTGCGCAGTGACTCGTGCCGCCTGCGCTGTGCGGAGATGCAGAGGAAACCGTATGTGATGGGGAAACGCAGCTCGACGTAACACCGGTATTTCCATCAGGAAAACGCTGTTTGCTGCTGGATCCTCCTCACTCTCCATCTCTCTGTGTGTGCTGTACGTTAACACGGAAACACCCACCAGTGGAAACACCCACCTACCCAACTGACAGACGGAATCTCACTATACATCAGCCATTCTCATCCTCCCCTCTCTCATGACAAGGCGCGCACCTCTGGATGACCTAAAAAATAATCTTTAATATCTCAAACAAAAGAAGCACAAACAATATTTTTTTTCTGCACAAATCTGTACTAACGTTGCACTAACCATTCAGTCTATTTGCAGAGTTTTTTGATGTGGGTGGGGTGTCAGCTTCACGCAGCTGCGCACGAGTCCTATCATGAAAAAAGGTTCATTGTGCGACCTGAGTAACGCACAGTAACGGGGTGTCTGCAATGGTAACTGCGTTATAGTTACAGTCAAAGTAATTAGTTAGATTACTTGTTACTAAAACAAGGTAACTGCGTTAGTAACGCCGTTATTTTCAACGCCGTTAGTCCCATCACTGATGATGATGTTATAAATTTTGAGTATATTTACTGAAAAAGTAGTATATGTTCTAAGTTATTTATTGATAAAGGTATCTTTAAAGAGACAATATGTACGTTTTAAATAAACATGTTAAAATAGCCTTTTTTTTTAGCCTTTACAGCTAAAATATTGTTTGATGAGCAGACTGACACCTCGGTAGTTCAGTGCAGGTGCATCTATAAGCCTGCAGCATATTTCCTTAATGTACTTTGGGTCAGAAGTTCCCACACTGTTCGGGGGATGTGATGTCAAGTACATCCATGTTAAATGTGTCCTACCTTACAAACAATTGATGTGTTACTGTCACGGTTTTGGTTATATTGTGCTTTACTTTGCTCTATGTTCCCTAGTTTTATTGGTTTAATTCCTTTTTTGTTGTAATTTCTAGATTTGTTAGTTCTCATGTTTTTCTGTTGTCCTCTGTAGCCCTCTTGTGTGTGTGTGTGTGTGTGTGTGTGTTCCTTTCCCCTTGGCTCCCTCGTTGTCTCCTCTCACACCTGCTCCTTGTCAGCTCGTTAGCCCTCCCTTTGTCTCTGTCAGCTATTTATGCTCTCCCTCTCCTCTCACTCTTTGTTGGTTCCTTGTTGTTGCTGGTCCTGTCATCGCTGTAGTTGTCTCGCCTCGTCTCTCCCTGGCTCCTTCTACGTGTTTTCCCTTGATGTCTCCATGGTTCTGGTCTGTTACATTTTTAGTTGGATTTTTGGACTGCCTTTGTTTACCATTTTCATTAAAACTACAAGTATTCACCTCAGCCTCTCTGCCTCTGCATTTGGGTCCTCCAAACCTCAACCAAGATGTGACAGTTACAGTATATTCAAGGTAGATTTTGTGGATCCAGCTCAACTCAGACACCAGTGGGAACTCCACGTAAAAAAAAGAAAATTCAAAACAATCAACTGACTTTGTTTCAAAGATTGAAAATATTTCGCTTCCCATCCAATAAGATTTTTCAATTCATTCATTGAAAAAGCTTTCTGGATGGGAAGCGAAAGGTCTTCAAACTTGGTAACAAAGTCCAGTGGATTATTTTTTTTTATTTCCTTTTTTGGAATGACTATGACCTGGATTACTTAGAATCTTCCCCAGCATAAACTTGTTAAGTACGAGTGTAAGCTACGAGAACAAGCAGAAGAGTGCTGCAGTTCTGTGTTTTGGCCTGTTGTTGGAAAATTTAGATTTCTCTTATTTCATATTTTAATTTATCCTATTTAATCACTATAAACATTTTACCTGCAAGGCCACACAATGCCCCCGTGTGAGGGTGTTTGTAGACCAGACATAGCTTCTTCCCAAAACAAGCCAGATTCTTTCCCAAGGTTTATTCATAACATGTTACTGTTAACCAAAGTGTCTGTAATTTGTTTTGACTCTGACTACTTTTCCATTGTTGAAGGTAAGGGGGAATACTGTGCCATATGGGCTGTATGATTAACTGTTTTCTGTTTGCAAAGATATGACAAAATAGTGCGGACTGAGTGAAATCCATCGATCTCCGTTTATTTAATACTTTTTCCCACTACAGGCCAAAGCCTGTTGAAGGTTGCTACTTTCCTCATCTTTCCAGAATGTTAAAAAGGACAAAAAAAAAACTTTTACAGTGAAAAACAGAGTAAATAAAATATTACTTTTATAAACATTCTTTATGTTTGCTGGTAATCTTAAATAAAAAAGTGATTAGCATATCTGAATGTTGCATTGACAGTCTACAATCAGGATTAGTCTGTTATTACTAGAATTTCACTGCAGGAAGAAAGACAGTGTGAAGCACATGGTACGGAAATCTTTTGGATTCTGTTAAATTCGAGAGATGTGGCGACAGCAGCTGCTCAGGGGCTTGGAAGCCAAATTATTATTATTTTTTGTTATGGGCCCAAATACCTGACAGCATCCCTGCCAATAAGTCTATGATTAAACCAAATATGACAAAAGCAATTTAATTTTATCTCACTTCGAAGTCAAGTTTCACTCTTAATCATGAATCTTAGAAGTAGGCCTTTAGTAGAAATAAGTTTTAATGTAAAAAAGAAAAGAAAAAAGAAAAAAAAAACCCAGCAAGGATCTCTAAATAGAGCATAATACAAATATTTAGGGTTCGAATATGTGTTTTAGTAAACATTCTGATGTGATCATTTCGAATCTAGAGGATAAGGTGCACTTATTTTTCTCTGAGTAATAAGGCTTATCAAGGTGCATCTCACTTTTTTCAGCATGACGTTTAAAACATAAAAGAAAATCCTTCTGCTTAAAGTTATCATAGATACACAACTAATATTTGAAGTAATTTTATAAGTTGAGTGGATGCCTGTGTGGCTTTGGGAATGTAGGGAGTTTATTTAGTAGAAAATGTCTTGCAAAGATGACTCTAGAATGAAAATGTTGTACTTTGCATATTTCATTTATTCAGCTAGCTTTTATCTGTGCCCACCAGGGGATATATTGTAAACAGGGGAGACTCAGGCCCAGCCATTACACAGTAACAATTAGCAGAACATCCCTGAAGGTGCACTAGAGCCTGGAAATGATTTCAAATCGGGTTTGTGGGCTGAATCACTAAACCCGTGATAGAGTCAAAAGTTTTCAAAATATTTTTTTGTGTTATTTAGATATAGAATAGAGAGCTGCTACCTTAGTAGTCATAAGGGTGAAAAGGTTTGGGCAAGATAGCATCTGCAGTGACTGATGGTGGAAACAAATGAAGAAACTAAAATATAAAGAAAGATGAAGAAGCAAATAACCTTGGTTGTATTGGTGGACGGTTAGCTGACCTAAAAAAGTTGGTGAGACTTTGTTGCAAATAACAACAGTAAGAAAATCAAAACTGTTACATTTGATGGACTAGTGGCCAACAAAAAAACCTCATCAAAATGGAATCTGAGTAGATTAATTCAGCCAGTCATTATCCTTATCACCTCTTGTTCAGCTGTTCATTAGTATTCACCATGGTTAATGGATCATCAGTCAACTTCTGCCTCAAACATGGCCAGAGGCAATGAAAGTATATTCTTATCAGCACAATTTGAAAACAGGTCATTTGTATTGGAGTCTCCATTTTAGTCATTGCAAAAATCTGGAAAATGCAGCTCTGAAAGTTAAACTTTCCCGTTTCAGTTAGTAGAAGTGCTCTGACTACATACTACACAAGAAATTGACTCTGCTCAATATTTCTGTTTATTTAAAATTGTTCAGCTTCGAAATGAAGGCTTTGTCCAAGGTTTTCGAAATAATCACACTGGATTTGCCCGCAGCCCCATCAGAATATTCTGTATCAGTCTTCATCTAAAATCCATGTCATAAACCCATATTGTATTAATGTCAGAATAAGTTGAAGTTTTTTATAAAAAGCAGACCTTTGCTAATGCCAGTGGAGGCTGGAATAGTCTCCCTTTAATAGCATTTTGAAAACATATCATGCAGATTCAATTTATCACCTTTTCTTTTTGCTGCCTACAACACAATGTGAACTATCAACTGCATCAGATTAAAAAAAGATTTATTGAACATTCCTCCAAAAATATTAAAATGTGCTCTGCTTTGGTATCAATTCATGTACTGTACATTAATAATACAGACTCTCTTTGTGCTTAAATTTAAACACCAGAAAAGAAGTATAGCACAGAATTTACAATAGCACAGTATTTACAGCTTCTCCTGCACATTTTATCTTAAACAATGGGAAGCTGAGTGAACAAGATGCTGGTAGGAGCATAGCAAACAATTTATACAAACCAAACATATCACACTGAAAATAGATCTTTAAACAATAAAGTATTTTGTTACCTTATGAAAGTATTTTCATTGGTAGACTAACACCTATACTGCATGTTAATTCAGAGAGTTTAAGACATTGCAGAGTGACTTTTAAAAAGGTAAATTATGAACTAATATCTCACTCATCTCTTAATTTGCCACCTTGATGACAACTTTTCCTTAGACTGTGGTTGCAGTCTTTAGCTGATAGTTAATAAGTTGCACTTTTTATGCATAATATGAAATATTTGAAATAACCCACCTTGATATTTAAGTACATTTAGCAAATGGAGCCAAATTATAACAGATAATTATTTGAATCACAGGTACTAGTTGCACCATAATGAGTATCCCAACAATCCAGAGAAATCAAGTATTACCAGGTATTTAAATATTCTTTTGTTGATCAGAATAAGGAACTTCTACTTAATAATTCTCTCAGGTTTTCTGTCTGCCTCAGTAATAAACACTGAAATACAGTGGCCCTTTTGTTTTAAGCTTGTGGCCACAAGGCTGGACCAGGATCCATCTTTGCCATCATGCACAGTTATCGCAGTGGTAAAAAAAAAAAAAAAATCAAAAGTTCACTGTAAAGTGCAGCTTCTTTCAGGCAACCAATTTGCTGGTTCCATGTGCATTACAGTACAAAGACATCTTTCTTCTGCATTTGGCCCAATTCTTAGGGGAGCAGTGGGTTGCTTGCAGCACCCAGGGAGCATTCTATGACTAAGGGTCTTGCTCAGGGACCCAGAAGCAATTTGTGGGAATCAATTCAGGTACTTACAGTCTTTGTCAGAAGAGTGTGTGCTTGCGTTCTTTGTCAGAACGCACGCACACTGCTCTAACCACATGGCTCACCATGTCTCCATAACAACCATTCATTCCTATTACCATGCCAAAATGTTTTTTTTTTTTGTTTTGGAAAACTTTATTTATCCCATAAAGGGCAACCTGTTTAGAAAGACAAAAGCAGTCTATCCATAAAATATTTCTCATCTGCCAGCAACAAAACCAAGCTAGCAGCAATGTGGTATAAAAATTCTGACCTTGAACAAATTTCAAAACATTTACCTGATAAGTTAATGATTTTTCTTGTTATGCATTCATGCAGTCACCAACCAGAGTCATTGTGAATTACACCATAAACTAGAATGGCTTCTATTTGCAACAGAGACCCATCAGTTTTAAGCAATGCTTCAATATTCACTTTTATCAGACCATCTTTTGATGCCGTGTGCGGGGTCATAATCATCACTGCTTGAATCCAGTTCTTACCTGAGGCCTTACATTTTGCTCAGATTTATTTTTTAAAACTACAAATTATTTTTCTTTTTTCATCCTATGCAAGACAAAAATAATGCGCTCACTGCAGCTGACTGAAGGGAACAGCAGACATTAGCAAGAGAGAAGCTATAGGGTCAATTTATTGATGGATACAAATACTGTTTAGTGGCTCTCAAAATAGTTATAATGCCAAGGTTTTAGGGTGTTAGAAACCTGATTACCATAATGTACATATCCACAAATAAAAATTTGTTTAAAAATATATAGTATTAAGTCTCTTTTGTTGGAGTCAATCAACACCAAACGTTTTTACTTGTATTTAACATACATTTTTTTAAGTCTATTGGACATTTTAAAAAACACTCATATTAACAGCCATGTTTATGATGTAATTTAACTTTATGCTAAATTTAGTTCTGCACTCTAGCAGATACCAAAAGCTACATTTAAAACAGATTGATGGGTGGAAAAATGCTGAGGTTAACTCAGGTTAAAGCAGGAAACGGGGGCGGCGGTGGGGCATTTATTTATTTGTTATATTTATTTTGGTCACTTTAGTTTATTTTTGTCAGTATTTAATAACATAACCCAGGTCTCTTAAGTTATTTTTCTTTAAAACAATTCTGTTATGGTTAAATAAAGATTTAATTCAAAGTCTGTGTTTGTGTTTTTTATTAAAATTAAATCATTTAGCAATATTATAAAAAGTCCAGGCAGAGCTGCATATTAAATATGGTTTCAAATCTTTTCAATAATTATCGATATCGATCAATATGCATTTTTTTTATCGATAATCTTGTGTTTGCATATATTTTTAGGTGTCTTCTTGCTGCAACCCACCTAATGTATATAAATGAGAGACTAACAGGCTTCTGCAGCACTTGATGGATACTTAGGAAGTCAAGAAATCATTTGAATCAGGTTTACTGAAACACATGCACCTAAAATAGGCAGGGCTGTGGCGCCAGAGAGCCCGACATATAAACATCAACATCGCTATTTTCTGGCTTTTGGTAATTTCTCTGCCACACCACTAGCAGGTGGTATGTGTACAACCACACTTAAGAAATTTTGTAGATCATGATTAAGATAATGTTCCAATGGATTGTCTGTCATTCATCTTATCCTAACAATGACCTTATATCTGAAAAAAGATGGAGCTAGCTATTAACTATATAGGCCTAGTAAAATCATTCTTGTTATTATTATTCTTTAAAGCTTTTATTGTCATTACACTGTCACAAGTACAGAGCAACAAAATGAACTTTCTGCATTTAACTCCTCCCCTTGGGGAGCAGCAGGCTGCCTTTGTCCGGCGCCCGGGACCAATTTGGGGTTAAGGTTCTTTTGCTCCCACAGACTCCCACTCTGGGGCAGTCTGTGGGAGTGGGGCTTGAGTTCAGAACCTCTTGATTTCAAACGCAATGCCCTAACCAGTAGGCTGCCACTCCCCTAATTACGAAACTTTATTCAACCAATGCTTCAACTAATATGCAATACACTGTAACAGCTTGGATGCATGATTATTACTGATAGCCATGTCACTTCACAGGAACTCTAAAGTCCTAAGCATGCTACAAAAGCAATGCTACATATAAAAGTCCCTAATTTAAATAAGGTTCAGTTTGATGCAGGATGTATTTCTAAAAATAAAATGGCAAGAAAATAAAGAAGATTAAAGATCTAAAGTAATATTTACAGTGTTTCTTGTGCCTCAATCTTTTTGTCAAAGACTTACCTTTAGTAACAAAACCTTAAAATACTTTGGGTCATAATTAACCAAAGTTTCTCTACTGCACTTGAATTGCCGTCACTAACAAATTGATATAAAAATATAACTCAGTCTTTCTTCAGCTACAAAACACATTAGGCCCTTGAAATTATTCAGATATTTTCCTTTTTTATAACAGTGCTTCATCAAAATAAAAATTGTTTAAAACTCCTATTTTTTGCAGATAAACACAAGCTCCTAGGTGCTCAGTGTTCACTGCTGTAGATTTTTGCTCATGTTGTCCAGAGGCATTTCACGGTTTCCCTTCTCAGTCTGACACCAGGACCAAGGCAGCGATGACGTCAGAGCTGCTTTAAATCCCCCTGCAGAAGGAAGCTGCTGCTCGCTGAGCTCTGACACACCTCCTCCTTTATCATTAAAGACTATCAGGGCAGGGACTTGGAGATTTCACAGCATTATCCACCCATTAGCCATCAAATTGGGCCACTAGTGATACCACAACCACAGGTTGGTTGTCAGAAGATGGGGCCTTGGTGAGATCAATGGTTGGTTCACAGGACGGCCCCAGCTGGGGAACTGTGGCGGCAGGTTGACCCAGAGAGGCAACCATAAATAACAAATCGTTGGTTCGACGAGGGCAGGTGACTGCTACCCCCTTCATAGCCTTGGTAGCAGCCTTGGAGGAGCTCTTCATGCTGGAGCTTCCACGAGGAGCTTCACAGTGTAGCAGGGCTTGGAAACACCTATAAAACTGGGGCAAGTAGACAAACACAGACCAGTAATTTAAAACCAGACATCGAAATGTAATGTTTCTTATCATATTGATCATAGACAAATGTTATTTTTTTGTACAGTTAATCAAAAGGACATTCTTTTAAACATATTATGCATTTTCTTTTAATGCTTATTTCCACAACTAACTACCCAACGTTTTGGTACTTAATGTTCCGTCTCAATTGTCTGTTTTCTCCATATGTTTGAAGTATTTATTTTTTGTGTTTTTATTGGGTGAACTGTGTCACTAGCAAAATACATCATTGAAAACAGGTCATTTTGTCTAAAGTGCCAGTTAATAAAATCCACCAAGTAGGGAGCAACACTGGTTTGCAAAGGTATGCTTTTTATTACATAACAAGTGATAGAAAAAGCCAAAAAATAGTAATAACCAAGCATTGAGCAAAGAAATGACATACAATTCTATTCATAAAGCTCTTTAACAATAATATATGAAATGCATAAGATTCCAAAAAAATGTATAAAATAAAAAATCAAAGCATCAAACAAGTTAAGGCCATAACACACTAGGAACGATCAAAGACAACATCTCAAACCAGATTAAGCCAAAGTAAACATTTGTTTAGATGGATTGTCTGTGAAAAGAGTAACGATTATTGTTCTTAGCAGGAAATGGTTGAGGTATTTCATTAACAACATCTTTGTTGGCCAAACTACATTTACCTGCAATTTTGTTCCTCTTAAATATGGCAGTTCCTTCCTGTTCTTGAAGCAAGATTGTGTTACTTTACCTTTGGGGTGCAAGCAAGTAACCTTTAGGTTTAGCATTCCTTAAATCAAGTGGCAACCCTGTGCTGTCACAAGCTGAAGCAGTCACCCTTCATATTTTTAAACCTGATATACAGAGGACCACTTTGGACCAGCAGATTGAGTTGATCAATCATCAAGTTAGTTTTAAAAACAATAAGAAGGGGAGTCTGAGAAGGGGAGTGAGAGTTTGAGAAGGGGAGTCTGCTTAGAGCATCAATACGCATCAAGTAGCCTAATGTAGACTGACCTGAAAAATTCTTAAGTTGGGCATACACTGTGTGATTTTTTCAATCATTGCACTCAGCTATGACAAAAACACAGGGTTTCGTCGTACACTGTGAGTTTACAGCTCACAATGCATGTCCACCCTGACGCTCTGATGCGATACACCTGCTCACACTGTATGATGAGCAAGTTTCCATGTCCAGGTTGGGCAGATGCAGTGTAGCTGGCTACGAGTAATGATTACACTTTGTGTTCACAATAGAACATTATTTTTACCTATCTAATCATTGAATTTTAGAAGCAGTTGATTTTTCTTAATTCTTGCTAAGATTTATTGTTGATGCACAATAATCAAACATGACCTCTTTTTAACTAATTAATTCAAGAAATTTTACATTAAAATGACCTGAGCAATATTTCGGTGATGTGATTAATAACAAAAACACTCAATGCAAAAAAGCTACAGAACTTTCACATGTGCCAAGATGGTGTCATGTCCGTGTTTGTGTATTTCTACTGGGCTTCAGCACTTAAGTTCCAAAACACCTGCTTTCTACATTTACCACATTTGTACAGTTCGTTTGGCACATGCGCCTGGACTGTAGGATGAGATGGAGTTGGCAATAATAATAATAAAAAAAGTGAATAAATATCAGAGACTACAGCAAACCTGTCAGTCCTGACTTGTCCACTGCATGGGTCCATGAAGCATAGGTGTAGTATAATTAGGGCTGGGCGATATAGAAAAAAAGCTTATCGATAAAATAAAATGCATATTGATCGATATCGATAATTATTGAAAAGATTTTAAACCATATTTTATGTGCAGCTCTGCCTGGACTTTTTATAATATTGCTAAATGATTTAATTATAATAAAGAACACAAACACAGACTTCCAATTAAATATTTATTTAACCAACTTTTTTAACCATAACAGAATTGTTTTAAAGAAAAATAACTTAAAAGACCTGAGTTATGTTATTAAATACTGACAAAGAATAAACTAAAGTGACCAAAATAAATATAACAAATAAACCTGGTTCAGCTTAGTTTCCTGCTTTAACCTGAGTTATTACTTTGAAGTTGCTGGCCCCTCAGCATTTTTCTCTCAATTGTTAGAACTACGTGGGAAACTGCCCAGAACTGAAAATATATATATATTTTCCCGAAATTCCTGAAGATTCCTCGGAGGAGAGCCGCGCCGGGGCCTACACACAGCTCATACTCCTGCGGGTGTGAGCGGCTGAGATGATAAAAAAAAAAAAAAAAGTTGGTTGTGTTATCAGACTTCGTTTACACTGGTTCCCGACACATTTTACAGATGACTGTGGTTTGTTTTTTGTCCGACTTGCCATGACCGAAATACTGCCAGACTGCCGAACTACAAAAACCCTTCTTTGGAACAATTTCCTCTGCCTGTCCTGCTGCGACATCTTCATGTGCTCTGTGTTGTGGTTTGAGAGGGCGGCGCTTTGTGACGCCATGCCTGGGTCCGCGATTGTGATTGGTTGGGAGGACGTAGTGACTAGCATAAACCTACATGCTAGGCTACAATGAGAAGGAAGGAAAACTGCGTTTCTTTATCGAACTTTTATCGAGCCTATTTTTTTCTATTGCGCCACACGTCTATCGATCGATATATATCATTATTGAATTATCGCCCAGCCCTAAGTATAATGCCTTAAAAGTGGTTTTGGGTCATAAAGTCGAGGATCAGTGAGTGTCCCAGTTTTGCCTACTATGATTCAAGTAGTGAGAAAAGTTTTATTACCCCCCTTCAAGAGGATAAAAAAAAGTGCCAGTAGTTCATGGAGGGCCATGACCAAACTGTCAAGGTGTGTCTGGTGCTGATATTGAACAGTCCACTCCACTCCTGATCAGCTCAAAACATGTCAAGAGTGATGAAAAAGAGGAAGCTTTCTGACTGTACACCTTTCTTTGGGTCAAAGTCGTTGGCTGTCGATCTGGGGCACACAATTATATTGTGCTGTGATAGAGACGCTTGCCAACCAATTCCCTACGGCCACAGACCCATTTTTTGCCTTCTTCTTTGGTACTCTGTGTCTCCGTTCAGCCTCTCTTTTTTGGGGGGTCCAGAGTTTCCTCATCTGTAGGGTTAACATATTTTTGAGATGTGAGTTATGGGCTATCAAATGATGTGAGCAATGGAAACTCAAACAAAGTTACACATTTAGGCAAATATATTTTTTGATTTATAATCCCCAGACATCTCAAGTATCCTTGTATTTTTTTAAAAATCTTTTCCTAAAATACAACTGCCAAAATTGGCAAAGAAAATTAAGATGTTTGAAAACTCTTACCAGAAGAAATTTCTGAATCTGGACTCACCAGAAGGTTTTAGTGTTCTCGATCTCTGTCACAAGGGTTGACTTGATTCAGGATCATGTCCAAAGCCTGCTAAGTGATGTTGATTTACGTCATCTTCATTTCTTAGCGGGCGGTCATACAGCATGAAATAGTTAAAGACAGTAGAAGTATAATTTGTGAGAGAGCTATTTATCCACTTTGGTCAACATTACAGTTATGCCCACCCTTCCTTCACAACACCTAGTAGGACTGCCTTTTCATCCATATTTTTTATTGTACTTGTTTTGAAGGAGAATATCTGTGTTTGTCCACAACTAAAGT
Organism: Cyprinodon diabolis; assembly: GCA_030533445.1. NCBI lineage: Eukaryota > Metazoa > Chordata > Actinopteri > Cyprinodontiformes > Cyprinodontidae > Cyprinodon > Cyprinodon diabolis. The sequence continues at coordinate 8,156,684 of CM060067.1, read as the reverse complement.
CAGAAAATACGTAGATCCAGGTAACAATTTACAACAACCATCATAACCATCACTTATAAATGGTAAGGAAACGATTCATTAATGACTAACAGATAGTTCTTATGCAGTTTTAGTTTATCCCCAACCCCAAAAATCATTTGCTTCATGCCTAACCCCAATCTGATGGATTTATATTGCTTTGCCATGTTGGTTTACCCTAACCCTAACATCAGTGGTCTTTATGCCTAACCCTAATCGGGCTGATTCAATCCATCCTGCCATGTTGGTTAACCCCTAACCCTAACACCAGTGGGCTTCATCTGGCTGATTTAAACCACCCTGCCATGTTGGTGTATCCTTAATCTCAACATCAGTGGACTTCATGTCAAACACTAATCTGGGTGATTTAAACCACCCTGCCATATTGGTTTACCCCTAACCCTAACATCAGTGGGTTTCATGCCTAACCTTAATCTGGCTGATTTAAACCTCTCTCTTACATGTTGGTTTACCCTTAACTCTAACATCTGTGAGTTTCATGCCTAACCCTAATATTATGGATTTATATAGCCCTATCATGAGTGTTTAGACCTTACCTTAACATCAGTGGATTTAAGACCCGAACCTTGCCTTTAAAAATGGTTTAGATGCAGTTTATAATTTAATTAAACTGTAATAAACTATCTATTAATCCTTAATAAATAGCCACTTTACAATTTATAAATTATGGTAAGTTTAAATTGTAACCATAAACTTTATTTAGGCTAGACAAGACACCTCATGTGAACTCCTACAAATAAGATGTACTCCAAAACAATCATGTAATGATGCATTGTCTTGAAAGTGAGGTGGCTTGGTTACAAGAACTGCAGTTTTGTGCCCTTGATATGTGGTGGAACAACAGAAAAGCAAAATGTATATATAACATTTATGTTATGAATGTGTTTACACAAATAGGTATTTGTAGTTGGAATGGCCTACAAGTAAATGGCTTATTTGGAAAAAAGACAAGGGTGGGTTATTGACTGTTTAGCCATTATTTGTGAAAACATTTACACTGTTTTTATCCATTCGTAATTTCATCCTTACCTAAATTAGTCTACTAATTGGCTGATACTGAATAAAGGGTACATGAAAAAAGTATGAGATGGTCAAAAGCTTATATGCTATAGGTGATGACTGATAATAGCGTGTTTTGAAAGCCCCTATGAGGCCTCCAGGCTCTATTTAAGCATCATTGTCCTGCTGTAGCAAATAGCTGTTTTCAGCTTTGGGTCATCAACAGATGGCCAGACATTCTCCTTTAGGTTTTTTTTTTTTGGTAGACAGCAGAATGCATGTTTCCATTTTTTTACAACAAGACTTCTGGCTCCCGAACCAGCAAAAAAAGCCCCAGATCATCACATTACCCCTTCATATTTTACTGCAAGTATGATGTTCTCTTCCTGGAATGCTGTTACTTATAGCCCAGTTGTAACAGGGCACACACCTTTAGAAAGGTTAAACATTTGTCTAGTCAGTCCACAAAATATTTCCTTAAATTCCAAATTAGTTTAACACTTTGATTTTTTAAATGAGGTTGTCCTGGCTGAGAGCAGTGTGCTGTTTTTTATTCCCAGAGTTACACACCTGGAAGTAGTCAGAGATTACCAAAACCAGAGGAACAGATGGGCAAAAAATTGCTATATGCGTATTTATGTATAGATAATTTTTTTTTAATGTGGCCATAGCCTACTCTGTTGGCCTCTGGCCACTCCAGGGAAATGAAGATAGGGGACCTAATTTTCTGTTTTTTCCACACTTACTCATATCCATATTTATGGCCCAGAAAGCAAATGCTTTCTGCATTTTAGAATCTCCACAAACAATGTGGTACCAGCAACATAGAAGATGATGTGACACAGGTTATTGAACTTTACTCAACAATAGGCCTGGGGGCTGTCATACTTTTTGTTTTTGTTTCTTTACATGCATTCATGATTCATCTAGGTCATTAACTCTGAAACTGGATATGGATGTCTCTCTTGGGGTGTGGAGCAAATAACAGAACAGTTGAGATCCAAAGGGAAATGATGTAGTTGAGCTAAGTTAAATACGCTAAATTCAAATTGGAAATATAAACAAACAAGCAATAATCCAGACCTGGATAATTTATTCATTAGATGGGGAAAACATCCCAAAGGTTGGGGGCAAGCAGCAGTGGTAGCAGCTGTGTCCGTGGTGCTTTGTGCTGCTACAGAGCAGCTGTGGAAAAACATAAGAACTCTTCAGAGATAAGAGGTTGAGAGGTCTGGTACCCTCTTTATCTCTGTGTATCTCAAAACAGACAAAATATGAAGAACAGAAGAGGCAAAGCTTGGCACTATTGTTAGATAATGACTGCATGGGAAATGAGGAGGGCACAGTGGAGCAAAATGTACTCTTTTTCATAAATTGTGTGCAAGAAAAAATATTGTTTAAAGGGAGTGTGAGGACTATATTTGTCCCCTATTGAAAAATTGACAAAAATCCCAGGAAGGTTTGTGTGTTGCAACTGCACTCAAGACACGGATAGAACAACTTAGTGTTATTACATTCCTAACCTTTTTATTCTTAATACTTTCCTCTTCTTTTTGCTTTCAGTCATGGCTTTAAAGTCTTTACTCATCCTTGTATACCTTGTTTCAGGTTGTCTGTGTTTGGTAGTCACAGAAAATGGATTTGGGTCTTAATAAAGAGCTAGTATGTGGTTTTGAAACACAAAGAACAAAAATATGACCTAGATTTGAAAATAGTTGAATACGCAGTAAGGTAGCAAAGGGGGTGCAGCATTGTGAAGTAAATGAAGGCCGAGTAAAAAGAACAGCAATTCTGTGGTCAACATGGAAAGAAGAGGGCTAAAAAATGTAAAGTAGGCTAAAGGTCCTGAAAAGGCACCCAACCATGAAATTCACAAACAAATAAGCAAAAAAGGTATAACCCTTAGTCACTGCGCATGATTCAACAAGACCTTTAGGGAAATACTTTTTATAAATCTAGTAAATAAAAAAAAAAAAAACGCTACTGAGGTATTTCAGGTAACACCATGACAGCAGAAAACATGGTGCAGTGTGTTTTATTGATTGACATTGATGTTGTACAGTGATTAATGGTATCATTGATATCCAAAACTGTGAAAAAAAAGTTAAAAACAAACCACTGGACTTTGTTTTACAAGTTTGACGACGTTTTGCTTCCCATCCAGGAAACTTTTTCAAATCCAAATGTCTGGATTAGCATTGAGTAGCCCAACAAAATCTTGTTATGGCTTAGAAAACATGCAAATTGAACTGAAAGAGCAGGTCCGCCCATTAGTAATGGGGTGTCGTTAGGGTCATTGGTGGCCTGGCTGACAAGGTGAGATATTTTGGTCCCCTGCATAGCGATGGGGACAAAAAACAGTTCTGCCCTAAAAAGTGGGGTGAAGTTTTCCACCAGAGTGATGTAAAGACTCATTGCAGGTTAACAGAAACCCTTGCTAGTAGTTTCCACCACATTGGGGATATGTTTACCTTTAATAATTTAAAATATGATTTTTGTATTAACTCATGTTGTATCCCTTATATTACAACTTTTTTGGTTTTGTAACCATTAAATGTGAAAAATGGTAAAAATGTACCCTGCATTATGATTTTTCACTTAGTGTTGAATAAAATATTAACTCAGCAACACCCTAATATAATACCACTCCTGGATTTGGTTAATCCCTTATTCTTTCAGAACAGTTTGCATAATCTTAAAATGTTTAAAAAAATATAGTGAATATTGTACTCAATTGGGCCAATTTAGAAAATGTGATCTTTCTTACTAGTAGGTCAGCATTACACCAGGGTCTCCATGTAAAGTACATTGCATTGACACAACCCTTTTTGCAGTCCAACAGACTATTTCTCACTCATGTGCTTAACAATAGCACATTCATATATTCTTGACCTTTACTTCATTTAGACATTTAAAACTCATGTTATGCCTAATGGAAAAACATTTTATTTATTTATTGTTTAACTAGCATTCAGGTGTGAACACATCAAGTCTTCCAAAATTACAAAAGTTAAGCTCTGAGCTGTATTTATCCAGCAGAGGGGGAGCAGAACATCTTTAGAATAGGCATGAATGGCAATATTGTGTAAACATTTTTTGTCAGAATACATCAGTCAGATTAACTCTTACAAAAATTTTGAACATTACACAACAGATTGAATGCATAGGCTTTTTTCATGCACATGTTTACTTTATTACAACACCCCTGCATAAAACTGTTCCCTTGTATTCCCAAGATAAAACCTGGCCAGCTCCCTTGATGATGGACAGATAAGGATATCCTAAATAATTGAAGGCCTTAGCAACATGTTGAAAATAATGCAATATAGTCCATGTTTTTGCCTACATGTCAAATTTCTTACCCATAGACACACATTCATGACACAATGTCTCAGCACAAAGCAAAGCTCTGGTAAGTTCCCGTTGAGGTTTGCTGCGAAACGATGCTGCTCTCGAGTAAACGTAGTATACTTAGTATACTTCCAGATTTTCATGTATACTCATAGTCTACTACATTTGCTCGCGGGTGCAATATCTGAAGATCTATCACAAAGGCTGTTCTTTTTTGAGAAAACAAAGTGTTTTATTAGAAGATTTTTAGAGCATTTCTGATACAAGCATATAAGTTACAGAGATTAAACCACATATTTACATTTTCATAACCTTTTTTTCTGCCAGTTAAGAGCCTAGTACCTAGTCTTTATTTGCTATTCACAAGAATGATTGACATTACAGAATTCTCACTGTTTTAAATTGAGATTATTATTGAGATTAAATTGAGAAATTGATTTATGTAACTTGAAAATAACTGGGGGATGCATAGTTGACAATTGTATGTCTGTTAGCTTCTGTTAGGTTGGTACTAGGTGCCCGTCCCGATACTGGTATCGGTGTTGGGGCAACACTACTTCATAAACAAGTTCAAGTCATAGTGGACTGAAAGCTGAATGAAGATCACATTACTCTAAACGTATTATAAAAAGTGTTAGAAACATATTTTGTGATGTTTTGGATGATGTGTTTTAATATATTTGATACATTTGGAGAAAATTAAGCTTGCAAGACTGAGACAACTACTTCATCTGTAAAATATAAATGCATTAATGATGTGTGTAGTTAAGATACATAGAAATACATTTTTTTTTTTTTTTTTAATGCTTTGTTTTGTACAGCTTTCATGACATTTCCATTTCTTAAAGTGCAGCACTGATCAATTGAAGGGACAAAGAGACTTTATGTTGAAGAAGATAATATTGTTTTGAAATGCTGAAGAATAAATACTATAATGTGTTGATGGTCTGTGGCTGACAATGCCATGGACCATCACCTAATTTTCTGGCACAAGCTGCACTTTATGTAAATACCACATGTATATACACATATTTTTCATTGGTCATAAATGGTCAGTGCTGCAACTGCTACAAACCATACCAATGACATAAACACTGTTCTACCTGGTATCGCTTCTTCTACAGTAGGTACAATTTGGAAGCAGCCTAAAACCACCCTCTGTCATGATTTTATAATAACCTTATAATAACCCTCCTTGCAAGCTAAGAGTTAGAATTATGAGCATAGAAAGGGTTGATCAGTGGCGTTTTTTAAGTAAGCATTTATTACCTATTAATCAGGATGGTGTTTTAATTTAGGTACTTATAATTATTTAGCAATATAAATTTCAATGTCATTTCCCCTCCCCTCATCCTGACACTTAAAGACCAAACCTCCAAACTTGGTTGTGTCTCAGCATTGTCCACTTTGGAGGCAACTTCCAAAATTTGCTTCTGGGGATTTAACTTTCACTGGATTTAGTTATACTTTGAAGCTTGGGCAACACTATGGACAATGACTCTTAGCTGTCATGTTTAGTGGAAGTTTTTTGAGGACCCAAATGCAAAGATGAGTAGACAGAGATGGGTTATTGTAGATTTAATTTAAATGCAGAATGCAACAAAAGCACAAATCCAGGAACAATATAAAAGAAACCAAACCAGGAGGAAAAAGGGAGAAACACACGAGGAGCAAAGCAATGAAGAGGATACAACAATGACAACCTGCACAAGATATATAGGGAGACAGAAGAAAGAATGTTCTGATATGGAGCGGGTGTGGATAGAAGTAACTAGAAGGGAGCTAGGAGAAATGAGACTGGCACAAGGGGGCAACAAAGAGTAACTCAAATAATACAACAATGCTTAAAAAAAACACTAAAATGGAAAAGAGTCCATCCATCCATCCATCCATCCATCCATCCATCCATGCATCCATCCATCCATCCATCCATCCATCCATCCATCCATCCATCCATCCATCCATCCATCCATCCATCCATTTTCAAACATCTTCTGCCTCCATTCATCTGCTTACTACAGTGTGTTGAATGCATGTAAATGTTTATTTAAAGACATTTCAATTAGTGGAAAAAATTGCAGGGGGGAATATAAAAAAAAAAGTCTAACCAAAACTTTCAGAACCCCCATGCAGTACCTCCGTGGACCCCCTAGGGATCATAGACCCCCTGTTGAAGACCTCCGGCATACAGAAATACTTATTAAAAAATTCAAAGTGCTATCAAACATTTGATGTGTACGAATGGAAGCACGGATGGACAGACAGTAAGAAATGCCCAAGGATATAACTATAACAATAACAACTCATACTGTCTACACAAACAACACGTTCGTCCCAAGTGCCATTCAGCCCATAACCTGTAGGTCATCCAAAACAAAGCTTGTGAAGAGACGTAGGGATACAAGGTGATGGACATTTGGATCTTTGTGCCATATTGCAGATGGGTGACAAAGACTGAGGGGTGTGTGAAAGAGACGACAGGTAAATGAGGCAGGATGAAGTTTGTGAGAAGCATAGGCTGCGAGGCAGTGGACAGAGAGGTGAAGGCTTTGACAGATAAATACACAGAGCATGTCAGGGGGATTGACAAAGAAGATGCACTGATGGAAAGGGCTGGAGAGAGGAGCTTGTAGTGCAGATAACACAAGATAAGAGCATCTGACATCAACCACATCCAGCTTGCATTGGATTCTCTGTGATCATAGCTCACTTTGTACAGGGAGAAAAACAAAAACACCACAAGGGTAAAATATCACGAATCGCTTCTCTCAATTTGGAGCTCACCTGTGTGTTGAAGGATGAAGAGTGCTACTCTAAGAGAAGACATTTTTTTTTTATATGAGGTGCCTCATCTCGTTGATGATGCTTTCATGAAAATAATTAAAAACTTAATTAATTCCAGTCACTGAATATAACAATGAAACTTGCAAGTTGTAGATTAACTACAAGTAGTGATATAATTCAGTCATGACTAATGTACAGTAAACCCAAAATTGATTTTATAAAATCTAATTATAAAACACCAATAACAAAAGGATGTTAACAGAGTTCAATCAGTCAGCTGAAAAGTTTGTTCACATACTTTAAAGCATATTCATTCAGGTCATGGTTGAGACGTATTTAGCATGAATAATTAAATCTTTGCAGGGCAGTGAAGAGGTGATCCGCCTGCGGCTCTGATGAGGTGTTAGGGAAGTTGAGGTTGTTTCAGCAGATGCCTTCAGCTCATTTGCATCGTTGGTGTTGCTTTTCCTAGCTTCTTCCTAACAATAAGATTCCCTGTGGGGTGTAAAGCTGGCCAGTTTGATGGCTATTAAACCACATTGCTACCGTGGTCATTAAAACACACACTGATGCTTTTTGCCAGAAGATGGCATTGCTCTCCAAATAAGTTCCAGATGTAAAACTCACTGTCTTCTGAAAAGAGGAGGTTGGACCACAGGTCCATTTTTCCTCAGCCCAGTTTACAGTAAAGGTGTCTAGAATTGGTTTTAGACTGCGAAAGAAAGCAAAGAAACTGAAACGTTTTCATTAAGTTATTTGTAGCATAATAGAAATAAATTCTTTTTGATAATTTTGATTCTGATTCACTGATATGCAACTGATTGTTAAAGTTTCTGTATTATGCCTGTTGCACTTTAAGGAGAGTACAGAGAGATACAGTGATGGGAATACTTAGTTTCTTTACAGTCATCACCAGATATCTTATAACTCGATTGCGACTAAATCTGTTTCTGTTAACTTCACAACGTAGTTGCAGTAAAGCCAACTCTTCAACAGAAGAAATTAAAAAATCCAAAAGTCCTCCATTCTGGAATGAGTGGAGGCAATCACAATCATCTAACTTCCTCTTGGGACGTCGGGCACTCTGCTTTGCTCTCAGCTTACAGTACAACATGTTGCCCTGCTTATATAAAAAAATATAATAAAATAAGACAACTTTAAAAACGTTTTTTTTTTTTTTTCTAAAATCCACAAGTAATTTAGACGGCTGTTTGATTGGGAATAAGGTAAGGGTTAAAGCAGAAGTTCACCTGAGTGTGGTTACTAAAATAAACAACAATTAGTAAGCCTTTACTAGACAGACAAATTCATAATAATTAATAATAAAATATCTAAGTGAGTACAGAATCTTTCTAGATTCAAACAGAAACACTGAAAATTACATTTGTTTTGTTCTTTGAATTTACTTGTTGGACAGTTTATGAAAAAAACAAAACAAAATCTGACCTGTTTTTTAACCTCCAAGAAGTAAAAGCTATTAATTATTAATGTATGTTAATGATTTCAGTTAGAAAAAGCTAAGAATTTCAGTAAGCAACACATTCACAAAATGTGAAAAAATGGAGCAGCTGAGTGTCCTTCCACATCGTCTGAAGAAAGTCTGTGCTGAGTTGGAGAGCTGAGTATGGTGTAAGGATTGCAACTTTAATGCTGATGAAAAATGAAAAATTAGAAATGGGGTTATAGAATCAAATGTCTTTCTCTTTTACTAAAATAAATACATGCATTTACATGCTTTAAAAAGATAAATCACTATGTTTCCTTGAGGCAGAGCAGATCAGCCCTAAAAGGCTCAGATATGCTTTTAGTATCTCATGAATAAGAAACTCTGTGGAACAAATTGTTGAGCTAAATTTTTAAGCAGCGATAGGGCTAATGCCTTCTACATAAGATCCTCATAAATGGTTTCAGGATGATCTATCTATAGTTCAGGGTCTGAGGATTTGATATTTTCTATGCTTGTTTTTTTGTTAATTTCATTTGACTAAAAGCTCATACTCAAGCTACAGCTGATTGCTGTTTTTAATGGGAACAGAACAGCACTACAAGATCATCACAGAGATTTTTTCTATCAATACCATATGTCAAGGTACACCAACATTGATATTAATTGACAGATTCTGTTTGAGGGTCGAGATAATGAGTGTTTTCGTTTTTAGTTTCAGTTATGTAAATGTCTGAAAGCAGATCTAATAGAATGTGCTACAGAACCATCAGCTTAAGGAGATTCTCTCCTAATTTAATTAAAACAAAACATACTGGACAATATATCCCTCTTGGGAAAAACAGAAGGCTGTAAACTGTTTTTGGTTTCATGCCCCATTACCGGATCTAGACACGGCTGCTACTCTTCTAAAGAGAAACCCCATCCTTCAATGCATTTCACCTGGTTTCCTATTTACCTATTTTATTGGATTAGCAAAAAAATGTAAATCCATTTTTATTGCTCTAATTTCATGTGGAAACATTTGCATATCAAATAATCATTTTAAAATCAAGGTATCTGTTTTTTTCATTAATACTTTACTAATTTAAACTCTAACATCTAATTAGCGACGCATGACTCTCTTTTTCCATGGGGGATAAACTGCAAACATGGTTTAAAAACAAAACAAATAAAAAAAAATCTAAACACCTCTATTAGAGAACTGCAGAAAAGAGGCATCTTGGGGTTGCCAAGTCTCTGTAACAATGCTAACATAGTACATGCTTGCAGATTTTAAGGGGGTGATTCACAAAAAAGGTAATTTTCTGTCTAAGATTTAAAATATAAGCATATAAGTAAAAGTTTTGCAATAAAAAATTCTTGAACTATAACAGGAACCATGTTTTTGTAAATTAAAGACACTTTATATTTGTAAAGTGCTGCAATCTCAACCCCAAATGTAGGATATTTGCAGACAGCTGAAATAAACCCTGGATTTTTGTCATTTATAATATCTTTTAGTACACAGAGCGTTTAACTGTTTTGCACTGTTTGAGTTGCAGTATATTTAGTTATTTTTTGTTTGCTAAATAATGCATGCGCATTCTTTGGCTGATGCTAGTTTCCACTGGTAAATCTTAACCGCCACAAAATAAAAAAGTGTTTTAAAGCTACAGTGTGTAATTTTCAGCGACATCTAACGTCCAGACTGCAGACCACAGCAACATGAACATCTCCCCCCCACCGCTTCTCCCCCCCAACAGTGCGGCGAGCATTACGGGACAAAATGTCTTCCACGACGTCCGCATCACCTATCTTCTCAAGTGATGAGGTTTGTTTACATAGATAATTTTACAGATAGTATTTCATTAGTCTGTGTTTTCAGTACCGTCTCAGTTCATCTCTATCAACTTGCCGTAGTTACTTTCGAGCGTAATGAGCGATCTCGCAATCGCTAGTTTGTTGGCTCTGCGCTGCCGTAGCGCAAAGATGTCTGCCTCCATGGCTGCGAGACCCGCTCCTATGTAATTATAAATAACTAATTCTAAGGCAACGCAAATATTAAGGTTTGGAGGCTGAGCTCGTAGATGATGATAAATAACATAGTTATGTATAATATATTACATTTCTGACCGTATATCCCTGTAATTATTACACACTGTAGCTTTAACTATTTGATCTGTTTTCACCTCTATGTTAATAGAGCTGTTTCTGGGTGGATCCTCAAAATAAGTGGTTCTGCTAATTGTCAATCATTCTGATGATATGTTTACATAAGGCCATCCTACGTGCTAATCCCCAGTTAGCTATTTTTTTCTGCACATGTGCATTTTCAGGCGTACATGTGTCATGAGCTACGGTTTCAGACAATCATTGAAGCTCGCCTTTCTCACCGCAGTTCTTTAAAAATGGCCGAGGGTAATAAGAGAAAAAGTGTCTACGAAGTTTATGACAAAAAAAGAAAGACCTCAGAAGAGGCAGATATATCCCGGTATGCTTTGCGCAGAGAGCTCACCCCCCCCCCCCCGCAAACCATCATGAGATTTGCTGTCACAGTGGCCCACTGTAGACATAGGCTGTCTCTACCCAACAGCGCTGACTAATAACAAAGCGGGGGGGGGGGGGGGGGGGGGGGGGGGGGGTGTACGTGATCATTTGGGAGCAAAAAGTAGTGATCATCTGTCTGAACAGCAGTTAACTGAGTTTGCTATAAAGTCCACTATATAATCCCTGATCTATGTTGTGATTGAGGGATTTAGGGGTTAGGGTGGACGTTCAGGCACGGTAAGTCAGTACAAGCTATGAGAACAGTTACTTTTAAACAAAGCATGCACTAGGAGAAATGGGCTTGTGCACGCTCTCGCACCGGTTAAACAGACATTCCCTCTCGGGAGCGGATACGGGGATGTGCACTTATTTTTTTAAAAGGAGAAGCCGGGTCTTGTAAAAAAATCATAAACTTATGCTTTGTAATGACATTTTACACATTAGTGTTATTACATTGTATATGTAAAAACAGAAGAAACAGCTCTTTATGACATTGTTGCTGGATGTTGTTGAGGACCCAAACGCAGAGTAGTAGGAGGCACATATGAGTTCTTGAAGATTTAATTTAGAAACAAATACAAACAGAAGTATAAACAATAAACAGGAAACCAAAAACCAGGAGACAAAAGGGAGAAACTCACATGAGGAGTAACTTCACATTAGTAATGTATAAGGGAGACAGAACAAAGACTGGCCTAATCAGCTGAAAGGGAGCAGGTGTGGATAGAAGCAACTAGAATCAGGTGGAAAGGAGAGTGGCACAAGGGAGCAACAGAGAGTAAACAAGAGATATATAACAACTCAAATACAACCAGAAAACAACTAGAATGACACAAAATGGGAACGAAACCAATGACTAAGAAAACAAAAAATCACAGTGCAACTGGAAACCCAAAAAGAAAGGAAGTCCACAAAGGGCAGAATTATGACACTTTACTCTTTTCTTTTTCTATTCTTAATCTAACATCTAATCTAACATCTATCCTTGCTTTTATACAGTCAACAGATTTAAAGTGAAATTAGCATATTGATAGAATTCAAACAAAAACATCACAAATGACCATGCTAATTTGTACATTTGCAATTTTTTTTAAGAGTCCTTTTTGTGCACGTTTGCTGATACTTGGTAGAGACCACACAGAGGGAGAAGGTAAGACATTTCAGTATAAAAAACTTACCCCAGCTCTCTTCACCTTGATTGCTGCAGACTGTGGATCAGGAACAACCGCACACCAGCTGCCACTTGTATCTGCACAGCATTTTTAGTCTTCAACTCGCCTCAACTCACAGTTTCCATAGTTACGGGCTGGGAGGAATTGAAGACTGAAAATGACATACAGGACATTCGGTGTTTCCCACTCTGTCCCTTTCTGCTGTCCCTTTCACGCTGTCACAAGGTTGATGATGTTTGGACTCAAATGTCTCTTAAAGGTCAATTGGCAGCAATGTTGGTCAGACTTCAGAGTGAAGAAGAAACAGAAACTGACAAGTTAAAAGTGACAAAGAAAGCAGTGACCGGGTGTGTTTCCTCTTCCAACTTTCCATCCAAACAATAATAAAACCCTTGCCTTTAACTCTGTGGAGAAAGTTTAAACTTCAAATGACTTTGGAGATAAGATTTTCTTTTCTAGCACGTAGAATTGTACATAAAGTTTTCTGTGCAGTATAGAATCCAACTTACAATATTTTTCTGAAACCTTACACAGCTTTCTGAGCTTTTCTTGGACCACAAAGAGATAGTAAAGATTACTTTGACAAAAAAAGGTTTTATCCGTCTACTCTGGTGGGACAATCTCAGTTATCTTCCATTATGTTTTCTCACCATGATGAACAATCTTTCAGGAGGGCAAGAAAACATCTTTAATCATCTGCCTAAGTGTGTTGGTTGGAACAAAGGGATTTGCTTTAGAGAGCGACTTGATAAGAAGGTGCAGAGAGCAAACGGAACGAAAATTATGAAGAGTAAACTTTGGTTGAAATTGCATATTCCAAATCATTACTGAAGTTATTAAATGACTGACAAAAAAATCTGTTAGTCTTCTAGGATGATGAATTCCTAACTTAATTTTTCTCCATGATTTGTGTTATCTAGGCTGATAAATACTGTAATGATTCACAACTCTGGTTTCTGTTATTTTGCAAAGTTGGTGTTAGAACTTCTGATGCATACACAGAGCTTTAGCAGGAGATTACCTTTAATCTACTATGTAAATCCCTATGCAAGTAACATTAGCCATCTATGCTGATGGATTAAAAAAAATATATATATAACTGTATAAAATAAACTGCATATCATAGAAAAAATACAAACTGTCCCTGTACAAGGTTTTTATCTATTCTATAACGAAACAGAGTTACATAATTGGTCCAGCAATCACCAACAACCCCAACTCTTTCAAAAAATAAATGTCTGCAAACGACTAGTTTATGTTGCAAAATAACAACACCAGTCAGAATGTTGTCTGACTTTTCTTTTGCTGATGCTGTCATGCAGGATGTCCTGCAAAAGTTTTATTGAGTGTCTCTATTAGAATACAAAGCCAATCTGCAAAGCTGTGAGCACCCATTTAATCCTCTCACATGTTGTCACATCACTGGGAGGGTAAGGGGAAAGCCCAATAAGTCTTTCATTATTTGTAAGTGGAAGATAATAATTCATGGTTTTCATAGAAGCAGGAAAGATTCCATTAATGAATTGATTCTCGCGGATTTTTACTGCTTACATGAGACAGTCTGTTGACAGGACAGCTGTTAGTTATGAACACTGAAAATCAGGTCTTTAAAGAGAAGAAAATGGTGCAAAAATATTTGCTAGAATCAATATACATAAATCAGCATAGTGTTGGAAAAAGGCTCTGATCCGATGAGACCAAAATTCTTTTTTTTGTCAACATGCAAAAAGCAGTATGTGGAGAAAGTGTGCCCTGTTCATCACCCAAGACATGGGGGCATGATCCTACTACAGAGAGTGCTTTCTTAAGCCAGTGAATGGTAGGAAGATGGATGGCTGTGAATACAGGGTACATTCTGAAGGACGATTTGTTAAAAGCTGAAAAGTAGTAGAAATTGAGTGGAGGTTTACGTTGTAGTAGGACACCAAACCTAAACAAGAAACCAGTGCTACAATGGAACCACTTCAATCAATAGATAAGACTTGATAACCTATGTTTATAGACACTTTCCAAACAATCTGAAATAATGGAGTTATTTTATGATGAAGAACTGATAAAAACAGATAATGCAAGACTTTATAGATTTGTTTGTCAACATGTTAAATAGCCATGAGTCCTGATTCCCTTCTAGGTAACTTCTTTCTTCCTTTTGTTGAAATATATGGAAGTTTTAAGATGTGAGGTAACAAAAAAGTCATATGCCATGAAATTGAAAATTTCAGTTATAGTTACACCCTTGGGTGAATCAAAATAAAGGTACATTTTTTAAATAAATGTTGCCTGGCACTTACGCTAAAGGGTATTTTGGGGGAAACAGTGGGAAGATTTGCAAATATAAGTATTGCTAGGTACATTAATATGTGTTTTGTTGGTTTTATGATTGAAATGCTATAGGTGTGAATATTACTTAATGCTCCTTTGAAAAAAAATGTATAGTAATTATCAACATAACACTTGATATAATGAATAAAGCTACTTTGCCACAATAATTTATTCTAACATACATTGGTGTAATTAAAAACTATTGCTACTGTGTCACTATCTCCCTACTCGATAATTGCTTAAATATCCTGAACTGAAATTTAAATCAATTGTATACCATCTATGATTCACATTAATGAGTATAGATTTATTGGCTCCCCTGGCTACCAGGGGAGTCAGCCCAAGACTCCTGAGTTCAATTAATCTACAGTGTAAATAGGGCATCGAAAGCGTGGTGTGAGTTTATATCAAGCTTTTGTAATGTGTTCTATTACTTACAAAAAAAAAAAGATTTAAAAATATAACATTAAAAATACAAAATAAGTTTAGAATAAGTTTAGATGATGCTGAAGTGTAAGTCACCTAAAGATAAATACGGTGTATCTTCGTATGCTATGACATGCTGTGGTATGAAAACAAGAACATATAATTTTAAAAATGCTAATCTGAGTGAAAAGTGCCTTAAAATGACAACGGTTGTGAATTGCTGCTATATAAATAAAACTGTATGGACTTGAAAATTAAAAGATTAATCAACACATAATAATTTGTTCCAATGTATTTAGCAATCAATTGGCCAATTACTTTTATGACTCTCAATGAAATGTTTCACAGATGCAAGCAAAATGTATTCTTCTTTTCAGACCGCATTTTTTAAGATCTATAAACATGTTCAGCAGACCACTGAAAAAAATAGTTTGAATCTCTTAATTATTGTGAATTCCATAGAATACAATAGAAAAAGGAATATCTATTGTCCCTCAGTGGGAAGAGCGTATCAGCAGCAAAGCGGCAGACAGAAACAACACAGAGAACTGGCAATAATATTGAAAAACATAAATCGATGCAATAACTTTGACCTGTGCTGAGCCTTTGTTTAAAAGAATCCTGTTATCTTAATAAACCAATGTCATTAAATATCCATCCGGTTGGTTCCCATTTAGAACAGAGCAGTAGGAAGATACACAATCAGCTTTACATTATACATTATGATGAAGAAACAGGCTGACAAATGAGACCAAATTAAAAGTAACTGGAATCATGCTTAAGCAATTCTTACCCACATGCGTTTTCCTTTGTGGCAACACTGTGTGAGCCTTCTTATTAATAGGTCAATGAGGGTCAGTAAATCCGATTTATATTCATCAGATCTTTGCTCAAAATAGGCTAATCAAATTTTAAGAAAGGAGAATCTTGGATCTGTTTTAGCCATTGTTTTTGACCTTCGAGCTCTACGGTCCAGCAGAAGGGAGGAACAAAAACATGGTTGTTTTCATTGGTCACTGAATATAATCAAATAAAAAACTTTCAAACATTGCATGTAAAATGTGACCATAGTTTCATGGTCTGCAGTGATGAAATATTTCTACTGGAAGGCTGTTTATTTCCAATTCCGTGTGTACATACAGCCATTGTAGTTCCTAATCAGATGCACTGTATATTTCTTTCATTTGCCACTGGGGCTGTGGTCAGAGGATTTACTAAAAAATATCTGATGGAGTTTGTTTCCAAGCCTTGTTAGATTTTTTGGCCTTTATCTTGACTCCCTGTGTCTACGGCACCTCAATCATAACAGCATGAGCAGAGCCCAGACTAACTAGGTTATTCACCACTGGCCCCAATAATTCACTAAGGCGTGCAATAGACCACACTTTTTTTTCCCTGAACCAATAATTCAAAAGATAAAACAGCTTGATTCATTAATAAAAATCTTTTATTAGTGATGCCAGTGTTGTATAATAACCTGGCAAGGGAACATTGAAGCAGACTTAGATTTCAGTACATGATTAGTTAGTACTGGACCTGTAAAAAGGGTTACTGCAATAATTTTGATGTAGCAATTAAGAGATTATATGAGATGCATCCTTTTGCATCGATTTGATGTTATCACACATCTTATAATGTTGGCTGGTGATTAAACATATTCATTACCATGGTTTAAAACTAATGTGAGTTAAAACCATTAAGAAGAAAATGATGCTTTTTAAATTATTATACCAAGTGATTTGTGGATAAATGTGTTTTAGTTGGCAGAAACACATTTATTCATTATAATTCTGTTAGAAAGCTCTCTACTGTTGACAAAACAATCCAATTTCTGTTTGTAACAATTGTCAATCTTAACCTGCTGTTTCATACAATGTGTTACCTCTGCATGTATGGAAGTGAATGTTCCAAATACAGATTAATAGCATTAATGTTAGTTGAGACTTTCTGTAAAACATGAACAAAATAAGTGCATTAGATAATAAAATAACGTTTTCTTTATTTACACATTAATCAGATCAAATGTGTTGTCTCTGGTCGTCCGTTTTAAATGTCAAGGAGTCAAACTGACCATTCCAAAAAGCTAACCAACAAAGCATTACTTATCTGAAAATGTCTGGAATGTTATCAAATTTTAATTTGGCAAAACATTCTGTAAAACTGTATTTTATAAAAATAATCTAAAGGACAGGTTTAATAAAATATAGTTTGATCTTTTTGGTTTGCATTGTGAATTGGTTTAAACACATTACAAGTGAGTTTATGGGTTAGTTTTAAGGCTATCTAACCTCATTTGATTTTTAAACACACTGAAATATAACATAATTAGGGCTGAAACAATAAAATTGGATTAATCGTGATTAATGGATTATTTAAATAATCATCAACTAATTTAGTAATCGATTGTTAAGTGGAATATAGTGACTATAAAACATGCCTGTAACTGACAGAGCAACCCAACTAGAGCAGCACTTATACCAAGATTGAAAAAAAAAAAAAAATGGGTAAACATTTTGCATTTAAGTTCAAAATATTTTTGTCTGTCAATATGGTCTATCCAGAAATCCTAAATTGGAAAAGCTTTATTTTCACTTCGTTTAATTTAGCAAAAAGTTTTCTTTAAGGAACCTTTTGCTATCTGATTATTAATTAAAAAAAAAAAATCATCAAAGTAATCGATTTGCAAAATAACTGTTAGCTGCAGCCCTAAACATAGAGTCAGTATTTTATTTCTAATGGTTTTCAACAATTTTAACATTTCTCTGTCTTCTTTTATGTGTACTCCTTTTATTAGTGTCTGTTATGACAGTAATCAGTTCACTCAGTCACCTGTTGTCTTAATACCATTGCCATATATGCCTGTTGTTAATCGGAAAATGTTTTATTGTTATTTATTTAGATATTTAACAACATAAATACATTTATTTTCACACAACTGTTTTAAATGGGAGGACTGTATTGTTAACATGTACTCTCTTTACCTCCAATAAAACAAAGAGTAAGAATCCATAAAAGTTGGTGATACAAAGATCCCAGATCCTCCTAACAGCAACACAAACCGTGCCTTTAAAGGCATACTATGCAACATTTTTCAGTTAATTCATGTGTTCCATAATGTTTTGGTGATTAAATGAGCCATTTCAGGTCGAACAAAGGTTTTCTTGGCCGCCCTGGTGGTCTGTTGGAACAAATGGAACAAAACAGTCATTACCGCAGTAGACATGGTGATTCATTGCGTTTGCCTGTCTGCTAAGCTCAAAACAACCGCGCCTGGCTTGACGGAGAAACCAGGAGAACAGCTGAGCATATTTACGACAGTGCACTTTTACTTTCGCCCTCTGGGGGGAGCCTCGCTGGAAAATCAACACCGGTTGCATAGTATACCTTTAAATATGAACATTTTAAATAGTGAGGGCTTTAATAACATGGAAAACAACCTGAATCTGGTTTAGAGACAAGAAGAGTTTTGATCAATTGATCACAAAACATGTCAGATTCATTCAGTTTGACCTTGGCTGTATGGAAATAAAATGATTACTGTCTTGTTTGCACCATAACATGCCACATTATTGGACTTTCATTCTTCTCCACATGTTTCATTTTGTTTTATGTTTCAGCTTAACATTTATATACTCATATGTTTTTGCACTGAAAATCATTCTGAGCTAAGATGGCATTTAAAAGTACCTTAATATAAAGCATTGGCTTACTCATATGATCTCAACATACTAAGTGAGATTAGGCTTTTGTCAGTGGCTCGAAAGTGAACTAAGTTAGAATCCTCTCTCTGACCCCCTCACCTGTTTATTCATGAAGACATAGATGACCGGGTTGATAACTGTACTCGTCTTGGCCAGAACTGAGGGAATGATGCTTGCTTCAGGTGTGACAAGGCCAGGCGGCCCGAAGGTAGCCAACAGGGCCATGATCCCATACGGCAGCCAACACAGTAGGTAACAGATCACCATGATCACTACCATGAACAAGACCCGCTGCTCACGCTTCTTGCTAAGTGATGTATTGATCCCGCTCACCTACAGACACCACAAGAAAAGAAAAGGGAAATAGAATCAGAGGCTTTGGGACATAGGACTTTGTTGGAAGGATACAATTTGTCTTGACAATTAGGTTTCGGTAGCTGTATCCCTCCCACTTTCAGAGCTGATAAAAAGGAAACGGGATTCTGAGTGAAAAATGAGCGGATCAGAAATGCTGATGTCAGCGAAAGGAGGTATTTGAAGGGGGGTAAAAAGTAGGAAGAAAGACAAGGACTAGGAGGAATGGAATATTAACAATGTTTAATAGAGATGACTAAGGAATGACAGAAAATGACAGAATACATTAGTATTTCTTTATTTAAATAATTTTGATAAAACAAGAGACTTGTAGAGGTTAGCCCTAAATTAAAACTCCCTTTATAATTAAACACAAAAAGTTTCCTGGTTCCTCAGTAAAGGGGCCTTAATCATTCCAGACAGTTTTATGGAGTTTTAGAAAGTGAAATGCTCAAATTTTTCTTAAAAGGTGGACAGCTTTTTAAGACTCAGACCATATTTGGTATCAAACCTTTGAAAGTTTGCCGTCAGTAAAGTTGTGACTTGCTATATGATGCGGTAGGCTCAAAAGGAAATTGCACTAAAACAACAAAGGCTGCAATAAAACACGATTTTAGCATACTTTATCTACAGCAGTGAAGTACAGCACTGTGGCAATTTTGGTCTTTTTAAAGGGCTTTATAAATAAAGTTGAGTTGAGTTTACCATTGTGGGCCATCTGTTATATTCTATTTTATTCTATTTTATCACAACTATGTATGCATATGCAGCTACCAGCAGCAGAGTGTTTAACCTTTGAAGAGAGAGCTGACATTTTGCTTGATGTAGTACAAGACCCTTGAGTTGATTAATTGTGATCAAATATTAATCATTAGCTGCAAGCCAAGTTCTAACTAATGTGACAGAATATAATATACCGTGTAAATAAACACAGTGAAAGTTTAGTTTGAACACGATAATAAATGAGATCCTGAATGAAAATGTATTCAGAACTACAAGAAATTTATGTTCTGATCTAACCGTCCAGAATCACACCCAAAGACATCTTCTGATGCATCCATATAAAATCAAATAATTTATCTGCTTTAAAGGAAGCATTCATTTGAACTAATATTTACTTAATCACGTAAAATATACATTTTTAGGAAATAAAAGCTTAGTTTAGTTTATAGAAGACTTCTTTTATATAAAACACTTTCCTTCCTAACAACGGTGTGCTTCTCTCCATTTATGGCTCTGTCTGATGACCATTTCTGTCACTCAGTTGCTTTACCAACCTGACAGACATTGGCACGGCTCATCCTCTGAGAAAATCTCCAGCTGTGGCAGGATTTTTTATTTTTTTTTATCTCACTTTACCTAAATGTGATGCTTGCTTTCTAAGAAACACTCCTTATCAGGGAGATTAAAAAAAAAGAAAAAAAAAAAGACATATGTATTCAGCATGTGAGAAAACCCCCAAAAAATTTCAAGTAAAGAAACATCCTTCCTTTGGAGAGATTTTTACTGAGAACAAAACTCCGTGCAGATAAATCTCTATGATTCAACTTTCAACTTACAGACATAAAAAAAACGTTTTAAATAAATGGGTAAATTTCTTGAAATTAGAGGGTATTTGATTACTGTTTTCAAAAAATTAAACCAAATTCAGCCTTTTCTTTAACTGCATTAATTTAATATTTAATATATAAAAAAACAGCCCTATTTAGAAAGTCTTACAAAAATATTTGAATAAAACCTATGCATTTTATGTTAACATTTTAGTTAAAATTTTAATGCAAATGATCATTTTTCAGTTTGTACATTACTTATCCCTGTAATGCCAAATGTATCATATTTGATACATACGGTTTCTGAAATGTTTTGCGTCTGACACCTTTTGCATAATTTAATGGTAAAAACTTTGCTCAAAATCCTATTGTACACAATCAGATATACCTGATAACAGAGGGCAGAAGACTACACAAAAAATAATCTTGACTTATCGCACAGTAATAAATTATTAATATCAAAAATGTATTTCTGTTTTTTCTTTTTACATATTTTGTTAAAAGGCCAAATAAGGACTTCAAACCAAAAAAAAGTAATTTTCTGTTTTGTTTTATTCTTGGATCGGGCTTTAAAGGGTTGAAAAAAATCATCATTGTAACAAAGGAAATATCGTCAATATTATTAATTATATTTAATTCAACAACTTATGGGCTCAAACATGTAATTAAGTCTTAACAATTGATGCAGAGCTCCATAACTTAAAATGTATATAACTCTAGAAAAGCTGATGTTTTCTGTCCTGCCATTACAAATGGAAACATGTGGAACAAGGACTTTAACCAGAAACACATGCTTTAGTCATATGATACCAATGTCAGTTTAATACCTCCTAGAATGCTCTAATGTATGCTGGGTCACGTAGTCTATGTAATTGTTAGGTATGGGCGGCATCACAGTCCTCAGACCTAAGTCCTTAGGAAAACAATGGGAAGAACTAAAGAGTCAACACCATACTCCAATTTAATTAGACTTAATCAATGATTGTCAGTTTGCCTCTCAAGTTATTTAAGCACACAACTAAAGGTTATCCTACTGGCAATAGTTGGTGTTAAGAGAAATGACATCAGAAGTGGCAGTGACTGTTGTACAATTTCTTTAAATTAAAACAAGATAACAGGTAGGGATGGGAATCGAAAACCCATCCTGTTCAGTACCGGTTCCAAGTGTTTCAATTCCATGGCACCGTTTGGCAGCTTGCTTAACGATTCAATTAGAGAATCTATAAGGAATCAAATAATTTCACAGGATCGATAAGGGAATCGGAATCGTGAAAATCCTATCAATTCCCAACCCTAATAACAGGGATGTATTTTTCACTAAATAATAACTATAGTTGTTCACTTTGCAATATCAAAGCAATAGATCAACTACATACGTGCTTCCAAAAGTCCAGAGACTTTGAGTATTGAAACGTATGATAACTTGGTTCACAAGAAATTTCAATCAAAAGCCTATAAGACCACATGCAGTTTTAGATGCCTATATTGCCATTCATCCTTGGAGCTTTCAGCATTCATACCCACAGCTCTGCTTTCATAATACAGGTATGTTTGTATTTCTTGAGCAGTGAGTCCCTGAGTGAATAAACGCTTCTCCATTGTGGAAGACTAATCAAACTTTTCCAGGGACTGACATCCCTTTCACATTTTTCTCATTTACCCCCAAGAGTCTTCCACAACCTTGTGAAGTAGACATTTTTGTCTAGAAAAAATACAGTATATCTGTGGAACTTTTTCTCTTAAGTATCTTTTTATAAAGTGTGTGGATGGGTTATAAACAGCTACTATAGATTAGTTAGTTATAGAACTGGTTTATAGGGTGGATCTAGATAACTACAAACAAGAGAGTTTATCTTCTAGCAGATGAGTTCATGAATTGATGTGAACTTTTCTTAGTATACTGTGGAAGAAGTGTTAAATGTTGACATGCAGATATAGTAGTGAGGAGTCTGAGGCAAAGCTAAACGTAGCATCCTTAATAGGTGAATTCAACACTAAAGTGGAAATTCACTTTGACTTGATATAGCAAATTTATTTTGAACGGTATAAAGTACTTAAGATTACTACACCACATACTATGGATGGATGGATGACAGCTAAACCATTTATCACATTGTAGCACAAAATAAATACCATGACATTTTTTTTTTACTGTTAGCGCCAATGTATTCACATACAATATGCAGAGCAGAAAAAAAACAGATGTTATCATTATCTCTTATAGAGGAGCTACAGATCTGATCAAATTCAAAGTCAGATCTAAGAGTTTGTTTGCAGGTTTATGTCAGTATGAACTTGCTGTGCAGCAGATAAAAGATTCTGTTAGAATATTATTACTCCATCGAAGTGCATAATGATGTTTAGCAGCTAAATGTTTCAGATGGTGTTTATGGTGGATTATATTTAATGAATCATTAAATTTTTTCCCCATCGGTGCACTTTGAGGATTACACAGCCTAACTCCATAAATGCTCCAAAGGCTAAAAGTTATAGCATTACAGTGTCTTAATGCCTAGGGAGACTTGAGTAGGAAAAAAATGTAGTAATGCCTGATTATTTGACAGAGCATAGAATGATAAAAAAGAAATGGAACAATCCTTTTAGACATCTGGAACTAATTTCAGGATTCCTCTCAGGATGTCTGCTGCACCTAATCCCTCTGGATCACCTCTTATTACTTTTTTTTCATTTGCATTTACACAGCTTTGTTAGTGCTTATGAAAACTGTGATAAACCTCGTCAGGCTGTTTATTTTTGGAACATGTTTTAATTTGTAATTGCTTCCCTTAAGTCTTTTGTAAATAGAGTAAAATGTTTTAGAATGAATATTATTGCAACCCCAGTGTAAGCTGGTAACCCTCCAAAAGATTGTGTTTGCACATAAAATAGTGATTTTTTTCTGCAGTGTGGCTGTATTAAAGCGAGTCCTGGGGGCTTTTGGAGTTTACCACATCTGTTCACCAGTACACATTTCTAGACATTGCAGATTCTCACAACTTTTGTTGTTATACAAGTATGTTCTCATCAAAGACATATTTTAAAACAGAAAGAAATACGGTGTTTGCTTTAACAACCAGCAGTGGTTGAGAATATGATGAAGATAAATGGTAAATTATGCTGAAAATTTAAACATGTTTGTCCTTAATTCCAAAACGAAGTAAGGTTACTCTGTCAGCATGGAGCTTTTAATCTAGAAGCTTGCATTTAAAGAAAAGGATGTGGCCTTTCTCATATAACAAGTTCCACATAGAGATGCTATTTCTGAGGATCTCTATGTGGAAGCTGGATTGGAACCCAGATTCCCCCGTCTTAAACAGGTTTTTTCCCCACTATATTTGTCCCACCATGAACCAAAGGGACAGGCAAGCAAAAATAATATATTTAAGAAATCTGCTAGCTTATATGTAGATAAACACCTCACATTTGCTGCAGAAAAAAAGAATATTTTTTAAATATTTAATTTTTTTATGAAAGAAAAAGAGCACTAACACCTACAAAACTAAATATAAGAGAAAGTATGTTGTTTTTAACAGTCTCTCTTAGTAATGATTACTCCTGAGCAAGGAGATATTGACAAATGACAACACGGAAAAAAACAGAATAAAAAAAAAAAAAAAAAATCTTTAAAAAAAGGTATTATAAAAATATCTGCCAATGGAACGAGTATTTTAGCACCTAAAATAAGATAGTTACACATAAAAAAGATTCTTTTTCTCATTTTAAGCCCATAAATCTTATTCCATTGGCAAATCATTTTACTTACCTACTCAAATCAATCAGTCCAGTGGAAGGGATCAAAGCCATCTTTTGTCCTCCCTGATTTGTTGAATGGCCCACTTCCCTGCGACTCCCAGCCAAATCCCCTAAAACTTCCAGCCACAGGCCTTCTCCTGGGCGTGCATTTTCTTTTACTCTGACTCCACCCTTTCACTAAATCACAGGGTCTAAACAGGAGATGATGCTTCTCAAATATTTAAGTTTAAAAAGGAATTGCAGGGAACCAGCCAAGGGCCTATCAAGGGGAATTTTGAATTTCTAGTACTGCATATTAATCTCAGTGATCCCCAACACTAGGAGAAACATCTTCAAGAAAACTTCACATTCAGTTGCCTAGGCTGAACTTTTTCAAGCTTACTCAAATCAAGTGCAAATACTTTAAGTTTATCTTTTACAGTGAAGCTAAATATAGTGTTATGATTGTATCAAAAGCTAGAGTCCCTTCCCCTCGGAAAGCGAAACGTCTTCAAACCAAGTCCAGTGGATTGTTTTTTAAACTTTTACGGAATGACTATGACCTGGATGACTGAGAATCTTCATCAGCAGATCTCAGTACTATTGACTGTTATTCCAATGAACATGCTAAATCAGAGGTCAAGGATTAGAGGACCACGGTCCGGATCCGGACCTACCATCTGGCTAATCTGGATCCAACCTATTTAAAACATTTATAAATTACAATATGTTGTCTGACAACAGTGTCTAAACGTCACTTGAGCCGCTTCTCCTGTTACCCCGAAATCCCACATCCTCCTTCTCCGCTCCGCCCCGCTGCACTCCAGACCTCCTGCACAAAGCAAAGCCTACAGCCTCCGCTATTCATCCCGTCTCGCTGCGCTCCGACTAATCCTTGGAGCTCGAGGAGAGCATGCGCGATATTATCATTAAATTCGTAGGAGCAACACATGCAGAAATGAACGCTTAATTTAATATGACATATTAAAAAAATCCCCATCAGCACCCAGCATATGTGCAGTTTCTGATGGAGATGAGAAATCTGCTTCCTGGTATGTTGAAGTAGCAATAGTTTGCATTCAATCTTTTAAATAAAAAGTGGTAGTTTTTTGAAAATTACAAGAATTATGCTCTGATTTGTAGTCACCGATCTGTTGTTACTATATTTTAATTTCACAAACCGGATCTTCACGCCATTCTTTTTCCTGTATGGTGCGATTGCAATAGCGGATCTTGACCTGGCCGGACCAGAGTGGAGCCTGAACATTTAGAGGATGTTTGGCTCAACCTGCTGCTGTGAAGCAGGATTTTCCACCATGAAAATAATCAAAAATAAATATCGATCCAGGATCACGAATGACAACTTTGATACTGTATGTGCTTGAGAATGGCTTTGTCTCCATTCAAACCCAGGTTTAAAGCCTTGCAGGGCAGCATAAAGCCCACTGTTCTCATTAAGCCAGAAAAAAGAAAAATAAATAATCAGTTCAGGTGTTTTAAAAAATATGTGAATCAGGAAAGTGTCTGTATACCAAACTGATCTCTACTTAAAAAAAACCCTTTAGATTTTAAAATTGAAAAACAATCTTTTTTTTTTTATATTTCTTTATTTAAAAATTCAATGTGTAACATGAATGCATAAACACCTCATTTAATTTTTGTTTTACAATCTGTTTAAAGTAACAGACTATAATTTAAAAATGTTTCCAGACCTTTAGTGGTTGATGATTTTCTTTATTTGGACCCCGCTGATTTTAATTGGTTACCCCTGTGCTAAATTATGAATACAAGATTTCAAAAACTAGCTGCTTGTCTGCTGATCAGTTCTACATGACTAACATTAGAATAATCTTTTCCAAATGTGTCAGTTGGTCAGAACCTCTGTGTTTCATCAGGTTGATCCCTAGTGTCTCCTGCTGTTATGTAAGAAAAGAAAACCTAGATAGTCCTTGTTGGATTCCTGTGGTGCAGTTTGAGTGATGCGTGACAGGTTGTCGATTTGAAAAGGCCTACATCTTGTGTTACATCAAAGCGCTGACACTGGCAGAGCAGAATGCAGCAGCAGAAGAAAACCACTGAGGGCATGCAAACTGCTGAATAAAAAAAAGAAAGAAAAACTTGAGTAGTTTGGCCCAAATGAAGGCCCTAAATGGGTGAATTACCAATGAAAAGAGAGATGGACTAAAACCTGTGTAACATAAAAGTAGACTACGGTGCAGTGTTTTTATCAGCAACATTTTTTGCTGAAATAAGAAAAAAAATTTAGATATAAGATCAAGTGGATCAAATATGGGTAAAAAAGTTAAACGTTTTCATTATGAGCGATTGTTGAGGGTTGAGCAGGTGCCCAAGCAACTTTTAAAGTGCATGCAGGGTGCTTCACTTTCTGAAACAAGGACATTTTTCCGACATTTTTCAGATGTCAATAAATGTCAATAAAGCTGGCATTAACAAGCCGCTTTCTGTATGCGTCAGCCATGGTGCCCCTCTGTGTGGAAAGACAGTCGTTCTGCGGTCCTCCGCTGTCACACAGAGATGTGCTGAAGAAATGTCCTGTCTTTGGGCAAAGCCATCTATTCTAATCACAGCTTGTCAAACAGAAAAAGTAAGAATAATGGTGTGTGAAGTGAGCGAGGCACATAAACTGTGCGGCTTTAGAGCTTTTGACAGTGACTCTGCGCTGTAGGCATTTAAGCTGTTCACGCTTCATGTAAAGATGAGGACCTTGCACAAGGGAAATGGTAAAAAGCAGTTCCTACATAAAGCACCACGCTATTCATTTACCTTGAAGTTTTACAACCACGTATTCTGACGAGTATTATATTTGGATTATGTAAAATCTAACTTGTACATGGCTGTAAAGTAGGATTTTTTTAAACCATTAAAATCTTAACAGTTTTTGAGTTTCCAGGGTACTTCCCTACCAGCTTACTAAATTCCATTCATTATAAATGAAGATCTATTTTCAAGTAGTCTTACATGTCTCACTTGGATTTAGGTATGAACTGTTTTATAACATTCTGTGGTCTAAGTAAAAAACTTTGACTGTTTGTCCACGCTTAGTCATTCTAGAAGAGAAATATTTTGCAGCCTCCACAACGGGTAGGCAAATTCTGCTCCTGAAGGTCGGTATCCTGTAACTTTTGGATGTGACCTTGGTCAAACACACCTGATTCAAGTAATTAGACAACAGGAATTGACTGCATACTGAAAAGGTAATCCAGCCCCTTATACAGACCCTCAGTAGCTGTAATTGCCTACCTTACTCTAACATAGGGTTCCTCTATGACCATCCTTGAGGTCCAGTGTCCTTTTATAAACGTCTCTGGTTCAACACACCTAAGTCAAATAATCAGGTCATTAGCAGGACTCTGGGGAACTTGACTGCATACTGGGGAGGTCAATTAGCCATTTCACCCAAGTGTGGAAGAAGAGGCACATCTAAAAGTTACAGGACATTGGACCTTGATGACCGGAACTGAGGAACCCTGCTCTAACACGTGTCAAACTCAGTCCCCGAAGGTGTCAAGACCATAAACATAATAATCCCATTGAGATTAAAAAACTCTTCTTCAAGGGAGTCCTGGCCAAGAGGTAGCAAAGAAACATAGATACATTAAAATGAATGACAGGTACATAAAAAAAATCATATCAAGTAAAACAATTACAGATCATTTAAAAGCACTTTAAAGATAAAAACTCAATTTCCAGTTTCTTTGTAAACAATTCCACGCTCAAGGTGCAGCGTGGCTAAAGGCTTTCTTCCCTAGTTCTGTGCATGCAAAAGTAACAGTGAGTATCAGCTGATGGTTGGATCTCAGGGCAGAAGAAGCCATGCTTTTCTGTATAAGTAAAGTACTAATGTAAGAGGGCAGTAATCCAAGAAGGGCCTTGGAAATAAAAGCGTACCAATGACACTGCCTTCTGGTAGCGAGGGAAGGCCATCCCACCCGAGAGTACAGGTCACAGTGATGTGTCATGGCTCTACAGTTTGTGATAAACCTTAATGAAGCATGGTAAACAGAGTCCAACATTTGAAGACATGAAGAAGTAGCATTCTTATAAAAAAGGTCACCATAATCTAAGACCGATAAAAACGTGGCAGAGACAACACGATTTTTTACTCCAAAACAAAAACATGTCTTATTACGACTGAAGAAGCCCAGTTTAACTTTTAATTTCTTAACAAGTTTATCAATAAAAGGTTTGAAGGTGAGGGAGTCATCAATTACAATTCCAAGATATATATATATATATATATATATATATATATATATATATATATATATATATATATATATATATATATATATATATATATATATAATAGATATATATATATATAATAGATATGTAAGAATAGATAAAGATGATGTGTAAAAGGTTAGCAATTTTAACTGTGTACTTGGGAGCACAGTGGGGATTGGGGTTTGTAAATGTGCAAAATATAGCTGCTGACTTTCCCACAAGCACAGATTCCTGGCAGGGTTTTCTTTAGGAGTATAAGAGATTTTATATAAATGCATGCCTTTTTTTTTCTTTTTTTTTATTCTTTTTTCGTAGTCTCCTACTTCCTAATTATTTGCTAATCCGTTTAGGTGAATCACATATAATCCAGATGAATATATACTGAAATGTGTGGTTTTAAGGAAACAAACTTGGAATCTTTCCACCTTTTGTAATACAGTGTACATTTAAAAAACAGAAGTGAAAATGCACTAAGGCACCCAATGAGGTTAAAGAAGACATTAATCAAAACAACAAACAGAAGTTCCTAAGTGATGACAGAAAATCAATCAACTATGATGGAGGAGAAGGGAATAGACAAAAGAAACAGCAGCCATGCAGTCTCACAGCTGTTTCATCTCACAGCCTTGTTCAAAGTGCACACAGTGGAAGGTCTTGTATGACCCGGGCATGATGGGAGTTTTGGTTGGAGTCCAAAGTGTATCGGCATTGCAGCTTTGTTGCAATACTCAGGCCTGAGGGTGATTAAAATTTCAACGAAGAGCAGGAAAGAACTCAGTTGAGGCATTTCGGATTTGATAGGTTTCACTCTGAGTAACCCCCATCCCCAGGTCATGGTTCCAGTGGAGGCTTAGTATGACAGTTCCTCTTCTAGAGGTAAGTCAAAACTCCTGCAGGTTTGTCAGTGGTGATGGAAAGATCCAGAGGAGAGGAAAAAGGTAGGAGTCTCTGACATCTACCTTATCCATTTTTCAGCATTACTTTTCAAATAGAATATTTCATTGCCTGTTGTTGGCAGACAATATATACCAGCCTGTATTGTTGCGAATAAAGTCTAAAATGAGAAATTAATTAGTTATTTTATTCCTGTTGTCACTCAGTAGTTTGCTTTTTTTTCTATTTTAATCTATTGGCTATGGTGCTGTAATATGTTACCATAGCAATAGATAGTAGAAAGACTAATGTGATAATTTTATGACTTCTAATTTGCTAGATAAGCTGTATAAATTACAGAACCCCAGAGCCCCAGCGAGGGAACTTGTCACTTGGATTGCTTACTCACTGCTCTTTCCAAAGCCCAGTAGAGCAGGCCATAAAAGGTTGTTTATTACAACCGAGCATGAGGGAAAGCTGAGTCAAGAGTAAAAGCTATTTGGAGAGAAAATGTGTCTTCAAATCAGACATACTGTAGGCCTGGTTTTTGTGGTGGCTGCATGTCGGTGATCTAAGAAATCAGAGAGTACGGGTACATGTCACAGTTTGCAAGCTGGATTTTATAGTAACTTCTTGCTGCAGCAGAATAACAAAATCCAACAGTTGGAAGTGGGAAGCATACTTTTGCAAAGCAAAACATTGTTTGTATAGATAATATATACTTATATATATATTTTTTTTATATTTCAGCATGCAAATGTACTCCCAGCAACTTTTTTTGACAGGACAACTACAGCTTATTTTATGCTAATCTCAACAAAAAGTCTCTCTTTGCCTTACATAATCAAACTTTAAATATTTTTTATTTCATATCAAATCAGAGATTGCTGAGTATTTTTAAAAAGTTGGAAATTTAAAAAACGGTCCCACACCACATCTAAAAAAAACAAAAAAAAAATCTGTATTTTAGTCCCATTTAGAAGGTTATATGGGGAAAGGTTACTTGCTTAAATGTGGTTAAAGAAAAACCAGCTCTTTTTTTTTTTTTTTTTTTTAAGCATGCAGACAAACTTAATTTCTGTTTGTCGTGATGTATTTAGAAGTTCAGGCCCGCTATTGAATTTGTTGGTCTGTACTCACCATCCCTGAGGCCTAAAAAAAACCATGAATAGGATCAGGTGCCTTTTATATAAATATAAACTGATGGGACATTGGATTATATTTACATCGATAAGTATAATCAAATAGTCTCAGCACGTGATACTTAGAGGATGACAGCTGCAAATGGAGAACTATGTCCTGGATTGTTTGTCTCTTAAAGAAGCCTTCTGAGATACATTTTTAAGGCTAATGTTACATAGCCTTAATGTTACATACAAATACTACCTCAACAGTAAATTATTAATTTAGGCAAGGAACAGTTATTCTTATCCATAGCTATATATTTACTCTAAATTATGTTTGCTCTAAAACCATTACATTAGAAACAACAACAACAAAAAAAAGATTTATAGAACATTCTCTCATTTCTCTCTTGCACGGCACGTAACAATCTGCATTTGTGGCCCTAACAGAAGTTGCTTTTTAGTAATAGCATTTCAAACATAATGGGGTGAAAAATTAGCCTGGGTGCCATTCCGAACTTAGTCCCGCCCACAAGGTTTGAGGTCTGGAAGTTCGGTCTGGCTCTGCTCCATAGTAGCGCGAGTATGATCGCCCACCCTCTGGCGATCCAATCAAATTGTCAGGGCGGGCTTTATACGATGATGGACAGATGATCAACAGTAACGTACTCAACCACGTGACCAAAGCGCGCTTGGGCGACAACAACAATGGCTGCAGCCGGAGAGTTGAGGTGTGTAGATTCTGCTATTAGGTCTGTTCTAGAAGATATCGACAGCAAATTAATTTTAAAAGAGGAAAAGAGAAACGCGATCACGGCTCATCTTCTTATTCTAGGCGCGCAACTGCACGCTTTGATTTTTGTTGACAACAACTATGCCTGGCTTAACATACGTCACGCACTCCGTTGCTCTTATTGGTTGTAGGTCTATCCAATTGAGTGCAGAGGCATTTTTTTTCCTGGTCCGTTCAAAACACGCCCCATAATCACAGCTCTATGGAGCAGTATCAGACTCATATTCTGACTAGAATTGAGTAGGACTATGTCAGGCTAGTGAAAAATCACATTCAGCATGAAAATACAATAAAAAAAGGGGGAAAAAAGGGCTATAGGTGAATGGGGGAGACGGTTTGGCAGATGTGTTGATGCATTGCACCTGCAAGCCTGAAATAAATCAAGACATATCTATTTCAGAGACAGCCCTGACAAGAACTGAAGTCAGTACATATATTTATTTGTTTCTATAGCTTTAGCCACACATTGTGTATGCCTGCTCTGCTACCAGCTCATTTCCCTTGTATACTGCATCATCTATCCCTGGCAAAGCGCCATAGTATGTAGTACAAACATAAAATTAAGAGCCTTTGAAAGAGCAACAAAAATATACTTCTTTCCTTCACAAAAATACATTTTTCAGTCTCCGATATTTAATAGCTTTAATGACTTAAACTGGCCATTAGGACATGTAATTCTAAAAAATAGGCGATTCAAATAAGAAAATTCCCCCAAAACGTAGTCTTTGTAAGCATTTTCCCTTCACATCTATGCTAATGTATACAATTAACATGTGCATATTGAAATAAAAACAGATGACCGCACATTTTACTATTTTATTAGTTTGATAGCCTGACCATTTAAAAAAATACTATAAAAAAGTTCCTCACTTTTGTATTAAAACATTTTAACTTAAATGACATGAAACATGAAGAAATTTGTAAACATCAATGCAGGTTTGCTAATGACCCCAGACTCTTTTGTGCAGCACATGTGTATTGGGATGAAGGGTGTACAATGAACTAGTGTGCTGCAGCATTAGGACAGAGTGGACTGCTTTATTCTCAAACGTGATTAATTTGTTCAGTGATAGCCCGACTATCTCAGGCCGAAGGTCCAGTATGGTAAACACAAGCTGAATGTCCCAGATATTCCCCAAATTATCACAGTAAATGGTTATTATTGGGTTCTTATAATGGCATCTACATAGCATGGAAATAAATTGTAGATGGTGGGATTTTTTATTTCTTTTGCATGATGTCAGCCAGTTAGACTAGAAGTCTTCATTAGATAACTTTTTCAGGAAAATAGAGCATCTTAAAACTGCATCCTTTCTGACTTCAGAATATATAGTTTAAGTAGTTTTAAACTGAGATACATCTTATCAAGCTTGAAGTACACATTTTTCATACTGAAAATTCCATATAAATAGATTATATTTACTTTACCAGACCATGTCACATGCTGAGAGTCACTAAATAATTTTTTTTGCATAATGTGACAGAAATCCTGATGATTTTATGGATGAAGGAGTTTAAGATTCTAAGAATTGATGCATGGGCGGTTCTAGACAGGGGCCAACGGGGGCCAGGGCCCCTGTAGATCAAGTCCTGGCCCCTGTTATGGCCCCTGTACTGAAGACATAATACTCAAGGAAATTCTAAATATGATATGCGCTGAAACAGACATGGTTACTGATAGATCCTATAGATATAGATCTATTTTATTTTTTTCTTTACAAATTCTGCTTTATTAACTGTTTAAAAACATATCATAAGTGGTATTGAGATAGGATCTCAGTTTTCATCTGCTAAATGATTTTTTTTCCAAAACAAATGTAAAAAAAAGATACTCTACTTTTTACAACTAATTTTTAACAGTTTTTCTTAAATTCTAATTCAGATTTTATAGAAAACTGTAATTTCAACTTAAATTAAGTTAAAAAAAAAAGTTAAATACCTAAATTCTGAATGTATATTGACCTATTAAGAAATTTAGAATTTTAATGAAACCTAATTGAATAGAAATTTGACTTCATGCAGCTATCTTAATTTATTTGAATCCCTTGGCCTGTTTTTTATTTCATGCCTTTCTGTGCCCTTATGAAAACACGCTGGACCCCTCCTTGCCCCCCTGGTACATTTGGTCTAGACCGCCACTGAATTGATGGTATGTAATTAATAGTATTAGATGCTTTAGCTGTGGTAGATAGATTCCCTGGTACAGTAAGACCGTTGAGAAAGTTAAAAAAAAATAAACTCTTAGTGGTTTAAGTTGTCTAAAAATAATTTCATGGAACATCACAAACTTAAAACTATCCCTTTTAGGCTTTTGAAATGAGATCATAGGAAGAAAATATGCCTGTGAACTAGGAAATTGTGCCTTTGGATTTTCTGAATCTGTCTATGCAATTTGCATAGTTTAAATAGTAAATAAACACATTTTTCTACCAAGGTGGTTCTTATTTTCTGTTTCCATTTTTGTCGTTTGTTATGCCTCATTATTTACTTGTACTTACCATGGTGTCATGAAAAAGAAATTAAGGTGGACTGTGAATAGCAAGTATCATTAGAGAATCTCATTGCTTGGGATAAGCACAGAGATTAAAGAAAAGGTTGCCTATAATGACTTTTGTGTCGTACAATAATAAGGCTATGACACTGAATGCAAGTGTGGAGGACCAAAATGATCAAAGGCCTAATGTGCTTGTATGTCCAGCAGCAGAGAGTTGGTACCGGACATGTCAGAAACCAGTTACGTAGGGTGAATGGTAACAGTCCAGTGGATCAGAGAGAGAAGTCTCAGTGGAAGCAGGGGGGATAAAATAGTGAAAGAGAGCAGAGATAAAATGTCACAGAGGAAAATGTGCACAGCAGGAATGACTGGGAATAGTGAAGCAGAGCGAAACAAGAGGAGGAGAGGTGGAAAAGTGGATTACCCTGAGGAGGAGAAATGGAGGGGAAAAGAGCTGATGTGCATGCAGGTGTGTAACGGATTTCTCCTCCTGTGAGTCCGATATTAATGGCATATTAGCATTGAGGTACTGTGGCTGAAAAGCCTTCTTTAAAAGTCTTAATGGAGTGTCGAACAAAGGTCTGCCCAACACTACCACCAGCGGGTGAGGACTCCAGTGTGAGTAGATAGAGCTCAGTATAGAGAAACGCACAGCAGCAGCGGTCATGGCTGACTTACCAGCTAAACATTAATGTGGTGCTCAACCTAAAGAGACAAGACCGTCATGTGGATGCTCTACAGTAAGCAAGGAGCCAAAAATAACTGCCTTATAACCTTCGAGGGA
This sequence comes from Cyprinodon diabolis, assembly GCA_030533445.1. Classification (NCBI taxonomy): domain Eukaryota; kingdom Metazoa; phylum Chordata; class Actinopteri; order Cyprinodontiformes; family Cyprinodontidae; genus Cyprinodon; species Cyprinodon diabolis. The sequence goes on along the minus strand of CM060067.1, from coordinate 8,121,965 downwards.
ATCACACCTGAGCCAAGTGATATCAGGCAATTAGCATTTACCACAACCGGAATTCTTTTAGCAAGAGTGCTTTGAAAACATCTGCAAACCTCTAAGAGAAGTGAGCTGGAGCAGCTTCACACTTTCTCAACCAGAGAAAATAAAAAGAGCTGAAGTAATTTACTGTGAACTCTGTATCTGCCTCTGTCTTTCATAGAAAAGGGTTTTATATGTTCTTTAAGCCTGTCTGGTTCTGCAGTGTTTGGATAAAATATTTGCTCCCTGACAGATTTTTCACTTAAATGTTTCAGACAGTAAAATAGATTGAACCCCCCAAAAAAGGTAAGAAATTTAAGGACAGAGGAGAAACAATAAAATCCAAGAAAAGTCAGGAAAGTGTTACAAAGTCATTTATATAACTCCAGAAATACAGTTAAAGCCATTATCCATAATCATCCTCAATTAGAAGGTAATAAAATAGCGTTAACAATTGAAGCTTTGAAGGTCTAACTGGCTTTAATTAAGGTCAGTGGGGATAATTTAGCATTAACAAAGAGATACAAAAATCACATCTCTCTAAAACAAACTACTGCAGAACAAAAACAAAAAACACAAAAGCCTATATAATTTTTTTCCAAAAAGGACATTTTATATAATAATCTCCAAGACCTTTCAAATCGGCAAATTAACATCTTATAGATTTAAAAAGAAAACAAATAGATTGAGATTAACCTAGTTAAAGATCAGGCATTGTCTTGCTGTGGCAGAACTAAAGAAGTTATAGCCAAAGTTTTTTCACAGCAATGTGGACAACTGCATTTTCCAGTTACGGGAAATGCATTATGGCAGTTTACTGCCAACTGTAACAAAATCACAAGATTTTAGGTGCAATTGTTTGTTTTTGTGTGTTTTTTTCTTCTCATCAGACCAGCTGATAGCATTTTGTCATTAATAACTGCATTTAGTATTTTGTCATGTTATATTTGTCTGATATTAAATCAGAAAAAATATAAATGTAACAAAAAACAAAAAAAGATAAAAAACCTTTAAAGCTACAGTGTGTAATTTTCAGCGACATCTAACGTCCAGACTGCAGACCGCAGCAACATGAACATCTCCCCCCACTGCTTCTCCCCCCCAACAGTACGGCGAGCGTTACGGGACAAAATGTCTTCCACGACGTCCGCATCACCTACCTTCTCAAGTAATTAAGTTTGTTTACATAGATCATTTTACAGATAGTATTTCATTAGTCTGTGTAGGGTATAGATTTCATGTAGACTTAAGATAATAAATATACCCGTTATTTTTTCTACATCGTTGTGACGTTTTGGTGAGCTGCTTTGCATGGTGATATAAACTGACGAAGTAATTGTAGTCATAAGTTTAACAGCGAGATTGTGTTCGCTGGAAGAATATATATTCCCCGTTTACAGAGTCCAAGTCTTGTTTGTGGCACGGGGGTTACAAGGCGAGGAAGAGGGAGAGGAAGAGGGCAGAGAGGCTGGGGTGGGCGTGCAGCCAGGGCCAGGCGAGGGAGAGGTGCCAGCGGGGTGACTAGAGCAGAGGAGGAAAGGCTTGAAGATCTCCAAAGGAGCTGGAGAGAAGTAACCGAGGTATATATCCAGAAAATTATTTTACAGAAAATTACTGAATCATTACCTGTGAAACGTCAGGGACGTTGCTGAATAAATTTACTGGAGAGTAGCATCATCACGCAGCATGTTATTGTAATGGGCGATCTCGCAATCGCTAGTTTGTTGGCTCTGCGCTGCCGTAGCACAAAGATGTCTGCCTCCATGGCTGCGAGACCCGCTCCTATGTAATTATAAATAACGAATTCTAAGGCAACGCAAATATTAAGGTTAAGAGGCTGAGCTCGTAGATGATGATAAATAACATAGTTATGTATAATATATTACATTTCTGACTGTATATCCCTGTAATTATTACACACTGTAGCTTTAAAGGAGAAAAACTTTTCCCCAGCACTGTAAAATTAAAATGCTATGAACCAAAGTTTTATGAGAAGAAGCATGCTTTTTCACTTAATTTCCTAGGGAACTTCTCATGAATTTCGGCAAAAACAATGTTTCCACATAACTTATGTTCTGTTATATTAATAATTTATTAAATACAGACATAAGCCTCTGTCGAAATACCACCAACTTCTGGCTTCTGACTGACAACCGGCGCTTTTTAAGACCTGCAGCAGCAGAATTATAAATGCAATCCATCTGATTTTGTTTCAGGCCTCAGTATGACAGCTGGAAATTTAAGTGAAAGCTTTAAAGTACATCACTGTTGGTGCTCATTGAGAAATGGTATCTGTATGATTAGTTATTCCCAGCCCTTGGCAGAACTTGAGACAGCAAAAACGTCACCCTGGTATCAAAGCAAAGTTGAATCCTGGCAGTGGAACATGAATGCCTCAGAAAGCTACATGCTCACCAATCTAATCACACTTTTTCCCCCTTCCATCATCTTCCTTTCGTCTCTGCCAGAGCGAGGGTGGCGGGGTTGGGGGAGTGGGGTGGGGGGGTGGTTCAGTTGAGCCGATATGGAGAGTCACATGAAAACACACCAGTGATTGTAAAGGGTGACATTTGTCTGAAATTACTTAGTGGAAGGAAGCTTGATGGGGGTACATGGTGTTAATCAGCTGAACAAAACTCCAGAAGTTAGGGCTCTGTGGGTTGGTGAGGAACATGTGAAATATTTAGATTTTTGATTTTTAATTAAATTTTAGTAGTTTGCTGTCTTAAAAATAACATTTTTTTTACTAGTTTTCATAGTAAATTCATGTTACCTGAAATACAACAACTGCCCAGAATATCATATTGAATCAGTTTTGTCACAAATGTATTATTATGACACCGTGTAACATAAGTTTTTAATTCCTTTTGAATAATCAATAAGTTGGTTTCCATAACCTTATTTGTGAACCAACTTGGCACTAAGATTCAACCAAACACCTACATATATTCCAGATCTCACACTTGCATTGAACATCATAACTGCTCATCACTTTGACCTGCTGCTGCCATACAGTGACGGACCTTCTTCTGCACAGGGTATAACTGTTATTTAACCCTACACGGTAACACCTCCGCCTGCCTAATCCTTTGAATTGAGGTCACTTCTTGGATTGGATCATCCAAACGTGACCTTTGTCTGTCTGACCCAAAGAAATAGCCCTAATAAAACAATCTTTATTCTGTTCCACCTACCTAGTGTCAGTATCCATTCATGCTGAAGTGATGATAGAATATAAGAAGAATTCAACTTCATTGTCATTACATTGCCAAAAGTACAAAGCAACGAAATTCACTCTCTGCATTCAACCCATCCCTTTGGGGAGCAGTGGGCTGCCATCGTGCGGCGCCTGAATGGCAGTCCGTGAAGGACCACCACTCCCCCTAAGCTCTAAGAGTATTACATGATCCTAAATTCTTATGTGCACAGCATTTTGAAAATGTATTGTTACCCCATAAAGATAAAACTTCAGGATGTTGTATTTATTTTCATGTCAGAGACTAGCATAATTGTCAAAAGAGGAGAGAAAATTAGTCATGGTTTTGAAACAGTGGTGTGGAGTGGGTACATATTTTTAGCCATCATACTCAGCAATTAGTTGAATCCTCTTTTTCTGCAATCACAGGGAAGGGTATAATTTACTAGCTTTGCACATCTGAGAATTTTTATTTTTCACCTTCACAAAAACATCTAACTCAGTCAGACTGGTTGAAGAGCAACAGGTTTTCCCAAAGCTTCTCAATCAGATTTAGCTTCTAATTTCATCTGGGCCCTGTTGAAATCCTTACGCCATCCATGGTATATTTTGTATAATGGATTCATCTTCTCCTTCTTAATCCGTTAGGAATCTGGTGGTTAGTGGATCTGGTGGTTAGTGGAACTGGTGCCTAACTTCAGCAGTAAATGGGCGAAAGGCAGCATACTCACAGGTCTCCAGTCTGTTGCATTTCTTATGGCTTTATTAAACTGTATTTTCTTTACAGAAGAAAGATCAGATTTGTGGTCCAAAATAATATTTGACACCACCTCAGATATGAGTCTCTCCAGCTCCTCCAGTTACCATGCACCTCGTTGGCTGGTTATCTGGTTAATGTTTTCCAAGCAATGTCTTTTTACAAAAATGTTTTATTTAACATTTGAATTTAACAACTCTTTAATTTAAATTCAATTCAGTTAATTTATATAGTGCCAATTCACAACCCATGTCATCTCAAGGCACTTTACAGTTCACCATCACACAGTCAAAATAATTCAAAGTTTTCTATCTAAGGAAAACCAGTTGATTGTATCGACTCATTGACTCAAAGGTAATCCCTCACACTAAGCATGGTGTGGAGAGGCAAAACTCCCTTTTAACAGGAAGAAACCTCCAGCAGCAGCAGGCTCAGTGTGAGCTGCCATCTACCGATGCCAACTGGGGTTCAAGGAGACAGAAGCAGAGATACAAAAAGCAGCTGTAAAAGGTTGCCCCATCCGGGAAACACACAGCCAGGCAGACAAGCTCCGAGCTCGACCTGTTTGTTGTATTCCTTAGTCATTAATATTCTTTCTCAAACATCTGAGACCTTCAAGGACAGAGGTACTGTAGATTTGTTTAAATATGGAATGGGGGTAAATGAATGAGGCCATTTACCAAAAAATCTTGGACAATTATCTTATTTCTTTTTAACAGGACACTTAAGAGCATTCCTAACAAACCAATGACCAAAAAACAGTGGCGTCTTGAGGCAGGATAACCAAACCAGACTACGAAAATCTGTGGAGGGAACCGAAGCTCTCAGGTGTCAAGTGACAGCTAGGAAGTAAAATTGCAACCTCACACTGGATGCTTAGATAAACGTAGAGTACACAAGCTAACAGTGAATAGACAGATATTAATGAAGTCTGAAAAACTAAAAAACATAAATTTTTTGCCCATCAACCATCAAAGGCTCTCAGTAAGAATCCTCAATGCTTCACTGTGTCTCTATTATTTTTCACATCCCAATATCACTCCTTTTGTGCCCTCCTCTTGCCATCTGATCAGACAATTAGGCATGATAAAAAAAGCATGATTATAAAGTTTTGTTTAAAATATATCTGAGGTAGAGAGGAATAAACATAATTTACATTCACAGGGAAATTAGTAGTAAGGAAGGGAACCAGAAATCAAATTGGCAAAATTATTAGGAGTAGATGTGTTAAATCAACGACCTTTACAATTGCATGCGTGTGTCTTTGGGTGTGCTTGCATGAGTGTGCCTCTACATTGAGGTAGAGAACAGGCGCATTCATTTTCATTCTGAGTAATAACACTCAGAGGACCAAGAAGAGTGAGGCACATAGTAAGAGTGATGTGGAATTGAGTTTTTCAATTGTTGACCTTTTTTTCCACCATTAGATTAGTTTTGGTACCATCTGGATATCCTGCCTCCTGTCCTCATTCCTAGAGTGCTGATGGGACTACAGATTTGGAAGCAAAAGAAAAAGGAACAGACCAATGTTCTTTTCAATGTCAAAAGTCTTTATAGAGGTCACAAAGCACTCACGACAAAATGAATTATGTCCGCTGGCTGTAAGAAAGGTGACAAAAATGAGTTTATTTCAGCTATGCTTCGAGCAGGAACAACTAACATTTCTGACATACAATAACTGCCTCAAATTGAGATCCAAAAATATCCATGTTAACCCTTACAGAAAGTCAAGTGACAGAACCACACCCTGTTAGATTTACAGATTTTTGTATAATAATGAAACTTAGCAGGTAATTAGGTACAATTGCAGACACTTGCACTTACAGACCAAAAATGGGTACAAATAGTTTGATTTACAAAAATGTCAAATTACTAAAATATTAATACTATGAAGGTAAAATGGGAGGGGGGTCCAACTGGGTCAGTTATCACGGTGCACATGGTAGAGTGTCCCTAAACCAGCACACTTTATCTATGGCCTGTAACAATCCTTTCTTATTTTTTTTATGTTTGCAAAAAAATACAGATTTATATTTAAGTTACATAAAGCATTTTCTTATTAAGACTTTCTTCCAATTATCCCCTGTAGTATTGGGGAAGTACCCCCACCTGCCATTCCTTCTAAATGGTTATGCCGCTGAAGCAGCTTTTTTAAGGTTTATCAAGATACTATAAATTAGGCTCACTGCACTGCTGGCAGGAACATAGAGAACCTAGTTTCCCCTCCATCCTAAATCAGTTGGAGAATACATCCCCTTAACAGAGAAAGGGTACAGCGGTCTCACCTGAGGGAACGCCTTGTGGCCCTCCAAAGAAATGCAACCCCCCCACACAATTTCTGACCCACTACCAAACAGGTCAGGCTGAAGGATGTTGTAGGCAGCAGATCACTCTCCACGGTGTCTCCAGGCTCTGTCAAGTCTGTCACATGAGCTCAGTGTGAACCTGCTTTCGTCTGAGCACAAGGAGCAAGTGGCTAATTTGCCAATGCCTGGTGCTCTCTGGAAAACGGCAAGCATCCTACACAGTGTTGGGCTGTGAGAACAACCCCCATCTGTAGACGTGGGACCCTCATACCATCCTCACGGAGTCCCTTTTTGACCGATTGTGCAGACATTAACATTTGTGGTCTGTTGGAGGTCATATTGCAGGGCTCTGGCAGTTGGTGTTAGGTAGCAGTCGCATGGCTCAACACAGGCGAGCTACCTCCTCCAGACAAGACTCTCTGTCCACCTACACTTTAAGAACAAAGGACACTCATTTTAAGACCAGAATGTTCAGATTTTGGAAAAAGAAGACAGGTGGTTTCAAAGGGGTGTGAAGGAAGCCATTAATGTTAAGAGAGAAAGACCAACTGATGCCCTGTACAGGAAGGGCCAGAGCCGCCTCCACCTCCAGAGGAGGCTGAGATCCTTTCAAGTGAGCAGGCCCCTGCTGAAAAGCCTCTATGACTCTGTGGTGGCATCAGCTCTCCTCTACACTGTTGTCTGCTGGGCCCCTGGCGGTGCAAAAAGGGACAAAAAGAGACTGTTGTTGTGTTGCTCTACAATGCAACACAACGGCAGTAACTTGTGCTATGTATAATATACAAGTACTATTTAATACCCTGTGCAATGACCTCTTTTCTTTATATCTGATATCCAGTGCAATATGTATATATATAAATATCCATCTCTATAAATGCTAATGTAAATACCCTGTGCAATAACACTGTTTAATAATCCTGCTATGAAAAAACAAAACACTTCAGCTGTCATGTGTGTTTTGGGTCTATATTCTGTATAGACCCCATGCACCTTTTTCTTCCTTTAGCACCTTCTTCTTCTTTTTTTAACTATTTGAGCTGATGTAACGAGTACATTTCCCCAATGTGAGATCAATAAAATCAATCAATCAACCTTTAACTGAGGTTTCTGCTCTCAAAAACCAACAATGCAACGATAGAGTTGATTCCCCCCGCTATCATCTCAATCCTCATCGCCATGTGGGGGATCAAAACACCTCGCCTGTTTAGCCAGGCCAACAAAGACCCTAACAACTTCCCTTAATTTATGTTATGATGATTAATGTTTTTTTCCTTTAACCAAGCATGGCCAATTATTACAATTTCCAAATGTATCTTGCACAGTCTTGTAAAGCATATGCCTTATCAGCCCCTATCAAACCCTTCCAAATTTGACGTAATAAAAGTCTAGTAAGGCCATTTTAAAGTGCGAGCAAAATGGACTGAATTAGTCCCAATTAAAGCTCATCTAAGAGTTTTTGTTGATCTTAGTAAAGTTTGATAGTTAAATCATTCAAGTCTGCCATTAGCGTCTGCTGTCTCCTATTATTAACAAGAGAGTGAATTATATCTGTAAAATCTGCAGGACGCCCCTTTAACGAGTTTGCTGTAGGAATCCCTTGCTAATTGTGTGGACCACATGGAGCTATAACCTGCTACCTCACATACGCTCAGTCATGTGTATCTAAGGTATGGGTAGGAAAACGCATGCATATGATGCACAAACAAAGCTAAAGATAACTGCTATTTCCTTGTGTTTCATCAGTTCACAGCAGGGGGGGTTCAGCTCATCAATCAGGATGTCCTGGAACTGCCGTAACGCAAACACACACACACACGTGAATACAAATTTACACCCATGGTGAACCAGGGGTATTGCCCACTTCGCAGTTGAAACACCTTTCAGTTTGAAAGTTATTGATTGCCCCTGTATAGCTCTTCTTTAATACCTTAGGGGAACATTAAGTTCCAGAAGGAAATTAATCATGTGGAAGAAATATTTCAGTAGGAATAATGTTGGAAATGGCAATTAGGCAATGTTACAGATGGGGCTTCAGGATTTATATGTGCCCAGAGCCTCATCAAGCACAAGCAAGGTATAAACAGAGCCTTACATTTTTTAAGTTTAGTAATGTGATTTTGTTGCTACATTGCTACAAATAGTAATTTGTAAAAAAGAAAAGAAAAGGAGAAGAAAGCGTTAAAAAGAATTCCAGGGTAGACACTGACACATTCTAATTATATTGAGGCCCACTGTAAAGCATAAAGAAGCGGCTGCTTACCTGAGATTTATGATATGGTGATTACATTTTTTTTTTTCAACAAGAAGCGGAACAAATTTAATAATTCCTAATGTATTTAATGCATATTTCTTTAAAAATTGCTATCACTGGGAGATGTTGAGAGAGATGTCACAAGGAAGGAATAAATAATTTGCTTAGGCCTTTATAAGAGTTGTTGTAAGGAAAGATTTGCAAACTTTCAGATTAAAGGTAAGAAACTGTCCTTTGTGTAAACAAAAAAAACCCCAAAAACAAATGACATTTAGAACACACCATAAATATAATGAGGATTTTATATTAATATTGTTTGTGATCCTTTTTTAAATCAAATACAAACAAACACAATCATTTTAAATTGTGATAAGACTACAAAATGATTTTTTTTTTGTTCAATAACCTTAATGGTTTGGTTTTATTAGTTGTAATAAATTATGTCTAGAGTTATAGCAGCTTCCTAAGCAATGTAGGGTGACAGTGGCATCGGATGTAGGAGTTTGCCCTGAAATCGAAGGACTGACGTTTCAAGCCCCGATTGTATCGGGGGGGGGCTTACAATCCGGCTCCGATTGTAAGCCCCGGCTCCGACTTTCAGTGTCGTTGTGTCTTTGGGCAACGCCCGGTGGCGCCAGTGTACGGCAGCCCCGCTTCATTTAGTGAGCTGTGGCTACAATGTAGTTTGCACCATCGGTGTGTGAGTGTGTGCGTGAATGACTGAACTTAGTGTAAAGTGCTTTGGTCAAGTCTCCTGACTTGAAAAAAAGGGTTATATAAGTACATGCCATTTACCATTTACCAATGTTTGTCTCTCCCAGTACTCCTTGAGATGAGTCTAAAAGAGTGTGCCATTAAATAAGGACTGGATTAAGTCACAGTTCACTTAAGTTTAATATGAATCCAGATCAGCAACTGGATTTTAAGAATCACTGGTGTCCATTTTGGTATGCAGAATAACATTGTTGCACGGTATAGTATAAAGTTAACACACATCTTTAATCTCTCTAATAAAGCTAAAACCATCAATCAGGGTCAAAATCTGGATCTAGTGATGGACTCGGGCCTTCAAAGGCAAATAGAGACAATCACAAAGTCAGCCTTCTGTCATGCAAAGAACATCTCCAGGTTTAAAGAATTCATTTCTCAGCAGGACCTTGAAATATATTTATTTGTGTGTTCGTCTTTAATAAAATTGATAACTGCAACAGTGTCTTCACAGGTCTACCAAACAAGTTGATCAGAAAGCTGCATTGATAAAGAATGTTGCTACCCAAGTCCTCACTAAAACATGTTATTACTTTTAGATGTGGCCAACCTACCAGACATTGTAATCATTACTCTGCAGCAGAGGATATCTATAGAGTAACTACAAAAAGCCATTCTTTTTTTTTCAATTCATGTACGTAGATATACACAGTTTTGTTAAGTTGGCTTTATAGTTCAGTCACATGAAAGTGCTTTACAGACAAAATTTAATTCAGGGGGGCTCAAGTCGAGTCCTCAAGCGATACCATCCTGTAACTTTTAGGCTACGTTCACACTGCAGGCCTTGATGCTCAATTACAATTATTTTTGTGAGATCCGATTTTTTCGCGTTGCCGTTCATATTTCCAAATATATGCGACTTGTATTTGATCTCCTGTGTGAACTGCAGTCATAAAACGCAAGTGTCCCATGCGCAGTAGTGGACGCAATGACATCACAGGCCAGCGTGCTCCATGCTTACGGAAGTAATGGTTGTTTTTCTTGCCACTTCTGCGTAGCAAAACGGATAATAGTGACCTTTGTCGGGTATTAATGACGTTCAGGTCGGATGAATCCGACCTGGCCACTCAGACACAGGTCGCATTTGAAAAGATCAGATTCGTATTTGATTCAGGACCACATAGCCAAGTGGCCTGGGTCGGACTAGAAAAAATCTGATCTGTGTTGTTCAAACTGTCATGAAAAGTTCAGATCCCGGTTGCATATGGTCAAAAAAATCGGATTTGGGTCACTTCAGGCTGCAGTGTGAACGTAGCCTTTGATGCATCTCTTCTCTAACACTCCTGAATTTAAGGGCTTAATCCCCTCATTTAGCTCAGCAAAAGCATGGTAACAAGCCAGTCATTTGATTCAGGTGATAGTAGCTCATGAGGACTGGACTTGAGCACCCCTGATTTAATTAAATCATACTGACAGATTGGTTAAATATTGTCTATCAATGGATTAGCTTGCTTCTGTTGGATGAACATGTAGCTAAATTAGACATTTGCATGCATTTTGTCATTGACTTTGCGGTAATCCTTTATACCAAGGGTTCAGGTTCTTAAGAGGAAAAAAATTAAACTATTAAAATATTACTTTGAATAAGCCTAAGAAACGCTATGATAAATGGTCAGCTGCTTCTCTACCTTCTTCATAATACACCCCTGTATGGTAGATTTATAACACTCGCAAAAAGACAAACAGAATAGAAGCACACAAATCCTCTCTGCCACAATAGCAGGCAGTCATACTTAATGAACCTGGGACCTGTAAAATATAGCAATGGGAGTCCTCTATAATTCTAAAGAACTCTTTGTTCATCTGTTTTGCTGAATAAATTGTTGTGAAATTTTCACCTTAGCCAAACTCTGGAGTGAGGCTCCATCTTTCAGACCAATGGCTTCTAAAATTGGCAGTTTCAGACTAAAAAAGATGCTCACTGTCCATGCAATCCACACATACAAAGAAAGCAAAACATAGATGTCCAGAAATAAAGTGGTGTGTAATAATGTGGAATGTATCTGTATGGATTGTTACAGACATCTGGTGAAAATATCATTACAATAGCACTTCTAGAAAAATATCTACTGAGAATAATGGTTGCGCGTTCAATACTTTTATTACCCTCTGTACTTTAGTTGACTTCTTAGGTCATGACAGACAGCGAGCAAAAGAAGACAAGGAAGAACGAAGAAAGAAAACTTGGGTATTAAGACATCAATATCAATACAAAAAAGGGAAAAAAAAACAATGACATGAAGCTTCTAATTTTCACAGGGTGGGTATGAATTTAGTTACATCATAAGTAATCAGTTCATACAGTAACGAAAGAGAGGAAACAAAAGAGCTGCCTTAAGTTCAGGAAGTAGTGGAGAGCTCAATTCGAATGTGAGAGAATTTGGAGACTTCCTATCGTGTTGTTATTTTGCAAAATACTGTATTTGTGTGACATATAACTGGACACTGTTTTTTGGTTTTTACTTTCTCCATAAGTTTGATGGCCCCACTTCAATTTCCTCTTTGGGATGCCACATGAAAGCCTCATCAAAGCCAGAAAGGGGTTGGTATATTTTCAGATCTTCCTGCCCTAGTTTGATTTGAAAGCACATGTGATGGGAATTACCAGATGCATGTCTCTGTAAACAGCATTTTTTAAGGCCGTCCAGTAAACTTTTTAACCTTTGGGCAGAGGGCTTTGGCTTATGTATCAATACTTAATGAAGCATCACTATTAATAATTAAAATAATAATTAATTACCCAAGTGGTGAATGTCTTAGAGATCCTAGCTCAATAAATAAATACAGAAAGGTTTCTGTGTCACTGGGAATAACATGACCACCAAGTATGAAAGTTCCTAAACTAAACACTTCTCATAACTTTTCTTCTCACAAGAAACTCTAATAATTTATCAGTCTTTGGTCCATTAAATCTAAATGCATTTAAATTAGTTTGAATGTAATTATTCTGGTGGACAAGCTTTAATTTCAGTTGAAACCATTTATTTACATATCCTGCTAGAATTTTTTTTTTCTCATTGCCAGACAAATTCAGACCAAAGTGGTGGGTCATTTACAAATATGGCATTTTCTAAGGACTTAAATAGTGAGACACACTGTATCAAATTTATCATTCAAATATAGTAGAGTGCTCAGTGGTGCAGTGGGTAGCACTGCTGCCTTACAGCAAGATGGTTCTGGGTTTGAATCCCGGCCCAGGGTCTTTCTGCATGGAGTTTGCAATTTCTCCCTTAGAATGCATGGATTCTGTCTGGCTGTTAGGTTAATTGGCTTCTCTAAATTCTCCTTAGGTGTGAGTGTGTGCGTCAGTAGTTGTCTGTCCTGTTTGTGTCTATATTGCTCTGCAATGGACTGGCGACTTGTCCAGTGTACCCCGCATCTTGCACATTGACAGCTGGATATAGGCACCGGGACCCCACTTGGGATTAAGCGTGAGAGAAATTCATTTTCCGCAGTAAGACAATCAATGTACTGACATAGGCTGAAATGACAACCACTGTGCAAACAGGAGTAAAAGCATTATAGTGTTAAGATGTTTTGCTGCAGGGCAGCATTATATCACAAAGATATGTGGAAGAGAAGCCTTTTCATATTGGGACATTCAACAACAAAAGTCTACTTGTTGATAAGTCAACTTAATCAGGTTGAGACGACTCACATCTGGACAAGTATGGGCTTGCATGGCTGTGTGCAAAACTGGTCTCTGGAGTTTCATAGGGCAAACATTACAGTTAGTAATAAACCCTGGATAAGAACTAGCAGATATAACGAAGACTTTCGTTGTAGCAAGACAAACTGTAAGTACTTTTCGGCTGCACAAACAGAGTAGTGTGCCTTTAGGAGCAGGCCTAAAAGTTACTGGCCTAGCATATATATTCTTTAATATATATATGCTAGGCCAGTGTAAAGTACTGTACAGTAATATGCAATATGAGATGCTGTTGCATCTTTGTATATTATATATAAATAAAGATATAAAGTGAAAAATGTTAAATTGATAAATTGCTCTTAATTGTATAACATTTTTCAGAAGCCACTTTTCTAAAAAATATTCTCATTACAGCCTCTCAATGAATTTTTGTTGGTCACAAATGCAAAAGTTGTATTTGGTTGTGCAAACTTTTGGTACAAAGTATATTAGTCTGCCTCTAAAATATCTGTTATTAGAGAGGTCATAGAAACACTTCACTCTTATCTGCTTTTGTTTAAAATTTATGAAACCCTTTGGTGAATAATTGGTCAGCTTTTTCATATCTAAAACTGTAAGAAATATTAGTTATTAAAGCTTTTTTATTAATCCCCGCTATGAAATATGTAAGAATTGTATGCATGATTTAAGCTGATATTGTATCAGGTCAAAATCACAATCTTTAAACAAAATGTATGGGAACTTTAAGGTGAGCTTCCGTAAAAAGGTTGGAAATATTCTATATCTTACAGGCAGTACAGTAGATAACTACCTTTGCCTCTTTATGTAGCATAAAACCAGATTAATAGGTCAAAGAAGCGGAGGATGACAGCTAGTTAAGGAGAGACAGAGATCAAAGCAGATGTCCACAATCTTAAAACAAGCCTAATCTAAAAACATCGTAAAGGTTTATGCAAAAGCTGCATCATTGACCGTTTCATAGCTATCACATTTGCATTGCATGGTTAGTTATGCAGAAGTCTATTATGAAGAAGTTGGGAAGTGGAAGAAGGAGCTTCCCTAGTGGAACAATTACCGAGAAGAAAACACGTAAAGCAGGATGATTTTACATGCAGTTGCTGTGTAAAAATAATTGGCTTTTTTATAAATACCTCTCAAATGTTTTACGGACCTTAAAAAATGTAAATTGATAACAATTTTGTAACTTTTTTTTATAGAAGATCGTCTACCCAAAATCTATATTTCATCACTTCCTGTTCATCCATTTGATCAAACCCTCTTTGTTGACCAATTTTTTTTTTATGTTATATCATTGTGACAGTGGCGCCACCAGAAATGTTTCATAAGGGTGCCCAGATAGGGCCACTACAAATCTTTGGGTGGCACATTGAAAGTAAAAGCCATAATTTCAGGGTTTGAATCTACTATTGTAAACCTACCCGTAGAAATCATATAGACTTAAGTAAAAACCTACTTATATCTTGGTTTATCTTGTGAGTTTTAATGTTAAGTCGCTGACTGTGCATAATGGGATGAAATGCTAAATTAATGGTACTACAATTACCCTTGAGGAGTGGGGTGGCCAGAGGGGTTTTGTGACACCGCTGCTTTGTGGTACGGTCAAACAGTGAAGGCAGAACTGGTGATTTTGGCCAAACTTATCATCTTGATATACCCTTTATGGTTCGTAGGCACTTTAAAGAGAAAAACCTTAAAAGAGTGGTGGAAAAATACTCTCAACCCTTGTGGGAAACAGCTGGCAAGAAATTAAAGCCGTTACAGCAAAGATGGGACCACACCTCATTAAACCTTATGGGAGAGTGAATACTTTCGGAAACATCTAAAATATTACTGAAAGCTAAGTTGAGGAATGATTACAGCTGCATAGATGTCATGATTTTGGATCTGTCCTGCTTTTGCTGGCTTACCAAACCATCCTTGGCTTTGCTCATGAAAAGTGCTCCAGCTGTTCCCTTAGCTACTTTTTTAACTCCCTGCTCATATTGTGCAGTGTTTCCATGATGGCACTAATGGCTCTGTTTATAAGTGGCACATCTGCTTTTCCTACCATCTAAAAGTTATTACTGTTTGACCTGATCTTGAGCGTTGAACATTTATTTCAATACAGCTAAATTTGTGTGTAGGTGTGTTTTTATTTTGTTTGTTTTTTCTAAGATTCATTCAAATTATTACCTTTTCAGTATGGCCAGCACAGTCCACTAAATGCATTTTATTGTTATGCAATATGCTCCGAGCATTTCCTTGCCATAATGAAAATTGCAGAAACTAAACATCAAATAAATTCTGTAATGCATAATTCAATATGCAATAACATTATCAAACACAACTGGTTTGTCTATAGTTTGCAGTTCACAACATTCTGGTTGTTATACCCGAAATGTAGACAAATGAGAACTGTACAATAGAAACAGCCTATAAAACCAAAATGTCTATACAAGACAATAAACAATAAAACAATCAACTGCAGGGGACCTTTTAAAACTACAAGCTGCTATGTCCTTTAAAATGAAGCATTGTTGTTGAGCAAAGTATAGAATGTTTGGAAAAGATTTATGCATATCCCATTTCAACCTGGACAGACAAAAAGGAGGCCATTGCAGACTTTATTGGCATGAATAATATAAATGTTTTTGGCATTCACCACAAATATTAGAAAAACAGACCATTGAAGGTTTGAAAAAATCTGAACCACAAAAAAAAGGTTCATAAAAAAGCACTGCATCCACCATAGAATAAATCAAAAACAATAATCTACCTTGCTTGCCAGCTTGCCGTATTTTTTACAATAACTGGCAATATTATTTCACTATTAGCTTCCTGCTGCTTTAGTAATACCTTGAAAACACTTGCTTTCACTCTCTTCGTGTTGCATGATGTTTAATCAAGATTTTTACTTTTTCAAGCTGAAACAAATAACAAATTTTGTTTTTTGTAGTGCATGTCAATATCATCACTTTAATCTTAAGTGTCCTTTATATGACCTTTATATACCTGTTTGTTCTGTCAGAGACTTATTCTCTGTAAGCAGTGTTCTTGATCAGATTAGTTATGGAACTGGTGTGACATAAATAGCTAGTCTTCCATGTTATGATCCTGAAAGAGTTAGCTCTAAGTAGTTTGCAGCATCTAACAGCTGCCCTTCAACAATGTTTCCATCAACTCTACAAACTTTATCACAGAAGAAAGAATCCACACACCATGATGCCCCAACCACCATGTTTCACATCCTTCTTCGTTTGCATGAAGAGTTAAAACTGCTGTGTAGGTTTCCTCCAAAAATAACACATTGTTAATATGTTACCTGTTTTAAAGTAAAAACAGTGACTTTCTTACTTTATCAAATCTTTTTTTTTTTTTAAGATTTTCACAAAATACCTGAATTGCATAATGCACAAATGATGATTCTCCTGTAAATCGATAGCCCCACCTTATGTGATTATGGAGTGAACTATATTACCGGTATGTAAAATATACTTATATTTTTTGCAACCTAATCAGATTTAAATGTCTAGAAATCTCCAAATGGCTGCTATGTTCCTTTTTGTTAGACAAACAATATTTACAACTTTCGACTTCGGTTTTGGTTTATGAAACCCTTGTGGATCCAAGTTTGTTGTTGTAATGAGATAAAATGTGGGAAACTTCAAATGGTCTGAATACTTTTGCAATGCAGGCTTCTACCATACAAAAGTTCCTTTCCAAGCTCAACATCTGTCTCGTTGTAACAAACTTTGCAATTTGTGTCGCTCTCTAGAGAGGTGATGAGGGGTGGAGAAGGAATGGAAGTAATAATGGCAACTACGACAAACAAGGTGAAGAAGATGGATGATAATGGCACAGAAAGAGGGGGTCCGTGTGAACCAGGTATGCTGTGAGCTTCGAGATGTAAATGTGAGTAAGGGAGCTTTGTAAAG
The DNA here is from genome assembly GCA_030533445.1 of Cyprinodon diabolis. Taxonomy (NCBI): domain Eukaryota; kingdom Metazoa; phylum Chordata; class Actinopteri; order Cyprinodontiformes; family Cyprinodontidae; genus Cyprinodon; species Cyprinodon diabolis. Next base: position 8,105,088 of record CM060067.1, on the reverse strand, counting down.
ATTTGAAAAAGCGAGAGGAAGGCTGGCATTGAGGCTGTCAGTGTATTTCATAAAAAGAGCTGCTGTTTAATCTTTTGGCTGCTGTTGAAAGATAGTCCAAGGAAGAAACTTAGAAAAATAATTGAAGACGGGAAGAAAAAACAAGAAACACCAAATCGAGTACCAAGCAGCAGAGTAAAACCGCCAATCGTTGCTCACAGATAAACAGAGCAAGGGCTTCATCCCGGCACCCTTCTGAGAACTAATTTCAGCTTAAAGTGTTCCGTCTAGTCTCCAACATCCCGTCACTCATATCAAGCAGAAGTGTAGCGATTTCCATTCCAAGCATTTACAAGACCTCTTTTCACAGCTGTCTCTCCTTCTGACTATCTCCGCGACACTAAGCATTGTGTGTGAACATGCACAAGTCAATTACAAGTCGTAGTTCTGTTAGAGGGATTGGGGTTAAGACATAAGTCAAGAAGTAAACACAGACATCAGTATGTTGTTGATTTCTCAAATGCGTGACCAGGGAAAAAAAGCTGGTGTTTTTCTGAGGAACTCACTTTGCTGTGCCTAAGTTTTGACGCTTTTGGGCAGTCTTGAACATTTTGCTTGTTGTGAATTGGTGGTCAGACTCCCAAGGGCTTCCATACGAACAACAGAAAACTGTTAGCCCTTTTTTTTTTGTTTCTTGCCTGACAGATGCTGGAAAACAATGTAATCCACTTGGGATCCTAAAATCTATCAAACTGGAGCTTTATGAAACAGAAAGAGTGCTTGAGTTGGATGCTGCAAAGTTTGAAGAACTCGTGGAAGCAATTTTATAAGATGAATGGAAAAAAATGTCAGTTGACTTTTCAATCTATCTCCAGATAATACACATACAGTTATGTTTCTGTCGATGGGTAGAGATCATAAAAAGGTTGACTTGAATTATTTTTTCTCTTATACTTTTGAAACAGTTTATCATTTTTTATTTTAACCATTGGAAGACACGACACTATAGGTAAATTACGTACTCTCTGGTAGTACATTTTTTCACAATTCTTCACTAAAGAAAGGGCACTGAAAGCTGTAAACTAAAATTGCAGCAATATTAGCATTGTTTTTATGCCCAATTACAAAGATAATATTATAAATGTTCCAATCCTTTAAACACAGTGAAAAAACCACTCTTAAAGCCGAGAGAGCTTTTCTGCTTCAGTTTAACATCCTCAATCTGTGCTGCATCACTATCACTGTCACATGAACAAGAAAACACATAACCAGTACATTCCCACTCCCCCCCCAGAAAAAGTCAAGGGATAGAAAAAAACATTAGTTGTTAAAATCAGCCGAGGTTTACTTATCTGACTGATACTGTTATGTTAAAAAGATAAGCAAAAATTGCCAAAAAAAAAAGGAAACTACGCCCCAGACACTAAAAGCTTCAGGTGCTGTGTCATGAAAGTAAAATAAAAAAAAACACCTGACCAATATCCTTGTAAAAATAAGAGGCAAATATTTTTACATGTACAGCACAAATAAACTCATTTGCAACATTCATGATGTTGGAGACATGACAATTTGAGCTTGTTTTGCAGTCACAAAATCTGAACCTCTTGCAGTCAACCCCAAACCACTTTTTAAGTACAGTAAAATGTGAGACCATCTATTACACAAAAAACTACTTGGGTAAATGGAACGTTACCAAGCCAAGCAATACACATTAGAATTGATTAAAAAAAAGAAATGAATCCAAGTGTTGCAATCACCGAGTCAAAGACCAAACAACCTGAATCAATTAGATCTTAGGCTATACTGTGTATCAATGAATGTCTACAATTCTAAAATGCAGGAAAACACATCAAGTCATACAGAACATGACTACTACTGTTTTCCATGAAAAAAAATGGAAAAATGTTACAATTTTACCATCTATGTTTTGTTTTTTTTAATACAGAAATTGTTTAAAATTGGGGTTGAATCTCAGAAAATGTATTTACATTACATAATAGCTCTACGGCAATCAGGGACACAGGTGAACGACCAAATGAGGAGTCCAAAGGGACGTGCAATGAAGTTTCGTTGTTAGGATCAGATTTTATTTTTAAGATGCAATTTTATTTTTGCAAGAAGGAGGGAACCATTTACAGCTTTATAATAAAGGAGAAGCTAATAAGTAAAATGGTTTGTCCGTGTGTTCATTCTGCAGATGCATCTTAAAGATTTCAGATTTACACAAAGTTTTACATCAAAGTATTTTGTAAGCATATATTGTCATTCTGCATTTTCTTGTCCAGGATATAAATGTACATAATTAAGAGAATTTCGGAGAAAGTTGGGGTAACATTACAGTAAGTTTTTTCTTATATTTGTAAATTATAACTACTGTTTATTGAACAACACCATTCCCCACAGGAAATAAATCATCTGTTACAAATACATTTACATATTAAGAGTCCAGGAGCTTATTTATAAAATATTTATTTACATGATTTATTGAGAAATGCTGGTTCCAACAGCTTGTTTCTTTAGTTTTTGATCTATAAAAGAAACATTTTATAATTAATTTGATCAGCTGCACTCTCCTTTAGCGGATTAAATAATTTTTCTCAGTTAGCAGCCAACCTTGAGCTAGTGTCTTTGTCAGGTCTAGGTTTTGCAGAAATTGCCAATTTTTTATTTGTATATTCATATTTCAAATACATTAGAAAGTTTTATAATTTAATTGAAAATGTATATCTGCCCATCCTGGTCTCTAGGAATTAAGGAACTTAAAGTATCTAATGTTTCTCAAAACAGAAAACCAATGCTTATTACCTATTCTTACCCTTCTACGATTTTACCTGTAGCACTTTGAGATGTTTTTTTTTAATGTAAAGTGCATTGCAAATAAAATATATTATTATTATTATTCTCACTTACCATTCAGATTTATTTGTATTTCTTTGTTAATCCATTAATTAATCCATTTTGACTGTCATGGTAATGTTAATATATCAACATCACATGTAAGGTAATCTTTAGTTTGTAATGTACAGAAAGTTTGTGCTGAAAAACTACTGCTATTTGTCCTCTTGAAAATATCATCAGAGGCCTTATGGAGCAGAAACATGTGATCCTCTCATTGGCTTCCTCTGAGGGTAATGGATTTTACCCTCAGAGTGTGAAACACTCCAATACAGATACCACCTCTCTTGTGAAATAGGTTGAGACATTTATTTGCCATTGTCTTTTCAGATAACAAGAAAGAAAGTTAAGAAGTAAGTAATAACTGCAGTCATTTCTTAATCTTACTGCTCTACTGCACCATTCGCATACCCCTAAATGACTTGTATTAAATCTGGTTTCAGCTAATGTTATTACCAGTGCAAGAGTGCTACATCTGATGAAGAGCAGCACTTGGGGCTTTGCTAGACATATATTAAAGCTTTACTAGAATTTGTACCTTCCATCTCACAAAGCACGGCTTTTTCTTTTATGGGACTTGTTCATATTACACAATGAACTTCTATTTCTAGATAACATTATTATTTAGAGGAAATACCTCCTCCCCATCTTTACCTAGTTTCACATTCCCTCTTACATTTCCAGCCTATTAATCTGTCTTTATGGCGCCTCACAAAAGTATTTATAGAGCAGGTTTAGTTTTTATCATGTTTTGAGCTGTTTCACTATGTAACTGACTAACATTTTACTGGGTACTATTCATTTCATATTTTCAAATAGAAGTGTCCATCAACCAAGGTTTAAAAGCTTGCCAAAAGCAGCATTAATCAGAAAATGAGCCAGGAGGTCAAATTGTACCTCTTGATGAGGTTCTGACTTCCACAATTTAGATCAGAGAATCTAATGACAGAAATGTCCTAATTAGCTTATCCAATGCAAACAAGCGGTTCAAACAGCCTTTATTGTGACAAAAAATAAGAAAAAATTAAAAAGTGAAGCAAATAATGTCCAGTACAGCAAACCTAACCCTGATTGCTGGTTCCTTCTACAGATTCACAATCAGAAAAATGTCAGAACTATAGCTGAGGTAGTCAAAAATGTAACACTATCATGCATAAAATACCAATGATCAGCATTCTGAGATTGACAGACAATATGCTAAGGAAGTCACATATGGCCCCCATCTTTTCATAGACCCTTACTGTACTGTTTTCATCCACCACATAGTATTCAGAGGATGACAGAGCCACAGCAGTAAATGTTTATCTGTCCTTGAATGGAGGATGCAAAAGGAAAACATCTGCAGTGGTGCTGTTGGTCTAAATAACATCCCATGGGGTCAATTATGCCATCAATGCATTAAGAGTCTACTGCCCTTGGTGTTCCTTGAATCTTTGGTTCACTTTCTCCCTCTGTGCTCCTGTGTGCAGTCATTAAAGTCTAATCAGGGGTTTTAATCAATCTATGTTGATTTTATTTTATACTAATTCAATATTGGTTGGCAGCTGAAAATTGAATCAGATAAAGCCACTTTAGCCTGATTTTCTTCCCTGAAACTCTACGGCTAATCAGTCTCAGAGCAGATATATCTATGGGGATGTTTGATGTTCAAATCACAATTCATTTTTTACATTAAATATACAATAGTACCAAACTTTATTAAAAAAAATAACAGAATGTTAGTTAGAAATGTATGATTCTACAGGCACAGACAACAGTCAACATAACCATCTTTTATCATTCTCTCTGACCACAGCAAGTGGTCCAGTCTGCTGTTTCATATATCTAATCGTACAGCTTTTCTTCATGCTGATATGAATCAAATATGCTCTAAGCTACATCTGCACTCTCTGACAAACACTCTAAATGTGTGTTTCATGCTCCATACTAATAAACTCCATAGTCTAATAAACAGTCACGTCATAGAGCTTCATAGCTGCACTGCACAGTGCGCCCTTCTAATGGCATGATGTGCTACGAATCTGACTATAAAAGCAAAACATTTAGGTCTACATCTAGGTCTATACAGACATATCCTTTACTCAATTCATCTTGTAATTTAAATTGGAAAGGTAAAAAATATGCATTAAACTTTCAGTGTAATATTTATTTCAAATCATTAAACAGTAGCAACTTTAAAAAAAAAAAAACTCCTAATAAACTTTTTTACTGGGCCATGGCTTATAGACACCAACATCTGGCCTAATAAAAGGCTTGGCAACACCTACACGCAGCACAAAATTAGGACTGAGAGTAGTTCCTTCTCTTTCCATTTCTCCCATAACTGTCATCCTTCTGCCTCTTTCACTTTCTCCTGATGTCTCCATCTTCCTCCCTGTCAACATTCATGTGTGCACCACATACTGAGCCCTAAAGAAATGTTGCAGCACTCAAGAGTAATCCACAGGGACGTATGAGTCAAATTATATATTCGGACCAAGGATACGGATGCCATTACCAGGAATAAAATACTGGTTATCTAACCAAGGACCACTTGATACTTGTGTGTGTGGGAGTGTGTGTGTGTGTGTGTTATTATTACTGGTTCACCATTCAGCTTTAATAACACAGCCAATGTTGTACATCTCTTTAGGTAGCGATTCATGAAAAGTTTTATATTATTTCTTTTACCACATCAGTATGGTTTCAAAAGGTCAGCGAGTTTATTGGGTCCAGGAAAAATTAGCGAGATCCATGCCGCCAAATTACAGTATTTTAGCATTCACAAAGTGTGAATTCCCACATCATGCACCTTGAAAGAAAATTGAACTACCTGGACAGCTACCTCAAGGGTTTGAAAACATAAACATCTGGAGACTTCTCATCATTTAGCCCATAATTTTCAAGGCGATCAGCAGATTGGGGAAAACTCTTGAAAATGAATTACTGCCTTTCTTTAAAATGTTGGACAGAGCTGTGTTTTGTAATATCTGTGTGCTTTGTATGCTTTGACATACATGCCTGGATTGGGCCACTAGTGTAGCTGGTTTACGTAGGCCTTTGTATCTCTGCTTCTTTCTGTATGGCTGCTTCTGTCTCCTTGAACCCCAGCAGGCCTCGACTCACACTGAGCCTGGTTCTGCTGGAGGTTGCTTCCTGTTAAAAGGCAGTTTTTCCTCTCCACAGTCACTACAAGCATGCTTAATGTGAGGAATTGCCTTTGAGTCAATGAGTCATGGTTTTCCTTAGATAGAAAACTTTGAATCAATTTTACTGTATTGAATTGTTAAGTGACTTGAGTTGACATGTGTTGTGAATTGGCGCTCTATAAATAAACTGAACTGAATTAATTTGGATGGCCTTGGTGGACTTGGATGGCATCATTTCTTTAACTAATGAATAAAGTGAGAATGTGGAAATAAAATATCAATGCTCTATGACTTTCTCAGTGTAAAAATTATTACAATTCCATTAATCAGAGAACAACAACAGTTTTTACCATCATCCGTTTCATGATGTTGTGAAACTTTGTGTTACAGTGTCAAAAGTGTAAAACAGGGATGAGTAATCATCATTTTCTGCTGTAATGTCTTCCATTAAGACCAGAGACTTACTCACAATAGTCAGATGGGTAATGGAAGAATTTGATCAGGGACAAACAAAACAAAATATCAGTCTGCTGCAGCTTCACTCAGGCTTATTAATAGTGATTAGTTTGTGGTTTCAAAAGCACATGGAATTCCTGCCATTTCCAACCACACAGAGTCATACTGTGCCTTTAAGAATGAGAGGAAACCAAAATATGCAACCACAATCTGCCACGCCAATCGAGTGCTTTGATAATGCTAAACATTTCATAAAGACTAAAGAGAATCCAGTCACCAGTGAAGCCAGTTTCCAATCAGAGATAAAACACTGACTAAATACTTTTCTCCCTGTAGTTTGTCTTTCGAAAGTAATGATCATTGGTTGCGGCTGCTTATTCCAGAATGGTTTGTTATTTTGCTGTCAAGATTCCTTTGTTCACCAAGAGATTTCAATGAGTTCCTATTGGCAAAAAAATTAATGCATCATTATTTTGTAAGCAAAAAATATGAGCCGTCTTGTGGCATAAACTTTCCTGGCTGGATAGAATTTGATACAAACATTTTAATATTTGAAAGTACAAAATAGAACAAAAACATCAATGTATTTGATCATGATTTTACGTAACAGAAGGAAACTAGCTGGAAGTTGTTCATACCCTTTCCAGTTTTTAAATATGGGGAAAGAAATAATTAAAACAGAGCCCTTTTAGATTTTCAAAACTTATATTTTAAATTAACACCATCTTTTTTAAGCTGTTCACCTTGAAAAGAAACGTGGAGACCATTTGCAACGTTCCTTCCACGTCATGTTTATACTCACATTGTTCATTGTGGGTTTTAGTTATAATGTAAAAAATGCTGTAAAAGGACATTGGGCATGAATGTTTTGTGTGGATTGGAATGACACTTGAATTGTATAGAGATACAACAACATTCTACAGCTAGGTAAAATAAAATGCTTCTCTGTCATTGAGCCTGTATTTTTACCTTCAGTTTCCCATCAAGCTATCAACAGCGGACGAATGCAAAGAATCCAAAAGGGTGAAGAAAAAAAACAAAGTATATTTTGAAGCCAATTTAAGATGTTCCTATGACTGGAATTGCTTTCTCTTGTTATGAAAGACCCCTCTGTCTCATAATCAGTGAAGAGCAGCAAAAAGAAGAAGAGAAGTCTGATTCTGTCACTTCTCAGTTGTTTATCAGTGTTCCTTTCTATCATTTTGTTTGTGTAGTTTTCCATTTCTCTTATGCGCATTTGGAACGGCATAAATATATTTTTATGTGCACCATCTGGCGCTAAAGCGCAATGCCTCAGAGCAGAGCTGTAAAGTTCACCCAATAATGTGAGGGAACCTGTAAACTGTTTGGCTAGCAATTAAAAAACTCCATATAAGAGAGGAGTGTCCATGTAATAATGACTTAAGCAGACAACTAGGGAGAGAGAGAAACAACAAAACTCAACCTGACTAACTGTAGATATTTGAAAAGGGGGGGGGGGGGAATTCGTTTTTTAGAAAGGCAAAAGTTCCCTAAAACGACAGAAGAAAAAGAACAAGGAAAAAGAAAATTGTTGGTATGAGATTTACGTAAATCTTTGTGCTTCATATGTTTACACCAAACTCCTGTTTATCAGAACAAAGAGAGAAGAAGCACGGTCATGTGAGAGCACGCATGCTTCACACTGTTCGTCTGGGAAAACATGACCCTCACAGAGCTGGAGTGAGCTGCAATAATGAATAAAACTGCTTCACCGGTGTGTGTGGGCATGTGTGTTACGTATGCATTTCTCAGTAAGTGCAGAAACCCAAACACCGGTTAACTCGTACATCAGTTTGTAGCCAAGGGGGAAAAAAGGTGGAATTCTCTGAAAACATGGTCTGATTCGGTGCTCCTCACTGCTCAGAGCAGGCGACTGCTGTTCAATATTTATGCACCAGAGCAGGGCAAATATGCATCAAGTGTCTGTAAATCCCTCTGAGGCCTGGAAGTTGACATGGGATTCCAAAAGAGGCACCTGTGATAAATACAGTACTAGTCTTTCAGGCAGCTTTAGTGGTAACTTTGCTGGCTGCATAATCTCCTGGTCTAACTTTTCTGAAAAATCCAACTTTTAAAATCCATCCATTAAAAATTATTGTTTTTGGCAAAATACCTAATTGGTAGTCAAAATCTGATACTATATTTTTAAGCTTCCTTTGCCAGTAAAACACCTCTTGACCTGTTTTAACATCTTAAAGAGGGAGCAACTATGGATCCTTCCGTATTTCTCTTAAAACAATCAATGCAGATCATCCTCAATTCTTATATTATACTTCCTCTTTTTTAGCTCAACTCACAGGCTTTCTACCTGATTTAGGTCTGGAGACCTGCTGTTGTTTTTTGGGATAATTTTTTTGTTTGTTAACATGTTTACATGTTTTAGAGCCAGTGATACCACATTTTCTTCTTTTTTTTTCAAAGAATGGAGCAATTGTCTTCATGTTGACATTTTCTGGTAGTCTACAAAAGCCTCTTAAACAAAAATAGGCCCACTGCATCACTTGTCCTACTTGTCATACTTATTAATGTGCTTGCCCACATATTCATCCCTAAGCCCAACTTTAATTATTGCTGAAGACCAGTTTAAATTACCATCATGGAAAGAAATATCCGATCTAAATTGTTGTTTTGTTTTTCTTTTTAAGTGCTCCTTGCATTATCTAGGTAACATACTTCAGTTAAGAGGACAATCTTTTATTTCCTGGTGGTTAATCTAAATAAGTGGTCCTACTACTTGTCATTCTGGTGACATGTTTATGTAAGGCCATCCTACGTGCTAGTCCCCAGTAAGCTATCTTATTCTGCACATACGCACTTTCAGGTGTCTATGCATGGTCAGCTACTGTTTCAGACAGTCATTGAAGCTCGCCTTTTTCACCTCTATTATTTGGAAATGACAGAGGGTAGTAAGAGAAAAAGTGTCTACAAAGTGTATGAGAAGAAATAATGGCCTAAGAAGAGGCAGTTATAACCTGGAATGCTTTGTGCGGAGAGCTGTCCTTGCAAAGTATAATGGGATTTGCTGTCACAGGGCAGGAGTTTTAAGGAGTTTTTTCTTTTATCTCAATCAGTTTTATAACATGCATCTTTCCATCCATTTTCTGTCACGCCTATCCCAAGCGGCGTTGTAAGGGGTGCTGGTGGCTATCTCCAGCTGTCTACTGGCAGGGTGCACCCTGGACAGGTCGCCAGTCCATCACAGGGCGGTCTTATGACAGAGCTGTTCAAATTCATTACTAGTCCAATTTACTTTAATTGGCAACTTATCTCACCACTGTTAAATCTTCTCAGCACTAAAGCAAATAGGTAAGTATATATCATTTTAACCAATTGAATAAATATATTTTTGTATATATCATGGTATCAGTTCATTTGGTAAACTGACTTGAGGTGACATTTGTTTGGAACTGAGGCAAACTAAACAAAGTTAAACTGATGTTCATGCTACAGTAGCAGCCATTCAAAGCGGCTCTTCCAGGTCAAATACCAGCCGAATGGCAGCCAACTTCCAGCCACTGGAGTGACCCCCTCCTTCTCCTGGGCATGCATATTTTTTTACTCTGACTCCACCCTTTCACTGAATTACAGGGTCTGACCACGAGATGAGGCTTCCCTTTAGATCTTAATGTCCACAAATCATGACAGAGAGAATATTTTAGTACAAAGATTGATGTTTAAAAAGGGATTCTTAGGGGACCAGCCAAGGACCCATCAAGGTAAGTGGGGAAATATTGAATGGCTACTATTGTACCACTTTACATTCTATCTCAAAAAATATATTTCGTAAAATCAATGTGCTTATTTAAAACACAAACTTAACTTTACCATTACACTCTAACATAATTAGCATTAGCATTAACAGAGACGGCCAAGGCAGAAAACTAGGATGAGCTGTAAACCAAGGTAGCTTGTAACTGATACTTGCATGAAAGATCTTTTAATCACTCATCCTCAGCAAAAAAAAAAAAAAAAACCCTACTGGCTGTCTAACGGACTCACCTGTTTAATGGCGCACCATAGTTTTCCATAGCAGAAGATGATCACCAGAAAGGGCCCGATGAGGCAGAACACAAACAGGCAGATGATGTAAGATATGTTATTTGCTGTCTTAGCTGTCCAGTCAACAGAGCAGGTGGTCCCAGGACCCTCTGGGCCATAGTGGCTCCAGCCAAAGAGTGGCGGAAGGGTCCACAACAGGGAGTAGACCCAAGAAAGAAGGATGCCCAGGGAGATCTTGCGGTAGTTGGATGAGTCGGCCTTAGTGGGAGTTATCATGGTGCTGTAGCGTTCATACGAGAGGACAGCCAAGGAGATCAGCGACACAATTCCTAAAGAACAGATAGAGGTTAAGTGAATGGACTTACTTTAAACGTAGACATCATGGATTCATGTCATACACTGAGACATAGGGCAGCCTGTTCATGTCTATAACCTTTTATTGACATGATAGGAGCATACAACTCTCTCTGGCAGTTCAGTATTCTAGTTTATTTTCTGCCATCTGCTTCGGGTCCCCACTGTTATAAACAAGAAACAATAGCAACACCTGAGCTTTTACCAGCTAGTCAAAAGAAACATGCCAGATCATAAAAAAGCCCTTGTGTGTCTGTGTCTCTGTTGTATTGTAGTCCTAAGACTGAAGAGTAAGGGCCTTGAACTCAGCGTATATGTCGGCCCTTTGGACTTTATACCCCTTTTGCCATTTTGTTTTGAGGCTATAATGATCCATGGGGCTGTCAGTAAAGTCTATTGATCTTCAATGGCAGTGAAGAAGACTTAAAGTGAAAGCAGTTCTACGAATGCCTTTCACTGACCACTCAGCACAAAAGAGGAGAAGAAAATAACTGCAAAGGATACCCATTAGAAGGAGATGGAAACAAACTTTAGCTCAGCAGTCAAACGGGTAATGGTCTGCTGGCTGATCAGACGCTGCCTTACTAAAGTACTTATAACACTTGAATTTTTCAATAAATTTGTCACTTTGCAGCGAAAAACTCAAATGTGCTTTACTACGTTTTTTAAATTATAGCCTGACAAAGAATGTATGAAATGAAAAAAGAAAATGAAAGAAAGAATGAATGAATACAGTTGAAAAGCTGAGGGGAAAATATAAAACTTTTCTCATTTTTAAGCTATGAAATACTTTAAATGTGGTCCAGGTTTGCAGTCAGTCCCTTGAGTAATTACCTCGTAAAACCACATCATACTGCAGGTGTTTTCAGGTATCTTTTTACCAGCTTTAAAGATGCGAAAACTACAATATTTTATGCTTTATTACTTGAGAATTGCTTTGGCAAAGTCAAATAAGATTTAAGCGTTTGTTTGGCTTTAGATTAGAACTTCCCAGGACAAGAATGTTATTTGCTATAAATTCTATTCCATTGTAGCAGTGACATTTAGGGTTGACATGGTGGAGTAAGACACTAATTCCCTTAGAAGAGTTTTAGAGCCTCTGGCAATATTTTAAAACAATCATTTATTTGCTTCATGCTTTTGTTCCTTAAACAGTTGTCAGCTTTTTTTGTCCCTGTGAAAGAAAATTATCAGTGTCACCATCACCGTGTTTCATTGAGGTGACTCTTCTTTTCAGTTCTGATATCTCCTCAAAAGCAGCCTTTTGTACATAAGCAAAAAAAAAATATACAACTTTAGTTTCCTATCACCAGAACACCTTTTTTCATAAGGTACTTCCACATATTCCCTGCGTCTCCTGCATGACTCGTTGAAAAAGTTAACTTTCCTTGCTTTAACAGTTCACTTTTTTCCAGGCTCTCCTATAAATGCAATGTTTTTAAAGTCTATGGCTAACTGCTGCCATGTCAGCAGATCCCCCCCACAGGCTGTGGACATCTGCACCTCCTCCAGAGTAACAATGGGCCTCTAAAGTCTTCTTTGATTAATACTGCCCTTGTTACTGTTTGATAACTTGGCCATGATCTAGAGCTCCATACGACTTTATTTCTGACCCTCTGCTGTGTTTGGTAGTACTAATGAAGCTTTTTGTTCACATGTGCTCACTTTACAAACGTCCGAGGTCTTCACAGAACAGTTTTGCTGAAATAAAGCTACATGTACAAGAGCTCCAGTGTGTAATAAGGGAACCTATAGAGACATTCCATTGCATTTTCTTACAGGGCATTAGAGTTAAGGGGATGTAAAACATGCACCCAATACTTTTAAGTTACATTTCTAAAAAAAACTCTCTGAACATGGTTTTAAATCCACTTCCTGGTGTATTATATGGATGTTTTTGATTGTAAAGCCTGAGGAGGCAAAGTTGGTCCTCTGATGCCACTTTCCTGCAGCTTTTGCATGCACCCCTTCTTTGTAAAATAAACAAACCTGTTACATCTTGGATCACAGAAAAGCAGTGGGAGGGGTCCTCTGGTTTATTTGCTTCCTATTAAAGTCAAAATCCATTTTACTCAAAACTTGATTTTCCTCTTGGCTACTATTAGTTCAGTATCTGCAGTAAGACAGACCTAACAAAGCTTTAGAAACAAGATTCTGTTTGATCTGGCATGGCCCACTGCAAGCAACTTAAAAAAAATGCTTCCCATCTAGTGTATTCTTGACGAAATATTCCCAGCTCTCTTCTTAGCTGTTCCAGCTCATCTTGGGCCGCTTTCTCTTCAAACTCAGTCAGGTGTGAAATAAAACAATAGCAGTACTCTCCTTGCATTGCACACACACAAGCTGGTGTCATCTCCACACTGGAGACTTAGTGGGAGTGTTAATAGCCAAGTGTCCTTACTAATTAGAAGCGTACTGCTGTTGCAAAAATCGTGGGTTGTTTCAGAGAGTATAATAACTACTGGTTTTGAAGCGTCTCTTGGAGAGTTATCTATTAGCATTAGAAAACTATTTTCAAGTCAATTCTGCTGATGAAGGGATCATCTAACGTTTCCTAAGCTGGACTGATAACTAATGGTAACGCTTTCCTGAACATATATTATGATCAGCTGGGAGATTTTTACCAGACATATATTATTTTCAAGAAGCCGATTTACTAAAACGGTGATGAAAGCACCTAATGCTGGTTAAACCCAAAGGGAAAGATGGCTGCTAATTACACGCCATCATAACCAACAAGAGGAATGAAAGCAATTAATATTTTCTTTCCAGAAAGAGTTGTAGCATTGTGTATGATATGAAATCTTTTGTCTACATAAACTGAACACCAAAGAGCCAGATTTGGTTTAACATGTTTTAATCAAATCCTGATGTTGTTAACGTTAGAACACTCAATGCAATATAAAGCATTATGATGTAATAAACAATGAAAAAATCTGATGCAATATATTACAATGCTTAAACTTAATTAAGATTGTCTGATTTTGATTTCTTAAAATTATTTAAGAAAAAAAAAGGTTTCTGTGTGACAGCAACAATATCATACAAGAAGATATAGGGGTAAGTATTTTCATGGGTGTTTAGATACGATACGTGTCACGATCTTTGGGTCACGATATAATATTATAACGATATTGCAATATCATCAAATATTATGGTAATTTTCCTAGCTATCAAAATGAAATTTATAGATAAACGCAATTGCTGTATATGTTCATTAGAAGACATTGATCATTTAGTTATTTTGGCATCCATGTTGTTTGGGGTTTGACTGAGTCCATGTCTTCTACTGTGACTGCCTCAATTACAGATATGGTGTAACGCACAGAAAAAAGGCTCCTCAGCACTATCTGCTAGAGTGGCGGTGAAGAGGTAGTCCATTTTCCCTGTTCTCCCTCACTGTTTTAGGTGAAATATTCTGCTTTTTGTAAATCAAGACTAGGAACTGAAAGATTGATATTATATAGGGCAGCTGAAAATCAACAAATCAATTTTTTCTCACCGCCCTAATAAAATATCATGCATGGTCATATCATGATCGGAAATTACATATCTCTGTTTAGATCGACACTGAATAAAATAATAAGACCATAATGTGTGTATACTTGTACAAAGCATTCGATCAAATTAAATAATTTAAGCAAACACAGATCTGTCTAATCTTCCAGAAAAATGGCGGAAAACGTCAAACAGACATTGCACACATTAACAGTGGAGATTATTTTTGCTCCAACGATCCGAATGGGTGTGTACATGGACCCCATCAGAATGGCAATAAGCAAAAACCACATCACTTGACATTTCTTTTGGAAAGAAATGTCAACATTTTTGATCTGATTAGGCCTTCAATCTGATTATTTGTGTCCATGTAAATATAGTTATTCTAACTGTAACATGACAAACCAAACACAGTGTTTGATAAATATTCATACTCTCTATACCAATGGTTGATCCAATATGATTAACTGCTGAATTAACCTTCAGCTAAAATGAAAACCAAATACTCTTATGCTCCTTTTTGTTGCCAAAAAGAACTCCTTAGTTTTAACAAGAGCTTTTTTTCTTGCTTAATTGTGTATAATATTATTGCTCTTTTAGGATTTCATCATCAGTGGTTACACAGCAGGCTAGGTGAGAGACAGAAAACCCTTTATCTGAGGAAATGTAATAGATTGTGAAAGGTCGTCCTTTGATTAAATAAGCGCTGCTGCTAAATCATAGGATGGCTCATTATCTTATAACATAATTAAGAAAAAGGAGAATCTTTCTTCTCCTGATTCTACCGCTGTCACTCTGTGTAGCTGCCTGCTTTCATATTCCAATCTAAGAAGTGCTGAACCAGTCAAAGACTGATGGGAAAATACAAGACTGAAGAAATGTGTAATTTTTCTGAGTCTCATGGCGGCCTCTTTTCTTCTCTCATCACAGGTATATTAATCAGTCCACGCACTGCTTAGCTTACAAAAGATATTATTTGACATCTGGCACACAAATTCATCATCATTCACACTGATACATCCTAAATATTATCCTCAAAACCTTTTTTTTTTTCGCTAGTCATTCTGACTGCTCTGCCAGCTCACGGCTGTTCTGCTTTGCTTCTTTTTGCTTCGCACCGCCACAGCAAATTAACTTCACTCAGGCCAGGTGCCGCTTCGGACAACATGATGTACATTTATAATCACTTCCTCCCCTTTGTGGAGCCATTTCTGTTCTCTGTGTATGTGTGGTGATTCAGTATGCTCCACATTGGCTCAGAAGTGCAAGGTTAATTCACTGACTGTGTGCAGAGTCCACTTGTGGCAGGAGGCAGGCAGCAGCAGGCAGGAACACGCTCCCAAATACAGAAAAAAAAAATCCTGTGCTGTTCCTCCTCAGTATTGAGAAAGACAGTATTAGCTCAGCAAGAGAGGCTGGAGGAGAATTTATAAAAGGGAGTAGAGAAGAAGTAAAGAAGGTAAAAATACTTCCAGGGGGACCGTTGTAAAGAAAAGAAAGGTGAACTTAACCATTTAAGCATGTAGCACCCACATGTCTTTGCTACACGTTCTCAGCTGACCTACTGACTAGTCACAGCGGATCTTACAAACAGAAAGCAGGAGGCTGATAGAGTAGTAATCAATTTGAAAGATGGAACACGAACTCACCATCTCCACATCTCACAATGCATTTCACAAAGAGGCCCTCCAATTTGAAGTAACATTGATCATTTGTGGAAGCTTTGTAGAATTTTAGCCAAGACAGACACAGGTCGCTTTGTTAAACCTGCACCAAGCATCATTCATCTGAACAATCTATTTTTCTCCTCTTTTCTCAGATCCTCCCTCATTTTCCCTTTCACTCCTATTTTATGAGCCCATTGAGGACTTACTTGCTTCTAACCAATAGCTCCTCTAATGATGTCTGGCAGCTGATGCTCTGGTACATGTTGCCATTCTGTCTGTCTTTCAGAAATGTTTCAGTTAGTTAAAAATGTAAGTTTTGCCAGACGAATTTAAATAAACCGGCTCCCTCTTAATGTTAGAGTTCAGACTGACCGAATGTTCACAGCAAATAAGTTAGAGACAATGGTTACTATCATTGTATAACTGCTGAAAAATGAAAATCTATTTTTCAATATGATATGACTTAGAAATTTAATTTTTGTGACAATTAAATGATTTCTCATGAAAGTGAAACCGACTTCGATTTTATAGAAAGATAAATCAGGTTACTATGTGTAGTGATGTGGTACGTTTGGGCTTCCGTAGCCGGGAGCTGGGTGACGCATATACGCTGTACGTCTACTGGTTGTTAAGTGCACGTTGGTTAATAAAGCTGTGTTCGTCAAGCTGCAAACGTGGTCGTCAGGAAGATTCTTTATCAACTATTGCCGTTTATGACATGGTGTCAGGAGTGGCCGACAGGACGCCTACTGAGTGAGTTATGGTAAAGTTCGGACTGCCGGAACACTTTGATTTCTCCCGTCCGGAGAACTGGCCGATGTGGTGCCGCCGCTTCGACCGCTTCAGAGTAGCAGCGAAGCTGGACAAGGAGAGCGGGGAAGTACAAGTTAACACGCTCCTATACGCCCTGGGAAGAGAGGCAGAGGCTATTTATGAATCTTTCGTGTACGAGAGGCAAACTGATGAAGCGGCGGCAGACAAAGAAGCAACAGAAGCTCATCCCGAGCTGGACTACATGACGGTAATGGCGAAATTCGGGGACCTTTTCGTGCCTAAACGGAACGTCATCCACGACAGAGCTTGCTTCCATAAGAGAGTGCAGAAAGCCGGGGAACCTGTTGAAGCATTCGTCAGGAGCTTATATGAGCTTGCACAGTACTGTGAGTTTGGAAGCACCAAAGATGAACAAATTCGGGACAGGATTGTGATCGGTATATTGGACCGAGAGGTTTCCCAAAAGTTGCAGCTGGAGGCGCATCTCACACTAGAACAAGCTATTCAGATAGCACGCCAAAGCGAACAAGTTAAACAGCAGAGCGCAAGCTTCCGTGTGGAACATGCTGTGGATGGAATGAGTCAAGGAAGACGGCGTTTTCACACTGAAAAGAGCAGTAATGATGCACAATGGAGGAGAAAATCGGAGCCGGGTGAGTCCAAATATCTCCCTACATGCTCTCGCTGTAATAGACAACACGGGAAAACGCAGCCATGCCCAGCTAAGAACAAAAAGTGCCGGAGATGTAATAAAGTTGGACATTTTGAAGTAGTCTGTAAAACAAAAATGCTGAAGGAGGTCTCGGTGGCTTTAAATAACCCAGCTGAGAGGGATGACATATTTTTTCTTGGAGCCTTAACTAATACTGAACCAGCCATAATTGAGCAGCCAAATGCGGAAAATGAGTGGCTTGTAGAGTTACCTGTAAATGGCTGCCCTGTCAAATTTAAAATTGACACAGGTGCCGACATTAC
Organism: Cyprinodon diabolis; assembly: GCA_030533445.1. Lineage (NCBI taxonomy): Eukaryota > Metazoa > Chordata > Actinopteri > Cyprinodontiformes > Cyprinodontidae > Cyprinodon > Cyprinodon diabolis. Next base: position 8,087,342 of record CM060067.1, on the reverse strand, counting down.
AGTAATGTCTGAGGCTACATTTAACAGACTGCCAAAGAGCCCTAGGTTGGTCACAGCAAATGAAATGCCACTGGTTACCAGCCCTGGAGGTGAAGTCCATTGTGTAGGCAAGTTTCTGGCCACAAGTCAGTTCAAGGGCCAGAAATACTGTTTCTGGGTTACTGTCATAAAGGGACCCTATGCTCACAACTTGCTGGGAGGAGGTGTAGTTGGTAGGATGGGTCTGGTCAGGAGGATCAACAGCATAAATACAGACCTCCTAGGGGACGTTTTTGGAGAAATTGGTTTGCTTAAGTGCGACCCTGTTAAAATAGAATTGAAAGCAGACGCAGAGCCCTACAGCCTGACTACACCACGCCGTGCCCCATTTCCTCTCCTGGCTAAGGTTGAAACAGAACTAAAGCGCATGCTAAATTTGGGCATCATAGAAGAGGTTACCGAGCCTACTGATTGGTGTGCTCCCATGGTTCCTGTTAATAAGAAAAACAGAGATCAAGTAAGAGTATGTGTGGATCTGAAACGCTTAAATAAAGCAGTGAAACGAGAGCGTTACATCTTACCAACTCTGGAAGACATCGCTCCAAAGCTGGCGGGGGCTAAAGTGTTTTCAACCTTAGATGCCTCCTGTGGATTTTGGCAGATCCCTCTAGATGCCAAGAGCAGAAAACTGACAACATTTATAACCCCTATTGGTAGATTCTGCTTCAGACGACTGCCATTTGGAATCACATCAGCAAGACAATTATCAAGACAGTTATCCACACTGCTAAAGGACCATGAAGGTGTCGTGGTAGTCATGGATGATATTCTCATTTATGGAAAGACTAAGGAGGAACACGACAACCACCTAAATGCTGTTCTGAAGACCATCAGGACCAGTGGATTAAAGCTGAACAAAGCAAAGTGTCATTTCAGTAAATCAGAAATTCGGTACTTCGGTCACATCATCAGTGCCAAGGGCATTAAACCGGACCCGGCCAAGGTAGAAGCCATCACGCGGATGCAGAAACCCACAAATGTGGAGGAGCTTCGTCAGATTCTGGCTCTGATTAATTATGTGGGCCGATTTTTATCAGATCTCTCCACCAAGTTACATTCAATCACCAGCTTGTTAAGAAGAGAGAACAAGTGGGTATGGGACGACGCGCAAGAACAGGCGTTCATCGCTGTTAAAGCCATGCTTGTGTCAGCCCCAGCTTTGGCATATTATGATGCACATAAAAAGACTGTCATCAGCGCTGATGCAAGCAGTTACGGCTTAGGGGCAGCGCTATTGCAAGAACGTGATGAAGGCTTAAAGCCAGTAGCGTTCTGTTCCCGCACGCTGTCAGATGCCGAGAGAAGATACTCTCAAATCGAAAAAGAGTGCTTGGCAGGGGTATGGGCGTGTGAGCGGTTTGCACGCTATGTACAGGGAATGGACAGTTTCCTCCTGCAAACAGACCACAAACCGCTGGTACCACTTATAAACACCTATGATCTGGATAAGGCCGCTCCAAGGTGTCAGAGACTCCTTATGCGCCTTTTAAGATTCAATGTGGAAGCAAAACATGTTCCGGGCAAACAGTTGGTGGTGGCAGACACACTATCCAGGAGGCCCCAGGACAACGTGAGTGATGAGACCACAGACCATATAGTACAAGCACATGTTGAGTCGATTGTAGCAAATGCTCCTGTCTCATCTCAAAGACTGTCTAAGATCCGGGACGCTACTCAGCACGATTACGAGTTGCAGCAGATTACAAGATTCATCCGGAATGGTTGGCCGTCCAAAACGGCGATGAATCCGTCCCTTTGTCGTTATTATTCCGCAAAAGCAAATCTCTCTGAAACGGATGGATTGGTGTTGTATCAGGACCGGTTGGTCATTCCTGCCGCACAGCAGGCTGAAGTGCTTTCAGAGCTACATAAAGGACACCAAGGACTAACTCGGTGCCGGGCATGCGCTAAGATGGCTGTGTGGTAGCCGAGCATTAGTGCTGAGATTAAACAGTTAGTGTCTACATGCAAATTCTGCACTGAAAATAAACCAACCCAGAGGCACGCACCTCTCCTGACTTCGGTTCTGCCAGAAGGACCCTGGCAGCGAAATGCTGCTGACCTGTGCGAGTTTGAGAGATCGAATTATCTCATTGTGACTGACTATTACTCCAGAGATATCGAAATAGCTCGCCTGTCTTCTATCTCCAGTCGTGATGTCATTAGTAGACTGAAGAGCATGTTCGTGAGGTGGGGGATTCCATTGGAGCTGGTCAGTGATAATGGCACGCAATTCACGTCTACTGAATTCCAAGATTTCACTAGGGAGTATGGATTCATGCACACGACCACTAGTCCCCATTACCCTCAGGCGAACGGTGCCGCTGAACGAGCGGTTCAGAACTGCAAAGAACATCTTAAAGCAGCCAGACCCCCATATGGCTCTGATGTGTTACAGAGCAACCCCGAGTACTGCTACAGGGGTGAGTCCTGCATTACTTATGACAGGAAGAGAGATTAGCACTACACTTCCGATGCTGGAGAACAAACTGCAAGCTGCTCCGGTGGATAAAGATCTGGTTCGTCAAAAAGACAGTCAGACAAAGTCAGCTTATCGGTTCTTCTATGATCGCCATCATTCTGCACATCCACTTCCTACACTACAACCAGGACAGAATGTCAAGATAAAACTCGATGGGGAAAAAGGGTGGGGAACACCGGCTAGGATTGTTGCAAAATGTAAGGAGCCACGGTCTTACTTGGTGGAAACAGAGAATGGAGCGGTGCTGCGACGGAATCGGAGACATCTGCAAGCCGTTCCACAGCCCGCCGATCAACCAGATCAGCCACAGTCTCCTGATTCCCCAGTGGAACTGACCGGGAGCTTACCATCTGAAGATAGCTCCGACCCCACAGCCGGAAGCCCTCCTCAGAAGAAGAAGCTGCACCCAGAGGTGGAGCGTCCTGCTTCACCTGAAGGTTCACAGGTTACATCCAGAGGAAGAATAGTCAGAATTCCTCTGAGATATAGAGACATTTAGTGACTTAAAAAGGTTCCATTTCATGTTTGGTTCTAATGTTGATAGGAACAGCAACTATTGAGGGCAGAATAATCCCTACGTTGCTGCGGACTGAGGGCAGTCTACCCCAATGTCCTAGTATTCAGAGTTGTTATTTTAATTAAGTGTTAAGGGTTTACATAAAGTGCACAAGTGAGTTTAAGCATGTATGTTTGCTACTGAAAAGGGGGGAGATGTAGTGATGTGGCACATTTGGGCTTCCGTAGCCGGGAGCTGGGTGACGCATATACGCTTTACATCTACTGGTTGTTAAGTGCACGTTGGTTAATAAAGCTGTGTTCGTCAAGCTGCAAACGTGGTCGTCAGGAAGATTCTTTATCAACTATTGCCGTTTATGACACTATGTGAATAGCTTTAAGTCTTTCACAAAAATCTGAAGCAAATTAAGGGTTCTTGATTGATTTTTTATATTTTGTCAAAGCACAAGAACTTAAACTCAACATATTCTAAAACATTTTTAGGTAACAGGTTAACACATGGTAGCAAATAAGGATGAAGTGAAAGAAAACCCAAATTTGGCCATCAAGAAAGTCGTTAAAAGAACACCACTATATAAAGCATGTGAACAAATATGCTCTGCTCAAACAAAACCAAAGCTTTTTTAGCGTTCATTTTAACCAAAATGTGGAGGAAAATACTAGCATTACACATTAACCATCCTCCTTATGAATGGCGGAGGGAGCATCATCCTGGGGGGAGGATAGAGAAGCTGCTCAGCAGTTGTTTGGAAGAGGGCTATAAATATTTCAATCTGAAATGAGAAAATCCAGGTAATAAGATGCAACAAAGTGTATGTTGGGAAATGTTAACATTCAGTGTTGGCCTAGTGGTTAGAGCAGTACACTTGTGCTCTGAGAAGGTTGCAAGTACCTGATTCAATCCCCACAGCCTGCACTCTTGGTTCCTGAGCAAAACCCTTAACTCCACCTGCTCCCAGGGGCTGAAGAGTGGCAGCCCACTGCTCCTCAAGGGGATGGGTTTAATGCAGAGTGAATAGACCTACAATAATAAGGCTTAAATGATCCCACTTTTTGGAATGCTCAGTCATAGTTAGAGCTGCAGCTAACAATTATTTTGCAGGTCTATTAATCTGTTGATTACTTTTTGGATTGACTCGATTAATAATCAGATACCCAAAGGTTCCTTGAAGAAGACTTCTTTACTAAATTAAACCAGGAAACTATAATGTTTCCACTTGAGGAGTTCTGGATTGAACACATTTACAGACGAAAATGTTTTTTTTATGTTAGATGCTAAATATTTATATATTTTTATTTATTTATTTTTATACGCATGAAACAAGTGGAGCTAAATGGCATTTGCCATACTGCTACACTTGTGAAAGTAAAATCTGTTGGGCTCTTTTTGGCATCAAGACAATTATTCTCATTGCCACATTGCTAGACAGGACACTGTAAAAAAATAAAAATAAAAAATAAATAAATATTTATATATTTTTGTACAATATTGGTATAATTACTGCTCTAAGTGGGTCACTGTCAGCTAAAGGCATTTTTTACTGTCTCTATACTAGGGGTGTGGGAAATAATCGTTTTGGTGATATATCGTGATATTTGGCTGCCCAATATAATATTGATCTTTCACTTCTTAGTATCGATTTAAAAAAAAAAATGGTTACATAAAACATTGATGGGAATATGGGCTACCTCTGCACCACCACTCTGGCAGAAAGCTCTGTGGAGCCCTTTAACTGTGCGTGCAGCACCAAATCTGTATTTGAGGCAGTCACAGTGGAAGAAACCCCCAAACAACATGGATAATAATACCTAATCAATATTTTTTGATGAAAATATACAGCACTTGCTGTTTTATCTCATCATTTGATTTTGATAGCTGGGGAAAATATGGCAATATATAGTGATACTGCAATATCGTGATAATATCGTATCGTGACCCAAGTATCGCGACATGTATCGAACCGCAACACTCATGCCAATACTCACCTCTACTCTATACTCCATTTAACGATTAATCTTAATTAGTTACGATTATTTCAATAATCAATTAATCATGATTAACCCGATTCATTCTCTCAGCCCTTCTCATAGTCAAGACTGATATCCAATTGAGACTCTGTGCTAAGACGTAAAGGCTACTGTTCACAAACCTTCTCTATTTAGTCCAATTGAGCTTGAAGTATTTTACAAAGAATTAAAGAGGCAGTAGTCTGGACGGCTCTGAAGGACTGGTAGCAGAAAGCGCAATAATGAGACTTACTGTAGCATCACAAGGGGTTCTTCTAAATTGGTGTCAGGCAAATCAGCAACAGATCAGTAATAAAAACAATGACCTGCAGGTATATGCACTTTCAATCAGTAAGCGTCAATAAACAATAACTGTTTTCAGGAAAGAATATCCTCTTCCTTTGGACAAAAACAGAAAAGAAACTCCTTACAGACCTGCAAAATGGAAAAATTATATTCTTCCATGAACTTAATATGTGCCTTTAATTTGAAAAAGAAAGTATGAGAAACTTATTTTTGTTTGTTTTAGACCTACAATGATTGGCAGAATGATATAAACAGGTTGTTTCATTTAAATGTTGGGTTTTCTTAGACTTTGAGGAGCAGGTACTTCTATTAATATTATATCTACCGGTACTTTGTTTTTCATGAATAAACAACCATAGCATTTCTTTGATGGGCAGAACAAATGTTTTGTTCGCTTCTGTTTTTTTTTTACATGGAAAACAATCAAATATATAAAGTTTGTGGATGACAACATTAGAACATTTTTCAGAGAATTTCTTGATGTTTGGACGTTCAATCCCTTCCCCTCCAGTCCAGGGAGAATATTAAAGAAGAAAAGTTTTCAAAGTTCTGATGTTTAGTTTGAGTTTTGATTTTGGGCGGTTCTTGGAGGCTTAACTACTCAGAGCAAACAAGCATCAAGAGTTTAGATCTTCTTAGCTGAGTGAGAGCTGTCAAAAATTCATGAGACCTTTACAAAAGTTAATCAAAGAAAAGCTGACTTTAAGCATCCAGCAATCAGTCAAATTGCTACAGATGCAGAGCACTCTGTTACAGACAAACTGAATTTTTTTTTTTTTTTCAAACGATTGACATGTTTTCATTTTGATCAATAAACTTCATGATTTTAGAAGAATCTGCTTTTCTGTCATGATGTGATCTTTTTCATAGCTAAACACAGAGCAAGTGAGAAATAAATTAACACGATGTACTCCTAAAACAACCGTGAATGCCAAAACTATTTTTATTTTGGTTTAAAGTTTTTATGGCCAGCCAACTTAACCTTGTTTTCAAATTTATTAAAAGCATTCATCTAATACTCTAATAGTATTTCTGTCTTTTATAGTCTTGAAATAGATAAAGAGGTACGTCTGAGCCACACAGCAGGGAAATATTTATGGTATTCTTTTAGGAACCTCTTCTAAATACTTTTTGTATCCTACCTGGCATCTCCAATGTCTTCTTTTAAAACATACAGCATTTAAATTTTTTTTTTCAAAAGTTTGAAAAGATGGCATAAATTTTTTTTTTTTCCAAACATTTACTTTACAGCTAAATTTTATTACTTTCCTTTTAGGTGTTCTCCTTATCAACTTTTCCTGACCCTGTAAACTTCTGTTACATTTATTCATTAAATCATTTTCAAATATAGTTACGCATTGACAAAAGTGACAAGAACTTCTCAGGATTTTTCTTTTTTTTGTTGTTCCCACAGTGTCTTTATTGCTGGTATTATTGGGTCCAGCATTAAACGTTAGGAAGTTAGATTTTAAGATGAATGAAATGTCTAAATTCCCATGGTGAAAAAACACACCTTAGAACTTAGTAAGCTTAGTTTGCTAAGTTTTTTGTTGGTTGCAACACAGAACGTTTTCAATTGCTTATTTGTATAGCACGTCCACAGAGAGCGGACATATTTGTGTTAATGCACCGTGTAAAGTATAAACTAAATATTGTAGCTCGCTAAAGTTGCAATCTGATAAATATGACCTGTTGCTGCTATAAAGGTCTTTCTCTTTTTTGTCAGGAATGTGGACTCCATTTTATCTTCTGAAAGTCTAAAAGAGACTGATGAAACCTAAATTAGATTAACCCACTGCAGATTCCTTTAAACCCTAATTGAAATTCCTTATGTCTTTTTTCTCAAAGCATATAAAGTGTTTTAATAACTTTTTTTCCTTTTCATTGGGATTGGCTCTAATTGCCTTTTTTTTTTTTTTTTAAAGTAGGGGCTGCCTGTGGTGCCATCTATCTGAGGTTTATACAAGAATCTTCTGATAATAAAAATATCTCAGTTCTTTTCCAAAGGTTTTTCAATAACCAAAATCTCTTCAAAGGACACCCTGTGCCTTCACAAGGTTCATTTATCAAATATTCCTTCACAGTGCTCTTTTGTTTTGTTCTACCAGAATCTTGTCTTGGAACTGGTAAATGGTTCATCAGACATAAGTGAACATAGTGAGTGATCAAATCAATATGAATCCAAATTGATCCTCTCTTCCTATTATTTTTTCTATACTCTGCCAAACTTGTTTGTAACCACCGAACTGACTGAGCATTAAAGGCAATAAAGACATTTTGTATTGTGAATCATTGTGAACGTACTCATGTTGAAGAGAGGAGAAAAAAAAAGACTCTCAAAAATCCATTTTTCAGATTGCCTGCTCTGTGAAGGTTGTCTCAGTGGAAATCTTTTAAAGCAATTACAAAAAAAAAGAAAGCTTACATGCTTAAAAACTTTAAGGCGACAAGCAAAGACAAATAAGAAGTTACACCCTTAATCAATAGCACTTTCTTTACAGTTAGCATCAAAATGACTCAAAGAAGGCAAGGAAAACGCATTTTGCAAGCAGTTGACATGAAATCCAAAGACACAAAAAAAGCATAATAATCATGCTCTGACACTTCCAGAAAGTTGTAAGTTGGGGTGTGGAGGGATGGCACTTTTTTTTATATATATAATCTTGGATTTACACACATAATATGGTTTAGGGTATGTATGGGTTAAAATAATAAATAATAAAGCGCTGAATGTTGGAAACTGTAAATCATATACCAGTCTTATACCAGTCAGATCACCATGTTTACATTTTATCACTGCTGCAGTTTAAAAATAGCAATGTCTTGAGGGGGGTGTTAGAATGTTCAATTAAATAAAGGAATCCTCATAAATGTCCCTTTTGGGGTTGATTTTTTAAAACCCTTTATTGATTTATAAACTGATCTCTTCTTATCACATTGCTTTCTTTTTTTATAGAACGTCTGAGTCTTATAATCTTCTGCGATCGAATCCTCCTGGACAACTTCTGATTTTTGTTTTTTAAGGAGAGGATTTAGAGGGTCCTGATCATGCGACATTTTACACCCTGGTGCAACACGTCATCACTCAAACCTATTTTCCCTAAAACATTACACTATTTTAAAAACTATGCAAAAAAAAAATATTATTTTTCTCGTTTGTATATGGTTAATTGATTTTTGAATCGTCCAGTTGTTACACACATCAGTGCATATCTGAGAGTGATGGCATTCATGCACCTTTGCGAAGCCTGAACTGCAGATTCTAAGGGATCCTGAAAGCGGACATCAACCCAAATATTAGTATTTCCCTGATTTTCAAGGTACGACTGACAGCACAGAATGTCATCAAACCCTTATTACACATTTTACGATTAATTAAAGACATTTAAAGCATTTTATGCATTGAAATCGACGTCTGAATTTGCAGCTTATTGTGATCATCTTTCAAGTCTTTATCTGGAAGTTTTAAAATGAACATATTGCTTTTCTATTAAAAAAGACTCAGTGTCGCAACTGGGTCGTAACTCAAAATCACAGCTTAACTGTCAAATTCAATGTGGCAAGAGGCAATGCAGACATTTGGACTTTATGCCAAACGGGACTTACATACAGTCCTGTTTCCCTTCTATACTTACCGCAAAGGGAGTTGGCAAAGCCGTACCACACGCAGCCCTTCTCTCCTATGAGCCAGCGTCCCTGCGTGCTGGCAGCAAAGCTGAACGGAGTCCCGAGGACGCACACCAGCAGGTCGCTGATGGAGATGTTGATGAGCAGCAGATTAATGGGGGAGCGCAACATCTGGTAGCGGCAGAACAGAACCAGCACCAGAAGGTTGTTCAGCAGTCCGAACGCACCGATGAAGCCGAGGCACACGGCCACGACGAGGTGCCCCGTTGGGCTTAGGGTGGTCCGGAGCGTACCGCCCCCCGGGTGCCATTCTCCGGCTCCGGCGCACAGGGCGCTGTTGAACTCCGCGCAGCCGCTCAGGCTCGCGTTAGACACGAGCATGGCAGCCCGAGTCACTGCGGCGGCACACCGGGCGGCCACGGCGACTAATGTGGCGACGGCATTTCTGGTTTTCTCTCAGTGTGGGAAAAGAAGGGAACAGACTTGTTGCTTTAAAAAAAATAAACTGTCAAGTAAAAAAAGTGGAGCCAAACTGGCGATTGGAGATGATAAATGCCTTAAGGTGGGAAATGTCAAACTTTTTGTCGGTTCTTAAGGGGATTGGGGTGTTGTCAAATGTTACAGAAAAAGTTTGGTTAAGCTTTGCTCCACCGTGTGGCAGACTCTAACGCATTCTTCCCAGAGACGTTCCAGTGTCTCACCCAGGCAGTCACCTTCCCTTCTCGGACCGGGTTTAAATCACTGCTCTCTGGCAGCTGACGCACAGGGCGGAGAGTGGGGGCTGGATTGTTGGGCGGGAAACCAGAGGCGCCTGGAAATCCAGCTGTGGACCATCCATGCGTCAATCTGCATCTCAGACTGGATTTAATGCCATCATTGATCCGTTTCACAAAGCAGGTTTAACAAACTCAGACTCAAATCCTCAACTAAGGTTGGAAACTGTTTTTGGTTTCCCAGCAGCTGCTGTGATTTAGTTTAATCTACTCTGAGTGAACATACTCAGAGTTTAGCATCTATTTAACAAGTATGAAAAGTCATGATCAGTGGAGCCCCTATTTTACCAGTCACCATGACAACAGGCAACAAGAAATGCCTAATTCACATCACTGAACCTAGAGAGTTTAAGGCAGAAATGAAAGAAATAAAGAAAATATCTACAAGACAGCGACAGTGACATTTATTGCAACAGTTACAAAGGAGAGGGAGATGGGATGGCAGAAGAGAAGATTGCTGCTCCAGTTAATGTGTAGGTTTATTTTAAAGGTATAGTGGAGGATGTTCTTGTCCCGGGTGGATCGTCAAAATAAGTGGTCCTCCTTATTGTCAATCATTCTGGTGATTTGAGTTTAGGTAAGGTTGTGCTACATGTTCGTCCCGATTTTCACTTACCGATGGTGATTATGACATAGTGGAAAAATTGCAAATCATTGGGAAAGTAAGCCTGGATGAGTGATGCATACAGCAACTTTTAAATGGAGCGGGCAGATAGAGAAATGGGCTTGTGCATGCTTTCGCAGGCATTTGATAGGTGTGGGCATTTCCTCTCGGGGGCGGGTACAGGGTTTTTTTTTTAAGTGGAGAGGGTGGATCTTTTCAAAAATTCACGAAAAACCCCCACTATACCTTTAAGTCGGCTATGGCAGGCCGTTTTAACATTTATTAAAAGCATGCTCCTCTCGGTTGTTACATTTATAGATAACTAAAAAAGGATACTTTCAAGTCGAAATCACATTCCTTGTCGGAACTGTAATAACAGATTTTCTAAATTACATTTTTGCAGCAGAAACTGAATTTCAGAGAAAAAACAAAATTGTTCTAGTAAGAATAAGAGGTTATATACCTAGAAATAAAACACATAAATTAAGTGGCCATTTTGACATTTCTCAGTTTGACTGAATATGTATTTCTGATATCTGAAATATTTTTCCCTTTGATCAAAATAATACAGATTATGACCTGTAACAGTAAGAATATAGAGATTCTAAATTTCTTTGTAGACATCCAGAATGTTTATTTTAGATATGAAAAAGCTCGTTTTGTTTAAAATTGTCATTTTGACAAGGAAATATTCTTCTCAGACATCAGAAATACTGTACATGTTGAGAAACTAATAAATATCAGAAAGGCCTCCCATAGACTGTTGTAAACATGATAACAGAGGGGAAAAGTAGTTTACTTGTATTTGTAGTTGAATTTAACTTGTAGTTTATTGAAGAAAAAAAACAGCATAGCTTTTTCAGCTTAATTCAGTTCAGCTTAATACAACAAATACCTTAAATCTCTACGGGCCAACCTGAGGTGTAAGCAAACTTTGCAACTGCCTAGTCGAGTCATCCAGAAGTTTGTTATTTAATTCCAGCTGTATTTGTTTTAAACAAACAAATCCTTTCCTACCTGGGGGATGTTTCATTACAATTTTAACAACTGATAACTTATAATATATTTATATCATGAAACCACCAGCTGCAGTAAAGAGAAATTACTCCAGCAAATATCCCTTACGCTTATCTTTTACTTTGGATTTGTATAAGGCCATATTTTCACTTTAATTGTTAAGAATATGGAGATCCAAATTTTATATCTAGACATCCAGAATTTTTATTTTAGATATGAAGAAGGTCCTTTTGTGTAAAATTGTCATTTTGACAAGGAATTATTCTTCTCCGATATCAGAAATACATAAACTGACAAACTAATAAATGTCAGAAAGGCCTGCCATAGACTGTTGTAATCATGATAAAAGAGGGGGAAAGTAGTTTACTGGTAGAATGGTAGTGTATCAATGCATTATATTTAGGTTAAATATCACATGAGAGATGCGTACCTGTCATCAGGTGAAGATAAAGTATAAAGATTTTGTTCGAACAGGTAGATTTGTGCATCATCTCACAAATTTCCTCCTCATTTTTTATTGTCTTACATTAAACAGTAAATACTAAGTGACTGACTGTTAAATGTGTCTTCTATACTGCTGTTATCGCATATCAATGTTCTCTCATTGATATCAAGGTCTGTTAAATACCTGTTAAAGAAGTCTTCGAAATGCTGCTAATGTGAGGACAAATAAGATTGTGGATGTGTGTAATGGATTGTGAGGTAAAACAGCAGCGCTTATAAAGATAACTGAATATGGAAGAACATATATATGTGGTGTGAAAACCCTCTATATTTAAGTCTCTGTGAATGAATGACACTCATTCTTTAATTGGATCCTCGTCAAAAGGGCATGTTATGTCAGTGTTTTAACACCTCATCTGTCCAAGAGACCTAGGTAATGATTTTCTTTTTATTGTTCACACAAAACTATGACAGAAACTCTGCTCATTAAATGTGATTGGCTATAAGGAGGGCAGGGACAGAGGACACTGAGTTTATTGAAGAAAACCTGTTTCAGACCAGGTTTGTTCTGGGAAGAATGCTATTGTACATAGCAGAAGCAGAGGTTTAGTAACTCCCTTTGTGAAACAGAAAACTTGAAGTTTCCTGTTTTCAGGCTTAACCCTGTAATGCCAAATGTATCATATTTGATACATTTGTTTTCTGAAATGTTTTGCGTCTGACACCTTTTGCATATTTTAATGGTAAAAACTTTGCCCAAAATCCTATTGTACACAATCAGATTTACCTGATAACAGAGGGCAGAAGACTACACAAAAAATAATATTGACTTATTGCATAGTAATAAATTATTAATATCAAAAATGTATTCTGTTTTTTTCTTTTTACATATTTTGTTAAAAGGCCAAATAAGGACTTCAAACCAAACAAAAGTAATTTTCTGTTTTGTTTTATTCTTGGATCGGGCTTTAAAGAGTTAAAAGGGTGAGAGTTTTAAGTAAACCTGCTTTGTGAAATATGCCACAGTCATCTCACACAGCAATTTATTCGCAGAGTCCATCTTAAGAAGCAGTTGCTCTCCTTTTGGTGCTGTCCATGGTGCTGAAAACCCTTTAAGTGGGTCCTTATTAAGTACCACTATATCATCGCAGGGTATTCATACTGTATCTTTCAATAGCATATTGAAAGGTATAGCTCAAAAGTAATTAAATGTCCACAATTTGTTACTTTCTAGTCAACAACATGAATTTAACTTGTAGTTTATTAAGAAAAGAAAAAAAACAGCATAGCTTTTTCAGCTTAATTCGGTTCAGCTTAATACAGCAAATACCTTAAATCACTACAACCTGAGGTGTAAGCAAACTTTGCAGCTGCCAAGTCAACTCATCCAGAAGTTTGTTATTTAATTTCAGCTCTATTTGTTTTTAAGAAACAAGTAATCCTTTCCTACCTGGGGGGTGTTTCATTACAATTTTAAAAACGTATAACTTATGATATATTTATATCATGAAACCACCAGCTGGAGCATAGAGAAATGACACCAGCAAATACATCTTACTCTTATCTCTTACTTTAGGTTTGTATAATGTCATATTGTCACTTTAATTGGACAAAAGTCAGTGACCCACACTGTGGAATTAGAGTCTAAATAAATACAAGTAATAGGTATCATTCAGAAATTCTAAATATATACAGAACTGAGTTAAATTATTCAAAAGACTATGAGATTCTTTTGTAATATTATTCTTAATATGTGTGAGGGATTGCTCTCCAGTCAAGGAGTTGATGCAATCAGCTAGTTTTTCCTTAGCTAAAAAAACTGAACCAATCTGTTTTTATGATGATGATTGAAATGTCTCTGTAAGTGCCCTAATATTACATGTATTGTGATTGTCGCTATATATATAAACTGAATCAACTAGTTATGGCTGAGAGATGCAGACTCTCCTTCTCTTCCAGTCATTTCCTCTTTTCTTGGTTGCTTTTACTTCTGTTTCACTGGGCAAAGAGCACGTATGGTCCTCCAATTAAACAGAAAACGGCAAGTAGAACTATCTGCAGAACAATCTTTATTTGTTTCCTTCTTTCTTCTACATTTTCTACAGAGAAAATACTCAGGTTCGTCAAGTTTGTCCCCTTTTGGCTATTGCTATTAAAGATGGCAAAATACATTACATTTTCCTATTGGTGCACTGCCATATAAAGCATTTATAAACAACACTTTCTAAGCTATAGGAATGCTTTCATTTTTGATGTGGTTGCTTTTATACTTATACTAGAATATGCTTTTTTTTAAGCAATACTTAATTTTTACTAACACAGAAGGAAAGATAAAACTTAGCATTTTGCTAATATACATTCCAAGCTAGGCAGGCGTGTAGGCATATAGATTTCATCTGTTGTCTTTAAGAGTTTGTGAACTCAAGATGCCACACTGTGAGTTTTTTAAATTTATTACATCTGCTTAATCTCTTGCTCACTGGCAAAGCTATGGTAGCTTTCAACACCTGACGTCCATTTTTACGAAGCAGGTTTTACAACTTTACATTAAAATCCCTCTTAATTGATCTAGCCAAAAGTCATGGACTCTGAATGTTTGATTGCTACAAATTAGTTCAATCAATTTTTAATAGGACCACTCAGATTTAAGCGTATGCACAAAATGTATGAAAAGCCAGTATCAGTGGAGCACCTATTTGACGAGTCACCATGACACCAGAAAGTGCCTATTTCAAACCACTGGAACTAGAGAATTTAATGCAGGAAAGCAAAAAAATAAAATAAAAAAGGAAAATGTGTTAAAAGACAGAGAAGCAGCGCTACAGCTTCAAACGAGATAAAGGTGGCGAAGGAGAAGATTGTTGCTCGAGTTAAAGCATCATTTTATATGAAGTGGGCTTTTATTAAATTTATTAAAGCACTCTCTTCTCTGTTGTTCCATTTGTAGATCCCTGAAATAGGATTGCTTGTAATCAAAATCACACTCCTAGAGCTAACTAATGATATATATTTTCATTACATATTTGTAGCACAAACTGAATTTTAGAAAGTAAAAAATACAAAATTAAATAATTATAGTAAGAATTAAGTTTTATATATCTAGAAATGTTTACACATTTGAAGTGGCTGTTCTTATATTTATTAGCTTGACTGAATATGTATTTATGATATCTGAAATACATTTCTTCATAGTTAAAATAATACAGATGCTGACCAGTGGAAAGATGAATATGGAGATCTGAAATAAATTTATAGAAATCCTGAATGTTTATTCTAGATGTGGAGGAAGTCCTCTTGTTTGAAATGATAATTTAAAAAAAGAAATAATGTTTTTTTCAGATATCAGGAATACATATTCAGTAAAACTAGTACATATCAAAATGACTTGCCAGTGTGTTGTGACCGTGATGATATTATTATTATTTCTTGAATGATAGTAAATCAATGTACCTATCTAGGTGAAATCATCTGGTAGCTGGTAAAAGGGGTAAAAGGCAGCCGCTTCCAGGAAACACACAGCCAGGCAGATGAGATCAGAGCCAACTCCCATGTCAGAGGATGAAGAGAGCAGATCCGGCCAGTCACGGTCAGAGAAACAGGACTACACAGATCCAGAGCTATTAAGAATCTGCTAAACCTATCAGACACATTACTTGCAGGTTTAGATTTAATTTACAATATATTCTTCAGAAAAGTATCATCCTAAAAAACCAAGGAAACAACTGAAAATTAGCTCAAAAATAAATTGAGAACATTCAGGTAGGTCGTTAGAAGAGGACACAAACAAGAGGAAGGCTGACAGAGTTTATGATGCAAAATATATTTTATTGAAATTCAGGTACATTTTACGACATTTTAGGCAAACCTGTTGCAGTAATCGATTCTACTAAAGCTAAATGCATGGATGAATTTTTCTAGATCCTGCTTGGATATTAGACCTTTAATCCTGGAAATGTTCAAGTGATAAAAGACTGACCTGGTAAATACCTTTCTGTGCCTCTGAAGGTGCAGGACTGAGTCCATCATGACACCAAGATTTCAGCCATAATCAGCGGTTTCTAGCTGTAATAGCTGAAGCTGTGAGATAACTCTGGATCTCTCCCAAAAAAAGAATAAATAAAGAAAAGAAAAGAAAAAAGAAATTCAGCTTTGCATTTACAAAAATAAAGAAATAAACAAAATCCCAATTTGCACGTGACAGCGCATAAACTAAAGACAACAGGGTAACAATAAGACCTAGTACTTAAGTTTTCTGTGTTGTATGAATTCAAATGAGAATTATCTGTCAGATAAGAAAAAAATATGCTACAATACAAAAGCTGAGAAAAAAAAATAGAAGTCAATGACTTAACAGCAACAAACACAAGAGGAACTCTGAAAGCAGAGAAGTACTCGATCAGCAAGCAGAGCATAACCTAAAACAAGACTGACTGAAAATATAAAAACAAAAAAGAGGCGCTGTCACTCAGGTTAAATGACACAATACAAATGCAAAATGCAAAATCGTAACCAGGCTTTCAAAATAACACAAGAACTGAGAGAAAAACTGTTTTTGTTTAAAAAGAAACACTCACCAAAAGTAATAACTGTTTGGTTAAAAACAGCTGAACAAGAACACCAGGAACTTTGGAATGAGACAGCCAAACTACTTAAACATTTAAAACTCAAAGGTGCATAAACCAAGTCCAATAAAAACCAGAAATAGAACCTAAAGCCCTTCTCATACCAAAAACTATTTATAACTTGTATTTATATTCAGTGTCATGGTGGAAATAAGACATGAACATCTGTCGAGGTCAATATTCCAACTTGCAAAATTCATTTTTTTTTAAGTTTCCAAATTCAAAATAACTTGCCTGCATTCACACCATATTAAAAACTGCATTGTTATTTTTGTTAGCAAAGCAACATCTAGCAAATCCAGTGGTTTTCCAACAGGAAGCTGTTGAGGTTCAGAGGTTTTGGAAACAAGAATTATATTGCACTCACAACTGAACAAAGCTCCTCTGTTGGGTTATTTGATCACTGCAATGCATCCACTCTTAGCAATGCATGCAAAGGAGGGATTTATATTTATCTTATTTAGGAGCATTCATCTAAAAACAGTTTGTACTGTGTGTCTTTTGGTTTAACGTGACACCTACCAGAGGTGATAATTACAAGCCTTTAGCCACAAGTATTGCAACTTTGTACAGTAAGTGTCAGCAGCATGCATAATATTACATTTCTATGTTAGAGTTACCACTTTGGTGCATTTTCTGTTGTGTTTCCAACTGTGACTATGAGCACAAAAAGAACTTACACATCTGAGTGCAACCAGAACATTGAACACGAGAGGCCCCAAATCGAACACTTACAAGAGCTGCCATATGTGTCAGGATCCAGAGATCTGCCACCTGATCTCCAGCAGAGAGTGCTGTCGGCCTCCTGAGCTGATTCCTCTACACACCTGGAGATCATCAGCTCATCAGAGGTCCACACTACTTAAGCAGCTGCCAGACCTTCCTTCGACGCCGGAGTGTTGCCCTAGTTTGGTTAGCGAACCTGAGCCTCAGAACGTCTGAACTTTACTAGTAGACTCTAGAGAGGAACTAGTCTTCTAATCGCCTTTGTCTTTGTGCTCACAGGAAACCCTGAAGCTCTGGATGAGCTCCACCTAGAAACCTGCCTGCCTGCTCATGAAAGGCAAACCTGAAGATCTCAGTTTGGATTCCTTCTTCAGCTCTTGGATAGAGCAAGGAACAAACCCAAGCCAGAAACCTTCTAGCTCGGAACTAGACGCTGCTGCTGCTGCTTAAACTCTCTGCCACATCTTTGACTCTGGACCTACGGTATCTCACCTCACGGCTCAGTTACAATCTCCTCAAGGTACATCCTGATTCTTCTCTCTATCAATCCATCATCAGCCTGGCTAACCAAACTCTCATCTCTCCAGAAACTCTGAGACCAGTCCCGGACCAGTACCAGAACCAGATCCAGTATTATATCATTGTACATCTTTCAATAAACCTTGTTAAACTTTCCTTCAGACTCCGTGTGATGGCTGCAACTACAGCCACCCAAATGTGGTAACATTCAATCACAACACACACTAAGTCAGCAAGTCTCATTTCATTTATATTGGGATTTCTTTACATTTAGGATTTAATTTACAGAATTTTTGTAAGACATAACCCTGTATTCTAGAATAAGTGCGCACATTTTAGTTTACACTGTTATGTTCTGCTTGATTTAATCTTTGTTTGTTTTTTTGAGTCACCTCAGTGCTGGCTGCTCCAGTCCTTCAGGAGAACAGAGGTGGAGAAGGGGTGGAGCCAGCCCATTGAAGCTGCAAATTGGTTTACACCACTTCTCATCAGCAAGAGGGGGGGAATGGGATTTTCCTCTGTTAATTTCACTTAGGTTTTTGTGTGTTTCCCCCTTTGTATCTTCTATGTGGCCTGATCAGCCAGTATTTAAGTTTTCCCTTTGTCTCATGGAGGAGGTCTGTTTGTTTCAGGAGGTCTTTTGTTAGCCTGAGTTAAATTCTGTTACTTTGACCTCTTTTATGGGCCCAACTTTGTGATTTGTTTTTTGTTGACCCAAGTTCTTTGTTTTGGGTTCAATAAAAAGAAGAGTTTTTGGATCTAAACCTGTGCCTGATCTTCCTTTGACTGCTCAGACCATCACACTCCGATGTGTTCTGCATGTGGGCCTTAAACCCAATCATGACAATATGTATAAAGGGGGACAATTGTGTTTTATTTAACCCCTGGCAATCACAGAGCTGTGCAGCCTTTGAGTTGGAACATGCTTTTTAAGTGTAGGTTTTCTGAACTAACAAAGGCAGTGAGCAACTTCAGTTGGAAAATCATAATTTCTTATCAATTCAAAACTCTGTTGCACTTGATTTCTCCTCAATTTACATGTAAGCTTACACTTAAAAAAAAAAAGTAGAAGTAAGTAAATCTTTATTGAGTTGAGCATATAATTGAAACACTTTACCAAATGAACAAGACATTGTTCAATATAAAAAATGTAAGAACTGCACTGAGTTTAACTTATAATTATCTTTTTGTAAGCACAAAAATTCCATTGACAAATAATCTTACTCACCTGCTCAGAGTAAGGGCAAACACCCTTATTTTAAGAACTTCTTACTTGTTTTCTGATCATTCTTGCAGTGTAGAATGATGTATACCTAAGCTGAGCATGTTCTAGTCACAAATTGAAGAAAAAAGATACCAACAAAACACAGGGCTTAAATATTATTTTGCAGTCGATGTCATTGAACACAGGACTTACACGTTCTCCCATAGATTCTGTTCAGTATGGTGTGTACCACTTGCTTAATAAGATACAACCTGCCAGAAGTGCTAATACATATTTTATACCTCCAACTCCCACAATGTTTTATATGTGTGGCAGCAATATTAGATTTTGACCTCAGAGTTGCTCAGGGGTCCCCGACTCTCCAAGTTTTGTTTCAGATTTCAAGGGAGTTTTTGTAATATTTTCTTACTGGAAATTTTGAAAACCTCATCCCAAGTAGAAATATTATGGAGTCCTAGAACACACTTAACTTGAGGATGACATTATTGCCAGATCTGTAAATTCAGTGCAGCATTAAGATCCAGACCATTGAGAGGAATAATATCAAGTCAGAGTAATTGGAAGAACATATAAAATAGGTTGACTTAACATTTCTACAGTTGTCTTTTTAAAAAAGTTAGGGGAACATTTTTGGATTAGGTACCTTGTTGATTTCTAAAACATAACAGATGGGGAGGTTTAAATGCATTACATAAAACATGCTGCTTATAATCACTTCTAGCTGAATCAGTCTTGTTTACTAAGTTTTTTTTTTTTTTTTTTTACAGACATTAATATCTGCTTTCAGTTTGCTTGTTTCCAGAACAGATCTAGGGTGATCACCTGGTGATTAATAGTTGAGCTTTGTTGATATCATAATGCTATACGTCTGGTAAAACTTATAAGTAGATCCAAGCAACCACATCTTTCTCTTTGCCATCCTCTTTATGTTTGGAAATGCAGACTTCACTTATCAAAGCATAAAACATATCCAATTTAATAGAGCTACACCAAAGGTCTATCATTTGTAACTGTAACTGCTCACTTATATCAACATTTTCATTAATCACCTTTATGATTTAATGCTGAGCAGCGTGCCTTACAGCATTACTCTAATCCATTGCCAGTGAAAATGACATGAATTCATGGCTGAGCTTTTTTGTTCAGCTTGAAAGATAAGGGTTCACCTGTAAGCTCATCACCATCTTACTTTTATTTTTTTTATTTTGTAATTTTTGTTTTACTTTAAGAACTCAGGATACCTGTTGACTCTATCATGTACTCTTTCAAAAAACATTTCCTCAGAAAAATACTTGCTAGTCATGGCTGATTTGAATGCCAGCAGATATCTTGCCTTCACAAAGTGTATTGCTGGGCTTGCAAATTGGCTGCCAGCTTCTGAGCAGTAAATGTCTATTGTTAGATTGATCAGTCACAAGCATAATTGGCATACTAGGTGAAAAGGGCTGCAACCAATGTATTCCTGGGAAACTCATTGTTTTCTGAGCAAAAAAGAGGTATAGACTTTGATCAGACATTATATAGAAGCATGTTTAGTATGTCCATTAGCCACCCTTGTAGTTTTAGCAGGATTAGCTGATTTATATAAACATTGAACCAAGCTAGCATAAGGCAGATTAGAACATCAGGAGAACAGAAAAAAAAATGGATGAACAAGTGTATTGTAAGTGTATGTAAATGTATTAACAAATATTTTTCTAATTAGATCACAAAAGTAACATAAAGTTAGGTGATGTAAATCTTTAAAAGGTAGATGATATTAAACTTTGGAGATGGGAAAACATTGCTGTTTTTGTATACTGACAGTATTTAAAACAGAATATGATGATGCATAGTTTGGATTTCAGAAGTTCCCCGAGGGGCAAAGCGATCCAATTCTTTTCTCTGATTTTATACGACAGAAAAAACAGTGCATTACTGTGAAATGAAAATGATATTCATTATGTTTAAAAAAAAAAACAAGCTGGAAATGTTGGCATGCATTTGTGTTAAGTTTTCCCTAAGCTGATATCTGGAAGTAAAATCCAAGTAAACAACTGCAATCAGAAGTATTCAGAGTCTGTATATGTATAATTTTATCTCAGCACTTGGTAGGGAAGTAGTCATAAACCACCTCAGACCTCAGAAGTGTAACACTGTTGTAAATTGGTTATATTATTATGTTTCTAAATGGCTGGAAACCTTGTATAGAAAGAGAACTAAATGCCTCCGGAGATTGTAATAAAGCAAAGAGTTCACTCTTATTATTTTTCAGTCTAACTTTACTTTTCTAAAATGTGATAAAGCCAACTTTAAACACCAGTTTGATATATTCTTTCCCTGGGTTGAAATTATTTCTCTCTGCATTTTTAGGAACCTTTGTAGATAAACCAGATTCCTTTTACATCTTGTTTGTTGTTGCAACAAAGATCAATATCACATGACATAAACTAAAACCATCTTTGATTTGTGTAGATTTTACATGGTATCGTGTAAAAAATGCTTCCGTAAAATTGGTCAGTACTTGTCTTTGTGAAGTTCTATAATTATTAAAACCTAACATCGAATGTGCAAAACTGCACTAGAGATCTCATCGGCAAACATTTCCTGTTTTTTTTATGTTAACTGTATTTTGAACTGTTTATATCTACCACCTCATCGTCCAATCAAATTCTTCAGATGTAAAAACGTTACTTGCCAATCAAGTTATTTTCCGATTCAGAAAAAAGGAAAATTAAAAAGGGCATCTAAGCTTCTTCTACTGATTTTAAAGGTAAAGTAGCCGGTAGTTAAAATAATTTTATTGAGTTATACAGTAATCAGCAAATGTGACCACCTATCTAAAGCCTGGACTTCTTTGTTGTTTGATGGTCTTAAGTACATGAGTGTATATTAACAAAATATTTGCAAAATAAAAGAAAAACAATCAAAATTGACCTCAGAGATGGAACTGGTGCTGCCATGAAATCTATGAAGGGGTTTAAAGCCACAAATGACTTTGAATCCATCCATTCAGTGGGAAACTGCCAGTTGTCAAACATTTGAATATTTGAGCTGATAATAAATATTTAATATTTATTATTAGCTCAAATATGTTAATGTAAACTTTATTTCTGTAGCACATCTAAAAACATCTACATCAAACTGCTGTACAACAAACATTTTAAAGTGCAACAAATGAGTAAAAAAATAATTACAAGTTAAACATCTTGAATCCAAAATCTCCATTACATACTCTAGAGGTATCAATCCTTCAGTTAAATTATATATTTTATCACAGAAAAAATATTACTGAACAGTCAAGTTCCTCTGGAAGAGTTTTCAGGAGCATGATTAACCATTGAAATAGTTGCACCTAAACGAACCACAAAATATCTTGAAAATGTCCTTTAAAGAGATGAGACTAAATAAGTTACTGCATGTTTGACCATAATGCACATCACCATTTTATGAAACACATTACATCGGTACAAACAGTCTTTTCAAGTGTCACAGCACAGTGTTGAAGGGCAGATGGCTTTTCGTCACAGACACATGACTGGGGAACCTTTTGAACATTGAGCAAACCTCATAATCCTCAGCAAAACAAGGTTTCCAGTGTGACATGTGTGGCTACTAGCTTTCAGTTGACACTTGACTGAACCTGGGTCATCAGCACGGCAACCATCTCAGATACAGCCACAGCTTTCCAACTGAATGATTGGAAAATAAAAGAGGTTTTGCAGTGGCTCAGTCAAAGTCCTGACCTCATGCTGCTTGAGATGATGAGACCTTTAGAGAGCTGCATGGAAACGTAGTTCTGCAAAGCTCAATAAACTAAACAACTCATGGAAACAACTGTAGTCCATAAATCCTTCAAATTTTATATTTTGCTACAATAGAGGTTAGATTAAAATAATTTCAGATATTTTTTCAAACAATCCTGATATAGCACCTTATTATCAACTATTATTAACTGAGAGTCTACTATCTTGTGAAGATTTCTTAAACTCTTATGCCATGACCATATAGATTTGTGACCTGAGGTCACATTAGTACTTTTTAAGCATTTTTATTTTATTTTCTGTTTTAATTAACTTCTCATTCTTTATGTCTGTTCAGTTTCTGTGTAAGTCAGCTACGGTAGAATGACATTCCAATGCTGAAGGCTGAGATGACCTATGATAACCAGAAAGGGTCTGCCATCACCTCACATATTAATACTGTGGTGAGGAGGAAAAAGGCAGGAAACTGCAGCTTGAGATAATAGAAGAGGCCCCTCCTGGCAGGGAGTAGCATTTTTGCATAAATTGGAAAACATTTAGTAGTTCTTTTTGCTGTTTCTTCAGCTATAGTCAAGAGGAAAGCAGGCCTAAGAAAGAAGGTAAAGACTTCCTCTGTAATTTGAGTTTATATCCATGATTTTTTAAAAACAATAATGGAATAAAATCTGGTTAATGCTTAAAGATGTTTCTTTCTTTTGTACACTATTCGAGAAAAGTTGCTAATTGGATTGGGGCCAGTTTATCAAATTCATGTTCGAACAGCACTGGTGTAAAAAAAGTTTTTTTCTTAGATAGGGGCTAAGAGTAAGAGAGAGAACAGGATAGATGAACATTTTTAAATATAGACTTTAAAACCTGAATAGTTTGTGATGTGGAAGAAACTGTTGTGTCAGACAGGTTTTTAAATGTTTTATAGAAGTAAAAACATTTTTCCACAGCTTTAGACCCCAAACATTTAGTAGCATTTAAAGAATATAAATAAAAGCAGTAAATACTCCTCTTTCATAGAATGAAATTCAATTAAAAATTATTTATTAATCCGATAGGGACGTTAACTGTTGGTGTAACTATTACTGTTTTTTCAAGGTGTTTTTGTAGATGTTCTTATAGGCAGGAAGAATCTGTGTCATGATTTTCTAAAGACATCTGACCCACATGCAGTAAACCACTCAGAGAACCAGGGTAAAAGTTTTAACAGGTTCATTGATAAGGTTAGCGGGGCTTGGATTCAGGAAACACAGTGTGCTGGTGAACCGGCACTGGAAGAGGGAAGGGAAGTATCAGTGGTTAGTTCAGGATCCGTGGGAACTTTGAGCGATGGCTGGAGACGGGACTTACGTTAGTGGAGAAGACTTTCTTCCCAGAAACTCTACCTCTGGATAAACCCATCCAAGTGTGGGTTTATCCAGAGGTAGAGACTCGTTGGAGGGCGGACAGGTTTAGACTTTGTTGGATCCTGAGGAGCTATTGAGCGGACTGTCACTTGAAAATCCAGGAGGACTTGAATGGAACATGTTGAGGTTAATCCCCTGCTCAGTGTGAGACTCAAACAATCCTTCCAGGGGAAGAAGGCCAAACATCCAGCTTGCAGGAAGGCTTCCTGCCGAAAAGGCAAAGACAAAAACAAGGTTAGGCTAAGTGAAAAATATGCTGATGAAGGTTCTCAGTCATCTAAGTGAAAACAAAGACTAAGTTAGACTCAGCTAAACTCAGCTTGGCTAGAGTACCCAAAACTGGCAAACACTCTGGCGTCGAGGTAGTGACAGTCCACCACTCAAATAGTCCTCAGTAATGAGCCAACCAGCCGCAGGTGTGTGGGAGGACCAACGAGAACAGGGCGCCAACTGGTGGTGGAGGGAGAGAACAACACAAAACCACAACCCACACAAACTGGATTCCTAACAATTTGCTGTAAAGGACTGCTTTCCTGTTATCCCAACAGATGATCACAAGATATCACACTCTTCACAACATACTTATAGCAGATAACACTCAGAGACTTAAGCTTCCCCACAAAGTAAAATCTGAATGCCCTTATGTCTGCAGCCGGGTCTGTTTTCCAGGAGAAAACAGACTTTTACAACAAGAATCATTCAAAATGGCCCTTCCCAGTCAAATGTCAGTGGAATGGCAGGCTACTGCCCTGCAATGGTCAGCAGAATCCCCTCCAACTTCCAGCCTCTGGAGTGAACCCCTCCTTCTCCTGGGCAAGCATATTCTCCACCATTTCACTGAATTACAGGGTCTGACCAGGAGATAATGCTTCTCTTTAGATCTTAATGTCCACAAATTATGACAGAAAGAATATTTGAGTACGAAGACTGATGCTTAAAAAGGAATTATAGGGGACCAGCTAAGGAACAGCCAAGGGCCCATCAAGGAAAATGGGGAAATTTTGAATGGCTACTACTGTATGCTCCTCCATCATCTCCACTCATCATCACTCATCACCACTTATTCACATTCAACATCAGATGATTGTTTCCGCATCATGCCGCAAAGTGGTCCGTTAACTCTCTATGGTCAACTTCCTGCCTATCCCTGATACAACCTGCAACTGCAAAGTATTTCTGCAGATGATACAAAGTGCAATCTTTAGGAACAGCTGTGGGTAAATGTGGATCTAGGGGTAAATGTTTCAAAGTGGTTGGTACAGTACAGTGCGGTATACTAATTTAGTCAATTTACTGTGTGAATAGATTAAATATTGATGAGGTATTGATCCAAGTTTGTCATAATAGTTTGAGAAAATGTAAAAAAAATACAACGTGTGAATATTTATGCAAGGCCTTGTACATCTTCCTGTCTCCTTTGGCTTTGGTAATTTCACTGTCAAGTCGGAAGTGTGTGTGCTTGATTTATTTATTCATTGCTCACAGAAGCAACATAGGATGCACCCAAAGGTCAGACATTACAAAGGGAAAGAGACATCAGTAGCGTGCATTTAGATAACATGCATTTAGGGTGTGCACAGTATACAAATAGTCAAAGCATCTGGCCTCTGTCACCTACAGAAAAAACAGTCAAGTGTCAAAGAGTGAAGGGAAATAGAATAAAACTTAAGAAAGGCTAAAGCAGATGACTGCAAGGTCATCAAACGCAAGAAGGATTTACGGTCCTATTATTAAGGATCATTCAAGTTTTGTTATCAATTATTTGTTTGAATTGAATTAATAAACATGAGAAGACATGTACACCTGTACGAATTTTGCTTTTTCTGCACTATCTATGAAATTATATAAGTTATAGATAAAAAAAGGGTGCTGAAATAATTTGCTATGACTTAAGTCTTAATTAGAACAAAAACAAACAAAAACAAAACAACAAACACCAAAACAAAGCACAACCCTTTTTGAGGATCTATTCCAAAACCATGGTTATATATTTACATACATTAATTCTAGCAAAGAATGTTCCTTTAATTTTAAGCTTTGAAGTTTTTATTGGAAGCTTTGTGTGAAAACTACAACATTAGTCTTCCGTGACAAAAACACAAATTAAATGAATGTATTAGTGAATGAATGAATAAAAACTATATTTCAATTAAACCACTAAAAATATGTAAATATTATAAAAACTGACATTTGTCATTTTTATATTTATGCTTTATTGCCTAGGCCTATAAAGGGTGGAGAAAAAGTGAAATGTACTTATCCATACCTTAACCTTCCAATAGTCCATATCACATACAATATTCTTCATTCTTATTCTATTTAACCTATGTGTTCATACTGCCCCAAAAGGCCATTAAGTGATTAAAAAATACATTCATTTACATATAAACAAATACATATCTACAGGTGGCCACACACACCTTCTTTTATACAACTGTTACTTATAGACCACATGAAAACCAATGCAAAAATATTTATACAGTGGTCTCTAGTTTATTGCGGGGTTCGGTTCTAAAAAAAAGCCCTGCAAACCTAATTTTAAAACATAATTTTATGTAATTTTGAATGCTCATATGGTAAAATTGCTACAGTTGCTCTTATGGCACTGTGTCCTCAATAACATTGTTTTGCACAGGCTTGGGTGTTCGTATCCTTTACGAGTGAGGAACATGGTTTAATGGGAGTTGCTGCAGCTCCTTTTTGGGTGACAATGTTCATATATGCTGACATGCAACTTTCGATGATATTATTGTATTACAGAACTATAATGAGCAGTATATCAAGGGGTCCCACTCTTGTACAACTCACTAATTTTCATTAGCCTTTCTGACCATGCTTGACAGAGATCGAGTTTTAGTTTAACCTCCTCCTCTTCTCCAATACTTTTGTCATCTTCCTCCTCTTCCTCATCTTAAAGGCTTGAATGGATTATACTTTGCTCACTAATCTGAATCTGTGATCTGAATCACTGATGGGAATTTTTGGTGGCAAATATTCTTTTTGCATGCCAACAAATGACAAATTAGCGAGTGACCCTTGTTGAGTATTAATGGTGCACTGGTCAGATGATATCAAGTATGCTGTTCACACACAGGTCACATTCGAAAACATAAGATACATATCGGATTCAGGACCACATAGCCAAGTGGCCTGGGGTACATTTGAAAAAAAAATCAGATCTGTGTTGTTCAGACTGTAATGAAAAAAATCTGATACAGGTCGCATATTGGGGGGAAAAATGGATTTGTGTCACTTCTTTCGTTGTGAGGTTTGAAGCTGTTCGGGATGCTTCTCAGATAGTGTACAAAAAAAAGGAAACATATTTAAGCATTAACTGAATTTATTCCAGTCATGTTTAACAAAATCATTGATACAGTATAAGAACAATTTGGAAAGGAAGATCTCACCACCTTTATATCAGGCCTGCTTTTTTCTTGGCCATTAGCTGTGGTAAAGCAGAATGGCTGATAGTTCCTACATGCTTTTCAGTTTTTAGCCAGCCTTATGAATTATCCTGATGGCTCTTTTCTGCAGCACCCATAGTGGTTTCAGTGATTTCCTTTAAGTGTTAATCCGGACTTCAACACAAAATCTCAGATTAGGTAAAATCAGTGAACAGTCGAGAATGTGTTATGCTTTATCTTTGGGTTCAAGAGTTGATTAAAAAAAAATCCCTGTCCCATTTGTCACATATGCAGGAAAAATGGATTGTGTTTGCAGCAGGAAGCCCTTGCAAAGACACACTGCAATGCCTAGCAATGAATACACATACCATGCCAGCTTCTTACCAGTGCAAAGTCACCATGAGTAACGATTGAACCTAATCATTTCATAACTGCAGCCAAAAAGTGTATTTGTTGTTAGATATGGTTAACTTAAATGTTAAGGCTTTAAACTTGTTGTCATGTGTTATTTTTGTATGAAGATTTATGTTGCATAGGATTCTAAGAAGTGTACAATTGGTTGTTTAATGTAATGCATCTAACATAGCTTTTTAATCACAGCCAGCAAACATTATTCTTGCCCTGTCTTTGAATGATTTAGGCCTTAACATGGATTTGTCTTTGGTTACCTTAAAATAATTTCACTGACCTAATGTATATCTTATTATAAACAAGTTAATTGCCTGAGGTCTTCACTTCACTATCTTCAAACACAACTATGTCTTGTTGAGTTTAAAAGAATATACAATCTGCTAATTGACAGGAACATTACATCATTTTAACATAACATTTCTACTGGAAGGTTGGCATAGTTTTTCAATTGTTCCAGTGCTAATTTTGCTTAATTAAACAACATTCAGTTTCTTCAGTGTATAAGGAAGTCAAATTAAAGATTTTTGCAAAAGATTTTGCAAAGTTTTTTTGTCATCTTTAGATATATGCATTATCATCTTTTGCAGTTTATCCCGAATTAGGCTATGTTTAAGGTTCTACATTTGCATTATGTTGTTATTCACTTTGCTCTCTTCATTCTAGCCCTCCCTCTTCTCTCCCCCCTCCCTCTACATCACTCCTACCCTCTCCTCTGTCGCTGACCTTGAGAGGGACCACTGCTGCCTTGCAACTCAATACAAGCAAAGCTTTAAGGAATGCTCATGCAAGACGTAACCCTGTAGATCATATGAATTTATGGTCCATAGGTCTTATACATGAGCCCATCCTGAGCCCTGATTCATCTCGTCACTTTGGTCACTCAAGATTCGTGCTTTAAAGGCTTAGCTCACTGCCTTTTGTGACATGATACAGGAAAAGGAAATTTATCTGAGATGATAGGGGGAGGGAGATGGAAGGAAGTGGTGTCCAGGAATAGATTGTGAGAACCAATTCATGATGCAATGCAAGAATTTTGAGGGAAACTGACAGGAGTTGAATTAGGTGCATGTCCTTGGATGTGTCCCGACTTTGAGCCATAGGCCCCTGGTGGCATTCTGGGTGCCATATACTTCTCAAAATAAACACTACATTTCACTTATGGTTTTAAGTTATGTCATGATGCTGGAAATAATTTCAGCCAACTGCATCCCAATAGGACCGTCCTATCATTTCAACAAAAATAGCTCGTCTGTATTTCAGCCAATCAAATGGAATTTCTTTTATGGTTTGTGTTGGCTTTGTCCTGGACCTCCACTACTCCTAATGGTGGTGAGCTTTAATAAATCATGTAGTTGCCAGCACAACTGAATAAATCTTTTCTTTTCTTTATTTATAGATACATTAATCATTTCTGCTACAGTTCTTCTAGCCCTGGAGAATGTTGCTCAAGGGTTTAAACACAGACAATAAGAAGTTTATACTTAAAATCAGGATGGACAGAGAGGATGATTTTTTGGCCTTATACAATGAACCAAAAAAAATTAAAGTTATATTCACTAATAGTTTTTTTTTATTCCCCCTTTCAACATGTGATCAAACCAAATCCTTTTTTGTATCTATCAAAAGATTACACTTTCTGGATTACTTTTATGCCGCTCGTCTAATAAGAAAGTTTTGTGACATTTTTTTTTGTGTGTGTGTTTCAAAAGTTCCTGTTTTTTCTGTCATTTGGGCAAAAATAAGTCATACTATCTGGATCAGGATGAATTTAGAAATAATTTGAAAGCTCAATATAAACACGTTCAATCATTCTACAACAGCTTTGTTTCATGTGTTGTCATGAATTTGGTGTTAAATTGAAAAAATTTAAATGTTGCCTTCTTTCTTCACATTGTTCCAATTTGTGTAGTGGACTACTACAGCTGAAGAATTAGTTTTTTTGCAGTTTGTTTTCACCTGTTGCAAGATATCATCCTACAGCTAATCTTACTAAAGGAATGAAATGTGGGGGGATTTTTGTCCCCAGTTAGAATAGAACCAGAACTATGACTAAAATCGAAAAGGACTAAATTTTCACTACAATAATTTACATATTGTCATTAAGCTATAGGCTAATGCTTATTTGAATTGTTGCCAAATTGACAGTGGTTAAACATCATTATATTTTGGATACGTCTCTGGAAATTAAATTTATGATGAAAAAGGTGCTTATTTACAAATTCAATCTCTCAGCAATGAGCTACTATCCCCTTTCTCTTATTTTATAGATAGCAATTTTTGAACGTTTATTTTTCAATTAAATCAATGCCCTTCTGACAACTTTCTCCCAATGACATGCGATGCACGCTCCCACCTTGCCATTGTTTCTCAATAAACTCCATAATTAACTGCACAGTCTACTTATGAAAACAACAACACTGACTAATTAAACCCTTTCTTGCATTAAGTATTCAGAATATGGCTTCCAAATTCTGAACTAATTTTATTAAATACCCTTCTCTTTAGGTTGCCATCCCCATGCGTACACCAATGTGGCCTTAATCCGACATTCCTAACAGTTCTAACCATTTCCTATGACGTTTGGCGCGCAAAGAAAAGCAAGGGCTTCCAACATTGCAATATGGGACTTCCTGTTCTTTTCTCAAATATATTTTTATTAGAATTTTCTGTTAGACATACAAAAACAAACACACACAAACAGAAACATGAAAAATAAAGCAAAATAGACTAAAAAACAAAAAAAACACAAACAAAGCAAGGCGCATTCCCTCCCCCCATCCCCCACCCAAAAAGAACACTAAACCCCAGGGCTCACTCTATCTACACACTCAAAAAACGAGGAAAAAATAGCTTTACATGTCACAGTATTTTATAAGATGTAGGAAGGGAAACCAAATATCCTTAAAGTCTTCAAGCTTTCCTTTTGTTATATATGTCAGCTTTTCCATTGCCAGGTTGTTGGTCAATAGTTTAATCCATTCATTTATCTTTGGTCTTTCTGTGTTCTTCCACTTCAGATCAATCAAATGTTTAGCCTGCAAAAGGCAAAAACTCAAAAGCTTCCTTCTCTTCATAAGTCCTTTAAGTCCATCTGGAAAAATGTGCAATAAGCAAAGTTTACTGTCCATTGGAACATCCTGTTCGATCAACCGGGAGATGAACATGGTAACCTCCTTCCAGAAAGTTTGAATCTCTATACATTGCCACATACAATGGAAAAGAGTGCCCTTATTTATTATACATTTAACACAGATATCAGGAGTATTTGAATTAAAATGGTGAAGTTTTACAGGAGTGATATACGTTCTAAATAACCATTTATATTGTAATAGTCTAAACCTTGTGTTAATAGTTTGCGTTTGTGCCAATAGACATGAGTTATTCCATTCATCCTCAGGGATTTCAGTTTGCAGATCAGCTTTCCAAGCTTGTAAATATGCAAGACTATTTTCTTTTGAAGCCAAAAGTAAAATATTATAAAATTTGGAAAGTAGGCCTCTACTCTGATTATGGTGAACGGCTATATTCTCTATGGTTGTGAGTGGAGGTTCAGACGTAGATTTCAGTGAGGCAAAGACAAAACTTCTAATCTGTAAATACTTGGGACTTCCTGTTCTAAGGAAACTAAACTGATATATTCTGTGGTGAACGCTGCTCCAAGATGACATACAGAAAAAATGTGCTCCTCTCATCTTGTTTATTGTGGTTATAAAACTACATTATTGTATGGCAGTTTATTGACTCATGTATCTCAGCGATGTTTCTCTCATTGAAGTGTTTTTGGATCGCTGACCTGTTTTCTGTGCCCTGACTTAGCTGCCAGATTCCCCTCTAGATTGTATCTGGATCTCAGATCACCTGGCTCTGACCCTTGACCGACTCCTAGATTCCCCTCTGGATTGTCCACTTGATTATTCTGCATGTCTCCAGTCTCATAGACCTGACCCTGTGCATTCCCCTGAACCAACAACAGTCAAAGAGGGATTTCTTCAAACCTACCTGGAGGGATTCAGAAATTATTCAAGGTTAAACAGTGACATCACACTCCAACCAGCTTCTTTAGAAACTGTCAAAGATTGTCCCCAAACTGGGATAAGGTTATTGAACCAGAATTCAACATTGGAAACTTTCTGCCGGGTCACTCAACTGTGTGTGATTAATTGTATCATGCCATTTCTCTCTTTCAATATATACAGTATATATATATATATATATATATATATATATATATATATATATATATATATATATATATATATATATACCAAGCATTCAAGAGGTTGAATACCAGAGGCAAGGAGAATCCTTAAACTGAAAAGTCTGGCCACAGTTGGTGTACACAGAATACAAGTGGTTTTCACAAAAGCTGCATAGTAATTAATCACCGACAGTTTTGGTCTTTTGCTTTGGAAATTTTTGTGTTTTATGCTTGTGTTTTGCAGATAATATTTCACCTCCTTTGGGTTTCACCTTGTCAGCCAATATTTGAAAAAACAGAAATCTTTCTTTCCTTTTTGAAGCTCTACCCTCCTAACCTTCAAAATGTCCTGTTGGAACAAGTAGTCCTTGAAAAAAAAACAAAAATTTACTCTGCTGCAAAAAATCATGAATGAAGTGTATTATTATACAGCGTAAGAACACAACTGATCAATGTCACAGAAAAAGATCATTCCTTTTTTAGTTAAATCCTAAAATTAGTACGCCTGAGTACAGAAGGACACTTTTAACCGATTTGTAATCAACTCAGGGGCACCAAGTTTTAAGCCTTTAACAAACTTGAAAAGATTGGAGGACGTGTTGCTCTTCACACAAAATTAGTGTGTGTGTGTCTGAAAGAGAGCCCCTTCTAAATCAACAGCTTCAAAACTGACTAGAAATCTTTACCTGCACACAGAGACCACACTAAGGGGAAGAAAGCTATATGGTCAGCAGGGATAGTTATTGTTTTTTTTTTTCTTTACCATTATTGCTGTGCATGGTGTCAAAGTTATTCCATGCAATCTTTACTTTAAGTGTAAAGCATGGTGGCGGTAGTGTAATATTGAAAATTTATTAAACCACCAGTACTACTAGAAAAAAGCTGTACAGGATCGAAAAACTCGTAGGTATTCACCAACATTTAGCTCTTTAGGGTTCTATTTTTCTTTTGTGTTAAGCGTTATTTATAAACCTCATTATTTATTTTATTCTTCAGATAATGCATGTTTTTTTTCCCCCTGTGCTTATTCTAATTTATGTTCTCTTGGTGTTACTTTATTAAATTGTTTCTTTTTTTATCCCATTCTGTTCATGTGTATTCTAGATGATTTATTGTAGATTTGCTACCTTTGTTGGATTCTCCCCATGGGTTGATAGTTTTAGCCCCTTTTTTCTTTGCCTCTGAAAAACCCCAGGCCTCTCAAAGACGCAGGGCTTTTTAAACCAATTCAATAGAGAATTCACCAAGTAATTTCACTGTCCTTTGGCATTACACTCCAAGGTAGCAGTTCTGGTCTGATGGTAGCTTTTTTGAGAATTGCCTGGAATTGGTGAAGTGTTGTTGGTGTGTGCAGAAAAAACATCCAATGTATCATCTTAATAGCTGGGGCAGTAACTGGAGATGGTTTTACAAAAGTTGTTTTATGGCATAAATAGTAGTTTTAAGATGCCCTTTTAAGTGAGAAAGTAGCCCAAAAAATGTAAATGTAATACTATAAGCTTATTGGGAATCAGCATACCTTTATATATTTGTTCTTAGTTTTCAGAGGTGGATATCTCCATACTGACTGGCCACACTGGCTGCTCCCTTGATGAAGGGTTGGATTCGACTTTACTCTCCAAATGCTGCCTGAAGTCTGCGGTTTTCTTTAACATCACTCTCTACTTGTAATGGTTTGTAGAACCTTACAGTGAGATATGAACGACTTTGTGTTTGTAGTGGGATCCACGGTGGCACAGTTTGTGGCACTTTTGCCTTGCAGCACAAAGGTTCCAGGTTGGATTCCCCATTTCCCTCTGGGTACTCTGGCTTCCTCCCACAGTCCAAACACATGACTGTTAAATTGATAAATAGGCATTGGCTCTATGCACAACTCCATTACTTCCAGAAGTCGAGGCAGCTCTTTTGTTTCCTGTCTTTTTCTACTGGATGAACTGATTAATCCAGGTGTACCTGATCTCAGTAGCCATGGCCAGACACACCTGAATTAATCAGTCCATTGTCCTTAGGTGTGTGTGTACATAGTTGTATGTCTTTGTGCGTCTCTGTGTTGCCCTGCGACAGACTGGCGACCTGTTCAAGGTGTACCCTACCTCTCACACTTAGACATGCCAGAGATAGGCACTGGCTTCTTCCTGACAGAATAATTTGGAGCACATGGATGGATGGATGTGTGTGTAGTGAATATCTGCACTTACCAAAATTAAAATTAGTAAAATTTTTGACATGTTTTCTTACTGTATCTGTCATATAAACCATGTCGACATAGTTTCAAACAGGAAACAGAGGGATCCAGGCTTCCAGGAATCCTCAGAGCTTGAAGGCAGGTTCAGAGTCTCGTG
This sequence comes from Cyprinodon diabolis, assembly GCA_030533445.1. Lineage (NCBI taxonomy): Eukaryota > Metazoa > Chordata > Actinopteri > Cyprinodontiformes > Cyprinodontidae > Cyprinodon > Cyprinodon diabolis. The sequence continues at coordinate 8,052,943 of CM060067.1, read as the reverse complement.
CATCGAATAACCAGCTCAGACAGAAATGCTCAGACACAGACAGGCAGAATCAAGCAGGAGTCCAAAGTAGGTTCAAACGAACAGATCAGATGGGTACAGACAGGGCCAGTGGTTGAGAGGGAACGGAATCAGGAAATCAGAATCGCCAGGAAACGTTCTCACTACTTGTTAGGGAAAAAAACTCGCCTGAAGACACTGGCTCCAGAATAATCTCACTGCAATGGGGACATGAACCTTGAACTAACTAAAACTAACAAAAATAGAACCTAAAGACATCAAACAGGGAACAAACAGAAAGCAAACAAACAATGATCTGGCCCCGATAGCTGGAACTGAGCCTAATATAAAGTGAACAGACGCAGGTGAATGAGATCAGTGATGATTAGAGATGGGGCAGAGTTAGGCAGATGAGTGAAATGAACAGTTAATGTGAGCTATCAAGGCAGATCGTGACAAATATTTTAAATTCTTCTGGACTTTATGCAAATAACTGTATGAGGTAAGATTAGTTCCAGGCTTGTATGCACTTTTCCAAGCTCCCAATAATAATTTTGTGTGTTGTGCATGATCTACTTCACTGTCTCCCTCTTCTTTTTTTCCCATGATATTAATTATTAGGAATGTACTTGTTGAATGATTATCTGTTTTAGTTCACTTTTAATTCTATTTTTATCTTTGCTTTTTCTTTTTTCTAGTTAGAATTAAAATCCTCTCTGGCCAAATGCAGGTAAATGTAAAATATAACTTTAGTCTTAGACTTGTTTAGTGTTAAACAATAGTTTTTTTTGTTGTTGCTCCAAATGGAGTTTGACAACAAAATTTCCATTACAAGCTAGACTGTGCGTATTGCAGTCTTCACAATTGCCTCCTATGTCATAAGCCTGATTTAAATAATGTTCAAGCAGTCTTTCAGAGCAATGGAATCGGTGGAGAAGATGCTATTTGTATGGAGATAAGTAGCCTATATACAGTGCCACAAAAAAAATCTATCCACTTATAACTGCTTTTTAAATATTTTATTTATGTGATTCCTTTGCCAAATTGTGGTCCTAATTTAGTCCAGCTTGATGTGACTGGACAGATTTCAGTTCAGAGCAGAACTTAAAGTTTTATCATCTATTCCTGTCCAGGTCATGAAGTAGGAAAGGGTGGCTGGCCCAAACCTTCATATCACTTTGATCATAATTAATTGTAGATACTTTTCACAAAACATATAACATTAATGCAGGACGTTACAGACACCTTATATAATATTCTACCTTTGTCTCTAAGGTATATTCTTCGAAAATCTAGAGATTCTCCAATGAAAACTATTTCAGTCCAGGCTGTTTGTTCCAATTCTGTCATCATTACCAGGGCAGAGCTACCTCTATTCTGTTCTCAAACTGCAAAATGTTATGTTGAGATGCTTCAACTTTGCTTTACTCTTGGTCTGTTACATACTGTAATGATTTAGCATTTAAACCTTGGATGTTTTCATGTTTTCATGATTTTACTAAGGTTCAGACCCAAATGCAGAAGACCAAACAGGGAGACCAGGGAAAATGTTTAACAGGTTTTATTGAAGAGATAATTCAGAGAGAAGTGTTGCTCTGAACACTGCTCAACCGGAACTAAAAAGTGAGGGGAAGACACAGCGGTTAGTTCAGGCTCAGTGGGGAATTTGACTCGTGAACTTGGAGAAGAGGATTTGGTTGCTGACTCACGTTTCCAGAGAAGTTGTTGAATCCTTGACTCCAGTCTGTATACTGTAGTTCCAGTGTTTGATTCGGTGGAGGGCGGAACACGGTTTACCCAGAATGCGGTTGTTATAGGTGAACGGAGAAACTGACTGCCACTCATTTTCCTGCGGTACTTGAACAGGTCATAGTGGAGAATAACCCCTTTCTCAGTGCGAAGCTCAAACGATCTCTTGGGGAAAGTGGATCCAAACCTCCTGTTTGAACCCAAGCTCAGTTTGTAGCTCAGTTGATCCTTCCAGGGAGTGAAGGTCCGAAAAATCCAGTTTGCAGGATGACTTCCTGCCGAGAGGCAAAGACAAAAAACAAAGTTAAAACTCAGGTTGACTAGAACTCAATTTGACTCAGCAAAACTCAGCTTGGCTAGAGTACCCAAAACTGGCAAACACTCTGGGGTCGAGGTAGTGGCAGTCAGCAGCTTAAGAACACTCCATTAACGAGGAAACCATCAGCAGGTGTGTGAGGTGGTGGACCAGAGCTAGGCGCCTAACACACAGACAGGAGTCCTGACACATGTAAAGTTGGGGATTTTTGGTAATCAAAATCAAATAGCTTACACTATTACATTATATCATTTGACTTATGTCAGAGACTGTATTTCAAAGCTTTTGTTAAATTTGTTATTGTTTCATTGTTCATTTAATATCCTTATTAAAATACTGGGTGCAGTTAGTGAGAGAGGTGCTCTTCTATATGTTGTTTGCAAAAAAGATATAGGTTTAAAAATTTTACTTTTCTAGAACTAGCAACGACCATTTCACTACAACAATACATCGTATTTTGTAAAGCAAACATATGCACATAATTATCAAATAAATGGTAATGTTTTTTGTTTTTAGCCATTAAAATTTTTATGTATTATCCCTCTTTACCACAATGCTCTTAAGTAAAATAGCTCAGGCAAGATTTGCTCATTAGTGTTCAGATTGTTAAAATAAACAGAGTACAACTGTTTGATTTATGCTTGACAAAACCAACTGATAGACTACTAGGGTTTGTTAAATTAATCTAGTGAAAAAATATATCAGACCAAGGAACAGAGTTCTGGTGCAAAGTTGCTAAAAAGTTCTAAAGCAGGGCTGGATAATAAAATACTGTCTGAACCTTTAAAGATGACACAGAGCTCCGTTTGTCAGTTTGGATGGATCTAAATACAAGACAAGCCTAAAAGAAAGTCTGCTCGACGTGACAAAAGATTCAAGACTTAGATAGCATTTCAAAGGTGACACTAAACACGCTGCTAAAGCATATATACATTATGCATTGTTTTCTGTTTAATTATTAAATAAATTCCATAAAAAAATAATAATTTTGTCTTCGTAAAAAGAAAAAAAAGTTAATGAATTCAACAAGTATATGTCCATTGGTAAGTCAGTGTGCTTGTGAGAAAAGAGAAAGAAGAAAAACAACCTCTGTGGATGGATTTGCAGTATTTGAGGACCCTTTGTGAAGACACAGCAGCTGACTTTAGACAGAAGACTTTGATTTTAGTGGTTCTTGTTTCAAACTTTCTCAGGAGAGGGGGATGAAATATAAGAAATGCTGCATAAAAACATGGGGAAATTGATGTTCCAGCCAAATCCCCCCTTCCCATGGTGTTAGAGTCGTGCAGACACGGTCACACCTGCCACAGGCAGAAATGCTTGAGATGCACGCTCATATTCAGACACAGCAAACAAGAGACTCTATCTTTACACACTCAGAATTCCAATGCCTCGTTTTAACGGCACTTTCTGCAAAAAGCCAGTCATAATTGTAGAATAAAGTGTTGTCCTGTCCTTGATGAGTCTCTTTTGAGACTACTGAAGCACATTTCCCTGCAATAGTAACAGCTTCAACAAGTTTCAAGAGAGAGAAACTTGACACAAGTGATAACAGAACAGGAGTGCAGGTGATATATTCAAGATTAGATAAAAGGGAAGAGTTATGCCTGATTAATTTTTTGCCTTCTATAAATACATTTTTATTTGCACCAATGATTTAGGCATACGTTACTTTTGCTTTTTTTCACAATGAAATGTTTCAGATCAAAAAATAATTTTTAAGATAAGAAATCACCCTGACTAAATAAGAAAAAAAAACAAAGTTCAAATGATTTCCTGTAGCCATTTGAACCTATCTGGAGTCATGTTAAAGAAGTTCTGTTTAACTCACAATATTAATCTAAGTGTTTATTTATGCAAGTGTGAAAAGGCCGTAGAGAGATTAGTTCCACCCATTTGTTCCAGTTGTTCAAACAATCCAGCTCCAAAGCCCAGACTGGGGGCTATTTAACTGGTTAAAAGAACAGAATGAAGGAAAAAATTAGATGGGTTTTATTTTCTGGACCTGGATTAGCCACCTATGCTATTATGACACACAAAAAAGATATAACTTCCCTAACTTGCTTACACTCAGTGTTCATAATCTGGCAGTTGGATTAAGAGTTAACACAAATGAAATCAATGGTTGAGGTCTATGGTGAAACCCACTATTAAACAATAATATGCAATAATAAATGGAATTCCTAGTTCTCCTTTCTAGCAGAAAACACAAGAAACGTCTAGACGCACTTGGGTTATTCAAATCAACAAAGCAAACAATAGGCTCACCTTTTAAATTCTTTTCATTAGAGGTGTATTTTATGTTGCTTCCTCTTTTGCACCACCATTTGCCTCATTGGGGACAAATATACTGATTGATTGATTGATTGATTGATTGATTGATTGATTGATTGATTGATTGATTGATTGATTGATTGGTTGATCGACTGAGCAGAAACTGAGTGGCATATTATTAAATATGTTTTTTTCCTTTGTTCAGCACAAAATAATATTAATCAGTAATTTGTTCCTTTGCTTTAAAGTGGGAACAAGAGGAGTTTTTGCTCCTCTCACCAAGTAGAAAGACGCCTCTACTAAAAGCTTATTTAGTAATAAATATGATTATAATCAATGCAATTTCTTTTTAATTATTTTAAATTTAATCCTGAAATGATGGTTATAATGAAAATAAAAGGAATCTATGGTACATTTAGGGAAAAGGTGAGAATTCAGGATGTGTTGGTCCTTACGCAAAACACCTGACTTGTTCAAAAACACCTAAAACAACATTTTAGTTAGGCATTTCAAGAAATGCATGAAGCAATAATAATCTTATTATCTTTTAAACATTTTAACTTTATATTCCCAAATATAACACGATCATTGACTGTATGATTTATAAAATCAATAATACTGTTGGACAATAATGGACAAAAACTGAAGATAAGGAAAAAAAATATTTAAATCATAAAGGCTTACTAAGTCAGTTTTGAATCAAATAAACTTAACTCTTAATTAAAAAGCAGCTTGACACAGTTTAATCTTAACAGAATCATATCTTTTAAAAATTGGAAGATCATGCAAAAATGCATTTGAAATGTTTTAATTTGTTTTCTGTGTACAAAAAAATAATTATACCAATAACCTTTGGTTAATACTTAAAATAAGCAGGTAGTACAGCAAATAACACCACAAACTTAAACTTTTTATGCCTCAGTTAACAATTTAACTTTAATAGTCAAAGAAATTTATAAACAAATGGATTTTTAACTGTGACTTAAAAGAGCTCAGGGTTTCAGCATTTCTACAATTTTCTAGGAGTTTGTTTCAGATAATTGAAGCTTAGGAATTTAATGGTGCTTCTTCATTATTAGTTCTAGTTCTGGGTGTACAGAGTAGGCTGGAACTAGAAGATCTGTCCTGGGACAACACATCTACCATGTATTGTGGTGCTGTTCCATTCAGTGCTTTACAGTATATAGACTTAGACAATTTTTATTGCTCTGGGGGCTAGAAAGGGAGAGACATAGTTAGATGGAGCTGAGTATACTTGCAGAGGTTTAACTGGAGAAGGCTGACTGTGTGGGCGAAGCAGTCCTTGGGGGGTTCAAAGCGTCTGGGGATCCCAGGACATTATGAGGAATTGGTGGAGAGTGAGCAGATGGGAGGTCCAGCAAGGATGGCAGTGGAGATGAGCAACCAGAGTTATTTCCAGATCCAGGTAGCCAGCTTGGGAATAAACCTGAAGAGCAAGTATGACAGAATTTAACAGGATGTAGGATACAACTTTGGGAAGTACTAAATCTTTACTTAGAATCTTTTCTTAGAAAGTTGACTCTACCAACTTAGTGGAATTATCAGGCATGGAATAGCTCTCTTGCTCCTCCTTTAAACATTGCAGCTGATGGTGATAATGCTGGTGTTTCATCTGCTGCAGGGCTACCATGTCTTCTAACCACAATCACACAGGCTCACACCAGGATCATGACAGCACCTCCCTCTAACAGGCAGTCCAGAAGACTCTGACTGGGGGAGGCCTCATCAACGAATGATGAGATCCTATGGACTATACTGCACTGTGCACAAGGTACAGGACACCACGACCCTGTAGGCGAACAGCCAAGATCTTTCTGGACTTCAACTTAATGTCTCTCGCAGAACGCCAAACCTCCTGTCCTGGAAACATATTAAGGTGCAGGGCGGAGTCTCCTGTGTGAAATGTGTTCAGTGCGATTGAAGGCAGGAACAACACTCTTCCTCTGGTATCTGTGAATGTAAGACTGGACTGAGGTCACAGGTGAATCGTTCTCTTCAAGGGGAAAAAGAAGAGGCTGGTAAACCAAAGAGACCTCAACAGGGGAGAGCTCAGTAGCACAAGAAACTTGGCAGTGGTGGGCGTATTCAACCCAAGGGAGCTGTGAACTCCAAGTGCAAGAACAAAGACACCTAAGAGTGGCTTTGAGCTCCTGGTCCTGGTTTATCCATCTGTCTGAGTGTGAAGACCAGAGCTCAGATCAATATTGGCTAATAATATACAGCAAAACTCCCCCCAAACCATTGAGACAAACTGTAGACCCTGGTCAGAGAGAATCTTTACGGGTATCCCGTGAAGCCTGAAGATGTGTGACCAACAAGTGAGCTGTTTCTAAGGTGGAGGGTAATTTCCTTGAGGGAATCAGGTGACAAGCCTTGGAGAAGCTGTCCAGGATGGTAAGGAGGGTGGTTAACCCCTGGAGAACAGGAACCCAGTCAAAAGGTCAAGTGCTATGTTGGCCCATGGACTTTTGGGGATGGCCAAGGGTGGTAAGAAACCACTGGGAAGTTGAGTTGCGGTCCTATTGCATGCACAGGCATTACCAGCCAAAACATATCCCTTGACATTTCTATACAATGAGGGCCACCAAAAGTACCATCTGAGCAAACCCAATGTGCTCCCAAAACCTGGAAAACCATGGCCCATGAGCCCAATAAAAAAGAAAGACCATACTGGGCACATAGATGCGATTAGGTGGACCAGTGTTTGGGTCCGCTCAGGATCAGATTTCTGAGCCTGGAGAACCTTGTTTCTTATGTACCAGGAAAGGCCTTCAAACATGCATGAGCGAGGGATAATAATTTCAATGTTGGTCTTGTTATCAGAAGAAAACGGTCTTGATAGAGTGTTTGGTTTAGTATTTTCTGAGCCCGGCCAGTAGGAGATGAGTAAAAACCATTGAGGATCATGACTGTCTTGGGTTAGGGGCTCAACCTCCTCTAGGTACCACAAGTTATTATGGTCTGTCTGAATAACAACAGGATGCATGGGCGCCTAATGTTGATGCTCACAATTACTCTTTCCTTGAAAAAAAAAGATAAAAATGCTATAAAAGTTGTAAAATGCAGTGGTGTCAGGCATGCATTAAATCATTATTTTTTGTCTAAAAATCCTCTATGGCAGCATCTATTTGTGCACTGGAAGCTGTGGTCCCAAGATATCCTAACAAAATCTGCTTCTGATACTATCAAAACTATCCAAAGTTAGATTTGTCCTGCTTAGGAACACCTGATTTTGACAATCTAATGCGCATAAATTATATCATACCTTTGATGGTTCATTTATAGAGAAAGAGAGAGAGAGAGAGAGAGAGAGAGAGAAAGAAAGCCCTTCCTAAGTTTTTTAAATAATTGATAAATATAAATATATTATAGCCAAGTTTATTGGTACCTCCAAATAAACTGTTGATCCTTGCATTGTAGTCATGTTTAAAAGTATTTCAACTTAACTATTATCATAGGTTCCTTCAGATGTTTCATCAGCCATTTGGCCTTGTCAAAGCAGACCAATATGTCTAAAGGGTGGCCTAAAATTTGATTTTCTCACTGGGGATTAATGTTCCTTTTCCCAAAGCTTTAAGAGGTAAAACTTTTATTGGACTCGAGTGGAACACCCAGGACATCTACTCGGGAGGAAAACAAATCTGAAGTCAATCAGATAAATAGTACAGAAGGTAGAAAAAGAGCCAAGAAAATAATTTAAAATAATTTCAAACCATCCAAGCTCGTTACTTTTTGATTGCACCATCTGATGGATCGTGGAACTACAATGAGTTTCTTGGAAGTGCACCCTGGAGTTTGTTGATATTCCTTGGTCTGATGAGATTAATACATTTCATTACTTCCCTAAAGACCCAGAAAGGAAAGCATGATGGACAATCAACTAAAATTAACAGAGTTTGCAGTTATCATTTCCTAAACATTAAGTGTTATGCTTAAATTTTCTTTTCAATTTTTGTTTTCATTTTGACAGGTGTGTAAATTGCCTCTGACGCTAGCAAAAAAGCAAGGGAGAGGTTAATCTTTTAACAAGCATGCAGGGTTTCCCCCCGGCATTTTATAAGTCTGGAGGGCGGCCAGGCTTCATTCAACCCCCTATTAGAATAAATGCCATCTTTGTATTTTAAATGTGTTGATAAATCAAAGTGACAGTGAGGTTCCAGTCCAGGAGAACACCCCTGTCTGAAAAGCAAAATGTTAGCTGTTATTATAGCCCGACTCATAGTAAGTAAACGATGCTGCCTTCCTTCCAGCTACATGATGCAGCACTCTGCCCCATCTAACGGTACAAACAAAAACCGAAAAGTATGGTTGGCAATTCACCAAATAATTATGTTGTGGTAGGTGAAATCCGGAATGTACCATGGATGGCAGTCTTTAATCGGTAAAAACAAGCTAGAAGTCAAATTATAGGGATGCTGCAAATTATATGGATTCTGCAATGCAGTGCTGTTTTAACTCCCCATCTAAATGTTTAATATATTTAGACAATGTTTGGTGGCAGATCCATGACTCATTTTGTATTACAACTCTAGTAAATATCTCGCTCTATTATTGCGCCGCACATATTTGGTTTTTATCCTGTCCAGCCTGATGGCGTAAACAGATAATCAGGTGACTGCACATCCGCTATAGCAGGAGTCTCAAACTAGAGTCAGCAGCTCTAGCACTAACTGGAAAATTTGTCATGTTGGGCTTCAGGTGCCTAACCCACATGCAGGAACACTCAGAGACTGGGGAAAAGTTCAAAGATTTATTGAAGTAAAGCACAATCAATAAACAGATCCAGGGTTATCAGATCCAGGACTGGTCAGGAGTGGGTTCACTGAAGAGGGGGACAGAGGAGGTAGTGGATGTCCAGGTAATTTGCAGGATGAAAGTATGCAGGTCTGTACCTGTTCAGGAGTTTGAGCTGAGCGGCAGAGGGGGAGGACCAGGAGGGTCCAGGCTGTTGGCAGGCAGAGGGCTTGGCGGAGGCAGAGCTTGGTTTGAGTGTTGGCAGGTTCTGATTTGAGTCTCCCTTCCAGTTTCTTCAGAGAGCGGACAGGCAGGTCTTTGACAGGGATTATTCTCCAGGGTTCTTCAGAGAACAGACAGGCAGATTACAGACAGAGGAACTCTTCTGGGTTTCTGATTTCAGGCAGGTTCAATCTAGGAAGCAGAGAGGAGAAAACAGATCAGGTTCAGGTTTTCAGGTAGTCAGAGATTCAGACAGGCTGGTTGTCTCAGGCTTGCTAACCATAACTGGCAAACACTCTGGCCCTGGAGAGACGTCCTCTGCCTCCTTATATACTGGTCTCCTGATGAGCAGATGAGTGACAGGTGGTAGCAGGTGAGCACAAGCCCTCAGGAAGGGATCCTTAGCGCCCTCTGGTGGGCAAGCCTCTGGATCCCAAAAGACAGCAGAAGCCCTCAGAAAGGGATCCTCGGTACCCTCTTGTGGGCAAACCTCTGGATCCCAACAAAATTCAGTCATAAATATTCAGTTTTTCTTTTTCTACCTTTTTTCTTTGTTACTTTTCCCTCCGTTTCCTCTGTTGTCTCCATTTGTGGAGGTCCTAGTCCCAGCTTGCAGTCACCACAGCTTTATATTTTTAGCATTAGCAGAGGCCAGCTGATACACAATTTCCGTCCAAGTTCTTAGAGTTTATTTTCCTCTGAAGACAGTTCACATGGATATTATCATTTTTATTGCCCTATAGTTAAACTTATTTGTGGCATTGCAATTGAATGCTCTCTTGGCTCTAAAACGTCATCTGTTAGAACATATACTGTACATTGAGTCATTACTCCAACTTCTTTACTCAAAGTAAACCACAAAGTGTCATACTTTATTACTTAAATATATTTATCTTTTTTTTTTTTTTTTTTTTTTGCTATATTCAGAAAACACTCCAACTAAACATATGCATATTTCTGATGACCTTTGTAAGTTAAGTCTTGGCTAGGCCAAGTTTTAAGTGGCCCTTGCTTTTTGAACTAAACATCAAATGTCCCGACCACCATCAAAAGCATAAGAGCCAGACTATTAGTTTTTCTTCAAGTCTCAACAAAGTTTGGTTGAATGTGGATCTCTCACCTTTTTACCTCTGGATAAGCACATCATGTTTTGATTTAGTTTGCTAATCATTAACAGGCTTTTTTAGATATCACTGTTATAGAGTGTCTCATTAATCTTTGTCAGCTGAACACCTTTTCAGGCCAAATGAAGAAAAGCAATTTGCTAGACTGTCTGAGAGGGATAGAGTTGAAAAGCACTCAGGACTGAGAAGTGCCTCTCGGGTGGTTATTGTAAGAAATGTGCTTTTCATGCTGGGTAATGAAAAGAAAACATGTTTTTGTGACTTATTTTGCTAAATGAGTGTGGAGCCAAAAGATCATCAAAGTCCCAAAAGTTAGTTTTATTGCTTTCAAACTGTTCTTATCATTTAATATTTTATTTTTACATTTAAAAGCTGAGTTGTCTGGTTTTAGAATTGATTTATTTGTAAAACTGAATAGATGGAATTATCTCTGGAATATACACAAAGTAAAATATGCTGTCTAGAGGAAAAGTGTGACTAATAGCTCATCAATTGATTACATGCAAAACTTCTTAATAGATTCAATACTGTATTTTTGTTCTAATTAACATTTTTCAAAGTTCTCTTGTACTGTTTGTTCCTCATTAGTTACTACCCATCTCTATTCAGCTCCCTTGCAGGAGAAACTGCAGCTGTCTGAGGAAGTCAGCAGTAACAAGATGGCATCATCTGTCAAACCTAACCAGTGTCCTGGTAATCATAAAACTCAAGAGTCATTCAACATATTTGAACCCTACCATGTGATACAATACTCTTTGGTGTGACAGCTGTTGTGATATTTTACCTATAGATTATGAATATATATTTAACTTGGACTGGGAGTTGTAGTTAATTGATAGATTATTCAAAATCAAGGGTAGAACCAGTTGAATGCTCTTAGTTGGGTAATCATAACTGTAATATGCTTACTCACCAGGATTTTGGCTTTTCACAAGCCACTTGGCTTCTGGACCAGCTGTTAAAATCCAGTTATTCCCCACCAATTTAGTGACTTAGGCTAGGATATCAGCAGAGTTATTAATTACCAACGAAATAAATGTCATCTCTATTTATTCAAATGTCACCAAAAGGACTGTGAATCTGGCCTGAATAATAATCGACCCGCTGTACAATAACTACTACAGGTTAAATAATGATGTCTTTATAATCCAGGATTATTAAGAAATCTAAGACCTAAACAAACACTACACACTACTAGAAAATAAGCATGAGGTAGACTAAATGAATAATTTGGAAGAGAGGAAAAGGGGGTCTAAGAGTCTGTTTAAACGGCTTCTGGGGAGTGTCCAAGGGAGGCCAAATGTCAATACATTCAATAAGATCTGTTCATAAATAGCAGCAGATATAATGAGAAATAATAGGTGCAGTTAAAACAATGTGAACGGCAAACGCAAACTTGTGCAAACATATTTGTGCCTTAAATCAAATGACTGTAGGCTACAGTTGTAAAACAGAAGAAAAAAGTCCTTAGCTCAATGTCACATATGTGGCGATAGCTTACTCTTTCCACTTGTATTTCCTCTAAGTTCTTGCAGCAGTGCGAATTTTTTGTCTTTGAGTGCTGCAGAGTAAAACTCTGAGCAAGACAGTTCATAATTGAGGCTGACAATAAGCTCAGCTTTAATTAATTCAGTGGAACATTTGTTCTGCACATCAGTCCATTTGTTCTTCATTAAGGAGAAAATCCTCTCCAAAAAAACAGTGAAGGATGGGATGCTAAGGACAAAGGACACAGCAGCTTGGATGTTGGGAAGGTTAGCTGCCTGAAGAACCTCTTTCCACCTCTCTGCTGTTTCTTTGGTCTGCCAGGATTCCTTTTCCTGCAGCGTCAGCATTTAAATTACTTTGTTCGTCCCCCATACTGCTCTGTTGTCTCCCGCTATCTTTTCTGTGAGCAACACTCGGCTCAACCAATGGGATTAGGGTAATCTGGATCGTTACATATATGTTGTCAGATTATTGGTCAAAATGCGGGCAGGGACAAGTTTACCGTACGTTTTGAATCTAACACGCCCTTGTTCTTCATTTTTGTTAAATGTGAATATGTGACGCTCTTATTTTGATAGGGAATGTTGTGTAGGTTCAGCCAATCAATCACTTGTATGTGATAAGACGTGTGATGTAAGCACCCAAGACGTGCAGTTCGGCTCAGGCATGAATAGGGAGAAGCCATGTTAAAGTTTAACTCCGTGATATTAATAAAATAAGAAAACTGTAAAACTCCGCTCCGCTCATCTTTGTCACGTAGGTTAAATCTGCTGCTACCGGATGAACACCTTAACAATTTTCCATTAGCTTTTTACGGACTATTTTTTTTATCTCACAGGAATATGGGACAAAGTGCGTTCCTTTTCCACTAAATACAGGACAGGTACCTCTATTTCTAAATACAGAACGATTCCATTTTTCAAGGGACAGTTGGCAATCCTATCGCTGGCTCCTCAAGGGAAAGATTCGTTCAGCGATCCAGAACAGCTGTTTATTAGGTGGAGGCTCCTGCTTTCTCACCTGTGGTGATGATACACTGCTATCAGTAGCTCTGATGGCAGGATGAAGGAAGAAGCTTTGTTAGCTTACTTCTAGAAATAATTCCACGTGGAATTTATCTCACTTGACAGGCCAGAAGCCCTTAGGAAAAGAGACTGAGTGGTTCCCGCTCGTAAAACTGTATGATGATGGGGGTTTTCTTGCTGCATCACAGCTTTTCCTTCAGTTGATTGGTCTCACAGGCGTGGGGGGGTTGGTTATTTTCCTGAAAAGGGAGCATGGTCCCAGCTACAAAGGGAGCTACTGTGTTACAGTCATTCAGCCGTCACTCATTGGCTTTGATCATGCTGATCATTTCAGCAATGTTCTATCACAACACAGTTTTGCTGAGTGAATATGATTTAAAACTACAGTGATTTCCCAAATTATTCATGCTCATGGTAGATTTAATGAAAACTTATCTTACTTTTAAAAAAAAAAAATACTTTGTATTGATAAAAAGTTGAACAAAAATCTCAGAAAAAATGTTTAAAATTCAAAGGAGCGTTCAATCATTTACAAAAAAGTGGTAAGTTGTAATTGATTTCTTAATGAAAACTTCCAAGTTAAAAGCAATTAGATTTTTTTGTAATTAAGGAAAAAATCTTTATTTGCATTACAATATTTAGAGCCTTCCCTTAGTTTCTTACCAGCTTGTTTTATTTTTATTTTAAGATTGATCTTTGGTAATGACCTTAAAGTCTTTGAGGCTGGAAGGCCTCTTTGCTTTTCGCCTTGGTCTTTAACAAGATCCACGGAGTATTAAAATGCGGGGAAGCATCAGTTGGTGGACAGGCAGGTAAGAAACGATGAGTTGTTGCGCAGGGGTTTGGGGTATAACCTATCGCTGATTTGGACTTCATAAACACCTGAAAAGTTTAGGAGGGAGACATCAATGCTGACCCCTCCCACCCTGCCAATAGCCAATTAAATTGCTGACTTAAAAAAGGGGAATCGAACCATCTGCTTATGGACTAAAGGATTGAAAAACAGCTTCTTCCTTAGAGCTGTCAAAGCCATCAATCCACTTAAGACTACCATTTGTACTATTGACTGCACTTCACTGCCGTAATTCTGAAACATGGAAAGTACTTGTTATTGTTTTTTATTCCTTTATCCTGTGAAAGCTGGGATATTCAATCTAAATATTGTTCAGCATGCATAATGACAATACAGACATTCTGATTATGTTTCTTAAAGGGCCTTGACTGCAACATAGGAGAACAGCAAGAGGTCTGTAGTAAAACAATCTGGCATCTGCCTCAAGGAACCAACTCAATGTCCTCCTGATTGGATTTGCTCCAGGTATCAGGACACACCTATCATTTATGAGCCTACATCCAGGGCAGGTAGATGCAAACCCACAGCAACACCAACCTGGACAGAACAATGACACCAGATCTAAAAAAACAAATCTTGGACAACAGGGATTCTAAAAAAAAGAAAATTCAGTTTTTTCTTTATATCACGTTCATATTGCTTACTATTGCACACTTTACAGAAAGTTCTCACCTTTCACCTTATAATGGCCTCGTTATAAACGGTTTGGCAGTGTTTGTTTCTGCATGCAGTTGCTATTATATTGTGTATTAATTAAACTTCTTTACTTGTTTTCTTTTATTTTAAGAACATTGTGCAATTGACATGGCATAGGGTGCTGCTTCATAGTTGTGTAGCCATTGCTAGTTATTCACTATGACTTCAGCTCTACTTTCTTTACATTTATTAAAAGAGACTGTCAAATATTTCATTTAGAATTTGACCTGTTCAAATGAGGGAGAATATTTTTTCAACCTGCAGGGGTCAAAATTTCGACAATCCAGCAGAAATTGGGACATCTGGTCACCCTACTCTCATATGACAGTCTCATTGTAAACAGCTTGTAGGGTTTGCTTGTTTTGTGTGTGAGTTAAAGATGGTACTATGTTTCAGTGTATCAAAAAACCAACAACAAAAAACATGTTTTCAGACTTATACCCAATTGCCTCCGGTGCTGATCTACTGGATCGACATGATCATCAGAGGAATCTCTATGCAGTATCTATGTTATTTTACTTTCTGAATTATTTGAAAACAAAAATTGAAAAGTTGGCTATATCACAGCAAAAATGTCAAGTGAGGTGCTTAATTTCATAAAATGTTTGCTTATACATATGAAAAAAAAACTACAAAAAAAGGTTTTCTGCATCTAATAAAAAAACAAATTTTTTAACCTTATGGCCAGTGAATATGCATTATTTCTTATACCGTCATATCCAATATGTGGACCTGTGTCCATCAATTTGTCGCGCTGGCAGTTTAATTTTATCCCTCTAAGTTGGAGAGGTAAAAAGAAGACATCAGGTATTTTGTCAAAGCACAAAAAACGCCAAGTAAGCAAGATGTCCCTTGCACTATTCAGAGGCAGTTTGATAGTGCTGTAATTTGAAATCCTCAAGAGAAATCGGTTATGTTCCTATAAAAACGTTTTGATATCATAAGGAGAAAGCGTCACTATTGACAAAGAAGGTCGCAGTCAGATGCAATTGATGTGATATTAAAATATGTTTTGATTTGTTGAACTTATGCATAATTTCCTCAAAACGGGCATTTTTTAAGTGATAAAGAAAAACAGAAAAGTTGAAAAATTATACACGAGAAAGAAATTATACAGTATATGATGTAACTCCTTAAAACAAAAAAATGTTTTCACCAATTGAAGCCCTTGCTGAAAGACATTGAGAGGTCCAGCTCACTAGTTCCCATCAGAATTATAGGGATATGGCACACCTGAACGAAAGGGCTCTTATCAGCTGGGATCATGATTAATTACACTTTTTTGACCTGCATGTATTCAAACCACTCTTAACACAGCTCCTACACATTGAAATATGGAGGTGGCAGCTTTGTGCTATAGAGATGTTTGCTTTACCATTGAAAGTAAAGGTTGTCTGAAGAAGGATGACAAATAAAGGACAAGCTCAAAACTAAACCTGTAGGAGGCTTCAAAATACTCAGTGTAAGTGAAGGTTTACCTTTGTGAAGGAAAACAACTATTTAATAGCAGCTATAGTTTGGTTAAATACTTTAATAACCAAGTCAAATCCCATATCTAAATCCTTGGAAGTTGAGTTGAAAATTGCTGTTGGAAGATGCTCTTAATCTATCTGAGCTTGAGCAAATGGGACTGAACAAAAATTCATAGTGTTTCAAGGTTCAAAGGTGGTAGAATCATACCACTTGCAAGATATATTGTTATCAGCTGTTGCAGGGAAGTAGTAGGACAATGACACAGAACAGAGTATGCTAAGCTGGGCTGTAAGAAAAGAGGAACTTAAAAAATCGGGAAAATGCAGAGAGAAAATTAAAAGCACCAGAAAGCACTAAATAAATCAGCTAAGTAATCATGAACAGATTGAAAAGGCATGACAGGTTAAGTAAAGATTTGACAAGGAACTAACTAACTTATAACTCCTGGGTAGAGGATCAGTGACTTTTAAACCAGGATGTTAAATCATGAATACATGTCACGGAGGAGACAAAAGCAGGAGCTGAGTGAAAACAAAGAAATAAATAGAAAGAAACAAAAGTTGGAATGTTAAGATCTACTAAATCAATACATAAAAAACAGAATAAAAGTAAAAGCCAAGAAACCTAAAATTGTAGCATGAACCTAATATTGAACACCGTATGTGTCATGAAACGGGAGAGATGGACACAGTATTCAAGCTGAGACAGACAGTGGGAAAGTTAAAATAAATGTATTAACACAAATACACATAACGGAAATGGAGTGGGCTGCTGTGGATCTACGGCCCTCAGCAGCTACAGTTCTAGAATCCAGGAGTCTGCAGACCGGCAAGCTCAGTGTTTGAGGGACAGAGACAAGACAATGTACCAGGATTACTGCAGAACTTTAAAGTGGTCTCCAACTAGGAGACAGGATTACGGAACTTTAAACTGTACTCCACCTAGGAGCCAGTACAGGATCAGGAGACAATACAAACACTAAAAACCTCTCAAGCCTCTGGCCTCCAGGAGGGGGGACACGAACCTTGGAAATAACTCAAACTAACAGAACTAACATAAAACATATAATGATCTGGCCCTGATAGCTGGGCTGAGCCAAATATAAAGCAGGAGACACAGGTGTATAAGATAAGTAATGATGAGAAACTGTGCAGACTTAGGCTGGTGAATGAAGTGAACAATTAAGGTCAGCTATCAGGGCAGATCATGACAGTATGTAACAAAACCACAAACATATCCTTAAGATAAAGTCATTTTTTTTAAACCCAAAGCAGCACTAAGTATGACATTTATATTCTTTCAATTTCATCTGAAAGGTATACATGACTATCTTTGGTGTATCACATAGTGGGAGATTTTAACATCCATGCTGACATTGAAGGCGATAGCTTAAGAGCAGCCTTTAATGCTATCTTAGACACTATTGGCTTTGTTCATAATGTGAATAGTCCCACACATTCTCATCTTCATACTTTGGATCTTGTGCTGACATACGGCATAGAATGTGAAGAAATAACAGTATTTCCTCACAACCCTGTCCTCTCTGACCACTTTCTAATAACCTTCAGGATTACTTTAACAGAGTTCTCCTCCCCCAAAAGAAGGTTCAATTTTAGTAGATCTTTATCAGATAGTGCAGTTATAAATTTTAAAGAATCTGCTTCACTTTCTCTCTCCTCTGTGTCGCTGAGCAGTGCTGCAGAGTGCAAAAGCATAGCTTATTCCCCTTCACAGGTTGATGATTTTGTTGATGGGGTTGCTAGTTCTCTGCGTACTGCCTTAGACAACGCAGCTCCCTTGAAAATGAAAACCGTTGAAAATAGAAAGCTTGCTCCTTGGTTTAATGCAGAGCTGCGTACTTTGAAGCAAAATGCTAGGAAACTGGAGAGAAAATATCGCTCCACAGGCCTGCGGGAGTCCTTCCTAGTCTGGAAAAATTGTTTACTGCTGTATAAGAGGACCCTTTGTAAAGCAAGAGCAGCATACTTCTCCTCATTAATAGAGGAGAATAAGAATAATCCTAGATTTCTTTTTAATACAGTTGCCAAACTCACCCAGAGCCATAGCTCTGTTGAACCGTCCATTCCACCTGCTCTTAGCAGCAATGATTTTATGGGATTCTTTATAAATAAGATTGATCTTATTAAAAATAAGATCATAAGCACTCCTCTATCCGCGATTGTACCTGAGGTAGTCATGGAATCTGAACCGGGTTTAGACTGCTTTGATCCAGTTGAACTTTCTGAATTAGCAAAATTATTGTCTTCATCTAAGCCTTCAACTTGTATGTTAGATCCAGCTCCAACCAGGTTATTTAAGGAGGTATTCCCTTTGATCTCCTCCTCCATTTTAGATGTGATTAATCTATCTCTGTTACAGGGATATGTACCTAAAGCTTTTAAGGTTGCTGTAATTAAACCTCTGCTTAAGAAACCGTCTCTTGACCCAGATGACTTGGTTAATTATAGACCTATATCCAATCTTCCTTTCTTATCCAAAATTCTTGAGAAAGTAGTTGCCAAACAAGTTTGCGACCACTTACACCATAATGAACTTTTTGAAGAGTTTCAGTCTGGCTTTAGAGCTCATCATAGCACTGAAACAGCTCTGGTGAAAGTCACTAATGATATTCTCATGGCCTCAGATAATGGACTTGTATCTGTGCTCGTCCTGTTGGATCTTAGTGCTGCATTTGATACAGTTGACCATAATATTATTTTAGAAAGACTTGAATATTTTGTTGGAATTAAAGGAACAGCACTAGACTGGTTTAAATCTTATCTATCTGATCGAATTCAGTTTGTTTATGTTAATGATAGATCTTCAACACGCTCAAAGGTTACCTGTGGAGTACCACAGGGATCAGTGCTAGGACCAATTCTCTTTACTTTATACATGCTCCCAATTGGTAGAGTTATTAGACAGCATGGGATTAATTTCCACTGTTATGCTGATGATACTCAGCTATATCTGTCTATAGATCCAGATGAAGCTAACCCATTACATAGATTACAGGCATGTCTTGAAGACATAAAAACCTGGATGACTCTTAACTTTCTGCTTCTGAATGCAGACAAAACAGAAGTTATAGTCTTTGGACCAGAGTCTCTGAAAAAGAAACTGATTAGCCAGTCACTTCATTTGGATGGGATTAAACTGATTTCAGATAATAAAGTAAAAAATCTTGGTGTTATTTTTGATCAGGACCTGTCATTTAAATCCCAGATCAAAGAGGTTTCTAGAATTTCCTTCTTTCATCTGAGGAACATTGCAAAAATTAGAAATCTCCTGTCCAGGGGTGATGCTGAGAAACTAGTCCATGCATTTGTTACTTCAAGGCTGGACTATTGTAATTCTTTACTATCAGGAAGTCCACAAACTGTAGTTAAAAGCCTTCAGCTGATCCAAAATGCTGCAGCCAGAGTTCTGATGAAAATTAAAAAGAGAGATCATATCTCTCCTATCCTGGCTTCTCTTCATTGGCTTCCTGTTAAATCAAGAATAGAATTTAAAATCCTCCTTCTCACATATAAAGCCTTAAATGGCCAAGCTCCATCTTATATCAGAGATATGATTGTTCCTTATGTTCCTAACAGAGCACTTCGCTCTCAATCTGCAGGTTTACTAGTGGTTCCTAGAATTTCTAAAAGTAGAATGGGAGGCAGATCTTTTAGTTATCAGGCTCCTCTCCTGTGGAACCAACTACCAGTTTTAGTCCGTGAGGCATACACTCTGTCTACTTTTAAGACTAGGCTTAAAACTTTCCTTTTTGATAAAGCTTATAGTTAGGGTGGCTCAGGTTATCCTGAGCTGTCTTTAAAGTTATGCTGCTATAGGCTTAGACTTTTGGAGGACATAGGGACCCCCATTTCATCATTCTGCTTCATTCTCTCTCTGTTCTCCTATTCTGCAGAATTTGTTTGTTCAATCTCTAACCTTCTGCTCTCTCTGCTTTTCCTCAGAGTAGCTTTGCCTCGTTTGTTCCTGTTTGGCTGTGACGTCATCCAGGAAAGAAACATCAGCTGTGCTGCTTCCATCAACACCCTTGTTTGTAGATGTTGGAGATCGGCCTGTTTTCCAGTGTGGTCCTGTTTCTCTGGCCGTGGCTGGGTGGATGTGCTCTCTTCATCCTCTGGCATGGGAGCTGTCCTGGAGCTCGTCTGCCTGGCTGTGTGTTTCCTGGACGGGGCCGCCTTTTACAGCTGCTTTTTGTATCTCTGCTTCTGTCTCCTTGAACCCCAGTCGGCCTCGGCAGATGGCCGCTCACACTGAGCCTGGTTCTGCTGGAGGTTTCTTCCTGTTAAAAGGGAGTTTTTCCTCTCCACTGTCGCTACAAGCACGCTTAGTGTGAGGGATTGTATTTGAGTCAATGAGTCAATGCAATCAACTGGTTTTCCTTAGATAGAAAACTTTGTATCAATTTGACTGTATGATCTGGTTGAACTGTAAAGTGCCTTGAGATGACATGTGTTGTGAATTTGGCGCTATATAAATAAACTGAATTGAATTGAATCACATAAAAGATTGTGAATATAATGGGACAAGATATGAACATTTTTAAAAGTTAAATTTTCCTAAAGAAATAACAATCATTGGGAATAAATAGCCAAATCAGCATCTAACCCTCAGCTGCAGGCCAAATTAATAAAACGTTTCACACATTTAGAGCAGAGGGAAGGGAAAAAGCAAGTGCATTATTTATTAGAGAAATCTTGCAGAAAAAAAAATGAAAGGAAGGGGGTATTTCTTATTGTAAAATTGTTGTTTTACTTAGTTTTTCTTACCAATTGAAAAAAAACTTGTGATTCTGATCATTGTGTACCACTTTGTTGAACATTATCATAGGAAAACTGGTGGTGGGTAACATTCTGGATTATTCAGCAATAAATAATGGTCACTATACGCTCAGAATTGAAATTAGCAAGCAGCTGACATATAAAATTGATTTCAAAGTAATATGATCACAGAGTATGCTTTTATTTGTTCCATCTAAACACATTTAACTGGAGGCTTCATGCCTCTGCTTTGTCAGCTTTGGTTGAATAATATCTGCAAATACAGTCAGGCTTTGCCTTCAGAGTAAATTTCCCTTTTGCAAACACATGGAATTGTTGAAAAGGCTTCACAGCTTTGTTTCCTCCCAAATGACTATAACCTAAAAGTCCCACTGTTGGTGTCTGCAAATATTGCACATCGACATAATTTATTTTTTGCAAGCAGAGGAGGCAGAAAATATGATGCATTAGGATGCTGCAGTTATTTATTGTTTTACTTGGGGAACCATATATTAAACTAAAACTGATTTGTCAAGGGGGATATGAATTAATAAAATCTGTACTAACATTAAAAAAGGATAACGGACAAACAGCCTTCAAGCAAAATCTTTCAAAATAATTAAATAAACTATTGAGATCTGTTTGAACATTCTCTAGAGAAAAAATAGCAAGTGGTTTCTAAGAAATTGTATCAAAGATTATTTATTTAAATAAAACAAGTCAGGGCAAAAACTGTCCTAAAGGAAGGTTGCCAACCCGCCGAAGAGCCCACCCAGCCAGTCAGCGAGTCATAGCCACTCTACGCCACCATATCCATATGGTCCTCTCATACCTATGGCTGCAAGGCAATCACAACCCAGGTAGTCCATCCCTCTAGGCTGAGCTTAGCACGCCAGCCACCTAAGCACAAGTTCCAATAACACCCAGCTGACTGCACGAATAGGCAGCGAAGAGGGGCAGGGCATGCAGACCCAATGCTTGTATTCTACCTGTCCTACAGCCACGCCAGCTAGCTGCCAGGATTGGGGCCAAACCCTCTTATGTCCCAGAGCCCCACCCAATGCCATGGACTGGCATACGCCATACCAGCAGGCGTACAAGAAACCAAAGCCATAGGGCAGGAGCCGAAGTCCGGGAAGCCCAATGAGAGCCAGAAACAGCAGCCAAGCCATGACCAACCCCAAGGTCCCTAGGTGGAGCGCAGAGAAATGAGCAGAGAGGTCTGAAAGACCCCATGCCAGCCTCCCTCCTGCTAGGATGTAGTGTTGTTGCCTGTTGGATTACTGTGTATTTAAAACCGGGGGAGTAAGTGTCCACATCCCCTCCCGCATCCCACCACCACCCCCACGCCCTAAACCATAAGTGTCCAAATGCATTTCATATATATCACAGGTAGCGATGAGCACCAGAAGGGAAGGCAGGGAGCCTGCTCCACCTCCAGAGTCCCGAATGTGCCCACCCTGATACCTTAGATATATGTATGTCTTGGAAATGTTACAAATAATGCTTATTAAGGTGTTTATTGGGGCATAGGCCAGCACCAGCATGGGAGGACCCACCTTGGTGATGATCTCCTTCCCAAGATCCTATGCGTGTGGTGGTGTGATAGAGCAGGTGAGGGGAAGCATCTGAGATGGAGAGCAAAGAACTGAGCTCCCTTACTGACCACAATAGGCACTGACCACGCACCCAGCCTCCAGACGTCCTACATCATGCCTCCGAATGCCCACCCTTCCAGGAGCAACCCAGCCTACATCTAACCCTCCAAGCAACCTTCCCCGGGAAGCCTCCTTAATGAAGAGGCCCAGATGCACAACCAGCCCCAGTACCCCACCAGACCAAGCCACAGCCCACCCACCCTTGCTAGGAAAGGTAGCAGATGATCGGTGTCCAGAGAGATTGATTTAGTGATGAGGCATGAATGAAAACAAGTCTTGTACACAGAAACAACACATGATAAGCCATGTGTACATTAAATGACACATGCTCAATCCTAGTGCATAAAAAATTGCCTCAGTGAGATAATGTAAAATGTTTGTGTTAAAAGACTAATTCATGATGTGAGTGTTCTCCCAGGAAACTTCAGGTACGTATGTGTAGGCTTATTGGAACTGCGTTCAAAGTTGCGATCCTTCTTGAAGTCTGAAAGGACAATGAGATGTCAATTCCCTGCTGATATATTGGGTTTGTAGCAACACAACCATTTGAATGGGAGCTGGTGGATTCAACAGGGCTGAGAAAGAAAAACTCTGTGTTGAGTTTTGCCAGTTAGTTGGAATCAAATGTTTGTTTGCAAGTGGCAATATATTTTGAAATACCATAACTTGCAAAATTTGCTGAAATGCTATTTTGACAAGTGTAGGATAAATATGTTAATGATAACAGTTTTCATTTGAAGGTACCTGGTTCAAAGTTATTTCAATGAATAGAATGATCAGAAACCCAGCACAGGCTGGCAAAGGGCAGGATGAGTGGCTCCTTGGTCCATTAATTTCTTAATCCATTTTACTAATATCTTCACAAAATTTTTACTTTTCAGTGGCTCAAGTGATAGACTTCCTGTTTTAACTGATCAAAATACAGTTTAGAAGAATTGTATAAAGCCTGAGTAGCTCTGCGTTGATAGTAGTTGCAAATAAAGACATGAAAGACTTTAGAAATGCTTTCTGCAGTCATTTACAATGATGATGGGTGGATTGCATGTCCTGTAAGTGCTGTATAAGATTACCAGATTTAAAGTATGATTGTTCTCATAGAATGAAAGTATCTGTTTAATGCCTTTACATGCTTTAGCCCTAATTTTAACGGTTTCATTTTGTTTGGTCTTTGTGTTTTTTTGTTTTTGTATTGTCTTGTTTTGTTGTTGTTTTTTGTGTGTGTGTGTGTGGGGAGGGGGGGATGGGGGGGGACTATATTTAAAAAGAACCCAAATTAATGGAGAATTAAAAACAGCATTTGTACAATGATGTCTACAAATCACAGCAGTCCTACATATACATTTCTTCTATGGTAACCTCTCCCCCACAGGTACAGTCTAACAGCTGCCAAATGTTAAGGAGAAGTTTGAGATGGAGTCCTATAACTTAATCCCCTTAGATTCTTGAAGCTTATCGAGAAGGTGGACACAAATGATTATTCAGAAATGGAAGAAGAACTATTTAATGTTGCTCTATGTTATTTTATTTTTACACCTGAGAGTGCAAAGCATTGTGATATATCTGTTGAGTCTTATTCGCAGAAGGCCTAATCTTCGAAGAATCCAAATAAGGGGAAGAATTTTAAAAATATATATCCTAAAGTTAACCAGCAGCACGTGAAGTGAACTTAAAACTGGCAAGATAAGTCCAACAAATGCACAGCATTCCCGTAGTATGAGCACCAGGTATGGGAATGAGCAGAGGAGTGATGCAGTTCTTGATAAAGGCACACACACAAAAAAGATTTGCACAGGAAATCACTTTGTGTCTTCTACCGTATGTAGATCTGCTCTGCATCTACAAATATATTTAAATAGTTTTAAAACTTACAAACCTGAAGATTAAGTGTGTGGATTACATTGTATTCATGTCAGCTCGAAATTTTTACACAAACAACTTTTCTCGTTTCACAAACAACTACTCCCCATTTTTTCATCATCGCCCCATCTTGTCACCTTTTGCCTCACCTGCCATCTCTTTTGCATTCCCATATACCTAAAGTACTTTTGATTCTGTACCTTTTTTTTACACACCTTTTTTCTCCTTTATTTTTTTCCTCCTCCTTGCCCCTCTTGACTTTTTTTCCTGACTCTGTGGAGTAATTTAGCAGCTAGTGAATCCTGGGCCTAATCTGTCACTACAGACATACCAGCAGTAATACAAGTGATTTCCCACCGGGACCACAGACACATCTAATCACATCCTCAGGGATGTGAGAAGACTGAGGGCTTGGGCAAAGAATAACAGATGGATGAGCAGAAAGGGGGGGCATGAGAATATTAGGTAAATAGCCAGGAATGTATTTAACTATTGTTCAGGTGAATTAATTTGGTACAGCAGTTCTCATGGAGGAAAACGTCATCTTCTCTGAGGAACTGTTTGACTGGTGTAGGTCAGTGGTAACTTTCTAACTGTCGCAGGTAAAACAGAAGCACATGTGGTCATGGTTCACAGATATGTCCCAAAAACCTAATTTCAAACTTTACTCGATATTTTACTTTATTTTGCAGCTCTGTCTACAATAAAGTCTGGATATATCCGAATTACATTTTAAAACAAAACTAACATAAAGAGAAGAGCTCATCTAGCTAAATTCTTCTTTTTTGAGCTATACCAAGTAAAGAGCAGGTTTAAATTTAGGCCAGGGGATTTTAAAAAAATCCAAATTTAATCCAAAAAAATCCAAATTTATATATATATATATATCTATATATAGATCAACAATCATTCAGTTTGGTATATAGACAATTTCTTGATTCAGATATTTTCTAAAACACCTGCAATTATTTTAAAACTACTTTTTACCCACTTATCACAGCAAATATAGCAAAGCCACTCTTTGCCATTGAACACAGGAGCAGCACAAGCATTAGTAGCATCTGTAAACACTATATTGGAGCATCAAAGATGATTCTGAAGCGTGTCTATAAAATGAAGCAGCATAAGCTTTTTTGCTGCTGAATTCAAAAACAAACTCTTGTGACCGAGATTGAACACAGAAAATTTATGCTTTACTATATCCAGTGTTATCACTTACATAAAAGCTTTTGTTTTAATGGAGCCTAGGCAGAAGTTCAACTCAAGAAACTGATTACTCTCCTACATCCACCTGCCACACAGCCAATCAGCTTTGAAACACTCCTCCATGAAAGCCAATCAGCATCCAAAGTTCATCTTAAAGGCCCCAGATCTGCAACGTGTCTGCTGCTTGGTGCACAGGCGGTGGTTGTGCTGTGTGACTTCATTCAGATGACCCCATTTCAACCCCCCCCCCAGCCCCTCCACCACCAATGGACCTAAAACTTCATCAGAGTTTCATTACTCCCGGACTCTTACTGCATTCCGCATCTCTTTTCAACTGATCTGGCATAAGACGGCCATGTTGAGCCTGATTCTGCCAGAGGTTTCTTCCCAATGTGGAGTTTTTCCTCTGGATCTCCCCATAAAACTCAACAGACCGGTCTCACAAACCAGCAATCTACAGACTGACCAACTTCATCTATCTCCACTCCACCACCAGTTTAAGGCCTCAGGGGGAAACAGCCCTATTCTTTACTCCTGTTCATGGATATCTATCAAAATTCAGCGCTATGTTTCCTGCTGGGGTCTGAGCGCCAAAGTAATTGTATCAATAAACTTCTTCTAACTGTCTCATCTCTTCCAGTGAGTTTTTAAGATTTAACTGTTTATAAGAGTCTACCTACAAGACCCTCTTATTTTTCATATTATATAGCAAGACAACTGTACTAAAGAGAAAACCCTTTCTGCCAGGGATCCTTGCTGGAGGAGATGTTAAAGTAAGCTAAATTTTTCCTTGCTTAGATATAGTTTCTTATTCAGGACACTAGTTCCCTCTGTGGGTACAAGTCAAAGCTAACGGTGAAAGTTGTTGTCCTGCTCTATTAACTTAGATATGTCCTTTCATTATTGTTATTATAAATGTGTAATAGCTGTGTACCAATGGGCATTTAGGTCTTTTCCATTTAGCTTCAGCTGTATGGCGAGCTCAGCAACTTTACGACTATACCAACTTGTTTTTCCTAAGTGTCTAGAGGCAAATGCAGTGACTTCTCTGGTTTACTGGAGCTTCTCACCTGAAAGCGCTAAATCTTTTCACCTGTCTCAGTTACTCACAGATGGTCAATCTCACAGAGAAGTTCTTACCACCTGCAGTCAGGTCAGGTGATGTTTACCTCTCTGTGTATAGAGTGTAAATAATTTGCTCTTGTACAGGCTGCTGGACCCCAGTTCATAAGTCATGTGTGGCATAAGCTAATTAAAGCATTCCAGTAAAAGAAACTCATACCGGCTGTGAAGCATGAAGGTAGAATAATGTGGGGTTTGAGGGAAATTTGAAACCATTTGTAATAAAATTTTAAGATTTATGCAAAACATGACTCTTCAACATAATGACAAAAAGCATACAATTAAATAAATGAAATGTCAAAGAATTCAAAAACCTCAACCTGATTTAACTGAAAGGCTGTGGGTGAGCATGTTTGGCTGTCAGTCTCCAAAAAAGGCAGTATTATTAGTGTAATCTATTAATTTTACTGTTTTTTATTAAAAGTAAATTCTTTGTCAGTGAATGTCTTAATAGACATTACTTAAACTAAGTTGCTTCCACTTTATCACTCTACATAAAAATTCATCCAGGTATTAGTGTTGTTTTCAATGAAGAAATTATATCGTTGACTCTTTTTTTTTCCTAACGATAATAAGAACTGACAAGCTAAACAGTTTTACTGATTCCACTGTGAAAAATGCCCTTCTCCATTTCAGGTATGATGTAAACATTATATTAATGTTTTATACTTCTACCAAAGCATGTGGAATATGAGTGCAAGATAAATAGGGCCACTTAGAAATGGTTTCGCTTGACAGAACTCATTTTCCATTTAATAGATTGTTAGGCATAAAACTACAAGTCCTCTGCAAACTTTCTCTTTTTCGTAGGGTATTTCAATTACTAGTGTGAGATAATTCTCTTGTCCAGTCAACTGTGCTATAAAGGATGGGTTCATTTGTCTTCTGATATGCATTGAAATGCACATTTACATGAGTATTATCAGTTCCACATGAGCAAGTGCTGGTGAGCACAACTGTTTCATTGCCCACATATGAGCGTGTCCTGTTAGTATGTCCAGTTACTTTGATTGAAAGGACAGACGACCTCCTGCTGTCAGCTTGCGCACCACATTTAGAAAAAGACTCATGTCCACATTAGGCCCTATGGGTGACAGAGAGGTGTCGGGATGGACCTCCTGTTCATTAAGTGTCTGGACGTGGTGTTGTCAGCTCTACTGACTGATGGGAGAAGGCAGCTGAAGGGCAAGGTACTGGGTAAACCTAGAGAATGTGGAGGTTTTATTACATTTCCTGGTTACTGATCTTGTTGAGAAGAAGAAAAGTTATTTTAAGTTGTAAGATGTGTTTTTCTGTTACCATGAAATTCAGCTAAATCAAGTCCTATTCGAACAATGGAAAAAAAACATAAAGTTATTTGATTCTGATTAGAGGTTTTAAATGCTTATTGTCATTAATCGCACAATATTCTTTCTCTTTTATGATAATTTGATACTTATTTATTCAGGAGAAATGATTTTGCCTCATACAGTTTCATTGATTCTAACAGCAATTATTGGGAACATAGAGTTTTCTTTTGTCTATGTGACAGTTATTTCAGAGTGTTTGCTGGAGGCAAAACAAACCAACAACTAAAGGCAGCCAGTGTATGTAAACATTACAGGGTCGGCTACGCAAGGATCTTGAATTAGCATATTGTTCTGTTGTTGGTTGCCAGAATCGACAGAGTACAGACAATTAAAAGTTTCATCCCATATCTGCTGCCACTCCCAGACAAAAAAAAATACTATGGTAAGTAGAGTTCTAGACAGCACTGGTTTTAGGCAATACAGTGAGTGGACAGAAACAATCATTGAACATCCTCTTAAATGCAGTGCACACTTCTTAAAATATGGTAAGCTTATGTAACGTTACCAACCCAGCTATGCAGGTGCAGTTTGCCATCAAGATTTAGCTGTTTCCTCTGTTTACAATGTCCCAAGCCAGCAACAGCCAGCAACATTTTCTGGCCTTGGCACAGCAAGATAGAACTTTGGATCACCCTCAGTTTTCCACTCATCTAGGTATAGATTTCACACAATTCAGCTAGAGGTAATCTTTTCAGATTGTCTATGTATCTATTGTGTCTGTGTGTATAGATTGACCAGTCTGGTTCCGTTTACTTCTATGAATAAACATCCTGGCTTTACAGGTAAAAACCCCTCAGCTACATATTCTGATAATATATGATTTCCTACAGCTGTAATGTTTGTTTTTTTAAGTAAACAAAACTTGCTAGATTCCTTGGTAGAGCGTGCAGGGGGAATCTTTCCCCTCCGGCAAAGGTCCACCCACAGATGTGAATAAAACTGTAGACCAAAACATGTTGTGTATCAAGCCAGGCCTCTGTCTACCTCGCCTTTGGCTGCAATTGTGGACCAGTACCCTCCCTTCTCCCATGCGGCTTATATGTGATCTCAAAATAATTACAGAGGAAATAAGAATTATTCTTTTTTTTCTTTATTTATCTTTATTTTCATTTTTCTTTGCTTTAAGTTAAAAATCAACCCAACTGTAATTAATTCTATTCAACAATAAAGACTTGTTTTTGTGTCAGGCAACCCTGGGGTCTGTTTAACAAAAAGAGTTTACTCAACCTCTGTTTCTGTTATGGTAGTAACATTCTCCCCAGACCTAAACTGGGCGGGAGCAGGTTTTATTCAGTAAAGTCAGGCTGTATAAGAATATTCGCCTTTATCATTATACAGTGGTTATGCCATTTTAGATGAATGTCTGAATGTCTAGCGTAGGCTTCCCAAATCTTGGTCCTCGAGGGACGCTGCTCTGCAGGTTTTGGAGGTTTCCTTGCTACAGCACAGTTGATTTTAATTGAAAGCTGATTAAAAAGGATTTTGCTCTACTGCAATCATTATAATCAGCTGCTATGCTAAAGAAGGGAAACCTCTAAAACCTGCAGGACAGCGGCCCTCGAGGACCAAGTTTATATATATATGTAGGTAAATGTAATGCAAAATAAATCCATCTTTTAAGAAAATAAAATAAATAAATAAATAAATCCATCTTCCCAAATGGCCTTAAAAAAGCCCAGATTTGAACCCTATCGAATTCATTTTTTTCTTCTTTTACACAAAACCAACCAGTTCAGATGAGTTTTGCAGATTTTGCCAAGGGCAGTAAACAAATATTCTGCCAGAATTATCAATATCTCATCAGTGATTTCAAAGCTAGTCGGATCAAGGCCTGTTTTTCTATATTTAATTTAACAGAATATTAAAGATGGTATTTTTGAGAATGCTTGTTAAATTTTCACTCTAAATCTCAGATTATAAAATAAACCTTTATCCTACGTCATTAATGTCTGAAAAAGTAAGTTGTTGGAGGCCAAATCAATATGATATTCATGTCCAAGATAAATACATGTAAATTTTAGAGAGAAAAAAAACAAGCAGAGGACAGCTTCTTGCAATATTTTCACTTTTTAAGATGACTTTTAGTTTTGGCTGCCAGAAACTTTTTACATAGGAGATTGCATACTGAAGACTGAATTCTGGGTTGCAGGCTTATGCATTTTTTATTAACAGTTTTTTTGCTCTGTGTCAACGATGAAAACAAAGCTATCAGTTGCTCTCCAACTGGTGGTGTAATCACCCAGAGGGAGGGAGAAGTATGAAAGTCAAGCGTATTAACTGAAAGGGGAACACCGTTTTTTTTTGCATTGGGCCCTTAATTTTACGTTATTACATCATGTTCTACTAATCCATATTAGTTTTGTGTCTTGGAGCTGCTCTGAAGGTATTTGGTTTTGTTATATCCAAGTAAGGTCTTCCTATGGAGCAGCATCTCAGCGGACAGGATGAATGAATGGTAGCCGATGCGCATGTTCTGTTCTCAGCAGTGTTTATCAAGCATGTCAGGGGAAGCTTTTCTGTCAGTCAGATCAAGTCTGAAGACAGTGAGTCAAAGGAGATGTATTTACTACCTGATTAGCTACATGTGATTTTGAAACAACCTTAATTAGATGCAAAATTTTCAAGGAAAACTTATTTTTTTATACTTACACATATTCATCCTCCTGTCACTACAGCACAGCAAAGATCTAATAATGCAAACTTAACTTGCCTCATCTGCTAAGTTTTACGACGTAGTAAACTGAACAAAATGTTAGCTTAAGGACTATTCTAGAGAACACTTTTCTTACTACATTTTAAATAATTACAAAAAAGTTTGAAAAACAAAAGAAAGAAACAAGGGCTGATTAAGTATATTTCAAACCATAATATACTAAACTTTGACTCCAAGCTAGATCTAATGCTGCTATCATATCTTTCTAATCTTGCTATGTGTGTTAGTGTTTTGAAAAAATTGTAGACAGTAGATAATTAAGGCAATTTCTCAGAACATCAAGTCCTGCCAGGTCATTATAGAAAAGGGACAAGCCAGGGCCGGCACTGGAGAGGTGCTAGTAAGATGACTGGAGCAGTGGAGGCAAGATTTAAAGCTCTGCAAAAGAGCTGTAGAGAAGTAAATGAGGTATGTATCCAAAAAAATATTTTAGTATATGCCTACATAGTATAATAAAAGAATATTAATAGAATACTTTATTGTCATTACATTGTCCCAAGTAAAAAGCAACAAAATGAAATCTGCATTTAACCCTTCCCTTTAGGGAGCAGTGGGCTGTAATTGTGCGGCGCCCAGGGAGCAGTGTGGGGGTAAAGGGTCTTGCTCAGGGACCCAGAGTGGCAGTCTTTGAGAGTAGGGCTTGGACTCAGAACTTGTTTAATATTTTTGCATTTCTGTCACTAAATCCCTATAATTATTACACAACAGAGCTTTAAAAAGTATGGATGCAGTGGAATGAAGGGTGTTGAATAGTGTAAAAATGCTTCAAGATGGAGCATGTGAAATGTCAGTGCTCTAAACCTCCTCCCAAATGGTCACATATTTAGACGTTCAATTGTTTAGGAGAAATCTAAAATGTAATAATTTAAAGTACTCGGCATAAATAATAATCTGATAAGGTTCAGGATAGAGGAGTTGTAATATTAAAGGGTTGTAATAATGTTTTGTTTTTTCACCATTTTATATATTATTGATAAAAATTAGGCTCCATTTACTGCACAGTGCTACTATCCTTTTAGCTTAGCTAGTATACTAGCCTGTCTGCAGAGCTCATAATCCCAATGACCTGATTGCACTAATGAGGTTTTGTATAGAGCAGGCATCCCCAAACTCTGTCCTCAAGGCCCCCTGTCCTGCAGGTTTTAGAGGTTTCCTTGCTCCACCACAGCTGATTTTCATTGAAAGCTGATTAACAGGCTTTTGGTCTACTGTAATCATTATAATCATCTGTGCTGAAGCAGAGAAACCACTAAAACCTGCAAGACAGGGGGCCTTGAGGACCGAGTTTGGGGATGCCTGGTATAGAGGACCATCCATCCATCCATCCATCCATCAATCCATTTTTCTGTCACGCTTATCCCTGCTGGGGTTGCAAGGGGTGCTGTAGCTTATCTGCAGCTGTCAATGAGCGAAAGGTGGGGTACACCCTGCACAGGTCGCCAGTCCAACACCTAAGGAGAATTAAGAGAGGCAATTGAACCGAACAGTTCTGTTTTTGGACTGTGAGAGGAAACCGAAGTACCCAGAGAGAACCCACACATGCACAGGGAAAACACGCAAACTCCATGCAGAAAGGCCAGGCAGGTAATCGAACCCGGATCCTTCTTGCTGAAAGGCAGCAGAGAAACCGACTGCATCACTGTTTAGTCCTATAGAGGACCAAATATGCCATAATAAGTACCTCTGTATTGATGTAAAAATAGCGTTTCAATTACCAGAAGTCCTTAGACTATAATGTTTAACTTTTTAAAGAGCTATTACAATTCTGTGAAAATATGGAAATCATTCAGTTTATAATTCTCTACTTTTAACTTATTCATAATGTAAAGTTACAGTGACTACTAATTCATTCCTCCAGTATTTTCATTAGTCAGAGTGTTCTAATACATTTCATGTTTCTGTAGTTGTTCTATAAGAGTAATAAATTGGAAGCTCATAGTGAGGATGGAAAATATAGCTGAGAATCTTCTGGAAGCTAGAAGCCAAAGGTTACAAGCCATTTCTTAATAAAGTAATGTCTGTTCTGATTTAGGAGAAGTTAGTAGGACAGACAAAACATCACCTGAAGGAAGGAAGGAAGGAAGGAAGGAAGGAAGGAAGGAAGGAAGGAAGGAAGGAACAACATCTTCAAAACACTATTAAGTAAATGAAGCTCTGGCATTATTTAACACAGAATAAAGCTGAAGGAGCATGGCACAAGTTTCAGAATTTAACACAAGTTTGCTCCCTTTGGCGACAAGCTAAAAAGACAGCAGTGGTGTGCACACACAGTACTTGGGAGAAGAGGAAAAGCAAGCACTAAAATACCAAGAGCTTTTGCTTTAAGCTGTAATGTCTCCTGTGGTAAGAAAACAATATTGAAATAGTTTTGAATGAAAGTACTTGACATTTAAGTCAATAGTCAAATTAATGTTTCAGGGCAAAAACGGTATAGGTAGTTGAAATTTTCCCAATATTTACTCTTTTCTCATTCTGCTGCTGGAAGCAAGAAATCATAACATCACATGACCGCGTTGAGTTTCAAATTCAAATAATCTGGGCGTTTCTGCCTGTGAACGCTATCAGAAATGCAGCTTACCCCGTAGGTTTTATGAGAATCAAGGTAATTATCCCTGTTTACAATTTGAATCAGAGCCAGGGAAAGTAAGCTTAAATAAAGTTATAAAGTGGAACCCAGCTATCTCACTGTGTGGTGTGTAGGCTGCAGCACCGCAGACTGGAAGAATATGAGGAGAGTAGTGAGAAATGCAGAGAAGATCCTCGGGCTCCTCTTCCCTCCATAAAAGACATTTAATCTCAGCTCTGGGTGTGCCGAGCCTGTAACATTATGAATGACTTCTCACACCCACACCATGGACTGTTCTCCCTGCTGCCCTCTGGGAAGAGGCTTTGCAGCATTCAATGCAGATCGAGCAGATACAGAAAACAGCTTCTTCCTCGCTGCCATCACACAGCTGAATGTTGAAAAAAATCTAAATCATGTCACAGACTCTCCATCTAACTGACCATATCAATGCGTTTTTTGCACCATGTTTTTTTTTTCTCCACAATGTTTACATTTGATCACTGCTGCACTTATTTCCGCCCTAGGGCAAAAAAGGTTTGCCCAGTAACTCTTTTTAAAAGTTGTACATGCGCAGTAGCGCCTCTTTAATACAGTAGTATTAGTTAGTCCTCCACATCTTCTCAGTGATGTGCAAAAGCTTGGAATCCTGAGGTTCTAAGTTTGAGCCCCACTCCCACAGATTGCTACTCTGGGTCCCTGAGCAAAACATCCTTAACCCCAAACTGCTCTAGGGGTGCGGCACAATGGCAGCCCACTGTTGCCTAAGGGGATGGGTTAAATGCAGAGTTAATTTTGGTGCTCTGCACCTGTGAGAGTGTAATGACAAAAAAATGGAGGGGAAAAAAGAAAAAAAAAGTAATTACTGTGCCACACAAACACTCAAAACTTCAAAAAATGTTCTCTGAACCTCCCCGCATGTGTCTGCATGGCTCATGGCAAACATGGCTTATGGCATTCTTTCAACATTGGTGTTACTCCGCCCAGGCTTTATGCTTCAGCATGAATTTTCAAACTCAGTTATTTATTTGAAGAGGATATAATAACTGTTTTAGAGAGGATAAGGTCGGAAATGTCAGCTAAACACTTTGTTCTTAAGACACTGTGGGTGGTGTAGGCCTACTCCAAGGTCACAAAGGAAACTATTGGACATACATCAAATGCTCCCTCTACTCACACATAGACACCCCCCCCCCCCCCCCCCCCCCCCCCCCCCCCCCCCCCCCTCCAGGGACAGGAAGGCAGGGGAATCACACTGGATGAAAATGAGCAATAGAGGGCTGTTGAAGTAGTTGATGAAAGCCAAAAGTTTAAAAGGCTCCATTGATTTTCTGATGCAGGCGACTGGCCAGTAAAGATCAAAGTAATAAACTTTAATTTATGTTACAAAAATATTCCTACATTTATATACATTCCATGAGGATGCTTAGCTTTCAAACGCATTTATAATACAAGGATTTTTTTTAAGAAGAAATGCAGTTAAAAATTAGTCTTCCACATCATACCCCTTTGTTCTCTCCTTTTCAAACAGTATTTATCCTTAATTTCACTAAACTTTTTTTCTTTTTTATCGAATTTCAGGTACAGTCCTCTGACTTATGATAAAGACATCTACACAAGCTTCAAATTCTCTTATTCATTGGCACAGTATACTGTAATTAAAAAAGCTTAATTACAATTTTTTTCAGGTTTTTTTGTCGTCATTACACTGTCACTGACCGGGGAGCAGTGTTGGGTTAAGGGTCTTGCTCAGGAAGCCAGAGTGGAGGCTGTGGGGATTGAACCGGGTACTTGGAACCTTCTCTGAGAACAAGCACGCTGTTCTAACCACCAGGCCAACACTCCCGCTCAACTTAAAATTGAGATTAAGACAACCTTTGATGTGATATGTAAGGTGCATTACCACCTGCTGAGAGAGCATCATGCTGACCGAGGGAGGGTAGACATATAGCCAAGCAGGGTTTATAGCTGACCTGTAAAAGCAACTAAATCAGTGCACTTTCCTCCTTATGTCTGTCCTTTAGGAAATGGGATGATTATTTACAACAGGGAGTATGCAGCATGTACAGTAGACTATGGCTGCGTCTCAATTCGCAGGCTGCGTACTTGGGAGGACGCATTTTGAGGCCGGTGACGTCACAACGCTGCGCGGAGGCCGTCCCATTTGGCAAAAATTCTGAGGACACTTAAAATGCAGCCTTAAAATGCGTCCTCCTTTTCCCCAAATTCTGAGGATGCATCGCTACCGTCCTTAGTGGCCTCGCCTCCCACTAGATTTCCCGAGGTGCTTTGCGCGCTCTTTTTTTTTTTTTTTTTTTTTAGTAGTTGAAGAAGAAGAAGAAGAAAGTCGGATTTTCTTCAAATTACGGGCAACCGAAAGCAGCAGCAGCGCCGACAGTAGAGCGGAGAACACCTTTAAATGTAAGTAGTTTTTTTTTTTTTTTTTTTTTTAATGAACATCTATTAAAATACATGACGGTAACGGAGCTACCGGATTGTGTAGGAGCAGCTAAAGCTAAAGCTTAGAGCTAACCTGTTGATACGTGATGTTCATCAACAATTAAAAGCCTTCATACAAATGTCACTATTTTTTATTTTAACCTACATCTTACTGTACTGATAGCCGTATCCCTCACTAATCGGATCTATTTATTCTCAAACAGTTTATTACAAAGGATTAGAACTGTTAAAGCTTAATGCAGCTGAAGAAATAACATTAGTCCAGCTGTACTAGGCTGTCAATGCTGCAAACGTTTTGTTTTAATACTCAATAATGTATAGTTAATTTACAGTACAGTATAATAAGGTTTAAAGTATAATTCACTTGAAAAACAATACCGGTGTAATTATACAGAACAGTTATTTTGCCTGTTAACATAACAGAAATATGCTTTACATGTCATTTGTTCCAGGGAGCAGACAGAGGAGTGGATAAAATGACCACCTTATCATCGGGGCAAAAGATACTGCTGCAGTCGGATGGAGGGAAGAGTTGAGGCAGAATTCCATCTACATGTTGCATTTCTATGTAAAAGTCACACAAGTTAAAAGAAGTCCTGTTCAAACACCAACGTACAAATATAATCTTTTGATCACAACAAATGATGCTCAGATGCCACTTTTTGTAAATCTCATATTTGTGATAGAAGTGATCCTTGTGTGGGACAACTTAAAAAAAAATACAAAGTATGTTCAGGTTTGGATAATGTAATGAAACACACATACAGTACATATATATATATATATATGTGTTTGTAGGGAAATTACATCTTACATTTATTATATTCATGTTAATTTACACTTTGAGTAAGCTTAAAAAAGTAATCTCCAGGTTACCATTCCAAAGTCTTTTTCTGTAGAATTTCATTAATCCATCCAAATCATGAAACCTTCCTTTTTTCTAGCATCTGTTGATACAAATAGTTTTCCTCCACTTTAGGAATGCAAAGATCCAGGGACAGGGGAGGGGGTCAGTGGGAATCCTACTGCTGCCACCTGGCCCTGGTTTGTCCTCATGGATGAGGTATTAGGACTGAGGCCCTCTGTTGCCCCACCTGTCCTAATTGCCTCCATCGCTGAGGACACAGCAGGGCCAGGTGCTGCAGAGGCTGGGCAGCATCGGGGTGAAGATGAGGAAGAGAATGAGGATGAGAGAGGAGGGAAAGGAGGAAGAGGAGAAGGAGTGATGAGTTGGTGGATTTAATCAGAGAGGATATCAGATGGCAGAGGGAGGCAGGAAAGGCTGGACAGATTATTTCATTTATTGGAGAGGATGGTGGACAGTTGTTATTATTTTTTTGTTGAGGTTCTGTGTTGCTGTTATTATTAAATTAAATTATTAAATTGTTTATAAAAGTTATTAAAAAAGAACGTGAGAAAAAACAAGAAGTCTTAGAAGAACAGATTAAGAAACTGGAGACCAAACATAAACGAACAAATGAAGAAAATGTATTACAGGAACTTAGAAAATGTAGACAGGATTTGAATGAGTTACTAACTTATAAAGCAGAGGGCACTTTACGTTTTGCAAACCAAAAATACTATGAACAGGGAAATAAAGCAAGCAGACTATTAGCATTTCAATTAAGAAAATCACAGGCAAGTCGAACCGTTCAAAAAATTACGTGCCCAATATCTAAAAAACTAGTATTGCATCCCAAAGAAATTGCAAATGCATTTTCAAAATATTATAGACAACTATATAATTCGGAGACCAATCCTAACAAATTAAATATAATTAGGCAATTTTTGCAACGAATTACTCTGAATAAACTTGACGAGGAGGAAGCTAAATCATTAGTGGGGACAATTACCGAAGAAGAGATAAAACTTGTTATAGGAAAGCTTAAGAATAATAAATCACCAGGGGCAGACGGATTCCCAGGAGAATTCTATAAATGCTTTCAGACTGAGCTTATCCCACTCTTATGCAGAGTATTTAATCATGCTCTGGGCCACAAAGACCCACCTAAAACATGGACAGAAGCAATTATCTCGGTTATACACAAAGAAGGTAAAGACCCCACACAATGCGCCTCTTATAGACCAATAAGTCTGCTGTGCAATGACGTTAAAATTTTAAGTGCCATCTTGTCCAAAAGACTACAAAAGATTATTAATAAACTTATCAATCCTGATCAGTCAGGCTTTATACCCAATAGACTCGGAATAAATAATATCAGACGTACTCTAAATATAATTTCAATTGGCCAACAAAGCCCTTATACATCCATGCTTCTTGGCCTAGATGCCGAGAAGGCATTCGATCGGGTGGACTGGTTATTTCTGAAGCAGGTCCTATTGAGGATGGGCTTTAATGAAAACTTTATCAGTTGGTTTGAGGTGCTGTACTCCAGTCCAACCTCTAGAGTGCGCACTAATGGTTATATGTCACATAGTTTTCCCTTGAAAAGAGGAACTCATCAGGGTTGCTGCCTTTCACCAATCCTGTTTGCTATCAGTATAGAACCTTTAGCAGAATTAATAAGAACAGATACATCAATTCTAGGCATACCGGATAAAATCAGGACTCACAAAATATCTCTGTATGCTGATGATGTTATTCTCTATATCAGAGACCCAATAACTTATATACCAAATATTTTAAAATGCCTGAAGGACTTCGGTGCGGTCTCAGGATGCAAAGTAAATGAATCAAAATCAGAGGCCATGATGCTGAGTGGCTCCTGGCCCTCAGAACTATCCAAATTAGTGAATTTCAACTGGACACCTAACGGATTTCGATATCTGGGAATCAATATTACTACGGATGTTTCCAAATTGTATACGGCAAACTTTGGGAAGCTATTGGACCAAATTCAAAAAGACTTAGATAGATGGGACATTTTACCGCTTTCCTTTTTTGGAAGGATTGAAACAATCAGAATGAATATTCTCCCTAGATTGCTGTATCTGTTTATGGCCCTTCCTGTTTGGATTCCAACAACAAAATTAAATAAAATGCAAAAAATGATTTCTACATTTATTTGGCAGAAGAGAAAGGCCAGAATAAAACTTACTCAATTGACTATTGGTAAACCTTATGGAGGTCTTAATGTACCAAACTTAAAATTATATTACTGGGCAGCACAATTACATGCAAGTGTAGGCTGGCTAACACAAAATAAAGAAATAACATGTCTGACATTGGAAGAGAGCGCAAGCCCTAAATTTTCTCTACAGGCCCTGGAATTCTGCTCGACTGAAATCTGGAATAAGTACAAAATTACAAATATATGGATGAAAACCACTCAAAGGACTTTAAACATGATTAGAAAGAATATGAAAGCTCCCCAATCTATTTCCAGAGCCTCAAGAATTTTGGATAAAATAGACTTTAAACCAGGACAACAAGATCCAGGATTTCGAACCTGGCAAAACAAAAATTTAATTTTTATTGATGACTTGTTTGAAGGGGAGGTTCTGAAGTCTTTTAACCAGATTAAGGAGAAGTACAGCTTGAACACCCCTGATTTTTATAGGTATTTACAACTGAGAAGCTACCTGATGTCCCACAATGAATGGCCCCTTCTTCAGTCAGGACCTACGGATTTAGAATTATTCTTTATAAAGATCACCAAAGAAAAAAAATCTAAGAATACTGTGTCGAATCTATACAAATGCTTACAGTCATGTCTGTCGAGGGCAGCTCCTGGGATAAAAGAAAGATGGGAACTGGAAATGAATGATGTGATTGAAGATGAAGAGCGGGAGCAAGTGTGTATAACTGGACATAAACTGACTAATAGTCCAACATGGAAAGAATTTTATTGGAAAATAATTGTCAGATATTTCAAAACTCTGTACATTATTTCCAAATTTGATCAAACTAAATCAAACTTGTGCTGGAGACAGTGCAGACTAGTTGGAGATCAGACTCATGTCTTTTGGGATTGCCCAAAGATTAAGAAATTCTGGGAAGGAATTGGAGAGGAAATTTCAAATATCTTGCATGCTGATATTGATTGGAATCCCCGGATCTTTGTTCTGGGAATTCCACCAAATAATTTAAGTAAAGAAGAACAATACTTATTTGGTATCCTTGTTCTCGTAGCCAAAAAAATGATAACAATATGCTGGTATAAACCTTCACCCCCTACTGTAAATCAATCGAAAGAGAAACTAGTGAATGTTTATACGATGGAGAAAATAACAGCAAAATTAAACTTGTCCACTGGTTTATTTGAGAAAAGATGGAACCCTTAGAAGACATATTTCCAGTTAATGTGGCAGTAGGATAAGCGTAAACACACATTTCTGTTATGATAATAATAAAAATGACTCGAGAGGGATCTTTCCTTTGTTTGATCCTCCAAGTTAATAAAAAAAATAAATAATAATAATATATATATATATATATATATATATCTTCAGCTCGCCGACCTGTTTGGTTGTTGTTACCCAATGTTTTGTATGGTTGTATTGAAATTGTTGTTTCTGGCTTATTGTATGAATCATTGATTTTGAATACTGATCTGATAAAATAAAGTCTTTGTTCAAAAAAAAAAAGT
This sequence comes from Cyprinodon diabolis, assembly GCA_030533445.1. Taxonomy (NCBI): domain Eukaryota; kingdom Metazoa; phylum Chordata; class Actinopteri; order Cyprinodontiformes; family Cyprinodontidae; genus Cyprinodon; species Cyprinodon diabolis. Next base: position 8,012,718 of record CM060067.1, on the reverse strand, counting down.
TATTGTTGTCGGTGTGTTCTTAAAGTCTTTTAACCTTTTTACATTATCTGTTTCATCACTTCTTTATAATTTAAGTAAACTTAGAACAACTTCTCAGTGACATCAGTTTATTTTTAGAGAAGCAAGTATTTAACAATAAATTATTAAAAACATTTTTAACTATTGACATTAGATTTTAAAATTAACTACTACAACTATTTACAGAAAATAGAAAAAAAATATTACTAGAGAACATATATATATACATACAATTGTGACTGAGCAGGAGTCCCTGGTGGTGCTGCTGGACTGGATGCGGTGCCACACAGATGACCTTGGAGTCTTCTGACTGTGAGTGGGACATCATCTGGGGGGTGGGAGTGCCTCTCTCCACTGTTCACCACATCGTCCATCAGGGTTTGCAGGGCTGACCCATTCGACGGCTGCCATGTTACTAAAAAAGTTTAAAAAGACGCAGAAAAGAATGACTTAACTAAAACTGTTTTCATAACCCTGAAATGAGAACAGCTAAAATGTGATTCTACTTGCCATCTAAATGTAATGGTGGTCGAGTAGACCCTCCTTCAGGGGCAGACACCTCGGCAGACAGCTGGTCCCTCCATGGAGCACCACTGACTGCCTCCAACACGTTCTCCCCTCCTCATCCTCTGGGGCCGTGATGTCACCGGCTCCCAGGCAGATGTTGTGCAGGACAGCACATGCTGTTATGACCTGTAGGAAAAAAAGACAAAAATATTTACTTTTATTCAGTCATCTATCTTTTTTTCATTATCTTTATTACATAATTTATTAGAAATTAAATTTTACTTCATCTAGATCCACTATTTAACTTATTTTTTTCGTTTTTATATTCTGATTTTTTTTCCTGTATTATGTTTATATATATATATATATATATATAAAATTGCAAATAAAATCAGGCAGTAAGGGGATATTACAATTTAGACAAAAAACGATTTATTTCTCAACAGTTTGGCTTCTCAACACAACATTAGTGATAGTGAAAGTAGTGATTTAAGTCAGTTATTTACAGGGTTTGTACACATTTAACTATTCAATTCAAATTACTAAAGTTACAAAAAAATAAATTACAAACTTACAAACAAATATAAAATGTGATACTTAAACATATTCATCAATCTGCTGACAAGCGTTTATTTAATAACTGGTATATTCTGATCATTAGCAGGCCCCTGTGGGTTAGAATAATAGCAGGTAGATCTTACCTCTCCACTGCGCTCTGCCAGCCTGAGAAAAATCCGTCACCGGTTTTGCTGCCGCCGAAGCCGTCAAAGCGACTCTCATCCTCCAATAACAAGTAAATAAAAAAAAAATAAAAATGTCCATATCTATTTTTTTGTTGTTTCTTTCCGTATTTCTCGAGCTGTCGGATTTTGTTTCGCGCTGTTTTTGGGGTAAACGTGATGACGTCGTGTCGCAACCAGGAAGTGCTCCAAAGGCTAGACCGTCCCATTTACCAGCGGCTGAGGATCCTCCGGAGCAGCCTACCAAGTCTGGGTCCTCCGGAGGCTAGGTAGGCTGTGTCCTCGGAAGTACGCAGCCTGCGAATTGAGACGCAGCTTATATTTATACTGAAAACAGAGCCTGGGTTGCTGGTTGCACAGTATGATTGGTGTTGCTTTCCTTGACAAGAAGTAAAACTGTAAACTAAAACACACAATTTAAAGTGGAAGTAGTTAGTTATGTCAGACTCAAGCTGCAGACTACTGAATAGACACAACTGACCCAGGACAGGTGTCAGCAGTCCTTTCAGTCCAAAAATACTTTTTGTCCTGTCAGGTTAACATATCAAAACATTACAGTTGAGATCGGCCCAGTCTTCATGTTGCCATTTTTGGAAGATCCTATAAATAAAAAAAATGGCAGTTCAAGCTGTACCTGTCATGATTATGGGGATGATGTCTGATCTGATTAACTATTTCACTCATTAGCTTACCTCCACCCAATTCTCATTACAGTTCATCTGATCCACCTGTTTCAGCCTGTATTTAAACAGCCTTTAAACCAGTCATCAGTGCCAGATTATTCAAGCCTGTGGTGAGAATTCTCTAGCGTACCTGTGTTTCCTGATTAAATGATCCTGAGCCGTTCTGCCCCTGGACCTCTGAGCTTGCCTGTTCCCATTCTAATCTGTTTGCCTAACCTGTCTTCAGACTCCTGCTTGATTTTTAGGATTTGCCTAAAGGTTCATTAGTTGATGCTTCATCCATTGCTCATAATTGAGCAGCACAGACACTTTGACAACCCTCATATTAAAACTATAATAATAATCAGAAAACTGCAATGGGTGCAATATTGTAAAAATAAAGTTTTTTGTTACAGAAGTATGTCATTACTTTTAAGTTATTAAAATGATTTACACCAAAAACAATCCTTCAAATATGTTGACTTTCTGCAACTTTCTTTTCTGAGACTCTATGAGATCCTTTGTAGTTAGATGAAGTTCAGAAGTTCATTCTTCCAGCAGCAGTCACTGTGTTTCTCCTGTGTGAGAAAGAGTCATTACTGATCAAACAACGAATTATTAAATTTCAAGTGGATGAGTGTTTGGGTGTTCTTTATTTAATTTCAAAAAATAGGGCTTATTTCACAGCGTCTGGTTTAAGGCAGTTTCTTTGTTGACTTACCTAGACAGTTTAAACTGTAAATTGTAAACTTAAGAAATTTCCTTGAGATAGATGAATAGGGTAAATAATTTTTAAAAATGTCATTCTTAGGCTGGTGTCTGTCTATAGTGTATAATTTCTCATGTATGGTTCTGTAATGCTAAGTATTGATAGTGTGTCATTACTGTTGACATTTTCAAACAACAAACAAACACTTCACCTGAAACACAAACTATGTCCAGTGACACAAAGTAAGTACTAATGTTGAAATTGCCATCAGTTAGTGTGCAAACACACTTTTTTAAACCTTGTTTTGAGCAGTAATTTCAGAGTAGGCCTAATGGGAGAGGTATTTTCTTTTGCTGGCTCCATTCTTCTCTCAGATAATTCTGTTATGATATTCTCAGATGCTATCTCTGCTGATGCATGAACAAACTGCCAACAGGAAACTAAGGAGCAGAATGTTTCATTGTGGTTTTATTTTGAAATCCAATTCGCGAAATGAAGCAGTGATGTGATACCACTAATGTGAGGCACATGGTTTTCCACAAGATGACACAAGCATCGAAGCGGGGCTTCATTAAACATGCCCCATTTCAATTGCTCATGCCTCAGAGCCTGGCTTCAGATGTCCCATCACTATCTGGAACTGTTTCCCAACACCATTCTGGATTTTCCCTCCTGATCGATTTTACCTGTTGACTGAACCTGGATCTGTTTCCTGACGTAGAGATTTCACTTTGGAACCTCTTCGGACTTCTGACCTCCTGGTTCTGACGACTGAGCATGTCTTTTAAACACTGGCTTTGGCTTCGCTCTCACGATTATCCTGCCTTCCTTCGTCTGCTTGATTCTGATCTCCTGCCTGTCCTCCGACCTCCGGGACATCAGTGTCTGGGACTCTCTAAGCGGTGCCCTTCGAGTCTTGTCTGCAGCCGACCAGCTGGAACCAACTTCATCCTCTAGGCTTGGACTGAACGATAAGACCAGGTAAGTAACTCACACGTTTGTTATCATCCTCTGCCAGATAGACCTGGTCACTAACCTGCTGTCTCCTCCTGCCTTAGACACCAAAGCTGTTAACTGCTGTTCCGTTTCTAATAAAAGTTTTGAGAAATGTGTCTGTCAGCCTACTATACTGGGTCCAGTTTTTCTGAGCCTGACACTTTAGCACAGATACAGTGGGGCAAAAAAGTATTTAGTCAGTCACCAATAGTGCAAGTTCTCCCACTTAAAAAGATGAGAGAGGCCGGTAATTTTCATCATAGATATACCTCAACTATGAGAGACAAAATGAGAAAAAAAAAATCCAGAAAATCACATCACCGAGTATAAATCAGACTTTAATTGCAGATGGGATAATTTCCTGATCAGACTTAAATCAATCCAATGAAAAATGAAAAAAAAATGTTTTTTTTGTTTAACACATGTATAAATATAATATTGTATCAATAAGCATAATGAATTGGCTCATCTTAATCATACTTCCATTATGTAATCAGAATCAATAAATTAATTGATCCATTGAGCTGTTTATCTTAGAGAACAACTAGAGACCATGAGAAATGGTACTGAATAAAACAGACTGGATCTTGGCTCCTTGCACACAAGCTGACTGTTTTTTATTTGGTTGGAGGGAGAATGTGGTCAGTGAAGCCTCGATGTGATTGAGGCAAAAAGTCATTTTACCCTAGTCAGGAAATTATCAGGTAGGGGAAAGATGAGGTAGATGGAAAGGAACAACTTTGGAAAAAATAAGGGCTGGCAAACAAGTTGAACCTGAAAGAAAATAGACTTTGTAGATATCCTCTGAAACTAACAGACATGAAAATACTACCACACCAAGGTTCAGACATCTGAAAAAATCAAAAAAAAATCCTATGGGCACAGAAGGTGGATGATTATAACCTTTCGCTAAGCTCATCATGATGTTCCCATCATTACAAAAATAATCTGAATAACCAAAGAAAATAAACAATAGATTTCAGAGGCTTTCACAGATATCCAAAATGGGTTACAAAAAGCATTTAACTTCACTTTGGGATCAGTGTTGTTTTTATGAATTGAATTAAGTACTTGGACTTAATTTAAATAGAGATAAAGTATCATTATTCCAAATATCAGGAGGGAGTGAATTTTAAAGTTTTTAGAGCAAGGCTGGAGAAAGCTCTGCTGCCCATGGTGATGAGGCAGACAGGACGCTCAATAATGTGAATATATCGAGGTTTCCAAGGCAAGAGCGGTGGATTTATTTATTATTCCTATGCAAACTGCGTGGGCAAGAGTACTGAAGGGGCTAGCGGTAAATTCCATGCAGTGAGAGTAGAACGGTGACCGCTCTCACCAAGTAGTGTTGGGCAATGGGAGGGGAGCCGTGAAGGCTGCAGTAGAAAAATCTGAACCAATCTGGGGTGTTTGTGGTTTTGAGGTAGGTTGTCAGTGAAAGCTTTTTTCAGTCGATTGACTATTTTGAAACATTAATGGAAATAATATTGACATACTATGATGAAATAGGAATATCTTTTAAGAGGTTTTTAGGCTGCTTTTAAAAAAGCCATTTTAATTTAGCCTTAGAAGGACTTTTCATCCTCCTCCCTTACATTCAGCACAGACACCTGTCAGTTGCAGCCCCCTCTCCCTGCACTTTGGTGCACTCTGCACTGTGGGTTTCTCTGATGTATCACTGTCCTCCTTTGATTCTCCAGTTTTAGCCTCTAGAGATCCGCCCCAACCAGCTGCTGCCCTTGACCTGCTCTGGTGCTCTGTCTGCCCGGCAGGCTTGTGTGATGTACCGCTGTCCTTCATTGACACTATGTAGGAGGACTGTTGAATAATTCAACATTTGTTCTCCTACTTTTAGTGCAGACCCCAGCCAGCCACTGCCTCTCCCATGTGCTGATGCTCTCTGCCTGGGTAAACACAAAGAAGTTCCCTCAAATGCGACCATCATGCAGATGCAGCTATTGGAGTCATGGTGGTACTCTTCAAACTAGTTCAGTTTATGGAGAATCAGGTGGACCCATGAACATCAACGCTTCTCCTACTTGATGATATGGTTTGCGGGAGGTGAATGAGAGAGTGCTTCTTAAGGATGACACCCAGAACTTTCACTTAAGACAGGGAGCGAAGGTCAAACTGTCAACTGAAAAGGAGAAACTGTCCGCCTTGGATGAAACTAATTTGGTTCCTACCGGGAGGATCTTTGCTTTGTTGCAATTTAAATTCAGGAATTTAGAGGTAAACTAGGCTTTAAATTCAGTAAGGCAGGATGTGAGGGAAGGTGGAGGGAGTTTGGAGCTATCCTTGCAAGATTAATAGACATTGGTGGGATCAGTATAACAATGAAAATAAACCTTAAGATCTTATCAGAGGGCAGGAATGCAGTAATGTATGACCCACTGCTACAGAAATGACATGACTTCAGTGAATATTTTAGCAATAACAATAATGAACCTTATAAGCCATAAAAAAGCTCTTTCTGTACGAATAAAGATTCAATGACCTCAGGATGTCAGATGCTTGAAACTGAAAATGAAACCAATTCCATAATTATTCATTTCTTTTGTAGACAAAACTCCGACGAAATGAGGTGGCACATAATTAAAAAACCAGGCCAAAAAGATGTCAAGCCATGGTTTTAAATCTTTTAAAGATAACTAAGTAAACAGTCAATGTGGTTTTGAATTTTATTCACTCTTTTTATCTGGTCCAAAACTTGAAATGATGCAGTGTATGACTCACAAGGTCAAATAAGAGAAAATAGACATCTAGTAATATCCTTGTGTCTTTTAAATATAAAAATCAGGTAGTTGCAGATAGTTTCTTTTACTTGCCTGACAATATTTTAAGACTGATCGTTTCCTTTGGGAAACATGGCCAAGAAGGCACTTTAACAATATACAACTGAATGTTTTAGAAAAATGGCTTTACTGTCCAATTCCACAAATACAGACCAAAACCTAATTATAGTGCAATAAAAGAGTACAGTTTAAAAAATACAGTTTGTATTGGATATATTATTTAATGCCTTGATATATTGACAGAGTATTGTCCAGAGAGAGAGAGAGAACCTATTTAAGGAGTTATTTGTCCTTTTCCAACTGTATCTTAGTTTGGATTAATGTGCTGTATCCACAATTTATCAATCTTGTTTTATTTTTATATCCTTTTTATCCTTTTCATTTGTTAAGAAAAGCTTTTACCTTGAAGCTCTCGCCCTCCCATTCTTTACATGAGAAGAGATCACTTGGGACAAACTCTTTAAATAACACTTCATAGTGTATGTGTATTAAATAGCCGTCTCGACAGCTAGGGAAACTGGATGCAGCAAGGCAGGTAAATGTGGAACCAATAATCCAGTCATCAGTGCCAAGATCATGACATTATTACATCATACCCGTCTGCAGATGAGGATACATCCATGGCTCCATCCTTAGCAAAATATGACACTTTGTTCTTAGATGAAAGACACTCACTCCATACCCAAATCTTTGCCACATGCACAATAATGATGACTTTCTGTCCTAACTAACAGTTAGATAATCTACTTGGGACAACATGAGTTCTGACATACAACATGCAGGTGTTATTAGGGTTTAACAGACTAATACATCATCAATAAGAAAAATCCTAACACATTTAACATGATTTCAACCAAGGTTTTACATAAGTTATTTGTGCTTATCGGCCTCCATTTGCAGTAATCTTAGGGGTTTTTTTTGCCTTTTGTACTTTTACCTGGTGCTTTGTAAATTAAACAAACATGCTTACAGTCCATTCAGTTGGTCCCACTCCATAAAATAGAAAAAAAAAGATGAAAGTCTAATATTGCATTTATTCAACATGAAAATGACAATGTCTTATCTGTTAAATGTTATTAAGACATCCTTGGTTATATTTTTTATATTTATATTTTTTCAAAACAAAGCGGAATGTGTATGACGTCATCTGCAAGCTGGAGTTGTGACAGGCAGCCCGGGCCACAGTCGGCTACCCCTTATATTCATTCGGCTAGCTAATCTGAATCGTTCAATTCCATTTCAGGAGCGAGATCATCTGTGGTAGTAGCACTAGACATCTTCCAGGCATGTGAGTAAAACTAGCAGAAGTTCAGCGGACAGAATGAATGAATGGTAGCCGGCGTGCGCGGATGACATCGTACACACGCTTTATTTAAAAAAATATATAAATATAAAAAATATAACCGCGGATATCTGTGGGACAGTGATTCGCCTACATGTTATGAATGCTGGTCGTACCATAAAGAATACATTAGTTTAGTTTGTGCCTTCAACTCGTTGCCCATAAGAAGACGTTACTTGGATTACAAAACCGAATATCTTCAGAACAGTTCCAAATGACACAAAACTAATATGGGTGAGTAAAACATGATGTAACAGCGTAAAATCAAGGGGCCATTGTAAAAAAAAAATGGTGTTCCCCTTTAAGAACCCATATACTAATCCTTCTGTCTTGTAACAACTACTTTTGCACTGTAGAAATAGACTTCCGGAAAAAGAAGACTAATATATAGTGTCTAGTATATACATTTTATTAATTTGGTGATGCTTTCTCCTGTCAGGATCACTGCTTGAGAATGTAGTAGGACTTTTTAGGAAGATTTTTATTTTCTCTAAAGATCTTAATAAGGATTCTATGACTTTTATTGCATATCCTTTAACACACTCAGAGCTTGCCTGTGTAATGTAAGGTCAAGCTGTTTCATTAAGTGCATCATTATACAAGGAAAACCATTTACAACAAAAAAGCCATCCCATTTGTAGGCAACTTCCTAGGGACTGAAGGTTAATTAGGAAAGGTTTAAAAAATTAGGTAAGCAGAACATCCTCCACTGTTTTGGGGGGGAAAAAGGAAAAGAAAATGAATGAAGTGGGAAAAAATAATGCAAAGATTTTGAATGGATTGGAAAACTGAGCAGAAATAACATGGTTTAGAACTACTCCCACCTCTTCAATATTAATACTTGACATTCCTCAGCTAGATTATATGTGGCATTATTAATGTGTGAAGAGATGACATTGTAGAGACTGGGTGATGATGACATTCAGTGTGAAAAACACTTCCTGTGCACACTCTGTTTGACAAAGAGACAGGCTGACAGGGTGACTGCTGTCTGCACTTCACTTTTCCACCTATTTTCATGGAAATTAAAATCTGGCTGGCAGCGCCTCTCAAATGCAGTAATGTAAATGGAGTTCTGCTGTTGATTTCGTGGGAATGAGATAGAGATTGATTGACTTTAGCAAACACTGCAAAGCAAATGAGTTGATGAAACAAAGAGTTAGCGGATTTATTCATAAATTTCCTAATTAAAAAGTTGCAGAGTTAGGTGCTTCTAGGTAATTCAGCCCATCAAATTTGGAGGTGCGCATTCCTTTATGCTTTTTTGTTGATTACTGCATCCTATAATTGCTTAATTTTTGTATAAAAGGGACGCACCTGGCTCTATTGATGTAAGTTTTAAAATAAAACAACTTTGGATTAGAACCAATCCTCTTCTCTGCATAAAATAATCACAATATCTATGTTGTTGAGTCTTTTTTCTCTCTCCCCATTTTAACCCAAAAAATGCATTTACAATAATAATAAATTGATGTAGTGACATTTAACCTACTCAAACACAAGGGCGTAGGTTTGATCTCAACTTTGGCAGGGACACTATTGGTCATAAGTTGAATTGGTCTGATGTCAAAAATATGCCTGCTCCTATTTTTTTTTTTTATGCTTGACATCAGGGTGCATTTGTTTAAAAAGAACACAGCATTTTTTGCTACATTTATACAAATTTTAAAGGACACACACAAGATGCTGTTTATCAATGTTTGAAGCATCAGTTGCTCTGAATACTGTGAAATTGGGACAACTTAACCCTTTGAAAAGGGTTACATTTTAACTTACCAGTGACTAAAACGGAAGGTAAATATGTGCCTTTTTAACCAAATATAATCTAAATATGTCTGTTATATGTGTATTTATCCGGTGTTTTCTTTTGAAGAAATAGAGTTTTGCAGAGGTAAACAGAGGTAAAACCCACTCTTATTTTTTTTATCTGATATGCCGATATTCTCTGTATTGTAAAAACAAAGTAAAATAACATATTTTAGGGACTGCAAATAGATTTAATGTATGTGCGGGAACTATAAGAGGAACTGACAGTGATCATTTAAAATATTAACTTCAACATACAAGTTGTGAGAAAAGAAGCGACTGCTGCAACAACGCTGTATTGTAATAATGTAAACATGTTATTCACATAGGTAGGGACAAGTAGGTCGGGCCAAAATTTTGGTAGGGACATGTCCCTATCATCCTTATGCAAACCTACGCCTATGCTCAAACATGTGGAAACAAAAAAGGAAGACATAAACATGTATTCCTTTTGTTTTACAAACAAAAAACGCTGAAACCCTAAGTTGCTCTAAATCGATATTAAAAACATATTTGTTTAGAGAGGGCTTTGACTGTGCTCATTATTATAAGTTAAGTTTTCAGTCCAACTTTTCTAATTTTTTATCAATAATTTAACTGTTTTAGTATAAGCATCTTATACTGTATTAACTATTCTTTTTTTCGTTTGCTTTATGCCACTGCAATGTACTTTTCTTTTTCTAATGTACAGCACTTTGAATTGCATGCTACGAAAATGTGCTATGTGAATAATCGTGCCTTGAGATCAAGTGTTTTCATGCAAACAATTTTTGTGTTTTGCAACACCTTGGATGAAAGGTATACATCTGTGTCTGAAACAGACAAATCGTATAAAGATAGAATGAAACAAATACTAGATTAAAAAATGCTTTTTACTTTTAGGGGAAATTATTTTAATTAAATACATTTATACTTTCATTTTGCAGACTTCCAAAGATTTTGCAATTGTGAGAGAAGATTCTGGCTTAAGATTATCATAAATATTTTAATACGGACATGTTCCTCATAAATAGAAAAGGCTGCAGTAAATAATTGGCAAGCATTCAGAGGTATAAAATTCAAGAGGGAGAAGTTAAAGCCTCAGATGGCAGAGGCAAGGTCAGGTTGCTTAGTATCTAAAAACAGAACTGCTATCAATAATCTGGCAAAGTGTCTGTTGCTGGAGGGAATTTAAATAAAACAGAGGAAATGTTAGAGCTAGCAGAGCAAATAGCAGGTACACGTTGGCTGAATTGCTGACAGAAACTTGAGCAGATGTAGACCATTACATATTTTCTTTGTGAAACGAACACCATTTTCTTCATAACCTGACATATCAAATTGTCAGTTGAAAGATTTCTGGAAGAGAAATCAAAAGAATAAGCCGATGAGCTGCCCAAGAGCTGAAAAGCACCTACTGTATGCAGTGCTTAATCGAATTGATTACTGCAATGGAGTTTTCACAGGGCTGCCTAAAAAGTGGATCAGACAGCTGCAGCTGATCCAGAACGCTGCTGCCCGTGTCCTCACTAAGACTAAGAAAGTAGAGCACATCACCCCGGTTCTAAAGTCCTTACACTGGTTCCCTGTATCTCAGAGAATAGACTTTAAAATACTTCTGTTAGTCTATAAATCTCTGAATGGCTTAGCACCTAAATACATCACAGACTTGCTATCAGTGTATCAACCCTCCAGACCACTCAGGTCTTCTGGCTCCAGCCTGCTCTGCATACCTAGAACCAGAATTAACATGGAGAAGCAGACTTTATTTCCTATCCTCCACTTACCTGAAACAAACTTCCAGAAAACTGTAAAAGTGCAGAAAGCCTGAGTTCCTTTAAATCAAGACTAAAAACACATTTGTTTAGGATTGCCTTCAACTGTTCTAGTTAAACAGTTCAACCAAAACATCATAAGTTCAACTTTTTATTTTCTTTAGTCCAACAGTTTTTAATGTTTTTTTTTGTTTCTGCATTTGTTATTTTATTTATTTATTTATTCCTACTTGCTTTGATTCTGTTTTATTTTCCTATATTTTAATCATGTAAGGCACTTTGCATTGTCTTTGTACTGAATTGTGCTATACAAATAAATTTGCCTTGCCTTGTACAGAAAACTTTGCAAACAGAGCAGACAGAGTTTTTACCATGACAAAAATAATGCCCTCAGGCACATTGGCTATTTTTGCACGCGTTGTGAGGAATTACACTACAAAGAAATCTGGGCACGCTAGTAAAATTTGGGTGGAGTTTAGTTGGTCATGTGAGGCCGAAACTAAAGACTTTTATATGTCACTGCAAACTCCATTTGTTGGAGACAAACATATTCTGCACATAACCATAAAAATTACCAAAAACAGAAATGTTATGGTTGAGAACATCATAATGTGGGCTCCACTCCATTGTGAGTCCCAGAGGTGCTTTGACAAGCATGTGCAGATTATGCAATAAAAACCAGACCAATACAACTCCTTCTACGATAAATGAAAACTACTTTATTTTTTTCTGTCATCCAGATATTTGCAGAATTTATACTATTTTTATAAGTTATTCTACAAGTGGTAAGTACACTGAGTGCAGAGACAGTATTTTTGTTGCTTATTTAATACAATTACATTTATATAGCCTAGTAATTGATCTAATACAAATATTAATTCTCCCATATTTTTATGTAAATAGTCGTAACAATATGCAACTTTTAGCCAGTAAGATGAACAACTTTCATTCAATATATTAAAAGTTCATTAAATGTATTTTAAATTTAATTCGATATACTCAATTACAATTCAAAATACTTTGCATTTCATTCAATAAATTATCTTGGCACTGACGTCTGGTCTGATTACTCATTTCATACACCTGCTTAGCTCTGCCCAGTTCTCATTACCTGCTTATCTGATCCACCTGCATGAGTCTCTATTTAACCATCCGTCAGACCAGTCATTAATTAACCTTGGAACTATAGGCCTTCAGGTGTACTTTTGCTATTCACAATAGGGGCATGGGAACTGCTCAGAGGCGAAGGTAAGATATAAATGGCTACAGTAAATACAGAAATTTCAGGCTTAAAACTAATTACAAATCAGTGGCAAGACTGAAATGTGGAAAAGTTTAAAATGTGCAAAGAATTTCCATTTTTTATGTGTCTCAAGCTTTATATATTGTTTAAAATGCAGCCCTGCATTTCTCATCATTTCCTTTTTAATCATTTTCATTTTTCTTTTTCGATTTCAGAGACTTTTTGTCACCTCTATTTAATTTGTGTGACTTCCATTTCTCATGGGTCACACTCCTAAGCTGGAGCGGGTCAAAAAAAAGGACATCAAGAAACTGTGAAACCTCAAATACGGAAGGGTCAGGTTAAAAAAAATGAAAGGCAGATGTGAATGGAGCTCATTACTCATTGTCAGAGACAGTGACAGGTGTGCCAGCACAGAAAATGTCCAGTTTGTTGATTACAAGGAACAGTATACAAAAGAGGTAAAATAGCTCTTGTGGCTACCACCATTCTGATCATGTTTCTTTTCGTTCAGCAGCTGGCACGGATGTAGCAGAAGATCCAGTCGCAAACATACACATTCTCATAATGATTACCAGCTGTCTACACCCCAATCATAAACACACCCTGCTAGGTTCCTCTATTTTAACAAGGACCAGCATATAAATTGTCCATACATAACTCACTCCGAACCCAACCTAAACACCTAGACCTAAATTAAAAAAGGCATTTTCCTTATGGGGACCAGGCTTTGGTCCTCACAGGAGCAGTGGATACCCACAACATAGTACATGTTGGAGAAATGTTTTTTTCACAGTAACAAGCCAAAAGCCAAGATGGCACCCTCATCCACCTGTCACATACTGACATGTAATCCTCTCTGAGAGCAGCTTCCATTCGGGGTGAGTTTTAATTGGTTTCAGTTTTCTCCAGAGGGGGAACTATATATAACATAAGACATTAATGGTTTATCATGGGACATGAGCATTAAACACAGAGTTCAGCCAAGCAACCAGCTATTACTTAAGCATATATAGCATATCATACAAACTCACAGCTCAGGTATGCTTTCATGTATTAACTACATCATATTTTCTGTCTAGGGTATTGTAAGGAATCTATAGTGATTAAATATTTCCTTCTTTCCTTGAGCTTTACTAGGAGCTCCTCAAAAGGAACAACACAAATGATGAAATGATCTTTTGCCTTGGCCATAAGGGATCAAAGTTAGTTTCAATCATCCTTTTTAGCAAAATATACATTTATAAAACCTGAAAAGAAAATTTTTGTTCCATGATTTTGAAATCTCTGAAAGAAAACTTAACATGAATGAGAGAACATAATTGAATCAATCAACTTTTGTTGAACACTTTTTATACAGTGCGTTGTTACATAGACTCCTTTACTAAGACTTTTAACCACAAGAGATGCATGTAAATTATCGAAAATATTGAAACAAGTAAACACAGACATAAATGTATAAATAAATAAATGATTAAAATAAAGCACTGATAATCACCATGAGGAATTAGAAGTGATAATTTTTGTATAGAGGATATGTAAAAATATATATATATATGTAAATTGGTGACAATACTGAGAATTAATATTTGATAAACTTGGATAGAGAATATTCCAGAACTTGATTTGTAAAATTAAAAGGAATAAACTTAATTTTTTTTAATCAACTAAAAATTATCCTAACTCTTAGCTGTGGAACAACTGAAGGGCAGGATAAGAAGAGTACTCCTAACCATATGCCAGGCATGTTCAAGTCAATTTTTGCAAGTCCAAGTCAAGTCTTGAGTCTGCCTGTCACAACTATCAATTAATTGCACAATAAATTCTGATCTCATGTGCAATAATTTGCTTTGGCATGCTTGCTTATTTCCCCTTGTGTTTCCATCTCCGTCAATGAAATGATTAACTTGTCCAAGATTAACTCAAGTTTTATCTTGGACACTTTTTCTGCAGCAAGTTCACTTAGATGTTTGGTTACTTTGCTGTGTCTTTGCAGGCAGTATCTCTCCTCTACCACTGAAATAACATTTTTCAAACAAAAACAAAAAACTACCAAGTGGTTTTTTTTTTTTTGGCTTTACTGGTACCAGAAAACATGTAGATTAACAATGATTTTTATTTACATGAGTACCTAGCCCTCTCCAAGATCAATCTTTTTTTTAAGTGTACCAATATTTGCATGGATCCAAAAATTGAGATATAAAGAGGTTAAAAATACTATAGATGGATGGATTCATGAATGGATAGATGGTTTGCCTTTAAGCAACATATAAACAAAATTTGCACAAGATACTGTTTTTTAAAGAGATTATTTCATATACAGACTCTAAAGTGATTCTTAAATGAAGTTACTGGCCCCATAATTTTGTTACTTTCTCAGACTGCATGATGAAACTCAATTGTCATAAAAGCAGCAAGATGTATGCTGGACTAAAATGTAATACACAAGAGCCCCGGCCCAACAACACTAGTCACAAAACTTAGGTCAGCACTAGGTTAGGACTGGTAATCGGTGACCGGTGGACCGGTCCTAATTTCAGCGTGCGAGGGGCGGCCCTCCTTAAATCATACCAGCCCCAACACTTACACTCCGGCGGAAGCACATACCTGTGCCATTAAATAATCCAAAGACCTCAAGAAGTAATACAATACTAACTACCTAAGTGATGCATGCAGTATATATAGCCCTTCCTTGTCATGCACATCCTTGTTACGGTTGGCATATGGTGTAATTTTCTATTTCTGCAAATGTAAAATCCTATTTCTACAAACTGTAAAATCCTTGCAGCAAACTAAATTATAATAAAACTAAAATGCTTTCTTTAAACCAAACTACTTTCCGAATTCCCTTTAATCAGTGGGTTGGTTTAACCATAAAAGACACCTATAACATACACAGCCTAATCAAACAGCTCAATTTCTCTTTATTCTGTTATGCCATTACTTCTAATCATTTCTATAATTATGTCAAACTTGATAATACCTACCTCACAGTTCTCGGACAAACAAGTATATAAATAGCATTGAGACTCTTCAGGTTCAATTATCCACAAGCAACCTTTGTGCCATGAACCTTTCTGCCAACATGCAATCACACAAACACACATTAGTAGACCACCTCATCCAGCAAATTTAAAGCTATTCATCATGGTGTCACAGAAGGGGGCTTTGAGGAGGACTCAGAGGTAAACACCTTTCGAAATACTATTTTGTTTTCATGTTGGCTCACTTCTTGTTTGTCTGTTACAGCAGGTGCCATTAGGATAAGTGTGTATGTTTGTTAAATTCAAAACAGATAGAGTACCCTTTTCAGGTTTGGACAGTAACGCCACATGACTAGAACATGGAGCATATCACCGCAGTTCTAAAATCTGTACGCTGCGTATCACAGAGAATAGACTTTAAAGGGGCATTGTCACATATATTTATACATATATTTATATGCCAGTACCTCACTCTAGTTTAATACAATGTTTTTTCTGAAAGATTGCCACGTCCCACTGGGGTATTTATTTATTTATTTTTTTGTTGGGGGGGGGCGTTATTAACCTAAATTTGTGCATATTTATATTAAAAGCAGTACATGACTAGAGGTACAATACATCATATGTATGCAGTGGATAAACAAGGAAGCAATTATCTGAGCCTGTTAACACCACCCAATATAGTTATAGATGTAATTAAATACAAACTAAAATCCAGTGTGAAAAAAAGCTAAAAAAAAAAAACATTGAATCCAAGTGGACTCAAATAGGTCTTGAAATACAGTGTGAACAATTACTGCTAAATGAAGTGGAAGCTAAAGCTGCAGAAGCATTCAGATATCACTGGGAAGCTTATTCATGCATGAGCCTGTTGATATTGACATTAGTGATAGCAATAGCAATGTATTCCTTAGTTATGACAGTCTAAGATCCACCAACATCACACACAGATGGATTAAAACAAAGGGGGGGGGGGGTTCTGTCACACCAGGCTACTTGCTATTAGATTACATTTTAATGTGTTTAATTTGTGTTTATTGTACTTAAAGAGTTTTAGCCTATTCCTTTTTTCTCTAATTAAAATATATCCCACCTTAAAGATACATCCCATTCGCATTTGGTAGGAATGACAATTTTCTTTTTCCTTGATGTTCTCAAAGCATATTCTGAGAAGGATTACATAGAACTTAGTTAATTTAAATCAGTTCATTTGATTGATAAAGGATGGTCTTTGACCACGCCCTGCTGTTGCTTTTCTGAGAGGCATTGCAGGATGGTCAGGCTCTAGTTTGTGTTATGCTTTTGTACCCGTATGCTGCAAAAGTCCAATTTTCACTACCCCTCTGAAATGGATCCGTGCCGAGTTCGGACCAAGCCTGGTTGTTACGACCATTTACACATCACGCTAGCACGGTTCTTTACCTCCTATCGGCCGTCCACGATACTATTGCTCTTAAGGTGGAAATGACACAAACAAAAATGGTGGCGCCCATTACATTGTGGAACCTATGTGCCAATATAGTGTCCTCCACCATAATTTCAATTACAGCCTCGGTCTCTGCATCATCCCGGGTCACACCACGGCCTTTTGATATCAATTGTTGTTAATAGGATGAGAAGAAGATTGTGTTGTGAACAACAAAGCCGGACACATGAGAAAACATGCAAATTAGTCAGCTCACTGTAAATAGGAGATGACGCAGTATGCTCATGCACTCTTTGTTCCCACAACTGAACTGTGCCGAGCGCTGTTGTTGAACTAGCATTCCTCAGGGAGTGTGGTCCATATTGACACGATGGCATCACACAGTTGCCGCAGATTTGTCGGCTGCACATCCATGATGCGAATCTCCCGTTCCACCACATCCCAAAGATGCTCTATTGGATTGAGATCTGGTGACTGTGGAGGCCATTTGAGTACAGTGAACTCATTGTCATGTTCAAGAAACCAGTCTGAGATGATTCCAGCTTTATGACATGGCGCATTATCCTGCTGAAAGTAGCCATCAGAAGTTGGGTACATTGTAGTCATAAAGGGATGGACATGGTCAGCAACAATACTCAGGTAGGCTGTGGCGTTGCAACGATGCTCAATTGGTACCAAGGGGCCCAAAGAGTGCCAAGAAAATATTCCCCACACCATGACACCACCACCACCAGCCTGAACCGTTGATACAATGCAGGATGGATCCATGCATATGCATGTATTAAATAAAGGGTGACTTGGCTCGTAAATAAACATAAAAAATACAGTGTCTTCTCTGTTTTCTACCAAGCCAATTCAAAGATAGAACTAGATTTTACTGAATCAGAGTAACAGTTATTGGAAGTAAATGTGCATCATAACTGTGTATATTTTGGAAGGTGAATCTATAACAAGTGAAAATGATAAAAAGGTTGCTGATAAATTTCAAAGCATCTAGACGAGAGACCATAATCTTATATCTTATTCCCAAATGTGAACATGGATGTTCTCTTTCAGATAAAAGAACAGCATTCTAAAAGTTTTCTCTTTTTTTTGCCTCCCTGACTGCTTATTAATTTATGCAGACACAGAGTCGATGTGAAACAAGGACCTTTTAAATGTTGGATCATCTATCCTTGATTAGTATTACTCAGTTTTCAGTTTGTCTTTTCCTTTGCGAAATGCTTAAAGGGGTATAAAAGATTAAAAAAAATCTTCTGCCTATTCTCTCTCTTTCTGTTGCAGCTTAAATTAACAGTTTCCGGATTTCTGTAATTCCGCCTTAATCTTTAACAGTTAACTGACACTGAAAACAGCTTTTAGCCTTCATTCCAGTCCTGACATCCCCATAGATGAGTATTTTTGAGACCAAAAGCCTAACACTAAAGGGAAGGGTTTCTAAATTCTATATGCCATAACTCTCAGAGCAGTCCTAATATTATGATAGGATTTTTTGTAGTTTTAAAACACTGGAGACGGGTAACTGGCCTCTGTCTACTCACCACGTAAATATTTATTTAGGATTTATGTTTGCTTGCTATGAAAAAAAAGGAAATATGTTTCATTTTGGCCTGTTACTAATTAAAATCACACCTATAGACCATATTTTGCCTCCTCGCCTTATGGCAAATGAATAGGCTACTTTAGTCTCCAACAGACATAATTTGTGCAAACTCATTATTGGATGGAATTTCGTTAAAGGTGACTGTGTGCTTTGACCCCTAGACTTCGTCTTTGATGGGAAAGGTGAGCTGACTGTATTTAATGTTGCACTGCGTAATGAAAATGGGTAAGCTATCTCTTTCAAATTGTTGGTCTTTCATGGATGAAATGGAAATCTTTCATGTTGGGTGAACGCTAAAGGTCAAAGAGCGAGAAAAACCTGTAAGGCTTCAAGCTCAACTAATTATTTTCTGTTTCTTTCTTTTATGTCCGAGTTTGAAAGTCAGAAAGCTGCAAAAATGACATTTGCAACTGAAGTAATATTGAGGAAAAACGATTAATACTTAAAGGTGAAAAACCTACATGGGACAATATCTATTAAAAATGCACATAACATTGCATTTTATATGCAGACACATGCACATAGGTGCCGTGTTATTAATACACCCTCATGCAACAGTGCTGAGAAATCATTTTCTCTTGCAATATTTTTATAGAAAGTTTGGAAGGTTTGGAGGTTCATGAAATAAATAAAAGTCACAGCAGCGAAGACCCAGTGCCAGAATTTATGAGCAAAAATCATGACAATATTATACTACTCCACTGCTAACATGACTGGGTGTGTTACACTGGGCACTGATGCTGAACTTCAGTGAATGTTGACTCATAAATCCATCACTGTTGAGGAATCGCTAGCTTTCTTGACAACACTGACCTTTCATGGTATAGTGGTCTGCACAAAAAAATATAGTAAAAGCAATCATGGTCTTCTGTCTGTACAATAGTTCTGAACTGAAAGCTGTTCACAGAACATTAATGATTTTGTTCCACATGTAGTTTATCTCCAAAGCATTGTCTATTCTGCTGTGGCTCATTCCCATCAGTGGCTCATGGGGCTGGTGAGGGGACAGAGAGGCAGCTTTTTATTAATGCATGGTACATGAAAAATGTATATATTGGGTTAAAAATTATGTTGAAAGTCATTTATATCAAAAATACGTAGATTTGTTTCTTGATTGGACAATATCAATTAAATTTATTGTGAAGATTTGCTTGATTTTTAAAAAAAAAAAATTTCTTTTTTTAAATAAAAAAAGAAAATGCACTTGCACAACCCTGTACCCGCTCCGGAGAGGGAACACCTGTTAAACGCGTGCAAGAGCATGCACAAGCCCATTTTTCCTCATGCACACTCTGTTTAAAAGTTGCTGTTTGCATCGCTCATAAAAGCTTTTTTCGACTATGTCAGACTCACCACCGGTAAGTGAAAATGAGGACAACCATGTAGGACGTCTTTACGTCAACGTATCACCGAGAGGATTGACAATTAGGAGTACCACTTATTTTGATGATCCACCCGGAAAAAGAACATCCTCCAAAATATCTAAGTAATGCTTCTTAGATACAGGGACATCAAAAAAATACTGAGACAGGTTGCATTAAAATCTACTTTACATAACTAATATCACAAAGTCAACTATTTTAAAAGCTGAATTATAATTTAAAGAGGACTCGAAATAAGTTCCTTATTAAAAGTTGATTCATAAAATGACTTGGTTTAAGGAATAACTCTTTACCTCTCCAAGTTTTAAAACTATACTTGAAACAGGGGGTTTAATTTCTAATCATTATGATGGTTAATAATTGTTCAAATACCACATAACTTATAAAAAACTGCTCTTGAAAGATTACGCATAGGTATTTTGCATATATAAAATAAAAGATGATGAATTATTGTCTTTTTGATCTAATGTACTTTCTACTTGACCGATATTTTCTTAAACACAAATCAAACAAATTATTTGTGTTTTTTATTTAAATTTAATCTCTGAGTCAATTTTAGGCAGTAATTATCAGTAATCATTCCTAAAGCTGTTATATAAAGCTGTCCTATAATAATGAGTTTATGAAAAACTGTTTGGTTTAAAGAAACATGACAAAAGAGAAAGTAGCAATGGTGATAATTTGTGGACTGGTTTAAAAAGTGATCAATCTATAGCCTGACAGAAAGCTGATCGGGGAGTGTAAACAAACAGCCTGCTGGTAAAACAGCGATTACCTCCTTCTTAAAAATTAATGAGCGTAGAGCCTCTTCCTGCTCACGTTTCAACGAAAACCCCAAGTCTAATCCTTCCACAACTGATTCCAAAGCTGAATCAAAGGAGAACTGTTAAATAGTTGTTGCCATCTTCCTTGTTGTGCTTTCTCCAGCGTCGCACAGCTTTATCGTCACGCCCTCAAAACCCCGCCCACTTTGCATCCAGAAATTTAAAACACATCTCTGCGTTGTGATTGGCTCGCCTCTTCTAGGGCCTGGGGCATTGATATAGGCCAGATCAAACTCGTAGGCAAAAATGATTTTGGCCACCGGCGGGTGGGGCTAGTTTCCTAGGCCAATAAAACTAGACAATGAGAAAAGGTGTTGCTTAACTGGTGTGTTGTAACCCTAACTCACATTTTCTGGTGAAAACGTTGGCATTTTGGTTGCATTTGTCCTCTCAATTTACACAACAGTGGCAGATATTTTCTTTGAAAGCAGCACATTTTAAAAATGAGTTCCATTGTTGTGTAAACAGAAAAAAAAAAAAAAACTTTTCTTACAGGAAATCCCTGGCTCATCTGCAGTATGACATAGATTTGTAGAAATGAATGCAAACATGTGCAACATGATGGCTGAAAAACATATTTTACAAACTGTGGACCGCATTTTGGTTACTGAAACCTCTGAATGTTACTACGGTTAGGCAAGGCTGTAGTTCAAAGTCACCTTGGTCTACAGGAGAACCCTTTTTACAAGGAAAATTTAATTCCCCATGCCAAACACTTATTGGGTGTGGATGGCCTTTACACAGTGTGTGCACATGTTGAGCTCTAAGACACACAGCACCACTAGTTACACAGCATGGGGATGACACCTTTTCCATTTTTTTTTTTTTTTTACTATTGCGCTGTAAACACAAAATTATGTATAATTCAAGCATTGTTGTGTGAATATGCTTACAGAAATGGAACAGAAGACCATTTCTACAGAATTCTTGCTAAACAGGACCTGTGACATGCTTATCAGGAGGCTAAGCAGTCTTGAAGGTGGGACCCAAACTGGTAGAAAAACAGGCTCTAAAGAGTTTTCAGCTGACACTTCTTTGATTGTTTCTGGTGCAGCACATCAATCAAATCACACCAACAACAAAACACTGGCAGACATGTTTCTTAAATTAAACCATTATAAAGGTACATACAGCTGCAAAATAACAAGATTTGTTTTATATAAACAGGTAATGAAGAATTAAATTTACAAATTAGGACACAACAGAAATATTGTAGTTCAATCAAAAGAGACCAAACTCCCATTTAATTCTCTAATAGTGCTGTCCTGTGCACACCTGCTTGTAGAGGGAAATGGCAAAGGTGAGTAATGTAATTTAATACTTTATCTCTCTAATTTATGTGTTTCTCTTTTAGGAAGAGTTAAGCAAAAGAATATTGTATGGTGAAACCAATTTACCTTTTTACAAAAAAAGAAGATAAGGTCCTACCAAGGAAACACCACCCTAAACAAATCCATCCATCCATTTTCTCCCACTTAATCCTTGTCAGGGTCGCGGTGGGGCAGGTGCCTATTTCCGGCAGTCTACGGGCACCCTGGTCAGGTCGCCAGTCTGTCGCAGAGCAACATAGAGACACACAAGGACATACAACCATACACACACACACTCATACCTAAGGACAATTTAGAGAAGCCAATTAACCTAACAGTCATGTTTTAGGACTGTGGGAGGAACCTGGAGTACCCAGAGAGAACCCACGCATGCTCAGGAAGAACATGAAAACGGCATTTAGAAAGATCCCGGGCCGGGAATCAAACCCAGAACCTTCTTACTTACAAAGCAACAGTGCTACCCATGCACCAATGTGCAGCCCCCTCCAAACAAATCCACTGCACCTAAAACAAGAGTTTAATTATATGAATTTATTTGTTTGTGTAAGTGCTGCACCCTTAAAAAGAACTAAAAAAAACTAATAGATTTTTGCATTTGTTCAACTTTATTAAACAAAATCCCTGGTTCGAGCAAACAGCGTATACATAAGTCGCACTGATGATGGTTTGTTGCTCTGTTTTTGTTGATGATTCAAAGGTATTACTGATAATAACTTTACAAAGCCTTGCAAAAAGTAAGGATTGGCCTATTCTTTTTTTCTTAAGCAATTTTTTTTTTTAAGATTTTAAAAATCAATTCTAAGTTTGTTGACTTGAACAAGTCTTACAGACAAAAACATTGCAGACATAGAAATAGTGGCAGTGTACTGTATAAAAAAAGTTTGCTGGTCCAAAATATCATGTAGTACAGTGTGTTTGTGCAAAGCACTGGATTTTTTCACTGATTCAGACTTTTCCTTGTGAGGAGATGCTTCTATCCTGTTCCCGTCTCCATTCACGTGATTTTTTTGCTTGATTAGTGTTTTTTTCTTCTCTTCTGCTGACTTGCTTCTCCCTTGTCAGCCTTGGTTGGTGTGTTGTCCAGCAGCTCTGGGCGTCCCCAGAGGCTGTTCACAGCATTAATGGGGTGTAGAGAGAAACAGAGAGTTGAAGAGGAAGAGACAGGTTATTGAGGTATGAGTGGTTGTGAAAAGGGGGCAGTGATGAATATTAGGGCCTGGTTGGTAAAAAGCAGGAAAGCACACATGTAGCATCTTAAGGAATTGGGCTCTAATTTTTTCTGTTAAAGTCAAAAACCTACTTAATCCAATAATCTCTGCTATGTTCATCAACAGGCACATCATCTATCATTGATTCCACAATCATTAATTATAAGTGAAGATATCTGTGGCTAACTGTATGCGTGCCACAGGCATTTAAAGAGAAACAGCACTGCAGGAAGATGATGTAAGCTGTTACAACACATGGCAACAATAGAAAAATGTATGGTTTCTGCATCAGTTCCCAAACTCTTACTATGAGGTGCTTTTGAAACAGATTCTGTATGATTATCTTTGTCAAATAATTTTTTTATTTTATTAGAAGCAAACTTTATTGTTATGTTAACTAAAGTTCATCTTATATAAGCCTATCTCTTCCAGTATTACACATCTATAGACATTTTCTTTCATTCCTCTTTCCTGTTACCAATGCCTAAAGCTTGACCAGTTTAGCTATATAACTATAGGATGATAAGCTTATCAATAATCTATTGGCATTAATCTGTTAAAGCCCTGCCAAAAATGTGGGTTGCACCTTTTGTTGCTTTATAAAAACACTTCTCCCCCTGGTGAAAACCAGTCCCACAGCATGATGCTGCCACCCCTTTGTTTAACAATAGAACTGTTGTTATCAGATCATATGTACTGTTAGTTTCTATCATTCCCAGGACAGTATTTTGCTCACAGACTGAATAAAATTTTATCTGGATTTCATCATCACAGTTCCTCCTTGAACATGTTTTCTGTAGCCCCCATATGCCTTGTGACCCATGGGACTTACTCTGCCTCTCTTTTGACAATGCTTTCCCACTTTCCACTCTTCCATAAACAGATGGTTCTATAGTGGTACTCAAGATTCAGTCATGTCTTTGAATAACATTCTGAGATAAGCTAGTCTCTAGATGACTTGTTTACATATTTTGCTGCTGAAATACTTTGTGCCTTTTACTTCACCAAAAAAACCGAGTTTGAAAAGCATAATTCTGTCCTATCTCTAGACTTTGATATCTATCTTTTCTTTAAAAAAATTTAAGATCAGACTTTCCTTTTTTGACCTCATGAGTTGTATTTATTTTTTCAATATTCCTACACAAGCATGGGATGCCCCGGTTATCAGTGAGTTTAAAGCAACAATAAAAACAAAAACTAGAGTTCCTTACTTAAGCATTGATACCAATTATTCTTTTATCATACTGAGTAACTTGAAAAAAAATTCTGTTTGAATTTTCTAAAAAAAATGTAAGTAGTGCTTACACATGCTGAAATTTTATTTTTTTGGTTACTACATAACCAACTTACTTTGAACATCACCAGAACTTATTCCCTGACAGACCTGCTGTGTTTCTTAATCTTTAAGATGCTTTGTTCACTAATATGCTCTAACAAACATTTTAGGACATCATCAGCAATTGTTACATTTAGTGTTATTGAATTAAATCAACACCGCAAAAATTTTTATCCAAGTCTTAAAAATTATCATCTGGATCATCACCAAAATGTAACGGTTTGTGTCTTTTGCATGACTGACAAACACACACACAAACTCTTAAAAACAAAACCTCCTTGATGAAGGAACTCAAACTCAACATTATTCCTTACATTTTAAATTGAAAAAGCTTCCTGGATAGGAAGCAAAATATCTGCAAACTTGGAAACAAAGTCCAGTGGACTGGTTTTTTTTTTTACTTTTATGGAAGTAAATAAATTTAATGTTACAAAGAGAAAAGCAAATTAGAAGAAATGTATTGATACAACTACTTTGTCTTTGAAGCTGAGACCTCAGCAGGAAACAATTAATTATGATAGATATCCATGAACAGGAGAAAAGAATAGGGCTGTTTCACCCCCAGGCCTGAAACTGGTGGTGGAGTGGAGACAGATGAAGTTGATGAGTATGTAAACTGCTGGTTAGCGAGACGGTCTGCTGAGCATTATGGGGAGATCCAGTGGATTGCGTCAGCTGATACTAGAGCTTCACTCAGGGACAACGAAGATGGAAGTCTACTTTGGATAACACAGGTTGAGACAATTTTTCCATGATGAGCAAGCATGAAGCGACAGTGGAGAGGAAAAACTTCCCGTTGGGAAGGAACCTATGGCAAAACCAGGCTCAACATGGCGGTCTTTTGCCAGACGGGTTGAAATGAGACACGGAATGCACCAAGAGTAGCTCTATGAAGCTTTACCTATGATGTTGGAGGAGGGACTGGAGGGGGGGTTGAAACGGGGTCATCTGAATGAAGTCACATAGTGCAACCACATCGTGCTCACTAGGAGCAGACCAGTTGCGGATCGGAGGCCTTTTGAGATGAACTTTGGATACCGATTGGCTTTCGTGGAGGCGTGATTCAAAACTGATTGGCTGTGTCGCAGGTGGATGTAGGAGAGCAATGAGTTTCTTCAGTTGAACATTCGCCTAGGCTCCATTAACCTGCCCAGGGTGTACCCCAGTATTTGCCGTTAGACTGTTGGAATTAGTTAGTAGCTCCACCATGACCCTGATAGATAAGTCGAAGGAGAAGAATCGATCAATTTTGCATAAGAAAAAGCTTCTCTCTATTGCAGCCGAGCCAACTCTGTCCATAAAATTGTTATTCATATTATATTGCGGATTTTGATAATCGCTAAGAGAAAAGGAAATAAATATGTGTTTTTTAAAATGTGTTTATAATATCATGCAGTGGACGGGTTGTGAAAGAGGCCTGAACATCCTCTATCACATGTTTCTTCTAAACATGTGTTCTTGGAACAATTGAATTGTAAAACAGCCACATGCTTTGTTTTAACATATGTGCTGAGGTTTAAAGTAAGATCATTTTTTTTCCCTTTCCCTTAGTTAAACCTCAGCTTGTGTAATTAGGGACATCCCCTGACTTCAATAAATAGCGAGGAGAAAGCCGAAGACCGGCAGAGTGGGTTGGAGATTTGTAAACTCTGCAGTCTCTTCCTACTCTCCTCACGAGTTAACTAAATTAATTTTCTCTGTATCTTCTTTCTTTCCCTGTATGTATGTATGATGTTTTAGGTGCTTAGACCTGACAATTCTGCAGTTATTGAACCCTTTTTTCTTAATATTTTCTTTTCAAACCTCAATTTCAAATATGATAAATTTAGACACGGTAATTGTACTCACAGTCAGTTTAAGGTTTGATAACTTACATTGCAGCTGTTAGGTAATTATATTTGCATGTCCTTTTCCTGGTTTATTGCATGTTTTAATGATCAGCACATGTTTTGCATATTCAAAATAGAGAAACATGTTTAATGGATTGTGTCTGCTGAAGATGCAGGTATTTTCAGTGCCATGTTAAATCAGCTCAAGCATGCTATACACTTTTACAAGTAAATATCTACTTAAACCATTGGCAGTTCAGGTTGATGTTAGAAATTACTGCATCTCTGTGCAGTATTTTCGGTAGGATATATTTATAGCATTTATTCAAGTGAGCAAAAATGCGTCAGTACCTTTTCCCTGTTAATTGGAAGATGCTGTATTATGATATAGAATGGTGAGTTCATAATTTTGCTCTTATAAACCCCTTGTCATTTACAGACAGTCCCATTTTTTATAATCATTGCTTCTTCCCAACTACAACTTCCTAAGATTCTCAAAGTTTAGAGGATATAGGATGGATTGTGTGCTGTTGTAAGCTGTATGTTTCTCCAAGCTTTTGATGTTTTTATGCATTGAGAAAGGATCTGCACTAATTGCTTATGAGATCAATTTTTCATATTGATAAAATCATCCCACATGAACATCAACCACTATGACGAAAGTCATGTTACTGTATGAAAGAATTACATAAGGTCATTTTCTAACCCTATGCATTCTAAATTTCTCTTCCTTACAACAGGATTAGGCCACTTCTGGGATCATATTGGTGGCGGATTAGTTGAGAGGGATTCTGCTCTGCTTAAGGGGAAGGACCTTACAATTTATCATTAGACACCACTCCACCTTCCAATAAAGAAGGGAAATAAATCTGTACATTTCCAGCTTCCAGGCTAATAGACTCAAAAAGGAAATAGTCAGCTCATCTTCCTAACATTTATGGAGCTGTATTTTCTTTATTGCTTCCAAACAAGAAGATATCATTTTCTGTCTTTCTGATTAATTTGTTGATTTCAATCTGGTGTTCATGATACTGTTTTATATACAAAGAATTTTGTGCTCAGACTAAGAAGTTACATTTTCAACTAATTATCTGAGTATCTTCTTCGACACGTTTGCCCTGTGGCCGTTGGGTATTCCTTTTGCCTTTCTTTCAACAATGACTTTCCTCTAGGCGCCATTCCATTCACAGATGGTTCTACTTATATTGGCTCTTAAGATTCAGTCATGTCTCTGAAAAACATTTGGAGATAAGCTGGTCTCTTGACATCTTGTTCTGCTGTTGTTGTACATATTTTCCCTTATGAAATATTATGTTCTAGTTTTAGACTTTGAAATATTTATTTTCTTCTCTGAAAATGAAGACAAATAAATACAAGTTTGGAAGTCACTGTTTTTTGTTTTACTTTTTTTTTTATCTTTCTAACTTTTTAACTGTCAGTCCAGTTATAGGATTTCCCTCTGCTACTGTATCATGAAGCCAAACCCAAAAATTTGACTACTATCTGACACTGGCCTGAGGAAAATGTTGGTCTGATTCATACTTTTGAGTTTGAGATTTCTGACAGGTGTTTAAATATGTAGAGCTCATGTTATCTTTAAATATAGTAAATATGTATGCTTTGATTCTGACATTGTTGGATTTTTTTTTCTATTAAAAGATTTCTGACATTAAAGATGTCAATAAAATGTTGAAATTCAATGGAAAGTATTTATTTGAGGGTTTTTCAGAAATGCCAGTATCTAAATCTGACAAACATTTTGTCAAAGGTGGTGGATGTTGTCGTCAACCCAAATGCAGAGAAGAGGAGGCAGAGATAAGTTCTTGGAGAATTAAAAGCACAAATACAGGAACATAAATCCAGAAAAACAAAAATCAGTGGGTGCCAGGGAAAAACACATGAGGAGCAAAGTAACTACAGGAAACCAGCCCTGAGGAACTGCACAGGAGGTGTATATATGGGAAACAGAACAAACACTAAGGTAATCAGTTAACAGGGAGCAGGTGGGGATAGAAGCAATGAGAAACCAGGAGAAAGGAGACTGTCACAAGGGAGCAACACAAAAAACACAGCAATATTTAAATATAATTAGAAAACAACTGCAATGACACAAAAGAAAAAGAAACCAATGACCAAGAAAACAGAATATCATAAATAACTGAAAACTCAAAAATGAAAAAAGAAAAAAAAAAGTCCACAAACGGGAGAACCAAAACACTTTTTGAGAAATACCTGTAAAGATTTTCAGCTCTGATGTTGTCTTGACTTTGAAAAGTTTAAATGACTGGCACGTTTAGTTTTTATCTTTTGAAACTATTCTGAAAGAAGAACAGTAGAGCATTATTCGATTAAGGGATAAGATGCAAGTTTTATCTGGCTAAGCTGTCAAACTGCAAAACATTAGCAAGGTGTTTACTTATGTACAGGCAAAAGAAAACTCAAAGTTTTAGGAATCCCTTTTTAACGGATCTGTTGCTTCTTAAATCCTGTTAGAGCTTTGCCTATTAATTCAGCTGTTATGTATTTTTTACTTTTGATAGACTGGCAGTCTGCTCAGGGGGTACTCATCGTTTGCAAAAGAAGGTTCAATTTTAGTAGATCTTTATCAGATAGTGCAGTTATACATTTTAAAGAATCTGCTTCACTTTCTCTCTCCTCTGTGTCGCTGAGCAGTGCTGCAGAGTGCAAAAGTATAGCTTATTCCCCTTCACAGGTTGATGATTTTGTTGATGGGGTTGCTAGTTCTCTGCGTACTGCCTTAGACAACGCAGCTCCTTTGAAAATGAAAACCGTTAAAAATAGAAAGCTTGCTCCTTGGTTTAATGCAGAGCTGCGTACTTTGAAGCAAAATGCTAGGAAACTGGAGAGAAAATATCGCCCCACAGGCCTGCGGGAGTCCTTCCTAGTCTGGAAAAACAGCTTACTGCTTTATAAGAGGACCCTTTGTAAAGCAAGAGCAGCATACTTCTCCTCATTAATAGAGGAGAATAAGATTAATCCTAGATTTCTTTTTAATACAGTTGCCAAACTCACCCAGAGCCAAAGCTCTGTTGAACCATCCATTCCACCTGCTCTTAAGCAGCAATGATTTTATGAGATTCTTTATAAATAAGATTGATCTTATTAAAAATAAGATCATAAGCACTCCTCTATCCGCAATTGTACCTGAGGTAGTCATGGAATCTGAACCGGGTTTAGACTGCTTTGATCCAATTGAACTTTCTGAATTAGCAAAATTATTGTCTTTATCTAAGCCTTCAACTTGTATGTTAGATCCAGTTCCAACCAGATTATTTAAGGAGGTATTCCCTTTGATCTCCTCCTCCATTTTAGATGTGATTAATCTATCTCTGTTACAGGGATATGTACCTAAAGCTTTTAAGGTTGCTGTAATTAAACCTCTGCTTAAGAAAGCGTCTCTTGACCCAGATGACTTGGTCAATTATAGACCTATATCCAATCTTCCTTTCTTATCTAAAATTCTTGAGAAAGTAGTTGCCAAACAAGTTTGCGACCACTTACACCATAATGAACTTTTTGAAGAGTTTCAGTCTGGCTTCAGAGCTCATCATAGCACTGAAACAGCTCTGGTGAAAGTCACTAATGATATTCTCATGGCCTCAGATAATGGACTTGTATCTGTGCTCGTCCTGTTGGATCTTAGTGCTGCATTTGATACAGTTGACCATAATATTCTTTTAGAAAGACTTGAATATTTTGTTGGAATTAAAGGAACAGCACTAGACTGGTTTAAATCTTATCTATCTGATCGAATTCAGTTTGTTCATGTTAATGATAGATCTTCAACACGCTCAAAGGTTACCTGTGGAGTACCACAGTGATCAGTGCTAGGACCAATT
Organism: Cyprinodon diabolis; assembly: GCA_030533445.1. NCBI lineage: Eukaryota > Metazoa > Chordata > Actinopteri > Cyprinodontiformes > Cyprinodontidae > Cyprinodon > Cyprinodon diabolis. The sequence goes on along the minus strand of CM060067.1, from coordinate 7,982,363 downwards.
TTCTTTACTTTATACATGCTCCCAATTGGTAGAGTTATTAGACAGCATGGGATTAATTTCCACTGTTATGCTGATACCGAGCTATATCTGTCTATAAATCCAGATGAAGCTAACCCATTACATAGATTACAGGCATGTCTTGAAGACATAAAAACCTGGATGACTCTTAACTTTCTGCTTCTGAATGCAGAAAAAACAGAAGTTATAGTCTTTGGACCAGAGTCTTTAAAAAAGAAGCTGATTAGCCAGTCACTTCATTTGAATGGGATTAAACTGATTTCAGATAATAAAGTAAAAAATCTTGGTGTTGTTTTTGATCACCTGTCATTTAAATCCCATATCAAAGAGGTTTCTAGAATTTTCTTCTTTCATCTGAGGAACATTGCAAAAATTAGAAATCTCCTGTCCAGGGGTGATGCTGAGAAACTAGTCCATGCATTTGTTACTTCAAGGTCTGATTGTTCCTTATGTTCCTAACAGAGCACTTCGCTCTCAATCTGCAGGTTTACTAGTGGTTCCTAGAATTTCTAAAAGTAGAATGGGAGGCATATCTTTTAGTTATCAGGCTCCTCTCCTGTGGAACCAACTACCAGTTTTAGTCCGTGAGGCAGACACCCTGTCTACTTTTAAGGCTAGGCTTAAAACTTTCCTTTTTGATAAAGCTTATTGTTAGGATGGCTCATGTTATCCTGAGCTATCTCTATAGTTATGCTGCAATAGGCTTAGACTTCTGGAGGACATAGGGACCCCCATTTCATCATTCTGCTTCATTCTCTCTCTATCTCCTATTCTGCAGAATCTGTTAGTTCAATCTCTAACCTTCTGCTCTCTCTGCTTTTCCTCAGAGTAGCTTTGCCTCGTCTGTTCCTGTTTGGCTGTGACGGCATCCTGGAAAGAAACATCAGCTGTGCTGCTTCCATCAACACCCTTGTTTATAGATGCTGGAGATCGGCCTGTTTTCCAGTGTGGTCCTGTTTCTCTGGCCGTGGCTGGGTGGATGTGCTCTCTTCATCCTCTGGCATGGGAGCTGGCTCGGAGCTCGTCTGCCTGGCTGTGTGTTTCCTGGACGGGGCCACCTTTTACAGCTGCTTTTTGTGTCTCTGCTTCTGTCTCCTTGAACCCCAGTCGGCCTCAGCAGATGGCCGCTCACACTGAGCCTGGTTCTGCTGGAGGTTTCTTCCTGTTAAAAGGGAGTTTTTCCTCTCCACTGTCGCTACAAGCATGCTTAGTGTGAGGGATTGTATTTGAGTCAATGAGTCAATGCAATCAACTGGTTTTCCTTAGATAGAAAACTTTGTATCAATTTGACTGTATGATCTGGTTGAACTGTAAAGTACCTTGAGATGACGTGTTGTGAATTTGGCGCTATACTGTATAAATAAACTGAATTGAATTGAATTGAAAATGAACATTGTAGTGATGTGTGAAGTGATAAATGGATGGTGTTTATCGTTTTCTGTTTGGCAACTCTAACATGTGCTTGTTAATACAACCATAAAATGTAAGGATATTTGCATTCAATAAAATATATTTGTTACACATATAAACCTTATTTTATTGTAGAGCCTGTTTTCCAATAACTGGTATACCATTTGTAGGGAAAAGGGATTTTGTGGGTTGATCACAAAAGCCCAGTATGTGAACTGTGACCTCATTCTCTCTGCCAATGCCACTGTTTGTTTTGATATACTGCAAATTAAATGGTTTTAGCTAATAAAGGAGATGTGAGGAAGATTTCTCCCTATTGTGGCACAGCAAGGATTCTGCTGGCAAATACCTATGTGCTTGTAACTGATGAACTCAGGAAGATGAGTTCATCAGATGAGTGACACTCGAGACATATGATGCACAGCTTGAATTCATTTTTCCTATTTCCACAGGACATCTAAACTTTTAGAAGTTGAAAAGGTTACACTCTTTCACTTTGTTGAGTTGTAGTGTTTACTAGCAAACTAATTAACACATTTTGTTTAAGGAATTTTAAAAACAAAGCTACTTTTTATCCAGATAAATGAGAGAAACATAATTTTTTTCAAACAGGAGGTAAATAAATAACTGACTCAAAAAGCTGTCAATTTTCAGGTGTTTCCAACAAAATTTTTCCTTGTCCTGTTTTTTTTGTAGAGGAAGATTTCAGTAATGTACTAAAGAATGTAGGGGTCCACAGGGTTAGTGTGGAGCTATTACATCACCAGGTAACTGACAACCAATGATGTATTGCTTTAAATAACAGAAAAAATAACCAGAGGAATTAGATCATGGCTTTAGCATAAATAGAACTGGTAAGAAATACTAAAGTCTAATACTACTTCAGGGATAATATCTAGATGTTACTTTATTGTATGTCTCGTACCTTGTCTGTTGGTTGTGCTGTTCTTTTTACACCTCTTTGCAGGTGATGAAGCAGGCTGAAAATGTTTTATCATGATCTTCCTTTTATCTCATCTTTCTTTCATCTTTTCCTGTTTTTCCTCATCCGTTCTACTTACATTAGAGTGTCCATATAATCTGTAAAACTCCCTGCATAATTACAATAAAGCAATTTATATGCATGAAACAAGCGGAACGCTATGGCGATAGCCGTACTGCTCCACTTGTGAAAGTAAAATCTTTTGGGCTCTTTTTGGCATCAAGACAATAATTCTTATTGCCACATTGCCAGACAGGACACTGTAAAAAAAAAAAAAAAAAAAAGAAATACTGAAGTCAATAATTACTACCAATACTTCCAATAAAAGAGGACGGGATGCGATTTTAATTATTGCTAATTTTAAAAAAGGAATATATACAGTTAGCACATCTTTTCGCTTACATGTCTTTGTTAAAAATCTTGCCTATGTCCATGTTTTATTGAGTGCTGACAATGTTTATTTTAATATACAATTAAAAAGAAACAAATGTATATATATATATATATATATATATACATATATATATATATATATATATGTATATATATATATATATACATCTACGTATATATATATATAAATGTATGTACATACACTATATTGCCAAAAGTATTTGCTCACCCATCCAAATTATTGGAATCAGGTGTTCCAATCACTTCCATGGCCACAGGTGTATAAATTCAAGCACCTAGGCATGCAGACTGTTTTTACAAACATTTGTGAAAGAATGGGTCGCTCTCAGGAGCTCAGTGAATTCCAGCGTGGAACTGTGATAGGATGCCACCTGTGCAACAAATCCAGTCGTGAAATTTCCTCGCTCCTAAATATTCCACAGTCAACTGTCAGCTGTATTATAAGAAAATGGAAGTGTTTGGGAACGACAGCAACTCAGCCACGAAGTGGTAGGCCACGTAAACTGACGGAGCGGGGTCAGCGGATGCTGAAGCGCATAGTGCGAAGAGGTCGCCAACTTTCTGCAGAGTCAATCACTACAGACCTCCAAACTTCATGTGGCCTTCAGATTAGCTCAAGAACAGTGCGCAGAGAGCTTCATGGAATGGGTTTCCATGGTCGAGCAGCTGCATCCAAGCCATACATAACCAAGTGCAATGCAAAGCGTCGGATGCGGTGGTGTAAAGCACGCCGCCACTGGACTCTAGAGCAGTGGAGACGCGTTCTCTGGAGTGACGAATCGCGCTTCTCCATCTGGCAATCTGATGGACGGGTCTGGGTTTGGCGGTTGCCAGGAGAACGGTACTTGTCTGACTGCATTGTGCCAAGTGTAAAGTTTGGTGGAGGGGGGATTATGGTGTGGGGTTGTTTTTCAGGAGCTGGGCTTGGCCCCTTAGTTCCAGTGAAAGGAACTCTGAATGCTTCAGCATACCAAGACATTTTGGACAATTCCATGCTCCCAACTTTGTGGGAACAGTTTGGAGCTGGCCCCTTCCTCTTCCAACATGACTGTGCACCAGTGCACAAAGCAAGGTCCATAAAGACATGGATGACAGAGTCTGGTGTGGATGAACTTGACTGGCCTGCACAGAGTCCTGACCTCAACCCGATAGAACACCTTTGGGATGAATTAGAGCGGAGACTGAGAGCCAGGCCTTCTCGTCCAACATCAGTGTGCGACCTCACAAATGCGCTTCTGGAAGAATGGTCAAAAATTCCCATAAACACACTCCTAAACCTTGTGGACAGCCTTCCCAGAAGAGTTGAAGCTGTTCTAGCTGCAAAGGGTGGACCGACGTCATATTGAACCCTATGGATTAGGAACGGGATGTCACTTAAGCTCATATGTGAGTCAAGGCAGGTGAGCAAATACTTTTGGCAATATAGTGTATATATACGTGTATATATATATATATATACACGTAAATATATATATACGTATATATATATATACGTGTATATATATACATATATATATATATATATATATATGTATATATATACATATATATATATATATATATATATATATATATATATATATATATATATATATATATATATATATATATATATATATATATATATATATATATATATTTATATATTAGGGCTGCAACTAACGATTATTTTAAAAATCGATGAATCGGCCAATTATTTTTCCGATTAATCGATGAATCGGACAAAAAATATTTTTTATATTAACCTCTTTATTCTAAAATAAACATTTTAGACGGAACAAACAAACACACAAGTACAGGTTGCTCATTAACTGTACTGGTGCAATATGAAAAATAAATGTTTGTGTTAAAACTATGCAAACTTTCATGAGAAATGTAGCTGTACATCCACAAAATATAGGCTACTTTGTTTCACAAAGCGCAAAAAAAGACAGGCATTTTTGTTTTTAAAAGCCCCTAAGGGGTTCAAACAATAGGTCCCCCCATTTCAACAAATTAGTTTTTTTTAGACTAGAAGAGTTCTGCATTTTAAGACAGGAAAGTATAGCAGTTAAAGTTGCTACTTGAGAAAATACTTAACCATAGAGATAAAAATAGCCCTGTGATTCAAATTATAAATTGTATTTGGAATAAAAATGCTTAAAAAAAAAATAAAAAACACATCCTCCAAAGACAGATATTTACATGGGAATGTGGCATATTATTGACATGTTACTAATCTTGCTGGATTTTATTCTGCTTTACTTCCATAAATTGCAGGATCTTCTTTACTTTATCTTTGCCAGAAGATTTAAACTTTAAAAGCCTTGCCCTCATAATTTGCAAGTTAATTTATTTATAAAGAAAATATAAACGCTGCTTAAGCTAATTCAAATGAAGTTAAAAGTAAAGTAATTAGCCAACCTTATCACTGTCTGTAACCTACTAAAACGGTAAGGAAAGCATCAGATGAGCTACCTGAGAAACTAACGTTACATTTCCCTACTTTAAAACGAAACTGATGAGCTCTCTTCACTGCCATTGAAGGCTCCAACGTGTTTTCTTTTCAGGTGCTGCATCATAACAGCGGTGCTTCCGTGCCATGTTAATTTGTTTTTACAAAAGTTGCATGCTGTCTGCGAATTGAGACGCAGCTTGCTTTTGCGGTATCAGTCATTAGAACAGTTGACGTTACTGCCTTTTGAAAACCGCCTTTGCTCACCTGTGGCGCTGGCTCGCTCTGCCATATTTTTTTTTTCTTGCCCCGTTTCAATCGAGTGGCAGTGATGACGACGGCGGCGGATGACGCATTAATCGCGCGACACAACTAATCGATGATGAAATTCCTTGCAAACGCTTTTAAAAGTCAATTTTTATCGATTCGTTGTTGCAGCCCTAATATATATATATATACAGTGGGGCAAAAAAGTATTTAGTCAGCCACCAATAGTGCAAGTTCTCCCACTTAAAAAGATGAGAGAGGCCGGTAATTTTCATCATAGATATACCTCAACTATGAGAGACAAAATGAGAAAAAAAAATCCAGAAAATCACATTGTCTGATTTTTAAAGAATTTATTTGCAAAATATGGTGGAAAATATTTGGTCAATAACAAAAGTTCATCTCAATACTTTGTTAGAGATCAAACGTTTTCTGTAAGTCTTCACAAGGTTTTCACACACTGTTGCTGGTATTTTGGCCCATTCCTCCATGCAGATCTCCTCTAGAGCAGTGATGTTCTGGGGCTGTCGCTGGGCAACACGGACTTTCAACTCCCTCCAAAGTTTTTCTATGGGGTTGAGATCTGGAGACTGGCTAGGCCACTCCACGACCTTGAAATGCTTCTTACGAAGCCACTCCTTCGTTACCCGGGCGGTGTGTTTGGGATCATTGTCATGCTGAAAGACCCAGCCATGTTTCATCGTCAATGCCCTTGCTGATGGAAGGAGGTTTTCACTCAAAATTTGACGATACATGGCCCCATTCATTCTTTCCTTCATACGGATCAGTCTTCGTGGTCCCTTAGCAGAAAAACAGCCCCAAAGCATGATGTTTCCACCCCCATGCTTCACTGTAGGTATGGTGTTCTTTGGATGCAACTCAGCATTCTCTCTCCTCCAAACACGACGAGTAGAGTTTTTACCAAAAAGTTCTATTTTGGTTTCATCTGACCATATGATATTCTCCCAGTCATCGTCTGGATCATCCAAATGCTCTCTAGCAAACTTGAGACGGGCCTTGACATGTACTGGCTTAAGCAGGAGGACACGTCTGGCACTGCAGGATTTGAGTCCCTGGCGGCGTATTGTGTTACTGATGGTAGCCTTTGTTACTTTGGTCCCAGCTCTCTGCAGGTCATTCACTAGGTCCCCCCATGTGGTTCTGGGATTTTTACTCACCGTTCTTGTGATCATTTTGACCCCACGGGGTGAGATCTTGCATGGAGCCCCAGATCGAGGAAGATTATCAGTGGTCTTGTATGTTTTCCATTTTCTAATAATTGATCCCACAGTTGATTTCTTCACACCAAGCTGTTTACCTATTGCAGATTCAGACTTCCCAGCCTGGTGCAGGTCTATCATTTTGTTTCGGGTGTCCTTTGACAGCTCTCTAGTTTGGGCCATGGTGGAGTTTAGAGTGTGACTGTTTGAGGTTGTGGACAGGTGTCTTTTATACTGATAACGGGTTCAAACAGGTGCCATTAATGAAGGTAACGAGTGGAGGACAGAGGAGCCTCTTACAGAAGAAGTTACAGGTCTGTGAGAGCCAGAAATCTTGCTTGTTTGTAACTGACCAAATACTTATTTTCCACCATATTTTGCAAATAAATTCTTTAAAAATCAGACAATGTGATTTTCTGGATTTTTTTTTTCTCATTTTGTCTCTCATAGTTGAGGTATATCTATGATGAAAATTATCGGCCTCTCTCATCTTTTTGAGTGGGAGAACTTGCACTATTGGTGGCTTACTAAATACTTTTTTGCCCCACTGTATATATATATATATATATATATATATATATATATATATATATATATATATATAGACAAAAGGGAAGCAAATTCCAATAGACAGATCCAGGTATTAAACCTATGACATTTCACAAGTATGGGGACAACTTTGTCTCAACAGCTTAGATCTAAAATAAAAAGATCTTGTTCTTGAAGTACAGGTTCTTATTGGATCCCCCACTACATTGACATAGTTGTCTTAATTCTTTTTAATCCCCAGCAAGAAGGGAAAATGGTATTGTATTCACTAGAATTCTTTGTCCTTGCTTTGCTCAGAGAAAACAAGGTCTAGACTAGACAACATAATAACTTTAATGTAAAGCTGCCCTTCTTACAAAGTTTTTAGGTTCTGCCCCATTTTCAATATGTTTGACATGACTGAGATTCCCATGGAGTAGAAATCTGAGTTACACTATGCTCAGATATGCTTAGGGCCAATGTACCTTTATATAGTAAGACACACACAGAAAAAGTAGATTGAATATTTTGTCCTCAGGTCAGAGAGGTAACTATTTCAGACTTAAATTAGCAGGAATGAAGATTGCAGACTTGGGATTTCTAGTGTCCAATTCTGCAATGTGTCTCTCTGATAAGAGTCCCATTTCATTATATCTTGCCAGGGGGAAAGATGCAGATGCCAGAAAAAAAATTAAGGGGGGAATTGTCTGACAGAGGAAGCTTAGTTTGAAAACTAATAGAAAGAAAGAAAGAAAGAAAGAAAGAAAGAAAGAAAGAAAGAAAGAAAGAAAGAAAGAAAGAAAGAAAGAAAGAAAGAAAGAAAGAAAGAAAGAAAGAAAGAAAGAAAGAAAGAAATTTACAATATATAATACTATTTTTAATTCTTTCATATTAAAAATAACTCAACACACATTTTAACCACATTAGCAAAATGATCTTTTTGATAGTTAGACAGCTTTTTCACCCATAATATAAATATTCATGGTAGACTTTAGGATAGTAAGTACTTCTGTTTCAATTAAAGAGGGTTTATCTTAATGCTAATGTGAATTTTCCAATGGACTTAATCGTCATGCTTTAAAGACAGTTTTTAGTAAAAGCAGGTCAGAGTCCAACATAAGAAAAGCATTTGATTTTTTGTACAGGAGACAACTTTAATGTCTCACATTTTAAGAATAAGGCTTTTCTACAGAGCATTTAATGTGTTTATCAGAGTGTATTGAATATGTATGCCCTGCTAAAATACACATTTTATCCATAGCTTTGTAGACAAATTTTTTTTTTGATTTATTTTTGTATGTGTCAATAACTGTTTCTGAAATTTTCTTTAAAATCCACGTAAATTTAAATCCTTGAAATACATAACAAATAATAACTTCTCTGATGTTGCTGCTATTTTCAAATATCCATTACTTTAAAAATGTCCATAGCTGTATAATGGTTATTTATTCTCCAGGTGCACAGTTTTATAATGTTGAAACACTTTACAGTACAGTATGTTATTGTTTATTTTTTAACTCATCACTATTATGTTATACCTATATATTATTCTAAGGTCCATATTTGTGTGTCCATTTTTTTATATAACGTTTCTGCGGCTGTAAGCTCCAGAATTTCCCCATTGTGGGACAATAAAGGAATTTTCTATTCTATTCAATTCTACATAGTTTATAAAGACCCCCCTTGGGTCCACTGAAGATGGAATCAGTGTGGATTATTACAAGGGGCGGCCATGGCCTACCTGTTTCATAGTTGCTTGTAGGTTTTGCAACATAAATTCCTACCTCAAACTTCCAGTTTAACCTCTGAAAATGTTGATGTCAACCGGAGGCTTAAAAAAATAATGCCTGATATGTCTGCATGCATCACTTTGATTATACACAAAGTTTTATCACAAAACAACAGAATTCTTTAAGATATTTTTCACTGATTCCTTCATTCTGATTAGGCATTATTCTAGAATTGCTCTACTTAAGGTGGCTGCACTTATTAGTAGCTCATCTAGCTTGAGTCTGATATTCTTTTTTACAACTTTAATTTCTTTCCTCGTTTTTGGATCCAAATGTATTTTTTCTGATGTTTTTCGGCTCTGTTGTGGAATGCTGTTAAACTAGAAATATTTTCACTCATAATAACCCACTTCTTCTAATTGAAAACATCATGATTTAAGCAGTTACCTGTCACATTTCAGCAGGCTAATTTCACAGCTAATACAAATTAGACTTAGAAACTAAAAAAAAAACAAGGAATAATAATAATAATTAATGATAACTGAATTTTATTGATCTTAAATCTGAGAAATTTACCTCTGCGTTTGACCCATCCCCTTGGGGAGCAGTGGGCTGCCATTGTGGGAGCAGTGTGGGGTTAAGGGTCTTGCTCAGAAACGCAGAGTGGCAGTCTGGGACTCTGAGCAAGAGACTTAAGTTAACTCTGAATCAGCTTATGAGTTGAACACCTCCTAAAAAACTCCACACTATCTTTACTTATTGCCAAATAGACCCAAAATAACCACAGAGACAATCAAACAAAAAAAAAATGTAATGTAATGAGGAGACGCTAAGCTCCAAGTAAACAATCCTGCATAGTGAAACACTAAAATTTCTGAAAAGAACTGGTAGTATGGTGCAGTGTACTTTTTGTTGCAGAGGATTATGCCTTGAGCTCTCATGATTGTGGACTTTTAGCAAAGGTTAGGCCTGGTTCTGCTGGAGGTTTCTTCCTGTTAAAAGGGAATTTTTCCTCTCCACTGTTGCTACAAGCATGCTTAGTGTGAGGGATTGCATTTAAGTCAATGAGTCAATGCAATCAACTGGTTTTCCTTAGATATAAAAATCTGAATCAATTTGACTGTATGATCTGGTTGAACTGTAAAGTGCCTTGAGATGACTTGTGTTGTGAATTGGCGCAATATAAATAAACTGAATAGAATTAAATTTCAGTCATGTAATTTTTTTTTATTTTAACAGCTTAATGAAGAGCTTCACAATGTATGTTGCTTACATGAGGGAAAAGGAGCAGAATGAAGACAAAACTTATAATACGTGCCCCTTTGTCCAAGCACAAAACCAAATATAAAAAATGGTCTAATGCACAATTGACAAGTTGAAGCCACACAGGCAGGTCATGCACTTTCTGTAGAATGGTGTTGATTTCAAATCAGAACACATATCAGTATGTAATGTTAGAAGCTACCAATCTGAGTATGTGTGTCTTTAGAAAACAGCAGGAATGACATGGTGGAAGAGGTGAACTCATGAAAATTTCAAAAAGAAAGCAGCAAAGCAAACGAAGCATGCCGTCTTTCTCTGTACCCATCACTTTTGGTAAACACATACTGTATACACAGTCTCCAAACAGATGAGTTTGCTCACCTGCTTATGCTGGAAGCCAGAGATGAATGCAGCTAGCAAGACACTGGAATACAAATCCTGTTTTAATTATTGTAATACTAGTTACTCAGATTAATCAATTTGTCTCTTACAATAAAACATTTTGAGTTAGAAATGTCTCATGCTGATCAACAGCAATGCTTTGCAAATTGTGACATCACACAAGAAAATTCCATGTTGGGTCCAAACTGCTTTGACAGCACCAGACTGAGCAGCTGCACGTCCATAATGCAAAGCTATCCCTTCCCTTCATGCCATGGATGGATTCCTATCGAAGAACTTACAAACAGAGGGGAGTTAAGTTAGGCCTGTTTTTAAATAAAATAAATCAATTAAGTTTTTAATCATCCATTCGTTTTGTCTCTGGTCAGGTTCTAGAAGTAGAAAACAGATTCATTATTTGCACACAGCTCCAACACAGCTGAATCAGTTGAATTGAATTACCTCATCAGTATGACATCAAGTCTGGCAAAGCAATGGTGAATAGCCTTTCTGTTGATCTTGTGTGTTGCAGCAGGGATACATCTTAAATATGCAGGTCAGTGGTTCTAAGGACCAGGGCTGGAGTTTACAGGTTAGCCTGGAATTCCTGGGAGGTTATAGGCAGAAGCTAGATTCAAGATGGAGCGTTCAAGGCTTGAAGGGCAGGTACCTGTGGAAGCAAAGCCAGGGGCAAGGAGCTGCCAATTAGCCATACTGAGCTAGTCGTTATCTAGTTATGCTTCCACAGAATATAGCTGCACTTCTGAGCTTGAGGCTCTCCTGAATTTACTAGCCTGTGCATTTATGCTGTAATTATTTTGTTAGGGAAGTAATGTTATTCAGGTTGAACAGCAGAGTCAATTTATCGCCATAAAGCCTGCCTTCTTCATGAACTAACATGGCTCTTTTTTCTCATTCTGCAACTAGTTAAGACAATTACAACCACACCTCTTCCAATCAAACATCCAATGCAGCCCTTATATATATATATATATATATATAACACGCAAGCCTGTTCTTCACAACATGCCTACGTATGTATATGCTTTGGGATCTCCCAGAAATCCAATTACATCCATGAGTGGAGTTCAGCAGAGGGACCATGGAGCTCATTTACTGCTATGGCTGTTTTTCATAGGGCCAGTGGCAGGAAGGCTCTATTTCACAGGTAAGATTCATATGAATATCTCTTATGTCAAGCATCAGCACATTAGTTGCAATTCCTCAGCATGTTTCATAGAGTCTGGTTAGGCTTAGGGTCATGTTTGGGATCATTTCTCAAAAAAATCAGAAGTAGTGAACTACCTTGAAAAAGACAAACTTTTTGGGATAAAGGTTTTTCAGTTGACAAAGGTTAGATGAAATCATAGTAACCGACAAGCACACAGGGGCAATAAACTATGGGTTACCTCTTGCCATAAGCACAATGATTAATGAATGTTTTCTCTCAGGAAGTATATTAATGCATTTGCTCCCTCATTGACAAAACACAACTCACCTTTCTGTTCTCACAATTAGTTATCCTAGTGGACTCCTACAAGGGCATGTCCTCTATCTTCTATTAATGATTTCAGGTCTGAACAGAGCATGCTGGACTCTATGGATTGTTGAGAAACCAATAAAAGTAGAAAGTAAACAAAGTTTAAAGAACAAGCAGGAAGAAAAACATTCCATCTAACAAAGAGAAGAAAACAGGGACATGCAGAAATATTTTAATTCCATATTTGTAAGAACTTTTCTCTGGACATAATTATTAGCCTCATGAGACCATCCTGATCTCGCGAGCTTTCAAGATTTCACTCGCTAATCAGTCTGGAGACTCTCCGTTGAAGAAAATTTGGAGCCGTTCACCAAACGAACGTCCAATCAGCGTTGGCTTTGAGGCGGGTTGAGGTGTGATGCAACGAGAAGCGCGACAGTTCAGTCTAAAGAACATGTCGGCTTCAGCCGAAACTAGTGTTAGTGTGGCTATCGAGCAAGTTTTATCGGAATTACAGAGTATTTCTTCACTGAAAGAAGAGCAAAACACTGCTCTGGAGGCTTTTCTCAGAGGAAAAGATGTTTTTGCTCTTCTCCCGACTGGTTTCGGCAAGAGTAGCCTGGCTGTTAGTACGTCATATGCTTCGTTGATCTGATTGGTTTATTTGGCCCGTCTATCACCACCATAGGCCAATCAGCTCACCAGTATTTTTGCCCCTTCCCAAAATTACTTCAACCGAATAATTATGTAACCTGACTCCGCCAGATGGATTTGCTTCGCATATCCATCTGCCGGAGTCAGGTTACATAATTATACCAAGGAATTTAAAATCCTAAAAACCCAGACAAAAACTGGTTCATCGCAAAGACAGAAAACCAAACTAAAGCCGAGTGGAATTGTTTGTACGGTACAGTGTGGATTGTTCAGACTCCTATATTGGAAAGAAAACAAACAACAATGACAAAAAACTACTTTTTGAGTCCTTCTCTCAAAATGTATGCCTTTAGAGAAAAGAGCAGTAGTATGTCTTCGAGTGCCTATAGTTTTTTCCGATGTTTCTCAGCTTCACCACAGCTGATTCTTGGCTGATAATCAGCTATAAATGGAAATCAACTGTGCTGAAGCAGAGAGACCTCTAAAACCTGCAGGGCAGCGACCCTTTAGGACTGGCTTTGGACAGGCCTGGACTAGACCACTCAACTGAGAGGGTCTTTGATTATCGAGTGCAAAACTCACCTCTGGTTTTCAGTTGTATTGAAATTTTGATTGGGTCATTGTAGCTCCACTTGCTTGATTTTAACAAGACGGGATGAATTTGAGATGCATTCATATGTCTGTAGACTTAGACTTAGACAGTACTTTATTGACCCCTTGGGAAGACATTCCGGAAATTAAGGTTACCAGCAGCTTACAGGGCAAAAAAGTATTAAGTTAAATTAAGTTAAAATTAAGCAACAAAAAAGTATTAGGTTAAATTAAATTAAAATTAAGCAAAATACAAATAAATACGGAGTTCACATTTAACAGAAAAAATAAAAAATACAAGTGTGTTACAAGTGCTACTCCTTCCCTCTTCCCCCTGTCCTGTGTCGCCTCCTCTCCCCCAGTGAGGCAAACAGTGTATGCAAACTCTTTTACAGCTTCTAAAAATGTATTATGGAGATACAAAAAGGCTCACACATGGCAGGACTCCGAAGCTGGCTCATATTTGGCACCATGAGGTAGCACCAGTGAAATGTTTTTGTGACAATGTGGGGGCCTTTCACTATTGCTGTGTCCGAACATCTCCCCTAACCCCCAATCACTATACAAAGCAGGGACTAAATAGTCGATTTTATAGTGCAATCGGTTAACTGACTGTTGGGACACATGATCACTACTTTTCGCCCCCCGTTGGTCATGTGACTTTAGCTCCCAGTAGCATGCCTGCACCATCTTTGCTCTCCCTCGCCCCCAAAATAGATCCCATGATGCTTGGCAAGGAGCGCTCTTACAAGATGCACATTACTTTTCAAGCTGCGTTATTGGACATTTTAGGTAAACTATACTTTTTCCTCCACTGGACATTTAGAAACTCCTAAAATGGCCTAACCCTATATTGTGCTTGATATAGGGGGTTAGGGCGGACATTCGGACACGGCCTATAACTCTGATGTATCATGTGTCCTGGCTAATTGGGCACAGGGACATCCTTTTGGCTAAATACATAAACTTTCAGCCAGGTGCATGTGAGTGTGGAACGACTTTGCCAACATGATTCAGTACAATGTAAAAGAAAATAAAAGATTTTCCCCAAAGGACTGCCCTAAAAATAATTTGGCATATAAGTTTTATAGAAAACTGAATATTTAGTTAAAATACAATTATACTGAATACAAAATACCCACTGAAGCCAAAAATGTCAAACTGTAATATGCTGTCAGGATGTACACTCAGCAGGACATGTATGCCTTCAACAATCTCTTCCAGGAATGAGGACCAACTTTATCAATTTTATTTCCAGATGTCAACTGACGAGTAAAGAACTGCCAGAGGGGCTGAATAATTCTAAGGCACTGTAAAGATACTAAGACAGAAATAGACAGTGAAGGAGAGATGAGGGGAGATGTATGAAGTGCATTCCCTCTCAGGCCAGCCAGCAATCCCTCCCTCACCTTCATCACTTTGCTTCTTTTTTTTTCTGCTCAGCTGCTCAAATAAAACTCCTTTGCATCCTCCTTCCTCTGTCATTCTGTCACCACTCCATCTTCCCCGCGCTCCAAAGTCAGCCGATCCATCCTGCACCCCGGGTTTGTGTCTCTGCCACAGTGGGCACTCGGCTCTGAGCTGGAGTTTCAAATCCCGACAACAAAGGCGACGATGAGAAAGGGGGTGTTGACAGTTATGGAAATTTTTTGTTCTTCATATTTTAGGAAACAAACAAACAAAACAAAAACAAACAAAGCAAAGAGACTGTGGGAGTACATGGACAAAGTCAGCCGTATATAAGTATACATCTTCCCAGATGTCAAAGGGTTGACTCTTATCTTCTACTTGGCACTTTTTTGGCAGTTTCCACTTCTCTTTTTCTTTGCTTCTTTTCTCTGTTTATTTTCCCGTTTTCCTTTTCATTAATTTCTCTAGGGATTTTTGGAACTTGCCGCACTAGAACCCAAAACAACTGGAGGACAAGACTTTAATGATTTGCCCCAAGACCAAGTAATGTTACCATGCACACATACAAGGAGGGAAGAGAGATCAATGGAAGCTCAGCAGGGTCTCTCATTGGTAAGCAGGAGTTCCTTGTTTTTCATTGTAAAGTACCACATGTGAGAATGTGTTTAGAAGAGGAAAGGGGAATGGGAATTGATGAGGGATAGAAGAGAATCAAAACTGACTTATATTGGAGAGTTTGAGGGTTGAGCGGTTTCTCTCTGGAGGTCCCAGCTCCTTGCCAGGTTTTATTCTAGAATCGTTTTCAGGGTTTATGAAGCGGGAGGCATTTAATCGCCAGCTCATGGATGAGCAGAAGAGCCTATTAGACCTGCATCTGAATCTGAACTTCTTTGGAAACGTTTTACAGCCCTGCTGTGGCCAACTGCCAGTGAAGCACCTGAAGGTCGATGGATAACCATAGCGGGCGGGATCGATGGAAGTCAGCACAATGCTAGACTTGGGAGGGAGGGGGTTGTTTTCTCAAGGCCACACGTTGCTGGAGTGTCAATGATTGTAAATATAAAGGTGGTCCTATCTGATTCTGATTGATCTGCTTAACACACACTGACCTGGTCTTTACGGACTGTTTAAGAAGACTTTAAACAGCTCTTTACTCACAGAGTAGTGCAAAGCTTTACTTCTATTTTACGTCTACTTGTGGTTTCTTTCTTAAATCAATGTGGACTTGTTGCCCTTAAGGTATTGTTAAGAATAGACTAGATCTTATAAAGTTCATGTATTCAAATAATTTTGAAATTGTTAAAATGTTACTAAGAAAAGGAAATAGGCCAATTATGACTGTTCTAGATGAACAATCAGTTCTTTATTTCCTGTTATTGTTTGAAAATGTAGCGCTAAGAAATACTTCCAGTTCGCAGTTTGCAAGTAAACAAAGGTCCATTATCAGGCATGTCCACCTCAAGTTTATTAAAGGAGAGTTTGTCTGTTTTCCTGAAATTGGATTTTAGGGATCTTGATGTACTTTCTTTGTGTAGAATTTCCTTCATGTGCTCAGATGGAGTTGTTTTTTGGTCATTTCATTTCCCCCCACATAGTTATGAGGACAATTAAACACTCTGACATCAAACTTCAGCGTCTTCATTTGTGATTTTGTGCGGTGTGACCAATATCCTTGTTGAAAAATCTAAAGCAGATATAGAGAATATTGAAGAGGTAAAACAGATATAAACAGATAAAAAGATTTACCAGCAACAACTTTGCAAAACATTTTTGAGGTGAAGTGAATGATGTTTTATTGTGGCAGAGATTTGTAAAATTCATTCCTAAAGGCATATGTGGATCACTAAATGGTCCAAAGACCTGGATCTCTTATTTGTTATTTAGAACAGACATCCCCAAACTCGGTCCTCGAGGGCCACTGTCCTGCAGATTTTAGAGGTTTTCTTGCTCCAGCACAGCTGATTTTAATTGAAAGCTGATTAACAGGGTTTCGGTCTACTGCAATAAGTATAATCATCTGTGCTAAAGCAGGGGAACCTCTTAAACCTGCAGGACAGCGGTCCTTGAGGACTGACTTTGGGGATGCCTGAATTAGAAAACTGAGATGGCCATGGAGGAAGGCTCTTTTGTCCATGTTTATTTAGCCCCACATTTTCATCATCCAATTCAATTACCCAATGGCAGCCCTTTCTTGGTTAACTGGTATAGTTCGCCATATTTCTATTTTCCTTCTTATTATTTCCTGGTATTTTAGAAAGTTCATGAAAACAGGTTTTTAATTGAATCTAGAAGGGACACAGGTCCACAGCATCAAAGAACCTCAACCATGGTCAGCAGAGGGCATAAGGGTGCTCTTTAACTTATAATCCTCCTGTTTTTCACTCCAAAAACACCTGTTTTATTTGTTAGCCAAAAGCAGAAACCTAAGCTAATCTAATGAAAGCAAGTTGCTGAGGTATGGACAGTCTTTTAAAAGTGTAACCTTTTTTTTCCTTTCTTATTACCAGCTGATAAAATAAGGTTAAAAATGTCCTAAATTGAAAAAAATATAATTTTAAGAGCACAGCTTGTCTAAGGTTACAGAAAATGTTCAAAATTACCTTTTGGTGCCAATTGAAGCAGCCGTCTAAATATTTTTTTATTTCAACAAAGAGATATATTTTTTTAAACCATTCCTGATGTTGCCGATTATAGAATACCTGTGTGCCACACATTTTAGAGTTAACAGGTATGAGAACTCAAACCTGGAAGTTGGGGGCCTAAATTCAAATTCTGCCCCGGCTCTTAAACAACCTTTGGCTGCCTCTGCTATGGTAGGTGGTCCTTTTACTCTTCAGCATTTCTGATATAATTGTAATTGCCACCGCTAAGGACAAGAGCAGACTGCAGCGTGTCATCCGGTCTGCAGAGAAGGTGATTGGCTGCAACCTCCCATCTCTCCAGGAGCTGCACGCCTCCAGGACTCTGAGGTGTGCAGGGAAGATTGTGGCTGATCCCTCGCACCCCAGTCACAAACTATTTCAGTCACTACCCTCTGGCAGGAGGCTGCGGTCCATCAGGACCAGAACCTCCCGTCACAAAAACAGTTTTTTCCCCATCTGCTATCGGCCTTATCAACAAGGCCAAGACCCGCCCGTGACACTGGACAATGTTTCTCTCCCCCATTCAGGATTTCTGCGTTACATTAACGCACAGTCTACTGTTTGTATATAGCTTCTGTGTATATATATATATATATATATATATATATATATATATATATATATATATATATATATATTTATATATATTCTATCTTATTTTGTTATTTTGTTTTGTTTTGTTTTTTGTCTGCACCAACAACACCAAGTCAAATTCCTTGTAAGTGCAAACCTACTTGGCAATAAACTTGATTCTGATTATTATTATTGTGTGCATAAACAACTTCAAATGCATTATGACTGAATAAGTTTGTGCTGCATATTTCCAAAGCAAAAAA
The DNA here is from genome assembly GCA_030533445.1 of Cyprinodon diabolis. Classification (NCBI taxonomy): domain Eukaryota; kingdom Metazoa; phylum Chordata; class Actinopteri; order Cyprinodontiformes; family Cyprinodontidae; genus Cyprinodon; species Cyprinodon diabolis. The sequence goes on along the minus strand of CM060067.1, from coordinate 7,964,103 downwards.
AAAAAAAAACTGTTTGTGGCTGAATTGAAATGAGATTTAGTCTGACTTATTCATACGAACAGGCAAAGTTTGTTAAAGCTAAATGATGATACGGATTTTCATTAGCATTTTGTGCAAAAGTAAAACACGAATAAATTAAAAAAGTTACTCTTTTGTTTAATAAAAAATACATCTATAAATTCGGCAGCTGGAACTTTGCTTCCATTATCATGAAAAACAGAAACAATGGAGACCAACTTTACAGTAGGCTTTCAGAACTACACGGAAACACAAAACACAGAGATGACATGTTGGAGGAAAAACAGCAGAATTAAGATAAATGACTTAAATAACACTTCAGCAGAATTAAATCTGGTGGGAGGAATAAAACAAGAATCTACACTGAAATAATCCGTCTGCTGACATATTAATAGGAGACGGCTTTTTGAAAATTCAAAACATCACAAGGTTCACTTCAGTCCAAATCTTCAGCAGCTTGGTGTGAAAACAAACGGCGCATGAACAGGCAATGGGTCTGCAGCTGGGTGACTGGTTTAAAAAAAAAAAAAAGTGGTGTATAAAGCAAAGACTTGAATGAACAAAAGCTATTTTCTTAATAATCCTGCTGTCTTTTTTTTTTCTCTTTTTTTTCTTAAATATTTATCCTAGCAAAATGTTCATGTTTCACTCAGAAGATCTTCGGCAGCAGACTCCTCCCCCCTTTATGTCTAAAAACAACAGTGATTGGCTTGTGCATGAATAATGGCCTAAATCGAACGCAGTTTTAGGGGTTCATTAAAGAACATTAGAATAAATGTTTTGTCATGAAATGTTTATCAATGATAGACGCCTACTTTGATCTCACTCTCACCCAGACATGCCCCACTGAACCCATTAATCTAAATAATATAGCAAATCAATACAAAAAAAGATGCATTTACTGTAGTTAAGATGAACTACTTAAAACTTTTTAAAAGAACCTCATCTAACAATTTGAAAAATATCCTGTTTTAGTTTAATTATAAGGAAGGCGTTTTCTTATCCATCGATTTTTTTTTTAGCCCAAACTTCAGCAGTTTTTTCTGTAATAGGAAATTTCCATCAGCATTGATAATGTAGACGGGGGGGAAAAGGTTTTTGTCATGACCCAAAGTGCGCCATCTTGTCCTTCTAGAAGGAAATGAGTTCCCCATAATGCTGCAGACTGAAAGGATCACAGCACTGGGAGGAAGTGATGATTATGAAGCAAAATTTCATTTCTTTGCTGTTATTAGCTGCCAACATGGTCTGGTTGAATGCAGAAAACGGCACTGATTGAAGTTTTCAGCTGATGCATAGGAGTTCTCTGAGGGCAAAGTGCTTACTGTGAAGAAGTAAGGAGAGGTTGTACCTGCGGTTTTTGTCAATATTTCACAAAGTGCATGACTTATAGTGGGTTTTTCAGACAGTCACAAAACCTGCATTATACAATCCTTTTGGAAAAAGAAATCCAATTACAGTCTGTACAGACAGTATGTACCTCTCCTCAGAAAAATTGTTTATCCTTTCAATTTATCCTCTTTTTACAACAGTTTGGTGTTTTCTTTTTTTTAAGTTAGTCATTATTTCCTGTAAGCCTGGTTTCATTTGTGTTTCTAAGCACAGAGAGCGAAGCACTGCATTACGAATGCCTTGCTTCTGAGGTTTCCTCTCTTTGTAACTGCAATCCTTCTCAACTTTTAGCAGCACATAACTCTCAAAAACATATTTTACCCACTTAAAAACAGACTAAATTAGATATTTCCCCTACAATACTGCCACACCAGCCAATTAAACACTTGGTTTATTGTGCTTTTTTCAAAACAACTCCGTAGATGTGGTGATCCAGCTGCCAGCAGATGATGCTCACCTTTGATGAAATGTATGCACATTGCACGGTGCAGGACTTTGTGCTGACTCTGCGCTCTGAAAACATTATTCCACCATTTTTCTTTTCTTTTATTTAGCAAATAATTTTAGTTCAGAATGGCATCTTTCTTTCAGTCATTTTCTCCCTGCCTGCCAGACAGTCAGATACAAGGTCTCTGTAACTAAGTGCAACGATTACATAACCTTCACATGAAAGTCAAACCACGACACAAAGACTTTTCTTTTGTTTTCCATTTCGGTGTCCTTGGTTATGACCAATATGATCATATTAAGCTCAGCTGTTTGTGCTGTCCTCTTCTGCTCTTGACTCCGAATTCTTCTGATTGGGGGGGCTGAGAGAAAATCCTCTCATCTGATGCTGATTTGCTCACCATGAAAGTCCAATCGAAGCTCACTCCCATCAAATTCCTGTCATCATCTGCAAATATAAAGAAGCTTAATATGAGATTGAGGTCTTTATGAAGTGAAATGTCACAGCCTGTGTAATAACCTTCAATGACGTCTATCTGGTTTTCCTGGATATTTCCATATTTTAAAGGTCAGATGAGACCTTTAAAACTTTGAATCCCAATTTCGTATAAATAAGATGCAACCCTGCTGGTCTCTCCTTGCTTTGGACAGTCAGACACTGAAATCCTTTTTTGATTTTTTTTTTTTTTAACAGACTAAAACCTGAGCATCTGGAGAGTAATTTTTACTTCTCACCATAGTTACTTAATTAGACTTCCATTTGGATTTTGATTTGACCATTCTAAAATAGCTTTAATCTAAATCCTTTTTCCAGTTCTACTCTTCGGTCCAATAAGTTCTTCCTCAACACTATACTGTCAAATAAATGGTTAAGATCTAGGCAACTATACACTAAATTGGATCTTTCTGAAGAGATACCATTAGGTCACCTCTAATGGATCAGGAGCAAATGGGAAAACTACCAGACAGTAGTTCAATTCAATTTCAATTCAGTTTATTTCTATAGCGCCAATTCACAACATGTCATCTTAAGGCACTTTACAATTCAACCGGATCATACAGTCAAATTGATTAAAGGTTTTCTAAGGAAAACCAGTTGATTGCATCGACTCATTGACTCGAAGGCAATCCCTCACACTAAGCATGCTTGTAGCAACAGTAGAGAGGAAAAACTCATCTTAGTTATTAAGGAATTAAGATGGACAACCCCATTGTGCTGGTTCTATGTTTATGGTAGATCTCCTGCTAGAAGGTAACCCTCTGTGTAGGCCTCAATTGTTTTATAGTCTATTTCTTTCAAAACCACTCAGTACACAACTTAGTTTTTTGCAAAAAACAAACAAAAACTAAAAGCTTCCCAAACACAGCTGTGGAGATTGCCTCACTAATGATGTTTTGTTTACTGGACTCGCCAAAAATGTTCACATCTAATAAGAGCTATTTTCTAGTTCTTCTGCTGTCTCCATTGAGCAGCTTATGGAAAAGAAATTTTAGGTTCTTTCTACAAATGCTTCCTTTTCACTCTCCTATATGCCAGATGTGCAACAACCAACTATTCTGTTGATGGATCTTCAACCAAAACATCAGCTGTCTGTAGTTTCTCAAGAGTTACATCGAACCTCAGTGTTGCTTTTCTGACCAATTATGCTATTACATTGCCTGTCAATTAAGCTAAATCAACATATCTTGGTTAATTTTCAATTTTGAAAATACATTTTGAATAATAAAAAAAAAACATTCTGCCTGACCTGACTGCTGGTTTATAAATGTATACTAAATGTAAATGTTCTTATCTGTTTGTAAGAAAAGAACATGTAAGCTTTCCTTCGTCTTTGCACTGTTTTCTGTTGTTTAACCAGAAAAAAAAAACTTAAGGCATAAAAAAATTGAAACACTTGAACACCAGCTATGTAGGGCCTCAGTAGGCTGATGGAAGCAGCATTAAGCAGCTATCCATCGAAGCTGCCTGGGCTATTGCATGTGGCATTAAATGGCATGTGAGGCCACCTCCCTCTGAAATCATCCTGCCGTGCTGTATTTAGTCTGTTCCAACCGTTCAATATACGTCTCTACCGGCATGGAGCTGATTTGGAGAATGGATTCTCACTTTTAGACGGGTCAATGCACACTTATTCACTTTAAGCAATTATGGCTGCGACTGCCTGCCACGGCAATCATTGGCCAGCAATACTGCTCTTAAAAATATACATATTTAAAAACAAATCTCTTCTCAACACCATTTACATAAAGAAGGACAATTTATATAACTAAATATCCCACAGTAACACCATATATCAAATCTTCCAATCTGTCAACCCTCCAATGAGAAAAAATTAGATTAAAAAGTAGAGGGATAGAAAAAAAAAGTTTATATTTCACTTATTTTTGGAGTTGTTAAAGATTGCGTCTTTATCATTAATGATAGCAATAAACTACACAAATATTTGATTACGATTCAATATGACGGATCAACACGAGACAATAGATGAAAATGATTAAATTGGTTTCAGATTGTTATGATTAGAAAACAACCAGCAGCATGGAGACCAAAGAATCCAGCAGACAGCATAAGGAAGGGCTGGGCTTCTAAATCTTTTCTTAACGGTGATGAATCTATCTTCTAAAAATAAAACAAATAAGACATGACTACCACATTTACCAAGATATGACTGTTAACCTGAACTCATGGGCGAGGCAAAGAAGGTATTAATGTGAAGCAGCCAGGAGACAGAAGATTACTTTGGAGGAGCTACAGAGATCTGCAGCTCTGGTGAGAACAGCATAATTCTCAGTCCTGCACCTCACAGATCTGGATGGTTTTATGGGAGAGCTGCAAGTTGCTTACTGTTTATTAGATAAGAATAAAACTGAACTTTTCACTCTCTTACAAAATGTTATGTGAAGTTAAAGAAAAAAACTGCACATCATCCTGATTCCTGCTGTGAAACTGTAATTCCTGCTGTGAAACTGTAATGGCAGCATCATGCTGTGGGGAAGAGAACAGAAAAAGGGGGCCAGAGCTAATGATAAGGTTAATGAAGCTAAATAAAATGCACACTTTGCCCGGAAGGACAAATAGTTAGCTGTTGTAAAGAATTAAGACTGCAGACGAGGTTTACCTTCTAAAGGGAGAATGACCCAAAACTTAGAGCCAGAGCAACAATTACGTGTTTGGATCAGAGCGAAAACGTGTCTTAGAAGGATTTAAACAAAGTCCAGATCTAAATCAAAATCAAACCAGACATTTCAAATTAATGTTGTACAGCTTTTATGCAAAGAAAAAATTGCAGGAACTCACTCTGACAGTTAAAATGTACTGCTCTAAGCATTCTGAGGCTGTGCCATGACTTTATCAGGAGAAGTTTTCAGAAGACACTAGGTTTGTAAGACAACGTATGCAAGTGAAACAGAAACCCAGTCACAATGTTTGCCTCTGCAAGCTGTGCTGCTCCCTTCAGACGACCAGACAGGGCACAGCTGAGGCCTCATTCAATGTGTGCCGCCGCTGTCATCATGCATCACTGTAATTGGCCTGGTTGTTTCAAAGCAATAAGACCAATGATGAGTGAGCTTATTACCGACCACATCCTCCAGTTTACACTGGTTCTGTTTCTACATTACACTGCTGCCCAAGAACACACACTCAGACCCCCTCTCTAATTATAGCACTGCTAAAACAGAGCAGTTTACCAGATAATAGAAATCAAAATACGGAAAAAATACAAACTTTTACAATTTTTTAAGATGTCTGTATGCCATCCAGATATGAGCTTGAGCCTCATTAACAGAACACAACAGTCACATTAACATTGCATCATGTTTCTGCCTGACAATGCTCTGTAGATGTGGAAAGCAAAAAAGAATTGTAACTAGAACCTGAAGCAACTCAGCTAAGAGGTACATTGCATTTTTTTTTTAGCAACGGTATAGCAAAACAAGCTTTGTGGCAGCAGAATAAACAGATTCAGAAGTTACTTGAAATCGAATTCAGAGATGATAAATATTAAAATTACATTTCCATTATAGCAGCACTTTTATGTCCATGTGATGATTACAGTAGTAGCCATTCAAAATTTCCCCCCTTTCCTTGATAGGCCCTTGGCTGGTCTTTGGCTAATCCCCTACAATTCTTTTTAAACATCAATATTTGTATTAAACATTCTTTCTGTCATGATTTGTGAGCATTAAGATTTAAACAGACACGTCATCTCCTGATCAGACCCTGTAGTTCAGTGAAAGGGTGTAGTCAGAGTAAAAAAATATGCAAGAGTGGCTGGAAGTTGGAGGGGATTTCGCTGCGGGTTGAGGGAAGTGGGCTGCCATTGGGCTGGTGTTTGACTGGGAAGGGACATTTTGAATCGCTGGTACTGTAGATAATCTAGATTGGAGGTCATGTGTCAGTTAAGATTTACTTAGAAGTCCACATATTGGACATTTTACAAAAAGAAAATGAATAAAAACATTTAGAAATGTCACCTTTGTCTAGTTTTGGATCCATAATCTTGTAAAATCTGAGTGCAGGCCTCCTCCAGGTTCCAGTCGCACATCTCCAGCAGCTTTAGGCACTCGGACCTGCTCCTCAGACCCAAACAGAACAACTGCTCCACCTGCAGAGTGGCAGAAAAAACAGAAATATTTTTTTCTTACTAGTTTTAAAACAACCTGAGTAAAGGTGCAAAGTAATTCAGGCTCCTTCCTCTCCGATTCCGCTTTCAGCGCATTTCTCGTTTCGCAGATAACTGCATTGTCGTTCCAGCTTCAGGCATATTCGCCGTATCTTTTACCTGATGTTACCATGATTGTTCAGAGTTTGATGCACACATTATTCAATAAAACATCTCATCTCTGGGGAAACCAACTAGTCACCATCCTAAAGAGCCGTCGTAATCAACTCCCAAAGTCAACCACAGTGACTTTCAATAATATTTAAGCTCTTTGACTTTCTACCTATTGTCTTTTATTCTAACCTGGTCTTAAATTTTCAGCAATGTACCAAATCTGTACATAATACACTGATTTGGTGAAGTTAAAGAAGTAAATTATGAATATTATGAGCTCTGACAAATCTGCTAAAAGCAATCGCCTTTAAAAGTCACAGTGCTGATTAAATAAAGTCAACCTGACCTGTGTAATGTGATCTATCTGTATAAACACACCTGCGCAAAAGTTTCAGGAGCACTAGTCAAGAGGCCTCAAACCATGAGGACCAAGGAGCTCTTCAAACAAGTCAGAGACAAAACTATGAAGAAACACAAGTCAGGGTAGGATCATAACCATTTGATGCATCATCTTCAGATTGATTGGTTCCATAACAAATCCACCAAGAGAGGGATGTTCTAAGGAGTGGAGAGGGAAATCTTTTCAGCCAGGTAGTTAAAGTGAAAAGACTGGCTCAGTCTTTCAAATATAAAATAACATGGCAAAAACAAATTTAATAATGTCAGTTCTTTATGGTCACACTGGAAAAAATCGAAATCTAGATAAGTCATCTTTTCTTTAAATGAGTGCATTTGTTCTTTAATTGAGGAGGTAAAAGAGACATTTTGCCAATGGAACAAGATAATTTACACTTAGAATAAGAAAACAAAATTGCATGGTCTTATTTCAAGTGCACATTATCTAATTATCTTATTTTAAGAGTAAAAATACTCACTCCATTGGCAAACTATGACATTTACCTACTTAAATTCAGGAGAAATACACTTAATTTTTAACATTTTTAACATTTTTACTTATTTCTAGATTGTTTTTTTTCAGTACATGGTGCAAATAATTAGAAGTAGAAAAACAATGTAAAATAAAAAAATTTGAGTCGAAGAAAATAATCCACTGTGTTATTTTAAAAAATAAAGTTCAACTCAACATTTTGACATAAAAAACCCCCCAGAAAAACCAAACTAATAGCAGAGTGTACAGCACCAATACTACTACTACTATAAGCGCCGTAGTAGAGCACTACATAATGCAGTCTTAATTGATACCTTGTCTCAGTCATTGGACATGAATACTGTAATTCTTTATCCTTTTTATTACACTAGTTTTATGATTAAGCTAGCATTATATTGCCATTTACCAGCTGCCTCTTCTGTCTGTGTTCTTGAAAAGTATCTGTAAGATAAGCACGTATGGCTGCATCTTCCACTAACCCCTTTCTTTATTTTTTGCCATATTTCTTCAACCCCTCCTAGTCTCTTTCTATATATTTTTGCTTGCTGATCAACACCTTGCCTATATTCTCCATTCTGCACCTTTGATAGGGAGAAGCTGTGCTATGGGGGGGTGGGGGTCTACTGTAAGCTATTCAGAGGACTTTCTTTTCAAATGTTTACTCCCAAATTGCCATTTCAGTCTCTTAAAGAGACAGATTGATTCAGAGCAAGTGGCACCAAGGTTCTACTGTCATTTACTTTCCTTGGTACCAGCGAGTCGATCAATGAAGCGGCCCCCTGGGAATCCTACGGATTGACAGCTTGGCCTTTGGCCGTCTCAAAAAATTCACAGACTGTTTGAGGAGGCATTTATGAGATATGCAGCACAGAGACCAAAGGTAACCCTAAGGGGCTGCAGAATTCCACAGTACAGACTGGAGTATCTGTCTATACTGTAGGACCACAATAAGCTGCACACTCCTTTAAACCTGGGGCTTGTGGAAGAGTGACCAGAAAAAAAGTCTTAGTGCTGAAAATAAGAAGGCCTATTTTAAATTCACCATAACATATGTGGATGACAATCTAAATGTATGGAGGAAGGGGTACTGAACTGTGCAAAAGTTAGACTTTTTTGTACACCACAGAAAACTGTTTGACCGACACAAACATCCCATCATCCTAAGAACCTCATCCCCACAGTAAAACATGGTGGTGGCAGCATCATGCTTGAGAGGTGGGAGGTACCGGACAGCTAATAATAGAGGGTGCTAAATGGAGGGAAACTGATGATCAAAACTTGTTTCAGTCTGCCCGTGATTTGATACTAGGATGGAGGTTCATCCTCCAGCAGGACAATGACCCGAAGCATACTGGTTTAATGGGAAAGATTGAACATGTTGGAGTGGCCTAGTTAAAGTCCAGACCTGAGACAAAAAGAGAATCTGTAGTTAGAGGTATATGGTGTTCAAAATCCAAAAGCATTCAATATGAGGAAGCTGGAGCAGTAAAGAGCAAAAGGCCTGCTGAGAAGACATGGAGCATAGAGACTGATCAAAGCCATCCATAGCTGGAATGACCAAAAGTTGGTTCTACACAGTAGCGCCTGAACTGCCATACAAGCAGAAATATTCTCGTAGCTCGTCCTTTTTGCCGTTTTATCCACAATAAAAAGTTTAAAATTGTAAAAAAGTATATGAATAAAAATTGAGTAACATGTAGAACTGCTGCCTTTTTTAACACCAATTTTAATGGTAACCACAATTATACTTGATCAATGGTAAATGGTCAGAGATATAGAGCGTTGTTTTGACCACAGTAGAAAATAAAAGCTAAATACCTATTGCTATAATTCAATAGTTTAAAAGAAATGACATGACAAACCTTCAGGCTTTTGGAATCTGGACCAAGATAAGTTAATTTTATGATATTCTGTGTGCTAATAATGGATTTGTTAGGAACACTAAGGTGTTCCTAACATGGTCCTTTAAAGTATTAAACTGTTTACCTTTTAATAGAAATAAGAATTTGGGATTATTTAGGGATTATTCCATTTTATTAATCCAAAATGATATAAAGTTTACATTTTTAGCATCAGATAACACTGAAAAAAAAAAAGATTTAAGATATTGTGAAAGATTTTTCATGAATTTTTTTTAAAAGACCAGTCCTCTCTATTAAACGCGTACGTGAGCGTGCACAAACCCATTTCTCCTTGTGCATGCTTTGTTTAAAAGTCACTGTTCTCATAGCTCATACAACCTTACTGTTTCTGAACGTCGCCCTAACCCCTAAATCCCTCAATATCTATAGAGTGGGGACTATATAGTGGACTTTATAGCAAACTCTGTTTACTGACCGTTCGGACAGATGATCCCTGGTTTAAACTCCGTTGGTCACCTAACTCCTCCTTCACCATGCAGTGCCTGTGCTCACTTTTTCCTTACAACACTGCCATTTTCAAAGAGCAGCGGTGAGAAAGGCGAGCTTCAGTGACTGTCTGAAACCATAGCTCACCACAAATATACACCTGAAATTGCACATGTGCAGAAAAAGACAGCTAACTGGAGACAAGCACGTAGGACGGCCTTACGTAAACATATCACCAGAATGATTAACATTTAGAAGAACCCACTTATTTAGATGATTGTCCTCTATATCTTTAATACCATACACACCATCAGTGTGTGAGTGTGTGCCTGAATGGGTGAATGAATGTAGTGTAAAGCTCTTTGGTCAAGTCTCCTGACTTGAATAAAGGCGCTATATAAGTACATGCCATTTACCATTTAATATAGTGAATGTTAATATTTGCTTTCGACTGCAAATGTAAAATTGGTTCATAGTCTGTTGTGTCTGATGAACAAAGATGCAACATTTTAAATAAATAATAAAATAATGATATTTCTGACAAGTTTTGGAATTTTATTTGCATTATTCACAAAAAAAAGTGATAGTGACAAAAAAAAAAAAACTGCACTAAACTGCAGACATCCAATAGTCCCTTATCAACACAGTTTACAATCTTGCCATCACAGGAAAACCTTTTCTATCACTTCCAAAAGTCACTGAAGATACTCCACCAGATGATTAAATGGCATCCAAAACCAAGTTTAGCCGCAGAAATAACCTGGAGTAATTATTTTCTGCATGAATTATCAATCCCTCTCTTCCCTGTGGAGCACAATTGGCTCCACTCTTCTTTATAACATTTTTTTCAGTTCATTAAGGTTTGCAGATATTCATTTGAGCTGAGGTCTCAGTACAGCTTCCTTATCAGGCAGGCCTCTCTACTCAGGTTTGCTCTTTCAATTAGAGCAAACAAAAACTAAAGTTAATGCTCACAAACACAAGTTTGTGTTGCTAACCTTATCCTAACATTGTATTGACTTTCTTTATAGTGACTCCAACAATGAACAAAACTTAATTTTAATAACTACAGCAACTTTAAGCATATATTTGTATATAGTAAATTGGCTATCTTTTTTGGGGAAAACCTGGTCTGATTCGGAGAGACGGCAGCCATCACACTTTGGATGCTGCAGCTCTTCTTTCTAGGAATCTGGACAGATTTATTAGTCCTCCAAAACCCTGACATCCCAGGGTGGAATAGAGTTGTAGTATAACACGTCTTTGCAGCTTCTCTACTGTTACCTTCTTATTACTCCATCCAGACAGTGTCTCTCCCATGACCAAAATTAAATAAATTAGAGAAGGATCCTATAGTAGTAAATAATGATAAGCTAACTAAAATTATAATAATTCCAATTAGGGAAAAGTTCAAACTATAACATTTTTTTGATATAATTTATCTTTCTTCAAAAAGTCTGCTAGTTAATGACTTGATTTGTGATAATCCAACTGATTTTTGTTCCCTTACAGTAACTTGGCTGCAGAAAGAGAGCATAAATAAGGCAGCTCCTTCTAGTTATTCAAATTTCCACAAAGCCAGAAATTCTGGGCTGCTCCAAAGCCAGATAATAGTTACAATCCATTTGAACATTTAACCCTTAGTTTACCTCATCCAAATTGCAAAGCACCAAAATTTCTTCCATTTCTAACTTTATATCAGAGGTAACCAATTAAAAATCAGAGGGGTCCGAATAAAGAAAATCGACAACCAGTAAATTTCTGGAGTCATTGTAGTTATAATCTGTTACTTTAAACCGAATTTAACACTGAAATAAAATTAGGTGTTTATGCCTCCATGTCCAGATCCGCACCCACCTGCTGGCTAATCCGGACCCAAACTGATTTAAAATATTTTTGTATTTCTGCATGTTGTCCGACAACATTGTCTAAATTCACTTGTGCTGCTTCTCCTGTTTGCATGGTAAAGCCATCCGGAGCGTCCTGCACCAGGCTGCACGTGATACAAATTAGCCAATAAGCTTTCAGTCTAGGTTGCTGCCGCTAGCTACTTTAACCTCTCAAAACCCGTTTTACTGCGTTTACAAATAGTAACTGAGAATGCATAACAATTACACTGGTAAAATGTTTACCAATATAGACATGTTAGACATTGTTGAACAGCTTAGATTCGCCACAATTCAACCACCTAGTTCATTTTATGGACATAGCGAGCACCAAAGCACAATTATAGCAGCATGTTGAAATGTAGCACAACAAAGCAGCCACTACAAGCAAGCATGTCTTTATTACCGCTGTTCAAAAAAGACTTATTATTTTCGAGAATAAAAAACTTTAAGTCATGTTTGAACTGATGCAGCTTGGGTGTTTTACTCACCCAATTTTCATGTTTATATTCAGAAACTAGAAGGTGTTAGCTTTCAAATAACATGTCACACATGTAATTTGGGGTTACGGTTCCTCAGTTATTTGCTTTTCCATTTGGGTATGCAAATGAGGTGAATTTCCCAGAAATTAGGTGGATATTAAGAGGTTAAGACACAGCAGGCAAACCTGTGGCAAGCAGGGCAATGGGAAAGAAGAAGAAGAAGATAATGAGTAAAAGAGAGCAGAGAAAGTGTAGACTTCTGGAAGAATCGCGGTGAACTGGTGAAAAGAAAAGTGAAATGGCGTGCTCAAAGATGACCCTGCACAGTTTGAATATGTTTGGCTCAACCTACTGCTGTGAAGAATTTTCCTCTATGAACATAATCAAAAATATCGATTCAGGCTCAAAATGAGCACCTTGATATGTGCTTTAGAATGGCTTTTTCACCAATCAAACCCAGGTTTTAAAGTCCTGCAGGTGAGCAGGACTTTAAGAAAAAAAGAAAGAAAAAAAACAGTCAGTTCAGGTGTTTTATCAAAAATAAAGTGAATCAGTAAATTGTCTATACACCAAACTGAGAGATTGTTGTTCTCTACTTCAAAAACAATTTAAAATAAAATCTAAAATAGAAAAATGTTCTATTTTGTTTTGTATTTTTATTAAACAGTTCAATATATAACTTGGATGCATTTTATTTCCTGCATTTTATTTCAGTGTTAAATGCTCAAAGTAACGGATTATAATTAAAAATATCTGGACCTCTACTGGTTGTTGATTTTCTTTAGTCAGACCCCACTGATTTTTAACTGGTTACCCCTGATATAAACTCTGAATTATTAGAAGGTTAGCGATAAGCTCCTTTGAGAAAATAAGTGTGCACACTTGCACACTTTTATCTAGAAACACTGTCCTGGGTGACACCTATTAAATCTACCATGAAGACATTTGTATGAAAGTAACTGCCTTGCAGTCTTCAGTAGTGATGGGTGAAGTTTGCTCTTCTTTCTTCTCCTGAGGACGGGCAGTAACATATCATCCCAATAAACTTGAAGCTCATTTCGATTGTCAGAAGACAGCTCTTCTTACAAAGTTTTTCCTAGTAACATTAAAAAAGTATTTTTATTTATTGTTACTGTAGTAAAGTTTTTGTGTGGACTGTCTTTTGAGCTCATTTATATGGTATTGATGCACAAACATAAAAAAATAGTTTCTTCTTTCCCCTTCATCACACACACTCCATAACGCATTGCTTGAACCAATCATAACCTTGGACATGTCTAGACCTGCCTCTCTCATTAAAACCATAAAGAAAAGTTGAAAATATTGCCCTGGGAAACCACAGATCAATAAATGATTAAGTGTTCAACAGCCCCTCCAAAAAAACAGAAAACCCAATGGGGTTTTTATAAATGAATAATACTTAACTTTTGTCATTTTTTTGGTATTAGTCAAAATACGTCAGAAGAAGTTTCCAGGTGTAAGAAAACATTGTAAAGCAAACCTTTTTGTCTAGTAAATGGCTGCAGTTCATTAATATTAGCAGAGATTAAAGCCAGGCTTATACTGTATGATTTTTTGCCCTTTTCGTGACGATTCTTCAGTCGTGCGAGAATTTTTCAATCGTGCCGACTTTCAGCCTGATCATGCGTCGTGCATCGTTTAGTGTACAGGGGGCAACCAGGGGTGGTCAGCCTCTCATGACCACCTCCCGATCAGGAATCGTAAGGTCGGGAGAAAATCAAACATGTTTGAAATACAGTGGGCCGTCTTGGGCAAATCGCTCAGTGGGCATGCGCAAACAACAATTCTTCTTCTTCTTTTTCTTCCTTTTAGTTGAAAACACAGCAGCATGAAGGCGGTGCGAGTGAAAATGAGTTCTGTTTGTAAAATTGACAGACCGTAGTAGCCACGTTTGCTCAGCCACATCTTTGTCCAAATACGTCGTCACCTTTTCTTTTCAGGGCTTTCAGCACAAAATTCCACGAATTGCCAAGGCAGCATGTTTCACTCTAGTCGGCTTCATATTCCTCCTCTACTCATTTGGATAGATGAGTCCCAGTCGTGCCATCTCACTGCGGAGCGGAGTCCGATGTGGTTTTTTAGACGTGCAGTGTAAGCAGGTACATTGGATCAGAGCGTTGGGGAAAACATGCATCGTGAGCTGTGAACTCACACTGTACGACAAATCCCTGCGGTTTCGTCATCCAGTGTGAGCTACAGCTGTGTGCAACAACTGGAAAAAAAAAATCGAACAGTGTATCCCTGGCTTTAGTAAGAGCAAGACATTAAGCACATAACAAGAAGGATGAAAGCTAAGGAATGTTCAGACCGAACACAAATGTGGCAACTAGAAGGAGATGTTCATGTTAATAAACCTTTATTTTTGTTAAAAGCTAATGACACCAAGTCATGGATGCAGATCCTGTATTCTGGCTTTCCATATCATTTAAAGTGCCATGACTCACTCTCAGCCATGGTGAGTTGCAAAGACAACCAAAGCCAGATTTTGTACCTCAACATGTATTGTGATCCATGGAGCACAGAATCTGTAACACCGGTAAGGCCGGGCATACACTGTATAATTTTTTGGGCCAATTTTCCAGTCTTGCAAGAATTCCCTCCCAATCAGGATTCCTAAGGTCAGGAGAAATTACACATGACTGAAATCTAGTCGGCCCTTGTGGGGTATTTGTGAGCAAATCCTGCTGTTGAACCAGAGCTACGAGCCGATTTACCAGAACATCACACACTGTGGATGTGCAAAAATGGGAATTGTTCATTTTCCTTCCAGACTGACAAGTCCAACCAGTGTCATCTCTCGGCACTGAGTCTGACATGTGGTTTTTGGACGTACAGTGTGAGCAGTTAGATCGCATCAGGGTGTTGGGCCATACAGTGCAACTACATACATCATGAGCTGTGAACACATAAACCCTGTGGTTTCAATGTACTGTTTGAGCTCTTGCTGAGTACAACGATAGAAAATATCATACAGTGTATGCCCAGCCTAAGCAAATAGACAATCCTCCTATTTGATGATAGACACGTGGTTGGAATTACCGCAGTGTCTGCAATAAGGAACTGAAATGTAAAGTGACCAAGACCAGACGACCCTCATGGATTTTGAAAAGTTTTTAACACCTTGCTTGAATCAATATTGTCTATGAAATGAACACAAAATGTTGCTTCTGTAATGCAACATATGCTAACTAATGTAGAACATAACAGTTTAATAATTGTTTCTTAAATGGAAATCCGAGTCAGAAATATTCCTATTAGTTGATCTCCATTACTAAACAATTACAGAGAGGAACACAAGAGGAGGACAATTATATGCAGAGACTGCAGCAAACTAAATGCTCTTACCTTCAAATAATTCACAGCTTTCTGGACATCCCAGTTGTTGCTCTGCAGGGCCGTTTGACACTCTGCTATCGTCACGCCGTGAACAGCCTCCTGCACCTGAAATTGAACAGCAGCAGCTTGAAAACTCCATCTACAGCCAACACTCTGAGGTATAATTTCTTTTTGTGTGTGTTAATACCAGTGCATCTCCTTTTGATGAAATCAAATGTATTGACATCCTATTAATATTTCACAAAAATGTTCAGACCAACAACTGACTCACTCTGAGCATCTACACCGATCACTGAACAGCACCACAAGTCCCAACAATATATCAGCCTGAATTTCACATCAACTAAAAACTTCAGAAAAAAGAAGGAGTTTGATGGGGAGCCAGGGTTTTACAGTTAACCCCATAGATGACAACCATCCCCAAAATTAAACAAAAAAGAAACATTGATAAACCACCTAGAGTTCATCTGTGTCTCACATTGATCTCCTCTGCTGTGTATTTTACATATAGTTCTAAAATCTCACTGCACAGCTGGTGTAGTATCATCAAAGATCTCCATATCTGCATGATCAATGGAGCGCCTTTGGTTTTTTCCGCCTGCCTCCAGAATAAAGAAAATGCATCTATGGTCATTAATAAAATCAACTTATAATGGAAAAATAATAATAATAATCTGAAAAATGAAGACCATGGAGGTCAGGAACAGTAGTTGATTTTAAATGAGCTTGCAGCCTCCTAAGGAATTAAACTCTGCTTGCTAACCTTTAGACCACCATAAGTAACCCACACATGCTATGTTTCTCAAGCAGCTGACAGATAACAGAGCAGATAGCCAGACTAATTAACCAACTAAAGTCAGATTATTCACTACTTGCTAAATGCGTGAGATCAATGGCGTAAATATCGGTAAGCAGAGACAGCAGATGTTTACAGGCCCACAACCTCTTAGGGGCCCAATCACTGACACCTGGTGGGTTCCCTACGCAATTGTAGACTAGGACGTCTCTTTGCAGATTTGATGGTGCAATAGGCATCTACCTGAAATTAGTTTTTTGGAACTTGGGATGTCTGTAACATGGTGCGCTGTCACCAATGGTTCCATTCAAGGTGCTCAGTCACCATTTTTCCAGGTGCAATGTGTGATCATATACTACTGAGAATTGCTTAATTGTTTCTTCTTGTCCGATTTATGAAACTGTCGTCATATCCTGAACCCAGATAATGTTGTTTACAATCCTATTGTTGTGTCGTTACGCGTTGGGTGACATTATTGGGGTATGAAAACCTCAAGTAAAAATACCAGTGTTAAAGAATCCAACTACACTAAAACACAGAGTAACTGTATAGAGTCCAAGAAGCTGATATTAACTAGCTACCCCGCTCAACTAACTGATTTTACTCTGGTCTGCAGTTGGGTGCTTTAATTTTAAGCATGATGGGTTGATGATTAAAAGTTAGCTTGGTAAATTACCTAATTAAAAATAAGATTTTTAATAACCAGCAGTGCAGAGCTACAGAAAGGAAAACTTCAGCCACTTTGCGACTTTGTCTTGAATTGCATTGAGAAAAAGCTTAAAATTGGTAGAACAGCAAGTCCTTTTTAAAAAACTTTTATTATATACAAATTAAGTTGCTGATAGCATTAATAAAATTAAAGCTTGGCAATATATTGAGATTTGAAATTTTATTATTTTTTTAATCAAAACAGATCTAGGATTATATGTGATTTATATCCAGATTATCTATTGTACATTCCTTTTATCGACCCCAGAAGGTTATTTGTTACTTGTTTCTTGTGTTTATCTGCAGATGTTTATTTACAGTGGGGCAAAAAAGTATTTAGTCAGCCACCAATAGTGCAAGCTCTCCCATTCAAAAAGATGAGAGAGGCCGGTAATTTTCATCATACACTATATTGCCAAAAGTATTTGCTCACCTGCCTTGACTCACATATGAGCTTAAGTGACATCCCGTTCCTAATCCATAGGGTTCAATATGACGTCGGTCCACCCTTTGCAGCTAGAACAGCTTCAACTCTTCTGGGAAGGCTGTCCACAAGGTTTAGGAGTGTGTTTATGGGAATTTTTGACCATTCTTCCAGAAGCGCATTTGTGAGGTCGCACACTGATGTTGGACGAGAAGGCCTGGCTCTCAGTCTCCGCTCTAATTCATCCCAAAGGTGTTCTATCGGGTTGAGGTCAGGACTCTGTGCAGGCCAGTCAAGTTCATCCACACCAGACTCTGTCATCCATGTCTTTATGGACCTTGCTTTGTGCACTGGTGCACAGTCATGTTGGAAGAGGAAGGGGCCAGCTCCAAACTGTTCCCACAAAGTTGGGAGCATGGAATTGTCCAAAATGTCTTGGTATGCTGAAGCATTCAGAGTTCCTTTCACTGGAACTAAGGGGCCAAGCCCAGCTCCTGAAAAACAACCCCACACCATAATCCCCCCTCCACCAAACTTTACACTTGGCACAATGCAGTCAGACAAGTACCGTTCTCCTGGCAACCGCCAAACCCAGACCCGTCCATCAGATTGCCAGATGGAGAAGCGCGATTCGTCACTCCAGAGAACGCGTCTCCACTGCTCTAGAGTCCAGTGGCGGCGTGCTTTACACCACCGCATCCGACGCTTTGCATTGCACTTGGTTATGTATGGCTTGGATGCAGCTGCTCGACCATGGAAACCCATTCCATGAAGCTCTCTGCGCACTGTTCTTGAGCTAATCTGAAGGCCACATGAAGTTTGGAGGTCTGTAGTGATTGACTCTGCAGAAAGTTGGCGACCTCTTCGCACTATGCGCTTCAGCATCCGCTGACCCCGCTCCGTCAGTTTACGTGGCCTACCACTTCGTGGCTGAGTTGCTGTCGTTCCCAAACACTTCCATTTTCTTATAATACAGCTGACAGTTGACTGTGGAATATTTAGGAGCGAGGAAATTTCACGACTGGATTTGTTGCACAGGTGGCATCCTATCACAGTTCCACGCTGGAATTCACTGAGCTCCTGAGAGCGACCCATTCTTTCACAAATGTTTGTAAAAACAGTCTGCATGCCTAGGTGCTTGAATTTATACACCTGTGGCCATGGAAGTGATTGGAACACCTGATTCCAATAATTTGGATGGGTGAGCAAATACTTTTGGCAATATAGTGTAGATATACCTCAACTATGAGAGACAAAATGAGAAAAAAAAATCCAGAAAATCACATTGTCTGATTTTTAAAGAATTTATTTGCAAAATATGGTGGAAAATAAGTATTTGGTCAGTTACAAACAAGCAAGATTTCTGGCTCTCAAAGACCTGTAACTTCTTCTGTAAGAGGCTCCTCTGTCCTCCACTCGTTACCTTCATTAATGGCACCTGTTTGAACCCGTTATCAGTATAAAAGACACCTGTCCACAACCTCAAACAGTCACACTCTTAACTCCTCCATGGCCAAAACTAGAGAGCTGTCAAAGGACACCCGAAACAAAATTATAGACCTGCACCAGGCTGGGAAGTCTGAATCTGCAATAGGTAAACAGCTTGGTGTGAAGAAATCAACTGTGGGATCAATTATTAGAAAATGGAAAACATACAAGACCACTGATAATCTTCCTCGATCTGGGGCTCCATGCAAGATCTCACCCCGTGGGGTCAAAATGATCACAAGAACAGTGAGTAAAAATCCCAGAACCACACGGGGGGACCTAGTGAATGACCTGCAGAGAGCTGGGACCAAAGTAACAAAGGCTACCATCAGTAACACACTACGCCGCCAGGGACTCAAATCCTGCAGTGCCAGACGTGTCCTCCTGCTTAAGCCAGTACATGTCAAGGCCCTTCCCAAGTTTGCTAGAGAGCATTCGGATGATCGAGACGGTGACTGGGAGAATATCATACGGTCAGATGAAACCAAAATAGAACTTTTTGGTAAAAACTCTACTCGTTGTGTTTGGAGGAGAGAGAATGCTGAGTTGCATCCAAAGAACACCATACCTACAGTGAAGCATGGGGGTGGAAACATCATGCTTTGGGGCTGTTTTTCTGCTAAGGGACCAGGACGACTGATCCGTGTGAAGGAAAGAATGAATGGGGCCATGTATCGTCAAATTTCGAGTGAAAACCTCCTTCCATCAGCAAGGGCATTGAAGATGAAACGTGGCTGGGTTCCGTAAAAATTCAAAAAATATCCACTGGACTTGGTTTTCAAGATTTGAAGACGTTTCGCTACCTCTCCAGGAAGCTTTCTCAATTCATTGAGTTGAGAGAGCTTCCTGGATGACTGAGAACCTTCATCAGCAACGTGGCTGGGTCTTGCAGCATGACAATGATCCCAAACACACCGCCTTGGTAATGAAGGAGTGGCTTCGTAAGAAGCATTTTAAGGTCCTGGAGTGGCCTAGCCAGTCTCCAGATCTCAACCCCATAGAAAATCTTTGGAGGGAGTTGAAAGTCTGTGTTGCCCAGCGACAGCCCCAGAACATCACTGCTCTAGAGGAGATCTGCATGGAGGAATGGGCCAAAATACCAGCAACAGTGTGTGAAAACCTTGTGAAGACTTACAGAAAACTTTTGATCTCTGTCATTGCCAACAAAGGGTATATAACAAAGTATTGAGATGAACTTTTGTTATTGACCAAATACTTATTTTCCACCATATTTTGCAAATAAATTCTTTAAATCAGACAATGTGATTTTCTGGATTTTTTTTTCTCATTTTGTCTCTCATAGTTGAGGTATATCTATGATGAAAATTACCGGCCTCTCTCATCTTTTTAAGTGGGAAAACTTGCACTATTGGTGGCTGACTAAATACTTTTTTGCCCCACTGTATTTATTTATTCATTTGAGCAAGAGATTTTTTTAAAGTTTGACAAACATCTTTTTTTTTTAAAGATGTCCAAAATATTTTTTTAAAACGTGCCTAAGTCACATTTGTGACAAAGCTGATTCAAAAGTGCTTTTTATATAATCCCATTATGAGAAGAAAAACATCAAGATAATATTGAATATTGCCACTCAGCTATAAGAATGTCAAAATATTTTTCAATACATATCACCTAGCAATACAGTAGTAATAATTGCATTTTTTTTTTCTTATATTTGTTTTTGCAGCAACAGTAGGAATAGTTTGGATTCATTGAATAAAGCAGCCAGAAAACACTATACATATTTTCATATATTGATGCCAAAAATTTGTAAAGCCAAATTTATATGAAGGCCATCTTCAAACAGTTCCATCTCTCTATGCTCCTTATAATTTTTTGGCAAGGAATCATAAAAACTTACAAGAAATATGTAAAATCTGATTGGAAGTCAGAGTAACTGTAAGAAAGAGTAAGCAGTATTCTTTTTAATTTAAAATGCAAACTGTCCTATTTTTATTTTTTTATTTTTTTTGTTATAGCAGAAAATAAAACCCTGCATTGAATTCTTTTGTTTAACAAAATCCAGTAAATGGTCAAACAATCCCTACATTAGATATGGCCTGTTCTTTATATTTAACTTTACTTAATATTTTAATCTAACTCAAAACCTGACTAATAAATTACTTGTTGTGTAGGAGCAGGTTCTTTTTTATACATTAAAACATTGATAAAGAGCAGATGGTTATCTGGTTGAGGACAGCCTCATAGACTGACTTTACAACAATTAATCACAGAAACATTCATCTGAACATAAGGTCTGCTATAAAAAGCCTTCTCCCAGCACAGAAACACCTCATCAATCACAGGGAAGCACGTGAAGAACAAAGACAAATGAAATACTAACTTTATACTTGAATCAAGTGTTTGAGAAACAAGCTGGTAAAAAGGATCATAAAATCTGAGCATACCCTTTGGAC
This sequence comes from Cyprinodon diabolis, assembly GCA_030533445.1. Lineage (NCBI taxonomy): Eukaryota > Metazoa > Chordata > Actinopteri > Cyprinodontiformes > Cyprinodontidae > Cyprinodon > Cyprinodon diabolis. The sequence continues at coordinate 7,942,673 of CM060067.1, read as the reverse complement.
TCTGTCCAGAGAGTTCCCTCCTTCCTCTGTCCTGCTGCAGGGAGAGTTGACCACTGGACCTGTCAACACGTCTGAAGACACGCGAGGGAGACTAACTGATGTCTTCATCCCTGATCGCGGTGTGCCGTTATTATGGCAAAAGAAATTAGCCTTCAGTTCGCCCGGCTGGACGAGCCCTTGCCCCTGAACTGTCTGGTTTGTGACCACCATTGGTCTCACAGTTGCCATGTTTGCTTGCCGCAGGTGCCTGTCCTCAGGAGCGGCAGCGGGGACGGTCTCAGCCTCTTTGAAGAACCGCTCAAAGCGGTCGAGGTAAGGCGGCCTCTCTGGCAGGAGGTAATAGTGCGTGCTACTGACTTTCTGCCCGTCACGGACGATGGGCAGGATGCAAGGACCCCTACTAGCATTGTCCTTACCCTGGGCTTGGATCACTTTGGGGGCAGCGTATTTGGGGTCTGAGGCAAAGCTGTGTGTGGTAGGCATGAGTTTACCAGGAGAGGTTGAGAGGTAGGAGCTGTAGGTGTGTGCCGTGGAACAGGGGGAGTGTAAGGCCTGGTGGGTGGAGGGGCTAACGGAGCAGATCCTCTTCTGGAGGGAGCCCACCACGGCACAGTTTGGGCTTGGAGTCCGGGAACCCAGTTGTGACAGAGGGTCCCTGGGTGGGATCTGGGGCGGTGGTTCGAGGGTCGAAACACTGTGCATGGGTTCAGTTGGCATCGGGGAAACAGACAGGTCCCTCGACCAGCGAGCAGATGTGTAGACGGCCCTTTTTATTGGGCGAGGGGGGATTGGAACGCGTGGGGGGATCTGAGGTCTGTCCTCGCTCTGACGGTCTTCCTGGGAGCTCCGAGTAGTCTGAGGAAAGAAGGCTGAGATTTGGGACAGCTGACCAACACCCCCCACAGGGACGTTGAGCTTCCTCATGCACTCCTGCTGGAGTTCTTGGAAGATCTCTGCAGATTGGGAGAAGGATGGGGAGGCAGTGTGGCCATGCTTGCCAGGAAGGAAAAGGTTGTCCTCCAGGACTGGTCTTTCTGTTCCATCCAAGATGAGAACTTCCCTTTCAATTAATTCTAAAGAGTTGGTTCCTTGGACTCCCTGGACAGCTGTCTGCTCATATTCAGATTGTTGCTCAAAGCGGTTGATGGAGCTCACCTTCAAGGAAAAAAAAAGGTGAAAGTTAGTAACCTTTATTAGCTATACAGTGGGGCAAAAAAGTATTTAGTCAGCCACCAATAGTGCAAGTTCTCCCACTTAAAAAGATGAGAGAGGCCGGTAATTTTCATCATAGATATACCTCAACTATGAGAGACAAAATGAGAAAAAAAAATCCAGAAAATCACATTGTCTGATTTTTAAAGAATTTATTTGCAAAATATGGTGGAAAATAAGTATTTGGTCAGTTACAAACAAGCAAGATTTCTGGCTCTCACAGACCTGTAACTTCTTCTGTAAGAGGCTCCTCTGTCCTCCACTCGTTACCTTCATTAATGGCACCTGTTTGAACCCGTTATCAGTATAAAAGACACCTGTCCACGACCTCAAACAGTCACACTCTAAACTCCACCATGGCCAAAACTAGAGAGCTGTCAAAGGACACCCGAAACAAAATTATAGACCTGCACCAGGCTGGGAAGTCTGAATCTGCAATAGGTAAACAGCTTGGTGTGAAGAAATCAACTGTGGGATCAATTATTAGAAAATGGAAAACATACAAGACCACTGATAATCTTCCTCGATCTGGGGCTCCACGCAAGATCCCACCCCGTGGGGTCAAAATGATCACAAGAACGGTGAGTAAAAATCCCAGAACCACACGGGGGGTACTAGTGAATGACCTGCAGAGAGCTGGGACCAAAGTAACAAAGGCTACCATCAGTAACACACTACGCCGCCAGGGACTCAAATCCTGCAGTGCCAGACGTGTCCCCCTGCTTAAGCCAGTACATGTCAAGGCCCGTCTCAAGTTTGCTAGAGAGCATTTGGATGATCCAGACGATGACTGGGAGAATATCATATGGTCAGATGAAACCAAAATAGAACATTTTGGTAAAAACTCTACTCGTCGTGTTTGGAGGAGAGAGAATGCTGAGTTGCATCCAAAGAACACCATACCTACAGTGAAGCATGGGGGTGGAAACATCATGCTTTGGGGCTGTTTTTCTGCTAAGGGTCCAGGACGACTGATCCGTGTGAAGGAAAGAATGAATGGGGCCATGTATCGTCAAATTTTGAGTGAAAACCTCCTTCCATCAGCAAGGGCATTGGAGATGAAACGTGGCTGGGTCTTTCAGCATGACAATGATCCCAAACACACCGCCCGGGTAACGAAGGAGGGGCTTCGTAAGAAGCATTTCAAGGTCCTGGAGTGGCCTAGCCAGTCTCCAGATCTCAACCCCATAGAAACTCTTTGGAGGGAGTTGAAAGTCCGTATTGCCCAGCGACAGCCCCAGAACATCACTGCTCTAGAGGAGATCTGCATGGAGGAATGGGCCAAAATACCAGCAACAGTGTGTGAAAACCTTGTGAAGACTTACAGAAAACGTTTGATCTCTGTCATTGCCAACAAAGTATATATAACAAAGTATTGAGATTAACTTTTTTTATTGACCAAATACTTATTTTCCACCATATTTTGCAAATAAATTCTTTAAAAATCAGACAATGTGATTTTCTGGATTTTTTTTTCTCATTTTGTCTCTCATAGTTGAGGTATATCTATGATGAAAATTACCAGCCTCTCTCATCTTTTTAAGTGGGAGAACTTGCACTATTGGTGGCTGACTAAATACTTTTTTGCCCCACTGTAGTTGAGCAAATACAAACTAGAATTTCAGTGTAGATATCCAGAGCAGACATGGAAGGCCAGATCCTCGGAAGTTCAGGTAAGAGAACGATGCAAATTCAGACATGCATGCAGGACCACTGTGATGGCAGATCACAGAAAGAGATTATCCACAGCAATAAATCCAACTAAAATAAAGAAAAATAAAAGTGTTGATGATGGTTTCTCCCTGTCACGACCCGATTAGTACTGGTAGAACCATACGTTCCATCAGCTCTGCGGAACTAGAAATACATCAGGGTCGCCCTTGATTGTACCTTATAAAAGAGACTGAAATATTTGTTTTTTTGTCCTCAGTTACAATAAGCGCACAGAACTTCAATATGTAAAAGGTTAATAGTTTTTTTCTGAGAAAATTTAAATGCATTTAAATTCTTTCCATTATTAATCATCTGTGTCAGATCTGAAATGGTATCCTATCCTACTTCAGCAGCAATTTTTTGACTTTGGATTTTGGCATAAATGTAGCAATTTTGAGTTTGATGTTTGCCTTTTGTGGTACTTTTACTATATGTGGTGCACAATCTAAAGAAAGACTAAACTAAAATACAGATAAACATGGCGTAATTAGATTTAGCTGGAATGGTCAATCCACTGATGTCTTCAGACAAGCAGTTTAGGATTAGGGCTGAAACAATTAATCAGATTAATCATGACTAATCGATTACTGAAATAATCTTCAACTAATTAAGTAATCGATGAATCATAACTGGAGTATAGAGACTGTAAAACATGCCTTTAGCTGACAGAGCGACCCACTTAGAGCACTATTTATACCAATATTGTAAAAAGAAAACGATATAAATATTTAGCATTTAACATAAAAAAAAAATGTTTTCATCTGTCAATATGCTCTATCCATCCTCAAGTGGACAAATTTTTGTTTCATCTAGTTTGTTTCTTAAAAATATCTTCTTTAGGGAACCTTTGGCTATCCGATTATTAATCAACAAAATAAATAATAAATAATAATAAATAATCGTTAGTTGCAGCACTGATGTAGAGAATGTAAAACGCATATAAATCTCGGAAAAGTCATTAAATATTATTTTAGAATATGTAGTTTAGCATTCTTTGCTAATATAACAGTAGAAATACAAACTTCTATTCACGATCACCTGGATGAAAATGGAAGCAAATGGAAGGAGAAGCTAAATCCAACAAGTGATGGTAGTGTCACTAGCCGAACCATACCATCCGTTTATTTGTGCAGCTATTTATCCTATGGAAGCAGATCGTTACCATATTTCAAATGAAAAAGCATTTTCAGAAATGCTTTTTCATTTTAAGAATGTGGCTGCATTGTTTGACTCATAAATGAAATTAGTAATCAATAATCCTGTTTGCATTTTCATTTTCTTCCTTAACACTGCACATCATTTTACTTAATTAAAATGAAAAAAAAAAGACATTTAAGATTTATTTTTCAAAATGTACCCCAGCAAATACATACCAAAATTCAATTTGAAATGTAAAATTTGATTTTAAGAATGTGGCTGCATTATTTGACTCATAAATGAAATTAATAATCAATCATCCTATTTGCATTTGCATTTTCTTCTTTAAGACTGTATATCTTATGCCATAATCAAAGAGAAAACACAGCGGACAAATAAACGGATGGTATGGTTCGGGTAGTGACACTACCATCACTTGTTGGATTTAGCTTCTCCTTCCACAGGAGAATCAAGTAGTGGGGTCAAACCAAGACTTAAATATGAAAACTTGTTAAAACTAAAATTAAAAATAAATATTTCTGAGTTTAAATCGTCTCAAACTTCTCATTTTTATTATCAGATTACATTTATTGAAATCATGGAAGCCGTTTGTTTTTACCGTACCTCCATGTCATCTTCATCTTGAGCTACATCATCATAGGCAGGAGGTGGCGGTAGGGGACGGGCGTCCCAGTCTACCACAGGCGTGGGGTGAAGTGGCCGTGGCAGCCATTTAGACGGACTTTCAGGCGGGGTTTTGTCCAAGATGTTGCCCGCTTGCAACATTAGCTTAGCCAGCACAGGATTGCGATTTTCAACTACAGGTGAAGGGGAGGGTGTGGCTGAGAAATCCTCCCCAAAGTCAATGAGGGACACATCGCTGCTTGGAGTGTGGCCTGAGCTCGTGGTCCTGCCACTCTGCTTGTTTGCAGAGACCCAAGCAGCTGGTTTTAGCTTGAGACCTTTGAGTGAGCCAGTTTTCCTCAGTGATAATCTCCTAAGCGCTGCTGATGTGGAGTCCTCCTCTTCAGTTACCGGATCATAGCAGGGTTCTTAGGATAAAAACAGAATCCAATCATTATTCTACTGCATCATGTTTCAGAATTAACAACTTCAATACCACCTCACACCAAAATATATATGAGACAAACGGAAGAAAACTTTCAGTTAAAGCACAGCAAGGAAGCATGCCAGCTGAGAGTCAGAGAGAAATGGAACATGATATTAGGAAGGAGAGACTGTGAGCGGACAGAAGCACTGCAAACCTGACAAAGGAAGGCTAAAAAAAACAAAAACAGTGAAATGTACCTTTGAGGAGTGGAGCAAAGAGGGAACAGAGAAGACAGGAACAGTGGGTAAGAAGCTGCTGAGAGAGACCTGACTTACTCTTGATTAACACTGTTGGCTGGGGAGGGCGGGGGGGTGGCTCCCCTGCAAGAATAAAATAGTCTCAAAGAAGAAACAAAGATAGGGAAATGGTAGCAAGAGAATAAAAAAACAAGTGTTTAGAAGAATTGTGAGGGATTTTTTAGGTCAGAGGAAATCTAGCAAAGAAAATATTAGGAATGCTGAAACGTCTCAATTTAATCCTGAAAGCTTTGGGCAAACTGCTCATTTTGGGAAAAAATTCAAAGATGTCATATGTTGGGAGAATACAAAGAGCATTTTAAATGATTAATGATTTTTAAACTGCCCTCATGAGTCCCCTAATTAGCAAAGAGAGTCCACCTTTGTGTGCAGTTTGATAAAAGTATGAATGCAGCTGTTTTATGAAGAGAAAACAGCAGAGAGGTCAGAGAGAAAGCTGTGGACGGAGTTTAATGCTGGGATAGGATAGAACACTGAAGGGGGATCGTTGAACATTAACAAAAACATCTGAAAGTAGAAAGACTGAAGCCCAAACAAATCCTATGAAGCGCAGCCATCCACCTTAACCAGGGTTTTAAAAACCAAATATTCCATTCCAAGAGCCATTTTTCACCTTAGTACAACTAAAAATTTAGAGTAAAAATTTACATTTTTTTATAAATATCTATCAAAGGAAATGTATTGTTGGATTTAAAAAAACTACTGTATTTCATTTTTATTTTTAGGTTTTTAAATAAAAATGTAAAATAAAACTTTGCAAAATGACGCTGAACATTTTCAGTCTTATCCTCTTTTGGAGAGATCATTCCATTAAAATGAAAAAAAAAAACTGCATAACTATAAAAAAAAAAAGTGCCATTTCCCCTTAGTACAACTAAAAATTGCAACAATTACATTTTTTTATATATATAAATATCTATTAAAGGAAATGTATTGTTGGATTAAAAAAATTATTTATTTCATTTTTATTTTTAGGGGTTTTTTTTAAATGTAAAATAAAACTTTGCAAAATGAGGCTGAACATTTAAAGGCATAACTATACAAAAAACTAATCAGTTTATACTTTATCCAAAGAAGAGCCATTTCCAACTCCAGACCTCAACTGACAGTTTAAGCAGAGAGAACAGTCAGAGAAGCAGCCTCTGGGTCTATGGTAACAATGGAGGAGATCCAGAGACCACATCATAGCATACCAAAGATACATCATGCCATGTAACATCATGTCCTCTAAGAAATATGGTAGTTACACCAATATGCTTTTCTTTGGCAGGGAAGCTGGCTGAGTTGATGGGAATTCCCTCCAAGAACTGCAGCAGGACATAAATCTTAAAAATCTAGACTAAGACTAAATGGAAGCTATTTAAATTAAATCATAATTAAGTCTTGAAGCAGCCCACTCAAAGAGTGAACCTAGTTTTAATATTTTTTTCTAATCCATTAATGCACACCCTACTTTCCGTATTTTAATTCACAATTTGGATGACTTCTCAAATAAAATAACTAATAAAATAACTTCAGCTTTATTGCTTTTATTTAGTAAATTGTTATAAAAGGTTGTGAATACTTTATGGCAGGGGTATTCAACATTTTCCAGGCTAAGGACCCCCAAACTAATGGCGAAATGGAGCAGGGAGCAGGGACCCCCCCCCCCCATTATATATTTTGTATGAAATTATGTTATATCAAACTGGTCCTATAGTCACTCTATTACAGATGGAGTAATGTAACAAAAGTAATTTCTCCCTGGGATTATTAAAGTATTTATTATTCTTATTCCTGGTTGATGGGACAGGTGTTGTGAATGAAATGGTGCCCAGCTTGAAAGATCTCCTGTGTGTCGCTGAATGAGTGCATTGATTACTGAAAGACATCTTCTGCCTCTATTTATCGGTTTACTACAGTGTGTTGAATTCGTGTTAATGTGTATTTAAAGACGTTACAATTAGTGGACAAAATTGCAGGGGGGGGAAGGTGGAAGACCTCCGCTTTATGGGCATGTTTGCGGTAAACCAAACAGTTCTCAAAGACCAAATTCCTATTTTTTCCTGTTCGTCTAAATCCTTCAGTGTGGCAAAATAATGTGACGCAAACCCACTTTTAGTTGGTCCGGGCAGCTGAGTGGGCCGAGCAGCACTGAGGTCCAATCCCAGGACGTCAGGAGGATCCATGGGATTCCCAAGGTATAAGCTGCAAGAAAGAGACAGCCACAAAGAGTCACTCAGAGCAGAATGTGTTTCAATCACCAGGTGGATGTTTTTCTTATATCACAGCAGCGCCATCTGCTGGACAGAAATGATCATTTCAGAGAATAGGGCTTTTTGAAGTTTGACATAAGAAAAGGCTGTTTCTTACTCATCAATCCTATCAGGGAAGCCCCAGCAGCGCTGAGGGTTTGTGTCTCCATGACCTGTGTGGATGAAGCTGTTCTTCAGAGGTCTGCTGATGTCATGCGCTGACAACCCCGCAACGGACGTCACCACGTTCCTGGGGAACTGCCCCACCTTAAGGGTACGCTTGTTCTGTCCTCGCCACCAGTAGTTCTCAGCCCTGAAGCGTACAAACATGTGAGGAAACTACCAATTAGTCAGGAATCATAAGTCTTTATGATTCCTGACTAGTTGGTAGTTTCCTCACATGTTTGCTAACTAAACACTGCAGAGTCATCCTCACCCACCTCCCCTCTATGATGGTGATGACATCATTGACTTTGATGTGAAGTTTGTCAAGTTCATCAAAGTCCTGTAGAGCGCACATGTCAGTGGGCATGGTCTGAAAGAGACACACAGAAAGACACTTTTACAAGCTCACTTAGGAAAAGCTGCCCTCAACCACCACTAGATGGAGCTCATGATTCACTTGAGCAAATGGGAATGTGTCTCTATATTTAAAAGGTGTTGGGATTAACCTCAGGTAAACGTTTACTAGATAAAAACTCAGCTTCCTCATAAGGACAGAAGTGCAGCCCACAGTGGGTGTGGCATCCTACCTCAAGTAGGAACTCCCGCAGGTTGACAAAAGTGGGTCTGTCGCCTGGTTTCTGAGCCCAGGACTGCAGCATAACATTATAGATGTCCTGTGGACAGTCTTCTGGCTTCTGAAGCCTTTCGCCTTCTTTATCAATTTTATGGAGAATCTTTTTTTTTTAATCAACATAAAAAAACAAGATAACAGTAAATATGAGTTGTTTGAGTTTAAAAAACATTTCAAAAAAGGTTGTTTGGTTTATTATCCAAGCTCGTACCTGGCTGCCATTAAGGCCCAGCCACGGCTCCTGGCCATGAGTGAACATCTCCCAGAGAGTGACTCCAAACATCCATGCATCTGTAGCATGAGAGAACGTTCTGGTCTTCAGACTCTCTGGAGCACACCTGAAATGGGATAGGGGTCAAACCACAACACTGAATGCAAAACCGGTCACATTTATTCAACATTGTGGAGAGTGTGTCAAAACACATTTTCTCCTTCGGCTAAACTTTCAATAAATATGTTATAACCTTTGAACATTATAGTCATTTTCTAAGATACTAAATTGTAGGGATTTTATTTATCTTTACACCATATTTATCAAAACTAACAAACAATTTGATTGACAGATGACCGTTGATATATGATTGGCCGAATTTAGGTGTTCAAGCTGACATACAACTAACTGGCCTGCATAAAATAACGAGGAAAAAAAACTGGTTTTAAGACAGGATTTTTTTTTTATAGAAATTTTCTAACTTTTGGGACAATATCATCTGATAAAGAGTACATTTATATGCATATTTAAGCCAGAATGATTTGACATTTATATATGACTTCCCTACAAATTTAAGATACACCTTCGCTGCTATGAGAGATTTATCAGAGAAATGTTTTTAGGAGCCTAAAGGTAGTGTAATATCTATAAATTATACACAAACATAAGATGAAACGTTAAGGGTTTATGTCGTTCACCTACCACGCAAAGGGAACCTTGCGATGCTCCTGCATGACGTAGTGCTCATCGTTGTTAGGCAGCGCCCTCATCAGGCCAAAGTCCCCGATTTTCACTTTGTTAGCTGCAGCGAGCAGGATATTCCTTAGCAAACAGAGAAAAGCAATTTATTATAGGCTGGGTTGAAATAGAAAAAAATACCAGTTATTAGATTCAAAGCTTTAGAAACGCATGAGGCCTTCTCGTAACCTCCTAATTATTCCTAACCTTTTTTGTTAACTTACCTCGCAGCCAGGTCCCTGTGGATGAACCGTCTCTGCTCCAGGTAAGCCATGCCGCTCGCTACCTGAATAGCGTACTGACACAGAGTGTGGATCAGCACCGGGCCTTTTGGATGAACACATCGCAGACGATCCAGCAGAGAACCCAAAGGAGCCAGCTCAGTCACCTGCACACCGAACAGAGAAAAAAAGCAGCAGATTACAAAAACTGATCTTTTGTTAAGAAGTATTGCTGTCAGCTTGAGTTTGCGTCCACTACCATCTTCATTGGATGTGTGAGAACCACACCGTAGAGACGGATGAGGTTCTGGTGGTCCAGAGAGTGCATGGCGTTGACCTCGCAGATGAAATCCTCCAGAGCATCAGGCTGACTGAGGACATCAGTCTTTAGACATTTTACAGCCACGTTAAGCTGAAAGGTCAGAGATATTCCCAAACACGGATTTACTCCCATTCCTCAGCCTAAAAAAAATTAATAAATAACAGCCCTCACAATAAAGGAGTGAAGGTCTTCTCACCGCTTTCCCTGTAGGCGTCAGCCACTCCCCTCTCTTCACAACGCCAAATGAGCCATCCCCAAGCTTCTCAAACAGCGTCAGGTCCTTCTCCGGGATGAGGCAGGTCAGGGCCTGCTGCTGCCCGTCGAGCGGACCGCCGCTGACTTCCGACTGATTGTCCAGGACCACGTCGCTCAGACAGAGGGTAGGCGTGAGGGACAGTTTGCGGAACGAAGAGGCCAGCTGGCCCTGCTGAGGGAATTCTCCGTCTGGTCGCTTCCCACTGAACACCTGGAATCAAGAAGAACAAGGCGCTATACTTTATTAAATCCTTGTTGGATACAACTTCAAAGTGCAAAGGAACCATTTATAAAAATAAGCTGGCTGTTAGTCAGATGTTAGGAGGTTATAAAACACTTCAAAACAGTGGAGTCAGCGGGAGATGGAGCGACCAAACCCGACCCAGTGATGGTAGCCTGGACACAGAAGGCCCCATGCTTCTTCTCGCCTGCCGCTCCTCCGGCTGAGGACGGTCGGCTCATGGCTCTCTGTTGAGGTCCGGTCAAGTCAGCCCCCCACCCCCCCCCTTGTGCCAGTGAACCAGTGGGTTGATCTGTATGTCAATTTCGGGGCGTGACAAAAGAACAGGCCAGAAACAAATAAGGCATAAGCCTCAGGTTTAGGTCAACTCGGGGCTTCGTTTGGATTCGCCCGTTTTATGGTGGAAGTTTAGAATTGTGAGATTTGTTGATGGGGTTTGAACTTCTCTGTGCGTCCATTTCACCCACTGAACTATCGTTATTCATCTATGACAAGGTAAACTCGGTTTTGTATCATATGATCTCTTTAAAATTTGTCAAGCAACAATACTGAGGGAATCGCAGACATCAGGTGATTTCTGCAATGTTCAGGAAATTACATCTGCACCTGTTAACAGGTTTGTCGGTTCACTGTTAATAAGCAAGACACTTTACATTTTCTGGGACCATTTTTTTTTTTAGACAATTTCCTTTTTACACAAAAACTCAAAATGAATATTTTATTTCACTAAATTATCATTTAGTTAATTATTTTTAATTATCACTTTTTCAGCTTTATGTTCTTTGAATTACTAGTTTGAAATTCTCATTTTCTTTAATGGATAGGTATGTAAACTTTCGAGCACAACTGTAAGTGAAGGGTTTAATGGGATCCAGTCTTTCTCGTTTATAGTAGCTTAGGAGAGTTGCTTTCCTGTAGCTGCAGCCATCTTCTTTAAAATTCTGAACTAGTCCCTGTATCCCATGAAGAAAAGCATTCCTCCCATAATGATGCTCCCCCCACCATGTTTATAAGTGGGGGTAATGTTTTCATTTTTAACTATGAAACACATTCTCTAGGTGAACAAAAAACATCAAAAGTCTCATCTGACCAGAGTAACCGTCTCCACATTTCTGTCATTTAACCAAATCAGGCTTTTTATGACTTTCTGTCTCCTCCTGCCCCCAGGGCTGACTGATATTGACTTTATAAGGATATTTTGTGGCAGTATAGCAATAATAAAAAAGTGGCATTAAAAACAAACTCTTCATTACTTCTTTGCAGTTTTTCTAAGATAACTTTATGGCTGTAACTGCATACCACAACATTTATATAAATACTACAAATACTACTTTTGAACATACAAATGTCAAATAGGATTCTTCGGGACGCCAACTACACAAAGTATAATCTCTCTCATTAAACATCTCAGTGATCGCTATGATCATATTCTCTGAGTTTGTCAATTCCTCAATTAAAAAAAAGAGAAATATTCTGACAATTCACCCAAACTCCCATAGTTCCCAACAAACTCTTCCGTTCAAGCAAGTCTCTTCCCCCGTTCTCAGGCATTTTAAGCCAAGCAGACAATTAGATCTTAATAGTTAAGTCACATTTTAATTTATTATTGGATAACAAATTAAACAATAGTTAATGTGAGCTTAGATCATTATTTCATAACCAAACCCTACTTGAAACTTCTGTAGTTCTTTCTCCTCCTGTCTTGTTTATGAAGCACCACTCATGTTCAATCATATAGATAGAGGCAAAGGATTTTTCTGTATTTTTAGGGTTTTGGATGAACACACATGCAAACCAAACTTCACTGTGTGTTTTTTTCTGGGAAAAATATCCTTAAAAGCCACGAAAACAGTCTCCAAAAATACACCAATATTTGTCATTCTTTTGGTGTTCACAAAATGTTAAAAAAAAGCGCTCAGTGAGGAGGAGTACTTATGAGTAACTCCCACAGCACAAATGACATGGAAATGATCGTAGAGCATCTTATATGACGTCATTATAATCATATGAATAAAGTGTCACAGCTTGAACAGACCCACTGTAGCCGTTGGTTACATTTTCAGCAATACCAGACATGACATAATGCAGCAGACCTTTATAAAAACAACACCACCCTGTGGTCGGTTTCAAATAAGAGACTGGGCATTCATCAGATTCTGACTGTGGCAGGACAGCACACACACACACACACACACACACACACCCCTACTCGTTCTGCTATACGTAGTGTGGACCATGTGTTGACTCCCATTGACTTCCATTGATTTTCTGTCATTTTCAACCCTCTCTATGCCATAACCCTAAAATTAACCCTAAACCTAACCGTTACCAATGCATACCTTACCCTAACCCTAACCCTAACCAATCGACACTTTAGCCCTAAACCTAACCATTAGATAAATAGCATGTGAGGACCGGCAAGATGTCCTCACTTTGCAGCAACTGATCCTCAATTTGATGGTGAAATTAGAAAAATGGACCTCACTCTGAGGGCTAGACATGTACACACACACACACACACACTCAGACAGCATGCTGAGGAAGCAGATGACTCTGTGTGGATGGTGCCAGGAGCGGAAACAGACAGGTGTAATTATAGACCCTGTGACTAGACTGCCAACAAGCACTCCTATTTGTTTATCACGGTTTTCCTGGAGGACTTAAGTTAGCTTGGTGACTTTCAGAGTCTGTCTTTTTAGATATTACCTTCACCTTAATTTAAATAAGTCATGTCAGGCCATTCTCGTTCTGATAGTTCTGAATGTGTGTATACTTGCGTCTATTAAAATGGATGTTTGTGTTTCACATTCAAAGCATAGCACAGAGCAGACAGTCAAATCAAATATATATTTGTGTTTAATGAGGCAATTCTCATCCCTCACCTTGCTCATCCAGGTTTTCCGCTTGGCTTTCCTCCTTTTTACAGCCTCCCATAGACGTCTTTGGCCTGGATCAATAATAAATGGAGCACAGCGATAATCAGTGAGAGGGTAAATAGATCACTTAATAATTCAACCAACACTGAATAACTTAACATAAATGAGCAGAATTAACAAAAAGTTAAGCGAAGGTTAAAAGAGTACGAGAGGCAGCGAAGATGGCAGAGAAAAGGAGTCGATGTTAAAAGGTTTGTGAGCGATGAGCTAAAGAAGAAAGAGAGAGATGCAAGTCCACATGAGAAATGAAGTGGGTTTAATTAGTCTGGAGTCTGTGTAGAGAGGCCCCTGAGGGCTTCAGTAAGTGGATTTAGAACATGGTTGCTGTGATCTCTTTCACAGAAGCACAGCCGCAGACGGAGGCTTCGGCACTTCACAATCTCCTCCTATTGTGTCACATTATCAACCGTGGCTTAGAAAATAACATTTAGGATGATGGTGATAGAAGAATTGGCTCTTATTAGAATGAGCCATTACTCAACAAAAGTGGAAGACTTTGATATAAAACATAGAAATATGAATACATTTACACTATTGAAGGTGGTTGGTGATTTAGGAATTTGGTTGGACAATGAACTTGGGTTGCCATGATACCAAAATTTAAACTTTATATCAATACCCAGGAACTATTCAAAACAGTTTTCAATATAATCGGAATTAAAACTGACAAAAATGCAATGCATATAAAAACTATTAACATTAAAAACTTTCTTGCTAAATCCCTTTCTTCATAACTACTGAAATAAAAGGTTGGACTTTTCAAAAATATTCCAGCTGAGATTAAGCTGCTGCAATATTAATGCAAACAAACATCTGGGATGTCCAACGCACAGATCCCTCTGCCTCACCAGGTCGACCCATGCCGATTTTCTCCAAGTCTTCATTCTTGACGTAGTCAAAGTGCGAGAGCCGTGTGACGTTGAGGTCATCTCGGATCCTCTTGAAGTACTGCTGCAGCTGCACCTCCATCAGCAGCTCCAGCAGCCATTCTGTTCCTTCCTCACACTGCATGCCACTGCCCAGTTTCTAAAGGACAATTAGGAAAAAATAACCCTGGGTGTTAGTCGGTCAGTAATGGCTTCATATATGCCTCTATAGTTCCTAAAACAATCCAAAAATAAAAGCAAACCATTCCTTTCTGCAAGAAAAAAGAAGGAACTGAGCTCACAGCTGGCTTCCTCTGCAGCGCTTGTTTACAGCAGCCTGGAATACAATCCAGCTTAGATAAAACTAGGGCTGCAACTAACATTTATTTTGCTAATCAATTAATCTCTCGATTATATGTTTGATTAATCAATTAATGTGGTTTCTTTATGTAGCCACAGGTTACATAAAGAAGACTTTTTAAAGAATGAAACTAGGTGAACCCAAACGTTTTCCACTTGAGGAGTTCTGCACTGCAAAAACGATCTAGAAATAAGTAAAAAATTTCCTTAAGTGTATTCACCCTTAATTTGAGTAGGTAAATGAGAATGTTTGCCAATGGAATGAGTAATTTTACTCTTAAAATAAAATAATTGGATAATATGCACTTGAAATAAGACAATGCAATAGTGTTTTCTTATTTTAAGTGTAAATTGTCTTCATCCATTGGCAGAATGTCTCTTTTAACTCCTTAATTCAAGAACAAATGCATTTATTTTAAGAAAAAAGTGTGAGCGAGCATATGGATAGAGCATATTGACAGATTTAATAGTTTTTATTCTCTTAAATGCTAAATGTTAATATATTTTCTTACAATTTTGGTATAATTACTGCTGTTAAAATGAGGAGGATTTGTCCCCTTGGAAGTAAAGGCTGTAGCGCCCCGGGGGCCTCCTCACCGGTTCTTTTCCTGGGAGCAAGTTATTTCCTACTCTTAACTCAAACTGGGTAAAACCATATAAAAAAGGACTATAAAAACAGTCCTAAGTGGGTTGCTGATAGCTAAAGGCATGTTTTACAGTTTCTATACTTCACTTAATGATTATTTCCATAAATTTTCATGATTAATCCGGTTAATTATTTGAGTCATAGATATAACACAAAAAAAACGAACCTACACCTAAAAAAAACTAATTAAAAATGGTAAAACATACTTCAAATCCTGACATACCCATCGATCGAAAATTGGTCAAAAAGTCATTAAAAAGACAACATGATTAACGTCCAAACAATGTCTACAATTGGTTGAAAGTGAAAGGTGAAAAGCCGTAATTTTCAGATCGTTGAAAAGATATTATTGAACTTAATTGGGACAAAATCAGGTCAACCAAACACAGCTCAATTTTCAACAACTATTTCTGAATCAAAACTATGACGGACCAACCAAATTTGGCCTAAAAAAACAACGGCTAAATGACGCCTGGAGTTTGGGGGGTGCGTTTTTAACGTTGTAGCATCACATCCTTTTTAAATGACAAAGGAGAAAATCTAAATGTTTAAAAAGGAATATATTTCAGCAATTTAAAGCTATCATTACAGGAGTTTAAACATCACTATTGCAGTAGTTTAGCATGATCATACGGTAAGAAAGACAGGGGCACAGTCAGCTTAAACTTAAATTGAAAAAACTTTAATAATCCTCGTTGGAAGTTAGATTTTGCAATACAACTCCAAACGTTTAATCAAAAGCTGATAAAAATGTTGATGTTTTATTGTGATTGACTAGGGCGTTCTTTTACGCCATCTCCAGAGGCTGCAGTTCTGTCCGTCAGAATAAAACCTTTGTTTTCAGCCCGATTACCTTCAGTATACATTCAGTTTAAAAATAACTAGCCAGTTTCTCCCCTTAGAGCAGTTCTTTTGTATAAATGTGAACATGCTGGTGAAGATTCTCAGTCATCCAGGTTATAGTCATTCCAAAAAAGTATAT
Organism: Cyprinodon diabolis; assembly: GCA_030533445.1. Taxonomy (NCBI): domain Eukaryota; kingdom Metazoa; phylum Chordata; class Actinopteri; order Cyprinodontiformes; family Cyprinodontidae; genus Cyprinodon; species Cyprinodon diabolis. The sequence goes on along the minus strand of CM060067.1, from coordinate 7,926,435 downwards.
AAAAAAAACAATCCACTGGAATTTGTTTCCAAGTTTGAAGACATTATGCTTCCCACCCAGGCAGCTTTTTCAATTCAAAATGTCACTAGTTTTTATGTTTTTTTGGTATGTTGTCGTGGCTCTTTGTCCTACTTACATTTTCATTTGCTGCTATGTCTGTGTTAATTGTGCTTGGGTGCTTGCCGTTACATTAAATGAACTTGGTGGTTGCATTTTGAAGAATCTACGTTTTCTAAAGATGTCTAACTTGTCTATATTGGTAAAAATTCAACTGTTGTAATTTTCATGCGTTTTTGAATCCTTAGGTGAAAATGCATAAAAAATTTTGAATTTAAAAAGCTGGATGGATGGGAAGTCTTCAAACTTGGAAACAAAGTCAAGTGGATTGTTTTTTAACTTTTTGAAATGTGAACATGCAATTGCAGTAAGGTGCAACTCAAAACAACATCTGAAGACTATTTGGAAGAGATGCAGCTCGACAGAACAGTTCATTTATGGTGTGAATTGATCCCATCTTAATCGGATGCATCCACCAACTGTTTAATGCATCTTTGAATTAAATGCCTTACTAGGTTTAAATTACATTGCAGGACATGCTAGAGTATCCCAACCATGTGTTGTTTCAATTTTTTCCCATTAAAGGGGAACACCGTTTTTTTTTACATTTGCCCCTTGATTTTACGTTATTACATCATGTTCTACTCACCCATATGAGTTTTGTCTTATTTGGAGCTGTCCCGAAGATATTCTGTTTTGTAATCTAGGTAACACCTTCTTATGGGCAACGAGTTGAAGGCATAAACTAAACTGTTCATAGTTTATCTTTATGGTACGCCAGCATTCATAACATGTAGGCGAATCACTGTCCCCCAGACATCCGCGTTTTTTTATATTTATATATTTTTTAAACACAGCAGTGTGTATGACGTCATCCGTGCTGCCGGCTACCGTTCATTCATCTGTCCGCTGAACTGCTGCTAGTTTTACTCACATGCCTGGAAGATGTCTAGTGCTACTACCACAGATGATCTCGCTCTTGAAATGGAATTGAAGGATTCAGATTATTTAGCCAAATGAATAGAAGGGGTAGAGCGTAGCCGCCTGTAGCCCGGGCTGCCTGTCACAACTCCAGTGCGGCACGCGGATGACGTCATACACACTCCGCTTTGTTTAAAAATATATAAATATAAAAAACATAACTGTGGCTATCTGGGGGACAGTGATTCGCCTACATGTTATGAATGCTGGCGTACCATTAATGATAAATTATGAACAGTTTAGTTTGTGCCTTCAAGTCGTTGCCCATAGGAAGACGTTACTTGGATATAACCTAACGGAATATCTTCAGAACAGCTCAAAATGACACAAAACTAATATGGGTGAGTAGAACATGATGTAATGACGTAAAATCAAGGGGCCAATGTAAAAAAAAAAGGTGTTTCCCTTTAAATACCATCCAACTTTCAAAATGTATTCTTAAAAGGAATACCAATTCTGCTCAGATAATTCTGCCTAATTTCGAACCAGAAAAATTCCAGTATGATTTAATTTTCTGATCTAGAGAAGCACAGAAGTCAGAATCCGACTAATTCCTTTGGTTCTCTCGCCCCAAACATCTGACCAATAAACCGCCTGAACCACCTGTAGTTTCTAATGGTGAGTTTCCTTCTGCCTAAACAGAAACTGAAACCACAAGGAAAACTAAGAAGCTAAAAAAAAACAACTCAGTAAACAACTGTAGGTGTGAAATCACATTAAGTCACAGACTGTGCTGCTGCAGGAAGACTCCAAAACAATATGACAACAATGCAGTAATTTTCATAGACGCCAACTGAAAATATCACGATCACTCTCAGGTTAACACCCCAATCAGAACATACCGTCGCATTAAGGTTATCCTGATCATCACTGTCTTCACTGAGCTGTTAGCTGAGCAGCGGGGATATTACAACTAAAATGGTCCAAAAAAAACCTGTTCAGGAGATTTCTACCAGTCCCACGCGAGAAGCCACACCAAATGGTAAAGAGCACAGTGAGTAATAACCGAGCAGCATGAATGAGACACTTCCTGTGCTGCAAAGGCGAGGTCACGAGGTCCAGACAGAAATGTCAGAGGGGTCACAGCTTCCTCTCCGTCACTCCAAACTTCCTAATGAGCCTACAGTAGTTAAAGGTTGGCCCTCATTGTTTGTATTTGTGTGAGGGCAGTGCTGATGTTTCTTCCTCATTAAAGACCATATACAATAAAGAGGCATAATAATAAGATTTCAAACACTGGGTTTTAACGCCCATCTGCCGTAACTTTGCTGTTAGTAAATATTAGATGCAAATGAAACCTGTACGATTATGGCAGAAGTTTCTATACAAACTCATATTCTTCCCCATCCATAGCCAGTTAGAGGGCATCTTTCCACCAACTCCAGGCTGGACTAAGCCTTCAGCAAAGAAAATCCAACTATGGAGAAAGCCCCTGGCTGACCCTGGTACAGTTTAAGGAAGGCATTGCTTCGGTAAACAGGACCACCGTCAGAAGTTACGCTGAGACGGCTAATCCGAGGACACCTCTGCTTCACGTCTCATCTTCCCTGGCAGCCAACATGTGGGTGTTATTTCACTGGACGGTGCCAAAGACCAAGACTGGCTTCCTCCTGGGCCCCAGCTCCATGACGGTGTCACATCTGAGGCATTAAGGGTCAAAATAAGGATACATAAGCATTTTCATATCAGCTGGAGATTTTTTTTCAATCAACTAATTAAGAAGACAAACACGGTTTAGGTTGTGGGTGTCCACACCTTGGCTAAAAACGGGGTTCAGTTCAAGGCTGAACTTTTAAAGGTTCACTCTTCAAGTCTCCAAGTGATTAACGCCCAGTAACTGTTGGGGACCTTCTTCCTCATTTATTGTTAGCTGTACTTTGAATGAACAATCAGAAAACCATTGGATGACATTTCCTGTCAAAGGGAGTATATTCTGTGGCAGCTAATACTCATAGTTGGGGAACAAGATGAAAAAAAAATATATTTTTTTTTTATTAAACCTAAAATCTGAACTCAGGAAGAAAAAAAAAGTAGAAGAAAGAAATGGAAAGACACAAAAGGGTATATATGCTGGCTGATCAGACCACTAACAAACAGTAGGGGTAACTACACTGAATACCACTGCTAATCTACGTATGGTGTCTAGACACCATACGTAGATAGGTGGTTAATAAATTAAACAACAAAAAATTTTAAGAAAAAGTCTTAAACATTACATTTTCACTTAAACAAAAAAGCTTGTTTAACTAAAAGAAACTGCAATTCCTCTCTACAACACGAACAGGTGGTGCAGTCCAATCAGCGCAATGTATTTAAATGTGCTCAGCCCTAGCCTGGACTTTTTTTTTATTTAATATTTCAAGCAACTCCCAGCAAACACAGAAAGTAAGTACAGATAAAAGAATAAGAATGAATCGTCTATGAACAAAAAAATTAGACCATGGGTCCATAAAAAAGACCCAAAGCAAACTGAATTTACATTCTTCCAAATAGAACAAATTCATTCATAGATTTTGTCATTTTGTACACACAAGTGTTTACAAAAAGAATTTTCTTTAAGTACAGTTCTCTAGACTATTTCCTTTTATAAAATTCAGCCTTGATAAAGGTAAGCAGCAGTGATAAAAACATTGTGATGAAAAAAATGTTTTTTTGTTTTTTTTTTTAATAATCCATAACCAACCAATAAATATTTCATTGCAAACTAAAGTGTTGTGAAATTAAATGAACAGTGCAAAAGGGAGTTACCAACTTAATGCAGTGTGGCCATAGGTTTGACCATCGGATGCATAGATATCTGCCCCAGAGAGCTTAGCTAAGACACTACTAAATATCTGATTGTGATTGAACATTGCTCTTATTTTGTGTATTTTTTCTTTCATGTATGTCTGTATTTTTTCATAGATGCCTGTACAATAATCTATCACAGATGCATAAAAATATGAGAGTAAACATGCTAGCAATTAGATCAGTTTGATGCCTTAACTTGTAACCGGCTACTACCCACAACACTCTTCAGTGCAGATGTCATTATTAGATAAAGAATTCCCAATGAGGCATTTTAAAATATAACAAAACTTAATAACAAAATGCAATTTTATAGCTTTTTTATATTAATTTATCTTACGTATTGTAGATTTAAGCAGTTTTTTATCTTACAGTATATATCTTAAAGAGGTGTTTGACTGATGCCTAAATGAATCTGATAATTTGAGAAAGTTCCAAACATCCTTAAACTTATTCTGTCTGGTATAGATCCACTAAAAGAGTTTGTAATTATCTAAAGATTGTTTATAATTCAAGATCAGCTGGGAATATAATCATCTCTGCATTTATATTTGATAATTTTTATATTAATATAAATTTTTCGATATAACAAATTAGAAGATAAATAACATGAATCAACATTAAAAAATACATTTAAATTTTTTTGTTTATACATGTGAAAAATTATCGGCAGATTTATGTTTTTATTTTCCAAGGGAGAAGAAAATATTTGGAATCATGAGTCTGAAAGCAGGATTGCAATGTTCCAACCCCGAGGTGGGACTTGTGGCAGGATCCTGAGAAACCAAACTCTGGTCAGAAGTCCAGATCGGAGACTCTTAATAATTTTGTTTTCTACCAAAAGCAAAGTTACAAGAGATTGTGAAGAATATCATTGTTGTTGTTTTATTTTACTTATTCAGCCAATTTTAATATCATTAAATAAAGCATAATGAAGGAAGAAGAAATTTGGAAGCAGTGAAACCTGAGTTCTGGTTCAAATCGTTCCTCATGGTGGTGGAGACTTAACACACACACACATATACAGACACACACCTCTTGGCCCAGACCATGTTCTGCTGTAACATCCTGCTGCTGCAACAACACGCCTCCCAGAGGAGAGACCCTCAATCCAGCTTTCACACAGACAGCTCCCTAACCTCACCATTCCACAATCGTGATTCATGAGCTTAGCTTCCACCACATGATCCAGCCTATAGCTGTAACTATCCACGCCACACCAACGAGGAAACCCTGGATAAAAAGACAGACACTTACTCGATACACATGGAAGTGTGCCATGAAGGGGAATGCTTTTTTCAGCTTGTCGATGCGCCGCATGTTGAATTCCTTCCTCCGAATCAGAGAGGAAAATAAAGTGCAAGTGGATTTAAATAGCTGTGGGTGCTGGATTGTCCTTTAAAGCATTAATGAAGCCATGGATTAAAGTTACAGGCCTCTGGTGGAAGTCTGGGATGTGCAGACAGTCTTTCGAAGTATACCCAAAGATCTCATCCTGTGAGAGGGAAGAAAAACTTCCTGCAACTTGGTAATGTTCCATGGCAAGACAGTCCCCATGTAAGCATTTCCAGCTTCAGCTCCAAAAACAAATTAAGTATAGCTCTGACACATGCAAAAAAGAAAAATGAAAATGTCTGATTATATCAGAGAGAAAGGCTGTGGGATGAAACAGCTACCCAGCTCTGCCCTCTACTCCATCCAGCATGTGCAGATAGTAATGAACCAGTTATTTAAACTTGCAGAACTTCACAAGTAAGACACTCCTCCTTCCTCCAGTCCTTCCTATTCATTGACCTCCCCCTATCCCCTCCTCTCAGCTCCCTCTCCAACGCTCAGCTTTGCATATGCAACAACTGTCTGTTACCTTTTCCATCCCTCCATCTAGCGTGGAACTAAAAATAGAGAAGACTTCTCCCCGATTCAACTCCCCCGCAATTGGAGAGACGTTGGCAAGCATTAGAGGAAGACAGACAGTTTGAATTGACAGTTATTTAAGGATAAGAAGCCAAACGTGTTCCACTTCTTGATAGAATGTCTGTGCTTTCAACTTATGTGTAATTGTTCTCATGTTAATTTGTTCTACCTTCTTCTGATCTCTATCTACTCCCCCCCCACCCCCCCACGCCCACGACGTCCTGCAAGCAGAGAGTCTGTCCATGCAGAACAGAACAGAACAGAACAGGGCAGTGCATGGTGCAGAGGACAGAGGCTTCATGGTGCTCAGCCCAGCAGAGCATTTGATCCAGGGCCAAAGGGTCACATTCAACTGCAGGACTGGGGGCTTTGCTTCCTGTGATGCAACGGCCCAAACACAAAAGCATACACAGGCAAAAAGTACACGTACAGTGCTTTGTAAAAAGTATTCATAAGCTTTGAACCTTTCCATATTTTGTCAAATCAAAACTACATTTTTGTGTCTTTATTTTAAGCAACATATCAGATCACAGTAGCTCAGGATCTTGAAAGTAAGAAATAACGTCTGGTTTCTCATTCAGCTCCTTTAAAACCAAATATCGCTGGGACAAACACATTGGGTTTTTGGAGGTGTAAAAGTAAATGAGCAATCATCAAAATGTGCATAAAATGTTTTTTAGTACTTACATTTTTATATTTCAATTGAAATAAAAAGGGCTGTGGCCTAATAGTTTTAGAACCCGCCTGCACTGCCATAGAACAGGCATATATCTATATATATCTATATATTTATATTTATATAATATATATATATATATATTTTACACAGGGAGAACCCTCCAGAACAAGAATTAAAAATCTTTGAAGGTATGCCATAAAAAACAACAGAACGTAGTTCATTTTAGGTGAAAAGGTCATTGTTTTGCACTTTTACATTTACATGTCAAACGTTAAAATGTTAGCTTAATTAGATATCTATAGAAATCATTTTTCAGGTCAATATGCAGCACTTGGCCTGTATTGATGATCCATGTGGGAATTTTTCAAAAACTCCGCTTCGTAACCTGAGAGGGTCAGATCTGTCAGTGAATAAGTCATGTGACTCATCAGAGCGCTGCGTTACAGCAGTCTTAAACACGAGAGCTGTGTTCAAACGTCTGCCCTAACCCTTAGATCCCTGAATCACTATATAGACTGAAAATGTTTTGTCATTGTCTCCTTCCTATCTCCTCTTTCTTTCATCTTTTGTCCTTTTTCTTTTTCCTTTTTCTTCTTCTGTTTTTCTGCTCTACTTACATTGCAGTGTCCATATGAACTGTAAAACTCCCTGCATAATTATAATAAAGCAATTTATATGCATGAAACAAGTGGAGCAGTATGGCAATTGCCATACCGCTACACTTGTGAAAGTAAAATCTGTTGGGCTCCTTTTGGCATCAAGACAATTATTCTTATTGCCACCTTGCCAGACAGGACACTGTAAAAAAAAAAAAAAAAGAAGAAAAAAAGAATCACTATATAGAGCAAGGGTCCTCAACGCTTTCCAGGCCAAGGACCCCCAAACTAATAGCGAGATAGACTGGGGACCCCCTAATTATATATATATTGTATGACATTGTTTTATATGAAACTGGTCCAATAGTCATCCTATTACAGATGGAGTAATTAAACAAGTATTTCTGATTCTTATTCCTCATGGATGGGACAGGTGTTGTGATTGAAAAGGTGCCCAGCTTGAAAGAGCTTCTGTGTGTCGCTGAATGTGTGCATTGATGACTGAAAGACATCTTCTGCCTCCTTTAATCTGTTAACCACAGTGTGTCGAATTCATGTTAATGTGTATTTAAAGACATTTTAATTAAGGGAAAAAATTGCAGGGGGGAATATAAAAAAAAGTCTAATCAACCAAAACTTTCATGACCCCCATGCAGTAGCTCCGTGGACCCCCTAGGGGTCGCGGACCCCTTGTTGACGACCTACGATATAGAGCAAGGACTATATAGTGGACTTTGTTGTGAACTCAGTTAACTGACCGTTCTGATAGATGATTGCTACTTTTCGCTCCCCAGTGTTTACGTGACTCCACTTCCTTGCCTGCGCCATCTTTGTTATTTGTCGCGGCTGTTGGGTAGCAACAGCGGGCCTATGCAACAACAAATCCCATAATGCTTTGTGAGAGAGAGCTCTTCTCACAAAGCATTCCGGGATATATCTGCTCGTCTAGTGACCAAGGATAATCACTACTTTTCAAGGTGCATTATAGGAAATTTTGAGTCAGCTATGTTTTCATCCAAGAGACCATTTGAACACTAATTTAAAATGGCCTAACCACTGTATAAAGAACTAAGTAAGTTAGGAGTTGTTGTTGAGCAACAAAACAGATGCGACACGTTCCTGATCAGATATATCTTTGGTTCTCTGAGGTAGGATTTAATTTAGGGGGATGAATATGACCTTTTCTTTACAAGTATTTCAGTGACTTTTCAATCTGCTATCAGATTCCAAAACACTGGAGGAGGACTGTTTAATTTTGTGACAGTGCAGTGTTGCTAGTTTCTTTCTGGTGCACTAAACCAGAGCCCTAGCGCCCCTAGTGGCTAAAAGTTACATAGTGTTTATTTAAAATTCTAACTTTCACATGGAATTGCAAAGGTTCACCAAAGTTGAATCCACATTGGATACTCAACAATTAGGGCTGTACAATTTTACAAAAAAAAAATCAGTAATGCAATTTTTGTTTTTTAACCAAAAGGGCAATTGTAATTTTTTTTACATTTTGAAATTCACCACAAAGCTAGAGAATTTCAGGCTTCATTGCATCATTATTTTACGGCCTAAATGCTTTCTCGTCAGGAGTCCATTTTCATAAACTTTACTGTTGTGTGGAAAAGTGCTAACTTCTACCTGGATCTGTGGGATAGCAGTATCTTTCTCTTCGTTTGTGGAGGAGCAAACCGATTTCAATTACATTATTTTCTACCTAAATCGAGTGTATCAAACCACAATTATAATGCAAATGCAATTAATTGCACAGCTTTATCAACAATCCTATGTAGTCATAAGCAATATAATTCAAGTGCTGCCCCTCTGAAAACATGAGGTCCCTTTGTTCACTTAGAAAGTTTCCTCTTTGACCCTTTTGACCCATCCACTTAAAACTGAAGAAAAAGAAGTTGGTCTGACCAGCTTATAAATTCTTCTATGATTTCCATACAATACATCTTAATCTTGTCTCAAAAGCTGTTATTCAACAATAAGGCATCTAAAAAGATCCAACTAATGAAGGAAGAATCAAATACAATCCACACTGTTCAGATTTTTATCCATAAAATATCTTAAACCTGCTTCTTTCAACATGAATTTTAAAGGTTTTTGCATCACAAGAAATCCTAGCTAAAATATTGCTGTTCATGGCTGTATAACATAACCAAACATGTATAATTAAAATAAGTTTAAAATGAGTTTTCTGACTCACATCTTTCTTTCCCCCATCATGTCTCATTCTGGATGCAGAATAGACTGCTAGTTCGCACTGTTGGGAGTGTCTGTCTCCACAGGGAATTACTTTTCAAATCAATAACGTACAAGTCTGCTTCCTACAGTTACTGATGTACTTTTAGAGATAAGCTGGAGAATATTGACTGAAAACTCACAAATTTTGCAAAGGTTCAAGGTGTAGAACTTTTGTAAAGCACTATATCTCTGAAAGTTATAAAACAGAACAAGTACAGAAGAAGCTTTCTCATAAAACCCACAGTGGGCTGCCCTGCTCTGCTTCAGTGGAGTTTTTTTTGTTTTGAAACCCCTGCCGTCACCGTTCTCCTCCCTCATTTCATGAATCCCTCCTTTTCCTCCCTCACGAGGCTCCTGCCAAACCGTTGTGCTTTCTCCTTTATTTGGTGCTGCCTTTGATTTCCTGCCTATAATCCCCCTCAAAAATCGTATCTCTCTCCCAGCACTGTACCGACTGAAAACAAAGTCCCATACCAGATACTTTGCAGTCTATTTTCACCAGAACAGTTTTAATCAGATTTTAATCCGTTCGATCTGATCCGTTTCTCCTTGGAAAATACTCCATTAACCTAAACCATCATTTAAGTCATTTCCTTTTAATCCTACTCTTTGTGTTCCTCCACTTTGTTTTCATGTGATTTTAATGAGGAAGTGCTATGTGTACCAGGGGTGCATTTAGTTTGCTTACAATTAAGTTTTGCTTGTTCATTTTTTTTTTTTTTGGTTTGTGCTTCATTCCTAATGAAAATTAATTTGTGTTGTATGAAAAAGAAACTGTAGAAAATATATTTTTTTAAATGTCAGTAAAGGACTGGTGAGTTTTATAAGATGCATTTAACAGTCTGATTTTATATTATGTGTGGTGGAATAAAGAAGATTGAGAAAGAACAGCCTAGTAAGGTTTATGGCATAACATTTATGACATAATGTTTACAGTGGAACAATAATGTAACAGACTTTTATAGGAACCAGATGATGAGAAGAGGCTACATTACTTTAAATCCACAGCTGCTAAGCAGTCTGTAACTGGGCCCTCACCTGAAGCACAAATTTATAAAAGCCTGAGTGTGTACAGGTGTTTTTCCTCAGAAGGTTTAGCCATTGAAGTTGCAAAGAGTATATACCAGGAAAGCTGAATATTTTCTTGTTTTTTGGCAGAAGTCAAAGTATAAGGTCAATGTGAAACCAAGAAAAATAAAGCCTGAAAAGGATTTATAAGAAATGTCTGTATAGATTTTCAAGTTTAGTTTTCAATGATGATCAGCAGATTAGATGCTAAATGATTAGATTTGTTCCCCCGTTCATTGGATGCATCAAAACTAAACAACCCTTTGATGCCCTTTCTTGACTACGATACAAATCAGATAAAACTTAAGAAATTTAACCTTTGTTGAAGCAGTGGGGGTACTCTCACAATCATCTTATTTTCCATTTGATCCATGCTCTACTTTTTGTGTCAAGGCTTTAAAATATTTTTCCAGCAATCCAGGAAAATGTTTTACCATGTGACTGTTTAAAACTATTAGGGCTTATTTGAGGTTTGCCCATTTTGGCACTTTTCTTTATATCCTCTCAATAATAATATAAAGCGTACAAATAGTACCAAGTCTTCACCAATTAATTACTTTAATATCAATATTCAACAGAGAGGGTTATGGTACCACATTTCTTTCTCGTTGTGGATCCAAGAGGCCGTTTTACATTTATTGTCCACTCAGAGGGACGTTGAGCAAACAATGCATTAGGAAATTCTGAACTAATTTAATAAAAAGCTTAATTGCTTGACAAAGTTTTTCCTATCTTATCTTATTAGCACACATTGTTTCAGTAAAATGTTTCTTAAATGGGGAAAAAAAAAAGAAAAAAATGAGCTGTGAGCATTTTGTAGCTGTAATAAAATCCCATGCCTTCTCACAATATACCGACGTCAAAGTATTGGTGAAAGTGTAGCCTGTCTTCCTAAAAGCAGATTGAAATTATTACTGGGAGCCGTGATTGTGAGAGGTTGTCCTGTGGGTCTCCATGAAATCCTCTTTATCCATAATAGAGACTCTTGTTTTGAACGTTAGAAAGGCAGTAGCTGCTGGTTGGAGTCTGATCCATCTATTTCTATGGAGGGAATTTTGTTTCAATATTGTTGAAAGCAGAGAAATTATTTCTGTAAATCTACATTTGAAAAGGGTCAGAAAAACTTATTTAAAACAGGTTTTAAGTATAACTTTGGTTCTTCTTTGCTTTTATTAATCTTTATTTCAGAATTAATTTTTTTAATATGTGGTCTGATGTTACAAATGATACATTTGGAGAACAGTACTACTGGAGGACTAATGTAAAAGACTCTGAATCATTAATCCACCTCTTTATCAAATGGACGGCTGTCAGAAAAGACATGACTTAGTTCAGTATGTCATTGAATGAAGCTGACTGTGAGGAAGCATAATTCAGCAATATGAGCTGACAGAAGATTGAAGTAAAACCAATTGAAATAATAATAACAGGTATAGTAGTGGCAGTTTAAAATTCCCCTTCAGGCTAAAAGCCTCCGGTTTGCAGCCAACTTCTCTCCTACTTCCAGCTGCTGGAGTGGCTCCCTCTTTCTGCTGGGAGTGTCAATGTTTAACGTAAGTCCATTTATTGAAATACAGGGTATTTCAGGTACAGTATGGCAGCTTAGGAGTGAGGCCTCACTGACAACGTCCCAAATTACATTACCCCCACAGACCTGTCAGCTACCAGCGAAGGACCAAAGACCCATCGTGGAAACAAGGGAAGTTTTAAACTGCTACTACTTTGTAGTGTTTTGTAAAACTATTTCAAACTTCTTGAAGTTTCCCATGTATATGACATTCAGAAACAAGCTTCAAAGCATTTTACTTACATTTTATCTAATGAAAACAAATGATACAATCTTTACCATTTTTTTTTTAACTGAACATTGTGAAACAGTATCATTTAAAAAAGATGGTGTAAGAAAAAGGCTAAATACTTTAACCAACATGCAAAAGTGTGACTTCCATAAGGAAGTTTTAGAATAGAAATAGAAATTCCTTTAATGTCCCAAAATGGTGAATTCTGGTTTTGGGACAACTCATGAAACCGTAAGACAATTCAATTCAGAAAAGTTGTATAATCTACTTAAAGAGGAATTTGCAGCAATTTTTTAATTGATTCTAATCGATCATGTTCAAGATTTTATTTAGGATTTTAAGTGTTTTGGCCCCCATAACAAACTGTTTTTTTCTAATAAAGGTGACATTTCTTAGCAGTGTCTCTAAAAACACCTTTTTTTTTTTTTTTTTAAACCCATTCATGTGGGCTAGTCAAATGGTCGGCGCTGCTTCAACTCTGTGTGGAGAGTAGATAGTTATCAGGAAGAGCGGACATGTAATTGAGTTTGATGGATGTTTGAAATTGCTTTTATTGATCATAAACATGGTCAAATATTGTGTTATTTCTGCTGCCGAAATGGGACTGAGATACCACCGCCGTTCCAGTCTCGATGCAAATCTTACAGGAGCAGACGGCTCAGTATATAGGAGATTTTGCATGCCCTTGCTAGTGGATGGCTGTTTGGGATCAATATGAATGCAAGAGGAACTTTATTAATAAAGGGAAGAAAACTATAGCTCTCTCCTGTGATGCAGGAAGCACGGGCACTGAAATAATCAGTTGCCCCATTTTTCTGAACACTGATAAAAGTAAGGCTCTAATCTGCAATTTTCTCTTTAACCCAAAAAATGGTAGAAGGTGGGAAAGAATATAGAGGCCTACAACAAACTCACAACTGAAACTTTCAGGAACACTTGAAAAGAAGCGGAACATTATTAATTTAGCCCCTTCCCCTGGGTTTTAAGGTGGAACAAGTTTGGATCTCTGCTGCCCGATTATTGACCCTGAGGGATCCCCTGCATACGTCCAGCTGCTTCCACCTGGCCTTTGTTACCTACTTTCTTTCATGCTTCATGTAAACAGCAGCAGGAGTCCCTGGCTGTACGGGCAGAACACAATAATACTATAAACCTGGAACTATGAGGTTGTAGATCATATTATTAGGTACTGACATTAAATTAGTGGCCACCGAGCAAAGCACTATAAGGTCTCCATTTTTGCAAAACAGTCACATTAAGCTTATCTCTGTAATGTGGCGCATACTGTGCTCCATGTCTGGTATGAAAAAACGCCTTGTTCCTTCAGAGGGAAACCGTGTTAACAGTTCCCCTTTGATTATTTTGGCAGCTCAAATTATTTTATGGTTTACTAACTGGTACCAAAAGCCGAAGAATGATGGCTATGATAATCCCTCCTACAACTGTGCAAGCAAAATAACTACAACGCCCCCCCACAAAGAGAGGATTTCACAAACGGAGTCCTGCATGCACAGACAGACTGATGTGCGTCATTGCTGATCTCAGAGATAGAATCTCGCACATCTGACAAAGCCCGGCTTTCCCTTCTCCGTCGCCAGCGGTTCATCATACATAGCGTGAGCACAAGAGGCGTATAATGATCAGGTAGTGAAAACCAACCAGCTGTGGAGAGAACAGGAGCTCTGCATACAAACAGGCCCCTACCAAGCCGTGTGGGGAGCATGTGTCTACTAACAAAGGTTGTTTTGATGGTCGCACTTAATATCCGCAAATCCCAACCACAAAAACAACCCTCCCAAAGATGTCGCCTTAATCCCCCAAATGCACCCCAATCTGCTGCTGTTCGTTGTTTGATCCCAGTAAAGCTGGTTAAGAGGGCGGAGAAGGGCGCTGGTGCAAAATGCCAGAGAAGCATCATGGTTGAGCTGCAGGTAGTCATCTGCGTAGCATGGAGGAAAAACTGACACATTAACGACCCCATCTCTTTAATGCTGTAACTAAACTAAAAACCAAAAGGAAAACAGCTGTGCTCTCATAGGAGGGCCTGTGGATGGTTTAAAATTCTCCAATAAAAATCCCCTTAAAGATGTTAGGAAAAAAATGGCTACTCACCTAAATCAGATGCTATTTAGCTTTCAGCTCAAAAGCTTTAATCTACAAATAGCAAATTCGCCAGACAACAAATTCTACCAGGTTATGCTGACAATACTGTTTAGTTAGAATGCTGCAACTAAATGAAGACTCAAAAGTTGGTCATTTCTGTCACAATGAGGAGTTTAAAATGGCAATCAGAAGAGATATAAAAAACCTATTTAAAAATAGCCTGTTTAGATAATTCTGTTGTTTATTTAAGTTGGGAGAGACTAAGACAGCATGAGAGAGGATGAATGGAGAATGGCTTTTATGGACAATAGTTAGATAAAAAAGAATCCACTATACAAAAAACAAGAATATAACAATAGAGGAGCCACATTAAGGTCACATTGCTGAAAAACAACAGACTGTAAGCAGTGCAGCATGTTTGTTAAGCTGCTTGACTAACCAGCCAATGTCAATTTATTTTACTTTGGTTCGCCGTATATCAAAACTAAATTTGCAATCAAAAGATTGTTAAACTGCTACTAAAATTTACATGTGTATTTTTTTATTATTGCTTACATTTATGAAAAAATAAAGAATAAAATAATATTTAATGGAGAGATTAAATAGAAAACAGTTCTTAGGTCTTAGCAAAAGTCAAAATAATTATATTAAAGCAATTCAATTATAGTCTACATGTTAAAGCACCAATATGAATCCATCCAAACTGCCCTATCCTGGAGATGTCCACGCTTGCATGTGAGTCCCTTTATTCAGTATGTAGCTGCAGCTGCAAGAGGAGATCTGATTGAGCCTGCAGGGACCAGGACAGCTGCAGTGTATGCCGGCTTAACTCCTCTGAAGTGGAGAATAGATCCTCTGCACACAGAGAGCATTCAGCTCATTTAAAATGTTACATAAAAGTAGAAATTCAGCCACGTTACTGGGCTCCTTTCTTCTGAGCTGGCGTGGTGGCCAAGACAGTCTGATTGGTGGTCAACAGGGCAGAGTGTGGTGGGTCGATCAACCACACGCTGATCATTCAAGCAATGGAAAATAAAAAGTTCTATTTCAAATTCTATTTAATAATCAAACTCTACATTTCATACGGGTTTATTCAGAGTGGCTGATGCTGAAGGCAGAAAAGATTTTTGTAGCGGTCAATATTATTATGGATCTGGAGAAAACATATACAGTATAATCATTCTAGAATTATATAGAATAAATATCCTGTAGTATCACCCGAATACAGGAACAGTTTTGGATGCTTTTAGACGATTTCATAAACACAAAAGCATGCAGGGAATTAGTCGATGTTGTGTTAATACAACGGTAAAGATAATGCAAAACAGAGTTTAATTTAGAAAGAAAGGAAGGACGGGTGGCTGCAAACACAGGTAAAAAAAGAAGGTTCCATCACTTGAAAGACAATGGACAGAACAGAAGGTAGTTAGGCAAACAGATCTGATTTTCAAGCTTCTGATCGCTCATGTTGCATTTGATGTGAATGTCATGTTATCACCCAGGCTCTGACTACTCATTAATACGGAATCATCTCAGAAAAGCAATTACTGCTCCACAAAAACAGAATGGAAATAGCTCTATAACACTGATGTGTTATTATTTCTGTAAACAGTGCATAGCTTTTTGAGGTCTGCACTGTCCTGCTGCACATTTGGGTCGCATTGGGGCTGTGAAACAGTTAACGCTTCAGAACTAGAGACTAGACCACAAGACAGGTAATGAAGTCTGGACATATAAAAATGTTGTTGTTGTTTCCAGCTTTAAACCTACACTAAGTAACTTTTCAACCTTCATAAAATATTTTCATAACATTTTTACTTTTTATTTATACATCAACTTACAACTAGTTGAATGACCCTCTGTCATATTACTGTCATATTACTCTGTATTTCACCCGCAATTAGAAACTTTGAGGAGAAATATGGTACAAAACCAAAGTTAAGCATATCTTATTTTCAACAATGTGATATGACAACATTTTTACCACAATTAGATTCATTACCTGATTACTATTTATCATTCACACAATCACTGGAAACAAAAATGTAGTTTACTCCGACTTCAAGCAACCAGGAGATCAGGATTTTACTGTGCAATGCGTTGCTGCTCATGGGAAATGCTGTCTTCCTTCAGGCAAAAAAAAAACATAGCTTTGTCCACTGGGGGGAGCCAAAATTGACCAAAAACTTCAAGGAAAGTAGGAATCTAAAAAAATGCAACATTACAAACTAGTGACTGAAAACCCAAAATAGTAATATTTTTCATGCAATAAGCTAGTGGAGGGCAATGAATTGCATTTACAATACATTTGCAATTTCACAAAATGCAATTTCTAAATCTTAAAAGGTGCCCAAATTTTGTCACATTACATCTAACATCAAGCTTCTCCCTCCAGCCCTTTAGGTGGCAGTGGGAAGCTTAAATTGGCTTCCCACCACTCAGAAGGAAAGAGAATGTTGCAGCTAGCGAGCAGATCCAAACACGGGAGCAGATGTAAAAACTTTTCCATACAAAGAAAGCAGAAATAGTACAGTCCTTTGACATTGGACTCTACATGAGCTTTAAAGGCAATATCAAACTATTTTGAATTGCAATTCGAAAATGTTTGATTTGCAATTCAAACAAATACCTGGATTGAAATATCTTACGGTTAAGGAATTAACCCCGGTTCTCTGAAACATGACTAAGGTATCTGACTATGCGACACACCCTCAGCGCTGTGTCCAGAAGCTCTATAACATTACGCCAGTCTTGACTGGCCCACAAACGTCTGTTTCTAAATGAGGGACTTGTCCCCAATGTAAGAACCAGACGTCACACTGGTGATTGTCAGTCTAACACCTCTTCTCGCTCCCAGGAGCTTACTCAGACGGCTAATAAAGCAAGTAACGAGCTAGCTCAACTGTCCAAAGAGTGAGCTAACAATCTAGTTGCCGAATGCTACTCAGTACTGTTATTCAGCTGTTCTGAGTCCTTCTTTCCACTGCTGGTCTTTAGCTTGAACTTGTACTCATCATGGACAAGGTCAAGCCACCCTGCACATGTGGAAACCTTATAGCTGGGGCAGACACCCACCCTGTCTGCACCTCGCGTCTGGGGCTGCAACATGCCTGGGTCGGAGTAGCTGTAAGCACTGTCCGCGGCTCTCCCTCAACTCTTGTTGGTGCCGGCTAGCACATCAAGCTAGCCTTTCAGAGGTGGACTCTGTGATGGAGGTAGCCAACCCTCCACCAGCGGTGCTCACCGTGTTCGACGAGGGGGAGCCCCTATTCACTGAACCCAGTTGGGGGGACCTGCTCAAGGCTAATCTACATGCTTGTGGTTAATGCAAAGGAAAACCTAAATAAAAACCTAAATAAAACTGCAATAGCAATATTGTTAAAAAACAAACAAATTTTAAGCCCTAAAATAAACACGGGTGCTGTAGAGGAAGAGTGGCCTTTATTTAAAACCAAAGAAGTCCACACATCACTGCATTTAGAAATAATGAGAGAAAGATTAACAGAAGATGCGGGACGCTAATAAATGTCACATTTTGTAACATTTCTTCTAAACTTATTCCCCAGCCCACCAATGAGTTTTAACAACCCAGACATTGGCATACACTGGGCCCAGCTCTCTGATGCAAAAGGAAATTGGTGACAAACCAGTATAAAGAAAAAGATATCAACATCTGACACGTGAATATGAGAAAAGTAATGGAATATTAGAGTTGTATTGTCACTATTTAAATTTGTCACTGCCAAAGTAAGCAGGGACAAAGAGGAGGAGAGCTATTAGAATATCTTTTTAGATGGCTCATATAGGTGAATATTCATGATAAAAACACCAATTTTAGACACTAGAATGACATTATATTGACTCACAATGACTGAAGACTATAAAATCCTAAAAGTCTGTTTTATAACCTTTTAAAATTCAATAAGTGCCCATTGATCTGATTATATGCCCATTGATCGGATTATAAGCCCATTGGCATCTCATCAAATACACTGAATCATAAAAGTCAAAGCAGCATCGCAAAACTTCCTCAGATCTTTTGAAGGCATCTGCTGCTTTCATAAAGTGCTAACTTCTAAGGTTTACCTCTTCATCATCGCTGGGCAAGCTCTGGTAGTCGGACTCAGCCGTCTCCTGCAGCCTCTGATATTCTGCCGTCTCTCCCATCGTTAGGCCGCAGCACCCGACCGAGGCGGCAGAGGATGGGTGTAGAGAGTCCACAAAAACCTCAAATAGCAACTGCTCCAGTCAGCAAGCAACCCACTTAATCAGCCGGTCAGTCTGCTTGCTTCAAGCTCCATGCTGTCCCTGGGAGGACAAGCACAGCACAGCGCACACAGCGTTATTCCAGATAGCCTGGCACATTGCAGTATGACTTCTATCTGAACTATGATGCTGCTAAATCCCGCTGCTGCGATACCAGCGGGATTCCCTTTGACATTCAGGCTGAGTCAGCGCCTGTTGGAAAAGGGCCGGACAATGAGAACCTCAGTTTCATCCTTTCACAACGGGACGTCCTACACCGGCTGTCTACTGGGTGAGCACACACGTGCTGATCACTGCAGTGAAGGAATGTGTTCCTTTTGGAAGCAGGAGGCTGCAACGTTTCACTCATAAGAAGACAAAGTCAGTTTCTGCAGAAATGAAGAAAATACTCCAGAGTTGATGCCTTTTGCATCAGATCCCTTTTGCATCTCTGTAGCCTCTAAATATTCCCAATAATAAAAAGGAAGTGTCTCTTTTTAAAAAAGGATGATCCTTTATCATTGCAGCTGCAGAGTGAAATCATTTTCATGCTGCTGCATTAAAGGTGTATCCAAGGAGGGGATGAATCCAGAATGCTTCAATCATCCAAACCGTCAGTCCTTTAATCCGTCTCCACGATGCTCAGCTCTCCACTGTCTCTGACCGACTCCCAGGCATGCTGCTGTCATGCTGACGCATGCTCTTTAAATCCAGCAGTGCTCCCTCTCTCTCTCTCTACCCCGTTATTATTCCAGGCCACAGGCATCACCCTGGTCGAACAGCCTTTCTATCAGCAACAACACACACCAAAGCAGCTAGCTGGGACAATGTCCCTCCATACTTGTTTACATTATTATGTACCTGTATTATTTTGTGCATGCATGATCATCCCAGGGGTTTATTCTGGCAGCTCAACTCTGAAGATAACGCCTTTGGTCTGGTGGGGGATTTTTTGACGCAGTTTTGACCTAAATTGACAAACTAATTGCATGGTCGATGGCTAATCCCTCGCTGTCGTATCGTTTCCCCCTCCTCTCTTCCTTTTATTCCCCCAGCCTTTAACATGCTTTCTGCACCCATCCACATTTTTTTTTCCATTTCAGCTTTGGCTCAATGATTTGGCAAGTGGCCACCTCCGCTATTACCGTGGTAACATCAACCAATCTCCACCTCCTCCCCGCCCCAGTGTCCAGCAGTCGCAGTGAGCCAGTCAGCGGTAGCCAATGAGAGTGAGGCAGGCAGAGTATGGGAGACAGGAGGAGAGGAGAGTGAGATGAAGGGATGGGGGGTGGGAGTCCTAATGAGGAGAGTTAATCTTCCCTATGAGAGGGAGAAAAACACGGCCACGCGGCTTTGTGTGTTTTTGTGTACATCAAAAACAACCTCCCCTCTACAAGGAGGGTATCCAGACCATCTGGATCCTCACTAAGTGGACATCTGGATGGTGGAGAAAGCACCATGAAAGAACAATGTGCACGTGTAACCCCGCCTGCTGATCTTTACAAAGTTGTACTGTGTGCTGCACTGTTGTATAAAGATACCGTATAGAGATATGGCTAAATCTATTGGCAGCCCTAGTAGCGTAATCTTCCCCTGAATGATTCTTAAACATCCCTCCCTAAATTTAACAGCATTAAATTGTTTTTATTTGGTTTCTAATCACCGGTAATAAATATTGTTCCTAAAAAAAATTTTTAAATTATATTTCTATATGGATTTTTGGTTTTCCATGTTCAACGTTTCAAGAAACGTCAACATTCATGTTATTGGTTTTGGTTCCCTGGGATATAAATGTGATTTGATGCAGGGACCCAATTTTCTACTGATTATTTCCTCATCAATTAATATGTGGATTAATTGACGAGGAATCTTCTAGTAAATTGACACTTTAAATAAACAATTGGCTCTATGCACATCTCCATTACTTCCTGAACTTAAGACGGCTCTTTGGTTTGCCGTCTTTGATTAATAGATTAACTTATTAATCCAGGTGTGCCTGACCTCAGTAACCATGGCAAAAACAAATCTGGATTAATCAGTCCATCCAGTAATGAAAGACAGGAAACAAAAGAGATGCCTTAAATTCAGGAAGTAGTGGAGATGTGCCCAGAGGCCATTGTTTGGAATCTGTTTCATCACCTTAAATGTAAGAATGTAGAGTTTGCTAAACTCTTTGAATTTAACTGGAACACAGAGGCTCATTTAGCTTTCCATAGAAACCTTCAAACAGGGACAGGGGATCTGGTTATGGTGTGTTATACAATAAAGGCTTCAAAGACTTTATCATAGTGAGCATAAATTATTTTTGAAAGAAAAAATATCTCAATAGGAAAAAATCCTGAAGATTTCACACCGTTTTTATTAACTAAACAAAGGCAAAGGGGAACAGCTGCATGTGAAGTCTGTCCAATATTCCCGCTTTTTGGGTTTTACAAGTAAAGTAGCAGCCGGTGGCTTCTGTCAGGGAACACTTGGTTAAATAATCAGCCAATGTTTTAACACCTCTGTAAAATTGGCAGCTTTTATAGTTTGCTGCTCCAGAGCAGAATTCACCAAACTTTTCAGTATACAAAGTTTCCAACAAAATCAATTACTGACATTTGTAAAATATTAAAATCAGTCTCAACAACCAAAGTAGTTGGTTTTGTCTATCATTAGTAATTATTTTATAAATTGAATCAATCCAAAATTAATATATATCATTTCCTTTTCATTTCTGTTGTGGATCTAAAGACCCCATATTGGCTGAACCAGAATCCCAAGTGGGGTCATGACTCCAGCTTTGGGAATTAGTGTCTTAGAGCCGTGTTTCCCAACCTTTTTTGACTTGTGTAACCCTTTGGGCATGTTGTCTTACCATGAGTACTCCCCTTAGTCAAAAATATTGATTGTCCAAAAGTTTAGTGTATAACAGCTGAAATAAAGATTATTTCAAGATTGATCTTGGGTCCTCAAAAGGCAAAAATGATCCCAGCCCCATTTTATCCTACTACCTAAAAATAAAATATTTTCCTGTACCCCCTGCAAAGCACTCACACTTTATGGGTATGCATACCCCTAGTTGAGAATTTTTGCTCTAGAGCAGGGGTCTTCAACGTTTTCCAGGCCAAGGACCCCCAAACTGATGACAAGATGGAGCGGGGACCCCCTAATTATATATATTGTATGAAATTGTGTTATATCAAACTGGTCCTATAGTCCCTCTATTACAGATAGAGTAATGTAACTAAAGTAATCCCTCCCTGGGATTATTAAATTATTTCCGATTCCTGGTTGATGGGACAGGTGTTGTGAATGAAACGGTGCCCAGCTTAAAAGAGCTCCTGTGTGTCGCTGAATGTGTGCATTGATGACTGAAAGACATCTTCTGCCTCCATTTATCTGTTTACTAAAGTGTTTCGAATTCATGTTAATGTGAATTTAAAGACATTCAATTCAGGAGGGAATATAAAAAAAAAAAAAAAATGAATCAACCAAAAGTTTCGCAACCCCCATGCAGTACCTCCGCGGACCCCCTAGGGGTCACGTACCCCCTGTTGAAGACCTCTGCTCTAGCATACAATGACAGTTGGGGGAGGACAGCAGCCTTAGAGAAGCATGTTCTGCTGCCTATAAATTTGGAAATTTTTATAAAAGTATATGAAAACCATTATTCTACCATGTAAAAAAAAAGGGAATTTCATCACTAAAAAATCCATATTTGGTGATTTTCTAAGAAGTCCAAATCAATACACCAATAAAGACTTTAAAAGGCTCAGAGAAAGCGTAAAGCACACAAGAAGTGCATCTAGGGCTCTACAAGTATCAGCATGTTAATTATTAAGCTAAATGGGTTTCAATTAAACCACATTTGGAACTTGAACCAATCATTTAATGCTGGTCTAGAATCAACCACATCAGCAGTATCAATGTGTCTAAATAGTCCCTGCTAAATGCAAGACATTAATCTGATTGAAGAGCAGTGCAGAAAACAACAAGGATGAAGCTGTTTTGTCAAGAAGGGTTAGCTACAATTCATCTGGAATGGTGTAACAAACTAAAAGTCACAAAGAGAACAACTACTTCATAATACTGAAGCTAAAGTGAATCCTACAGGATACTAAATCATGGGGTGTGGTTGTTTTTGCTTTTATTTAATGCTAGTAGGCAATAGAACTATAAACTCATCATCTCCAAATCAATTATCCCTAATGGCCTCGTTTCAGAGGAGATTAAATCCATGGGAATCTGCCAAGGGTTTTTCTGTGCTGCTGTTTGGCCATCAAGAACAATGTTACATACATTGTTGATACAATATCAATTGGGATTTAAACAGACTGAACTCTTTTATTCGATTAATTGATAAATGTCGCTTAAAAGGAATTTCTTTCAGTATGTAATGTTACCACCGTACACTAGAGGGCACCACTGTTCATTTCCAGCTTAGCCCCACTGCAAGAGAAGTAAATACAGATCGGATGGATCCAAGAGAAGAAACACAAATCTATCCAGATCACAGACCATTTACACCGTTTAATCGCGACAAGGATCCATAAATAAACTAAATGTTTCTTTTGTCTTTGTCTGCTGATTAAGCTCCCCAACACTTTTCTTATCGCTATTATTCACTTAATGCATAATATATATATCTTTTTAAATATACATTTATTCATTTAAGCAAACGTTATTTACTGTGAGACAACAAGCAGAGGTTCAAACTGTATCTAAATGATCAAAAGAATTAAAGGTTCTGGCATTCACAACATTTCTTCACCAGTTCTCCTAAACTCTGCCTTAGAAACCTGGAAAACTACTTGGGGAAAAAAATGAATCAGGGACCTCCACAAGTTCTTAACCTTTGACCCTAGAGGACCAATCTTTAGCTAGGGGAGGGTAAAGCCAAGCCTGTTAAAACATGTAAACGCCTTCTCTAGCTCTATGATAGAGCGCAGAGAGAAGCCCACCAGACAGGGTGTGGGTGTAATGACACACTGTTACCCACCCAAGTATCAAATGATCCCTAAATCCCTACCTTTAAACCACTGTTTAGAGCCCCTGGAGCACTGAGTCCCAGGCCCCTCGTCTCTTTATGACTCTAAGTAGTTTTCAATGCAGCAATAAGCTTTTATCCAGAATATGGTGGTGGGGGGGGGGATATTCGATCAGGGTTATAAATTAGGTTCTTTGGTAAGATGATGAAATTGTTAAACTAATAAAGATATGCACCGTTAAAATAAAAAGACAATAAACTCAATTGATGAGAAAACATATTTTTATGATTTCCCTTTAAAAACAATTTCAAAACTATATTGTTGTTTAGAGACATGATTCAATAATCTGTTGGGTTCTTTCAATGTGTCAAATGTAAGGTTTGAATCGGCTATTGATAAAACGGTCACATAAATGACAAACCATTGAGTTTGAACGTTCCAAATAGAGTGCTTACTTGTTGTAAAAGGTTTTGCTCATTTTGTCCCTTTTCTATTTGAAAAACTGTATACCGGAAGTTTTCAGCGATCAAAAAGATGTTTTATATCATCCAAATCAGAAGATTGTCTGATTCTCCCTCAATAATGGGCATTTAGAAAGCCACACATAGAAATTAGTTGGTAAACATAATAACATGATTTTAAATTTGACCAGCCTGATAGAAAAAGGGTCAGTGAGAAGCTAAAACATGATATTTTTCTGATGCGGGAACCTTTGTAAGAGCCAACAGGTTCATCTGACAAAACTTATCTATTGGGGGGGGGGGGGTGTTCAAAATGTGCTTTAAAAACAGAGTCTGATGAAACTCAGGACAAAAAAGAGGCATGTCAGCCAGTTTTAAAGAGTCAGTATCATAACAGATTTGATGGCACAGTGGACTTGCAGTGAGGAGGTCCTGTCAATGGGTTACTTTAAATGGGTAGGTGTGTGTGTTTGCATGGTGACCTGTCCAGGATATAGCCCTCCTACTGCTCATGATCGCTGGAGACAGTCATCACCTCCCAAACCACCTTAAATGTGGAACTCTTGTAGTTAAAGGGATAGTTCAGCGTTTTCGACATGAAGTTGTGAGAAACGTTTGCCGTCTGTAGCTGAGATGCAACAGTGTAACTAGGGTCTGCAAGCCTCCTGCTCTGAGAAACGGCTCAACACAAATAATCAAAGGTTTTCAAACAACAAAAAACTATGCATGAGTTTTGTTAGACTATTTTAACAATTTTTAATAACATCCCTGTGCAATATCAGACTTTGATATCAATTAGGATAATTTTTAGGCCAATATCCCTCCACTGCGTAGGTGTGGAAGACTATATGGCTCATTAATAGCCAAAGGAAAAAACCCCTACAGACAATGGAGGAAAGATGATATAAAGAAATTAACTGCACATAATATGTCAAAAACGAATAATAATAAACAAAGAAAATAAAGATAAGACTAAGAACAAGTATATGCTTCTGAATGCAGCTTCTGAAATAATCTCATTAATGCATCTCTAGTTATTTTCATGTATTTACATTTTGTTTATTTGAATTCGTCAAATTTTTTAGAATGTACAATTTGTAAAATTAAAATTGATACAATTTTTCAGAATTTCAGTGTTTTGGCTGAGACAAATCATATAAACCATTAGAATATCACTTATAAGTTTAATAAAACTCAAATGGTCCAAGAGGGGTATAGAACACTGGGGAATGGAGAAGTGATGATATATGAAAAATCTTTTTAAAATAATAATCAACTTAATTATGACATTAAAAAATGTGCACTAAATTAAATGTAAAAGAAAAATACTTTTAATAGGTCGTCTTTATGAAACTATTTCTAATACAATCAAAATGTTGTTAAACATACAACTGAATCAGTTTAACAGCTGATTTCTCACATTGCAAATTAAAAATGAACATATTTTTCATTTATTTTTACCATTTTAAATAAAACTCAGTCACCAATCAAGAAAAAATCTCCTGTGAAGTTGTTAAGCAAACCAATACTATACAAATAACTAAACTATGTTTCTCCTAGCAGTTGAAGTAAAAACAGTAACATACCTGTTTCTGCACAGGCACCGGACAAGACCTCAGGACAATCCGCTCTGGCCCCATTTCCAAAGATTTGCAACTGAGACAAAAGCCCTGCCTCTTATAGGTCCCTGCAGTAACACCCTCCTACAGCTCCACAAGCATTCCCAGATGTTACGCTACAACACATTTCTAAAGTAGCAGTTAATGCGGACCAAAGGCACGCCACAGCTGTACAGAGCAAGGTTAGTGTTTCTGGGAAACTGCTGACATACCAGTGATGTCATTTCCCACATAGAAAGCTACCCGAGCTGAGGGTTGCTACAGTGGAAGTGTATCTGAAGCTTCCTTCAAACCTCACTTGTTTTAGCTCTGCTTGTGCTGGATCAAGATAAGGGTTCTGATGAACTGTTTGTTTACTGTTGCATGACCAGAGCAGAACATGTTTTAAATTGGCTCTCTTTTTTAGCTTGTGAGGAACAGAACCAGAACTGAATGATTAACATACCAGTAAGGGGAATAATGTAAAGCAGATCTATTCTACACCGTATGCGTATTGTGTTAATTCTTTTTTCCTCAGATTATGGACACTTCAAAACTGGTGAAGAATTCATGGTTTTCCCGACATAAAAAGAATTTAATGAAATAACTTTCAGAAAACTGTTGCTTTTTTTAACTACAGTTTTAATTTAACTTTCTGGCAAATAAAAAAAAGATAGGTTAAATTAGATTGTTGAATTGCATCAGTTACATTAATGTGATACATTATGCATTTCTGTATAACCTGTCATAGTCTTTCTGTTCACTACTATGTGTCTGATTGTGTAAGACAGGGTTTTACTCTACTAAGTGTATTAAATATGACACACTTGGTATTTAAGGGTAGGTAATAGGATATCTGTTCAAAGCCCAGCATATAAAGGGATGTTTCTCCATTCAAATTCTGTCGACATACGCCTGTATGAAAGTTACAGTTTAATGATTTTTATAAAAATGGCGGTAATAGAATTCATTTGTATCAATTGAATTCAAAAATACCTTATTAATCCCAAAGGAAATAAAGGTTGTATTAACTCATCGTTTTTTGTTGGTTTTTTTTCATCAATTTGTTGTACCTGTGAAATGCTGTGGGCAGGAAGGATCTCCTGTAGCGGCCTGTCTTGCACCGGATCTGGAGAAGCCTCTGACTGAAGACACTCTGTTGTTGTTGTTTAAATAGCTGATGAAGAGGATGTTCAATGTTTTCCATGATCTTCTACACTTTATAAAGAATTCTTCTTTGTGAAATAATCTCTAGAGGTTCTAGAGGAGTTCCTAGAACACAGAGCCGGCCTTCTTAATAAGCTTGTTGAGTTATTTGCTCTGATGCCGTTACCCCAGCAGATGATGGAGGAAGAGATCACACTCTCCTCAACAGTTTTGAAGATGATATTTAGCATCTTGCTGTAAAAGCTGAAGGACCTAAGCTTCCTTAGGAAGGATTTGCTCTGTCTCTTCTTGTAAACAGCTTCACAGTGGTGTCTCCAGTCTAGTTTGTTGTCCAGGTGAACACCAAAGTGTTCATCTGGACAGATGACACATCCGTTGTTCAAAAGTAGTTCCAACTCAACTCCTTTGAATTTTCCAGTCTTCTTTAAAGCTCCTTCTGCTCGTATGGGCAGAAAGCCTGAAAGAGAGACTTCGGATTTCATGGATTATGGAGCAGCTACCTTGTAGATAAAGTAATTCTTACACAATAACACTTTGAAGGAGGAAAAAGTGTAATGACAAGCTAACCATCCTAATAGCTCACATAAGATGCTACAGACTGCTTAAAAAGTCTGATAATTTAGCCTAATTTTATATCGTTTTTATTTTTTAATAATAGTCAAACTCTAAAAACGTCCCTCTTTTTCAAAGTAATTTTAAGTCTTAAAGGAAAAAATTAATAGGCAGTTACAACAACAGTAAGGCAATACACATATTGTTGGTTCCTAAAGAGAAACTGGAATGGGCTGAATTTGTAATTGGAAGAAAAAAAATTCAATGAAAAAAAAAAATATCCCAGAAACCTCTAATCAGTAATTATCTAGAACAGGAAGTGAGTCTTTTTAGCTGCTTCCTCCTAGGCACTGCCACAGGAAGTGATTTCAACTCGCACAGAGACTTGGGATTTTTTACACCAAATACCCTTACCGTTTCTACTGGGATTCCAAACTGGGTTCCCTGTATTAAAGAAACTATGTCTCCTGCCCAAAGAGACTAAATAAAAAACCAAGAGGATCACGATTGATGCAGAAAAGATTACAGAATGCAATCGGGGTTAAGAGAACAAAAAAGCTGTCAAAAACATGCAGTCCTTATAACCGCTATGGTGCCTTACATAGGTGCCTTGAATTCAAAGCCAGCTAGGTCAGGCTCTTATAGTGTCAGATACAAAGAATAACTTCCATTAATGGAGTGTCTCAAAACAACTTAGAAATTATTATGAACCACAAAGCCTCTCTCATTTCCGCAGGAAGATTTGCAGAGGAGCCAAATCAGAGAGGTGCAGGCATGCTGTCTGAATCCTCTGTGGACAGAGGTGAGGGTAAGAAACTAAAGAACACAAGTGAGAGTGTGTGCTGATGTGTAAAGAAAAAAAATAAATAAAGAGTAAAGTGCAGATACACATTCACTAATTACTGATTAGAGGCTCTAATACTAGTCTCATGTTGACTTTCCAGGATACACTGAAAGGGCATGATTGGACCATGTGTTCACCCACTCCAACTCCTGCAGACTAAACAGGTGGGATATAAAAGTGCCACACAGTGGGCAGGGACATTCAAAGGATTAAAGGAAGATCAAACCGGACAAGGACCTCATTTTTTAATCTGCATTTCTGTTTCCAACTAAGTCACAGATGGTGATACATGCAATTGACCCAAAGCTCCCTATGTTTCTGTTCATGGACACACAACTTGCCTGGAACTTTCCAAATATGAATAGATGTCCACACCTATGAAAAAAAGGTGGATGGAAAGACAACCAAACAGTGTCTTTCAAAACTATAACTCAGATTTGTATATATTTTACAATCTCACAACCAAAATTTTGATTTTCTAAGACAGACCAAGAGACTTTAGCTACTTTTGCATATTAAGAGAAATTCATAGCACTGACTAAATATGTCCCGGATGTGCAAAGCCTGAACTTATGTAGTTGAAATACATCCAGTAGTGTACTCAAGACGGCCTTTGCAGACACTAATTTTGCAATTTAAAGCAGTCGTCTCCCTGAGCCAACAGGACAGAGGGGTACACTGATCAGAGTAGGGTTAGGTTAGAGTCAAAAGTAACTCTGGGGCAGTTCCCAGACCTTTAAAAGCACAGGAGGAAGAATATGTCAACACAAAAGAAATGTTCTCAGTTCGCAACACAACAAATATATCCAAGATGGAACTCTATTCAGACGTGACAACAGTTCAATGTTTTGTCCTTCAAGCTAATTAAAATAGAGCATCAGAATAACACATAGCCTGTAACACACTATCCACATATAAGCCCCATTTACAATACAGTTTTGAAACCATGCTGAGAACGATCCGAGCACGGTAACCAACATAACTGTTGAGTGTAAATGGAAAGCCACTGAACTGGATCTTTCCAGACACAACCGACCGCACTAAATCTAGTACTAGTTCAACAGTAGGGCTTGGCACAGTTCAGTTGTGGTTGTGGTTTGGTTCTCTGACAATAAAGAGTGCATGAGCAGACCGCATTATCTCCTATTTTCAGTCAGCTGACTCATTTCGCTGCCATTTCTGTTTGCATAATTCCCGCCTTGAGAGCTGTAGTATCGTGGACAACCGATAGGAGGCGCGGAACTGTGCTAGCATGATGTGTAAAAAGTCGTAAAAACCAAGCTGGGTACGGTTAACTGATCCAAGCTTGGTCCGAACTCGGCACAGATCGGTTTCGGAGGGGTAGAGTTAATGGAACAATAAAGTGGTAGCAGTCTATTGCAGTTTGAGGTAATTTTCTCTAGGAGGGACAGAGGAGCTGCTGGAAATATGTGAAAACAAGTGGCAGCATCACACTTTGGGAATGCTAGTCTTTAAATTGGAATAAAACACTGGCTGGAGCTTATGAAAGGGTGGATTAAGCTAAATGTGTTAAAACAAAATTTAAACAGTTAGAAACATATTTGAAAAGACTAACAGCTGTATTCGTAGCATACTCTAGGTTGGCTCAATGTGTACACTATGAGGGGGTGGAATACAAATTCATGCCACACTTTTCAGAGCCCTTTTTCTGAAATATTTTGAAAACTATATAAAAGCACCACTTTTCTTTCATTTTCCACTAATGGTTAATCTCAAACAAAACCTATTCAAACTGATAGAGATGTGGGTTTTAACACAGCATAATGTAAAAAGGTTCCAGAGAGGAGGAAAACAACTGCAGTTTTGAAAAACGCACAAGAGATAAAGCAATACCATCTTGACAAATATGCAAAGTTTATGCAAATCACTTTAACTGAAATATAACTTTGTTTTGTTACACTTCTTGCTCTATTTATGCAATCTGGTCAGAAGGGGGCAGCATCAGAGTATAGATAAAAGGTCACATTTAAAGCCCTAGAAAGCATAACTTTAAAGGTAAGTGTGTATATATACACACACTTATATATATATATATATATATATATATATATATAATATATATATATATATTTATTATTATATACAAACTTATTATATATAATATATATAATTTAAAAAGGCTTGTGGGGGTGGACTTTTGTTTACACCAAAAGACTTTGCATGTGTGGGTGAGTCAGGGTCCTGCCTGTGTGTGTCAATCTGCCAAAATTGTTGCATAATTTTCTAGCCTACTCTGCGTTTAAATGTGTGAGCAGTCAATGTCTAAACTGTTGTTCCGCTCAGAGAGAGCTGATGCAGAAAACAGGTAAGATAAGAGCTAAAACAATACAATTTGCTTCCAGAGGTTCTGTCTGTGTATCTGTAATTACTTAAGTTGTACAATATATTGTATTGTAATTAAAAATGTGCAATGTTGCACTTCAAAAGAACTGTTTTGACAGAGTATTGGATAGTCCATCACATTACATGTGTTATGCAATTAAAACCTGCTTTCCTATATACAGTATATATCACTTTCTGAGAAACTCACAGATAGAGGGGTCAACAGTCGACTGGATCATAGTCTACCTGACAAACGGACCACAGTTATAATCACTGTATAATCAAGTAGTTAGCAGCAGAGGAGTAAAACAGGGAACAGTTCTGCAAACCTCTGACTTCCAGTACCAGACAGAGTCCTGTCATCTGCAGAAATACTCGCATGACTATGCAGTCACAGGATGCATAAAAGATGGACAAGAAATCCTCTAGATCATGCACAACAGAGATCATCCTCTTCATCAGCTATTTCAATCCAATTCACTTTATTTATATAAAGCCAATTTGTAACACATGTCATCTCAAGGCACTTAACAATTCACCAGATCATAGAGATTGATTCAAGTTTTCTATCAAGGAAAACCAATCGATTGCATCAACTCATTGACTCAAAATGCAATTCCTAACTCTAAGCATGCTTGTAGCGACAGTGGAGAGGAAAAACAACAAAGTGTCTTCAGTCAGAGGCGTCTCCGGAGCCGGTGCAAGATAAACAGATCTAGAAGATCCTTCCTGCCTACAGCTATCAACACCTACAACAACTCGATGAAAAAAAAGAAGAAAAAAAACTATAAGTTACTGCACCTTTTAATTTCCCTTTGGGATTAATACATTATGTTTTTACTTTATTGAATTAAGTATTTTGAGGATGGACTTTCTAAGCTCTTTACACCTACACCTGATCTAGATCTTTAAGAATCACATGCTAAAGATCAAAGTGTACAAAATATTAAGTGGGTTAACTTTAGTTAATATTGTGATGGTAAGTATTAAAAATTGAAAGTTATGTTAGGACCGATTTGGATATCTAACATAGGCATCTAAAAAATGTGTTTAATTAAATTGTTAAAATAGTTTTCTATAAATGGTTTGCTCGATTCGCTCTGTAAGAGAGGAAAGTCTATAGAGAAGTTAGCAGGTTAACACTGTTTGGTGCAAACAAGTCAAAGAAAAATAGCAATTTGCAATATCAGTGAGAGACTCAAAAAAATGAAATCAAAGAAGAATAATCTAAGGTTTCAACACCTCTGCACCCTGAAATCTAATAGGAAATTTAATCAATATTGATGAGCCTTTAAATAAATACCCTGGCAAAAATTAACTGCTGCATTCTTTTAAATAAAACATCATACATTCTTAAAAAAAATAAATAAATCCTGTAAAGCTAGGTTTATTTATTATCGATCTCTAAATATATTTGTTGTTTTTGTTTTGGATATCTAACATAGGGATCTAAAAAATGTGTTTAATTAAATTGTTAAAATAGTTTTCTATAAATGGTTTGCTCGATTCGCTCTGTAAGAGAGGAAAGTCTATAGAGAAGTTAGCAAGTTTACACTGGTGCAAACAAGTCAAAGAAAAATAGCAATTTGCAATATCAGTGAGAGACTTAAAAAAATTAAGTCAACGAAGAATAATCTTTTAAGTCAGTCTCTGTTGGATGAAGACAAATACCTTCACAGCAAGTTGATGTTACAGTGGGGATGGTGTGTTCAGGGTTATGATTTGTTTTGGTAAAATGTTAACCCGAATGAATACAATCCTGTTTCTCAACAGTTATCTTTGCATGCCTAATTTAGAAAAACAAAACAAAAAATCTATTCATTTTTTACACATAGTTTATATAGGTTTAGATTTAAATAATCCAACAGTGTCAGTTACTTTATTCTGGCTAAAAGCAGCATAAAATAACTTAAACGATCAATTTACCAAAATCTGAAACAAATTATCTTAAGTTTTTAGATGGATGTTTGTTAGTTGGAGCTTTAAAAGTAAAGAGGGAATTGGGAATTCTAATCCGACAAGTTGAATTTCTTTTAAACCTGGAAAGATTTAGAAAAAAGAAAGTGAACATTTAAAAAATTATATAATGTCCCCTGGTGGCCCCGGGCCATTTAGCTTAACTCTTCACCTTTTACTTAGTAGTGCTGCATTACCGAGCCAAGGTAGATACTGGAGTGTCCGTCTAATATGGAACTAAATGCAGAGCAAATTACAAAATTCGTCCTAATGTGTAAAGAAACAATATATAGAGATATTAGAGTGGACATTATCGGACTGCTTCTCTCACCATCTTGAACCAAGGCTTATTTTTAACATTTTCTTGTTGTCAAAGAAAATCAAATCTGTGGAAGCATCCTATCCTTCAGCCAGAGGGTCTTAAAGAAGGTGATCTCTTTCAGGGACAATCCTATAGGAAACTTGATGCATTAAGAGCACAGCTAAGACACAATGCAGCGGAAGGCTGAGCACAAGGCTCAGTACGCTGCAGGGGGGCTTGCAACACAAAGCCAGTCTGGGAGGACTGGAAGAACAAGAGGGGAGAGTGACAAAGATAAAATGCATTAGCAGAAATCAGCTAGGTCCAATGTTTTGTCTTGTTTTTTGTTTTTGTTTTTTATGCTAAAATCTTCAAAGTAAATAGTTCTCCAATAATATAATTTAAAAACAAAAAAAGCAATTAATGGTTTTGGGATATAAATGTGTACATTTATGCAAATCATACTTGCTTGTAGATAGTTTATTACGGCTGCTTATAAATCAACAGTAAGGAAGATGTCATTAAAGCAAACAGAGCTCTGGTATTAGTAAAGTATCAGGATCTGCAGACATCCTAAGTCAAGCATTAGATTTGGTTTGAAAGTTTAAAAAAAATGTGGAGCTTTGCATTCCTAGTCCATAACCTTCCTTTAAATTTCTACTTTTATATTTCATGCAGAGATTATTTTATGTTTTAGGCTCAACGAAGCAGGTTAAGAAGAACTGACACTCTTTCACCAAGTTCATGTAAAATTGTACTTTAAATAATAAGTCATATGAAGGTTTCAACACCTCTGAACCCTGAAATCTAATTGGAAATGTAATAAATATTGATGAACCTTTAAACAAATACCCGAAAAAATAAAAACAAAATCAGAGAAATAGTTCTGGCAGAAATTAACTGTTGCATTCTTTTAAATAAAACATCATACATTCTAAAAATAAAAAAAATAAAAATTATACAAAACCCTGTAAAGCAAGGTTTATTTATTATTTACCTCTAAATGTATTTGTTGTTTTTGTTTTGTTCTATGAAGAAGGATGAGTGTGGAGGGGAAAGTTGTGTTTCTTCATCTACTATTTGTAATGTGCAAAATTCTTTATTAAAAATCTATGTCTAAATTTACCACAAGAAAAAACAACAGACAACAATGTGAACCAGTAAAATTGCCACATAATGTAGGTACAACTCGAGGCTAGGTGCACCAGCATACTCTGCAAGATGAGAATGTGTGCTTATGGCAAGGGGGGGTTCATGGTTAAAATAAAGCTACGCTCTCTCCCACCCACGCATCCACTTTGTCTCCAAGAAGCTAACTCTCCTCGACGTTCTGTCTGTCTGGGCCTCTGAGCCCCTCACCACAAAAAGCACACCCACTGATCACTACAGCTATTCTTGGAGAGCCACCTGCCATTCCCTCCGTCTGTCTACTTTCACTCTGCTGTCAGAGGTGATTAATTCAGGAGTGTTGGGCGCATTCAACTTTTTATGACCTGCTCTACCAAGATATTTATCATAATTTCTACAAACTTTCCAAACAAAAATTTCCGATGGCTTATTCGTTACCAAACTAATGCCTAAATACTTGTTAAATCATTACTTATTGTCATTTTCATTTCCAAGCAACATTTTATAAGGTTAATCAATCTAAGAATAAGGCTCAGTCAGGTCCCTATTATCCCAAGATATACCACAAATCTCAATATCAGTTAAGATGGCATACGTGTTTGAGATAAAAGGAGAACTGCACAGCCTGTTGCTCCAAGCACTGTGGTGCACTCTTGGGATCTTGTGCTCAGGCTTATAAGAAACGTGTTTTATTCCATACTATTTTTCCTATACAGACTAAGAGATTTCCTATTAGTCTCATCTTACAAGAGCCCCTTCTTCAACATATTTGTTGTGTCCCTTAAAAGAATTGTGGAAAACTAAAAACTGGAAATATAATGTCTTTCTTTTGAAGGCAACTTTTTCTTTCCACTCTTACAAGAACTCCCAGTATCTACAACCTGCACTGAGCATCTCTGCAGCTTCTTAAGGCGAAAAATATTCACAGGCTCAGACAAACACTACCAGACAACAGCTTGCATAAATATTTCTTTCAAAAGATAATTGTATGTTTATTTTCAATAGGCATATACCATGACTATGCCTCTAAGATTTTCATTAAAGCCTCTAAGTTATTTATTAAAAACAGCAATAAAAACCATCTATCATTCACCTTAAGTTATGAACTAATTTGTGCAGGTCAAGACTGGACCTGTAGTCAGACCAACACACAGTCAATCAAATAGTCAATCAACCTGCATCTTTGCTCTATGGGAGGAAGCCAAAGTAGCCTCAGGAAACTAACAAACCAAAACAAGAAAGGTGGGACTTGACCTTGAGATCTCCTTGGTGTAAATCAGCAATTCTAACCAAAATCCACCACGCAGCCTTGTTTGGAAAACCCAAGTTTTAATAACAGTCATCTCACACTGGGATTAACTACCACCTTTAACTCCACGCAGAGCTTTATCCAGCTCTCTCTCTCTCTCTCTCTATATATATATATATATATATATATATATATATATATATATATATATATATATATATATAAATACCATATGGTAATGCAGGAGGATGGCCTTTTTTGCAAAGGTTACATTTAAATAGGGTTACGGTTCAAATTAGTGGTGTTCCGATCAATCAGCCACTTACCATAATCAGTGGATTTTTCTGAAAAAGTATTTGATTGCCAATTATCATCTTTTATTACCGATCAGAAAAACATGTTATCTGTATCTCCTGATTCGCCTGTACCTTATCTCCCTTTTTCCTTCATACTGAACAGCACGACAGCAAATCCTAAGCACTGTCAAGTGGAACTACTTTGCTTTGAGAATAGTGTGAAGTTTGCATCTAGCAATGGAAAAATTCAGAGCTGAAGCACTTTAAAAATGCATCAAAACACCAAATACAATCTGACATTTAAAAACAAGCACTTTACGGAGTATGAGGAGTTATCGAGGCATACTGCAGAAAATAAAGGACAGCAAAAAAAAAAAGTGCACACATAGAAAAGTACTCAGAGAGTGCAGCCCTCCTCCAAGCAACAAATGCTGTCCCGTATTGTGTACAGATATAGCTGAAACTCACATATGATCAGGATCATTACCAAATTTTAACAAATTTTTCCTTAGCATGAGGAAGTACTTTGGTAACTATTTCCTTAAAATCCTTTATACGTTTCTAAATAAGGGACAGTGTGTGTCTGCCGCCTGTGGTGTTTAAAGTTGTCCAAATGTGAGTCCACTCAGCATAATTAGGATAACTTCTCGACAATTCAACTTCTTGGTGATAGATGTAAGGATAGAAATAGCTCCTGATGTGATATGGTGCCATTTAATATCTAGTTAATACAGTATTTTCAAATTAACTGTACACTTGCAAATCACTACATGATCACTACATCATCTTCTTTGGCGGTGTCTTTGGGGTGGCAGTGCGCCCCAGCACTTGGATATTGGTAAAGAACACAATAAACTTTTAAACAGAGCAACAACAAAAAAAACAGCAACATTCCTGCTGTTCTCTTAAAATCTTTCTCTTTTTTTATCCATTGGAAGTGCTATAGTCACTCAGGTAAGTCTGTATAGCTAACATGGGGGCAGAAAAACACAGAAACGATAGCAAACAATTGCTGATAAAGTTTTACTTACACAAAGAAATTCACATGGTTAAGCACTGGGTGACGTAAACATATGCCTGACTCCACTTAACACACACAAAACATCGATAGCCGTCTGATATGTTGATATAGCAATGTATCTTATGAGTCATACCTGAAATATTTGAGCCGCAGGAATCTTTCCCTCTTTCAGCATCTGTTAGGACAAAATGGTGCTTGGTCACATTAAGAGAGAGCCTCAGTCCGCTGAGGTGAGCTAAACCTGAGGGTCCATGGCTCCTAAAGGTCAGTGCACCACCATTGGTTCCTTTGCATCCATTGATGAACACAAATCCAGGAGTTTCTGTTGGTGGAATTGCCTAAAAAAAAAAGCACAGATAAGTTTATAAAGTTGGCTTCTGTAGACTGATTTAGCAGGAGGAACAGAATGACGTAGATCGTAGGTCTTCAACAGGGGGTCCGCGCCCCTAGGGGGTCCATGAAGGTACTGCATGGGGGTCGCAACAATTTTGGTTGATTACACTTTTTTTTTTATATTTCCCCCTGCAATTTTTTTCCACTAATTGAGATGTATTTCAATCCACATTAACATGAATTCAACACACTGTAGTAAACAGATACATGGAGGCAGATGTCTTTCAGTAATCAATGCACACATTCAGCAACACACAGGAGCTCTTTCAAGCTGGGCACCGTTTCATTCACAACACCTGTCCCATCAACCAGGAATCCGAATCAGAAATACCTTAAAAAATTACTTTCATAATATTACTCCATCTGTAATAGTGTGACTATAAGACCAGTTTGATATAACACAATTTCATACAGTATATATAATTAGGGGGTCCCCGCTCCATCTCGCCATCAGTTTGGGGGTCCTTGGCCTGGAAAATGTTGAAGACCCCTGACGTAGATCATTATTTCTGCTCGTCTGTTTTATCTTTTATAGACCTAAAACTAGAAAAAGAGCTAGACTAGAAATCTAGGTTTTATAATTGAATCAAATAAAAAAGGGTAAATGCTTCATTTAAACATCCCATCATTTCACTCTGCCTCACCATCACTGTATCACACCCAAACAACAACAGACAATGGAAATAAGCTTTGGTTGGATAAAATATGATGAATATCATAGATGGAGGGAAAGTCAGCCGGGATTTGGGATTAAATAGATTAAATTTCATCAATTAATAGAGTTTTTTTATTTAT
Source organism: Cyprinodon diabolis (assembly GCA_030533445.1). Classification (NCBI taxonomy): domain Eukaryota; kingdom Metazoa; phylum Chordata; class Actinopteri; order Cyprinodontiformes; family Cyprinodontidae; genus Cyprinodon; species Cyprinodon diabolis. The sequence goes on along the minus strand of CM060067.1, from coordinate 7,888,894 downwards.
GAAGATTCAATTTTTTGAAAATTTTATATGTTTTTCCCATCAATGCACTTCCTGGTCTTCCATAGTTCAGGCTGACAACAGTTCATCACTTTCTGTCCTTGGATGTCCACCCATAACTTATAAAGTAGCGCACTGTGTTATTCCACTAACACTGGAAAAACAATCTAGAAATAAGAAGATAGATCAGGCCACCTAAAATAGCAGGCAGCTGCTACTTAAAGAAAAAGAAACATTTTGTGAAGTTGGTAACTCTAAAATGTTTTATAAAATCTATTATAAAAAATTAAGCTGATTTGCGTTACTTTAGTCTATTCTTTTTAAAGTACTTGCTGAGGGAAAATGCAAGTAACAGACTGAGACAAATACACCTACCTAAACAATCTCATATCCACGATGTAACCCTGCATGAGTAAAATCAGAGACCAAATCCCAAAAAAAACAACTAAGAATGTCAGTCTGTCCAACTGATTTATGAGCCACAGTTATGTTTGGACCGGAAACAACTTCAAGTAAAGTGACTTTGACATTATGCCCACTCAGGTCTGGGCGCTGGGACCAAAATGCCTGAGAGGCCCTCTGCAGGAAAACACAGACTGAATGAAACACACTGGTTTCCCTCAGACACACGAGGACGCAGTCCACCCACCACCAAGTAATGGAGCTGACTGGAACCCTCAGTGCTAGAGGAGAAGCTCCCTACAAGGAAAAACACCAAGCTATTATCCCCCCCCCCTCGTCCAATATGCTTGATAAATGAATCGTTTGTCTCCTTTGTTTGGGAGAGAATGGACCACGAATGCAATTGTTAGTACTAAAATGGACGGTGACACATACTTTACAGACAAGAAGCTTTTAAGTGATAAATAGCCACTTTGCTGTCAAATATTTATTGACATACACAAGTCATTTAAACAACATTTTGTTCTATTGAACACAGCTGCGGACACGCAGGAGAACCATCCAATAGCTGCAGGTTTCAGACTTTTATTACTGCTGCAGCAAACAGGGGGAGGTTTATGCTTCATCTCTTTACAGGCACATAACACCCTGTCCTATTAGAGAGTGAGAAACACTAAAAATAATACACACATAGACAGAAACAAAAATGGCCACTTAAAAACAATTCAAATGCACCATAAAGATAAGCATCATCCACTGTTAGGGGCGTCAGAGTCACTCCTTTATCTTCTGATCAGATACTGAAGGATTTTAACTATTTCCCAAGATAAATATATTGTCATTTCTTAATCCTTCTTTTTCCTTCATCTTTAAACTAATGGTGCGCCGATGCAATTTTTTGGCCCCGATAGCAGATGCCTGGCTTTGCAGTATTGGCCGATACCATCTGGGTATCGTCATACCTACTTGGATGTAAAATAATATCCATCACGGCTTTGTCAAGCTGCTGCCTACCTTTGTGTAGCAGGAAAAAAAAAGACTAATACAAAGTGAATCAAATAGAACTTTTGATTCCCTACCTGGAATGGGTGACAATAGTTGAATAAAATTTTGGCTCTGAAAATGGTATCGGTGCCCTATTTGTTGGTACTCGCCGATACTATACCATAATTTCAGTGCTGGATCAGGGCCCTGCCCAATACTGGTATTGGTATTGGTGCAACACTACTTTAAACACAACTCATAAAATAAGCTGTTGAATTTATTTTTAAAAAAAAAACAGTTTAGGGACATAAATGATTAATCTTATTATTAATTACATTTCATCTCTTTTCTGTTTTGCCAACACATGGTGGACTATAAAATATTAAATTGAGAAAATTTTAATCAAAATGAACCGGTTACTCTATTTAATCCAACGTTGGGCTGAGAGAGTTAAAGATTTTAGGCAGATGACAGGAGAGCTGCATGTTGTTTCACTTTTTCCCTTTTCTACACATGATGACGGATTTTTGTGTAATGTTTGCTAAGCTAACCACTGGTTTAAGATGCAGTTTAAAATGCCAACTTTAATTATTTTGTCCTTGTGTAAACAGTCTCTCACACACAGGGTGTGATGTCACGTCTACCACTAAAAAAAAAAAAAAAAAAATCAACAACTGCTTGACCCAGGTAAGACTTTTAACTCTGCTCTTACATTTTATGTAAACCTCATCTTGGCAAAAGAATCCACACAATCACAGAAAAAGGACTGATGTTTGAAACAGTAATGAAGAAAGGGATGATGTCATGATACCAGGGAAATTTCAGTAGCCCAATAAGAAGCAACCTGTGGAAACGTCACTGTTTCCAAATGTTGCTCAGTCAGTTCATTCACATAGACGCTGTTATCTGTGCGTTTTTCTTTCTGTCACAAACAGAATCCCTTCTAGTCAATGCAGTAATCCTCACAGGATATAGCAGCATGACGGAGAGCCTTCCATTATCGCTCTTCAGAGATACAAATGGGATTTATTGATTTTGACAGATACATTTCTAAAAACCGGATGAGCAAGACCTGAAAAAAAGAAAAGAATAAAGCAGAACAAATACATTTCCAAATAAACTCCCTTTAGGCAGGCCTCATCCTCCAACATCGGTTTCTAAATGCAATAATCTACCTCTGAAAGAATAGTCAAGTACAACTAAAAACTGTGAAAAGCACTCTCAGAAGAACTGAAGCTGTTTTAGATTTGTCTATACACTCACTGGCCACTTTTTAAGGTTCATCTTTTGTCTTTAGAACTGCCTTAATCTTCCGTTTTGGCTGGAAATAAACCAAACCCCTTCTTTCCCACCATCCTTCTGTATTAGCATACTACCATAAATTTCTCATTAGAAATTATATAATGGGAAAAAATAAAATAAAAATACAGGATGTGACTTTGCAAAGGTAACCATCACAAGCATCGCTAGTCAAAATCTGATCACTTTATTGTAGTTTGCACTTGGCTGAAAAGTGTTTATTTTATATTTCCTGTGTACATGTTTTAAAATATAATGAATACTGTAGCTTGATTGGACGGCTTGCAGCGGAATTTCCCGTATTTTCAAATCCAAAACTTGGAGGTATGATTCCTCAGAGAGCTTGGTCCATATTGAAATGATAGCAACTAGCAGATGCTGCAGATTTGTCAGCTAAACATAAATGATGTAAATCTCTCGTTTCACCATACCCCAGAGGTGCTCTATTGGATTGCGATCTGGTGACTGTGGAGGCCATTTAAATACAGTAAAAGCTTGTAATATTCAAGAAACTAGTCTGAGATGATTCATGTTTCATGACATGGAGCATTATGCTGCTGGAAGTGGACATTAGAAGCTGGGTATACTGTGATCATATAGGAATGGTCAGCAACAATACTCAGGTAGGCTGTAGCATTGACACACTGCTCAGTTGATACCAAGGGGGCCAGAGTGAGCGAAAAAAATATCCCCCACACCCCAACACCCAGTGTTGGGAAAGTTCTGTTTCTACGTGAACTAGTTCAAAGTTCATTTCACACATTTTAAAATTAACTAATTCAGTTCATAATTCAAAATTTTGAACTAAGTTCACAGTTCCAAAAAATGAACTAGTTCATAGTTCTTTTTTTTTTCATGTATTTGTCAATTACATCATAGCCTACTGTAGAACCACAGACAGCAATTATTTTATCAGTTGTAACACTGAAACTGTGCGTCAGATTTCATCTTCATATCCAGTTTTGAATCCTTATCCAACCAGGGTTTACATTAGCATTGAGGGGACAGCATTTCCCCATTGTTACTTTAACGCTTTGTTGCTGTCCATTCACTTCACACTAGTAGCAGCTGCAGCTTTCATCCCTACAGTATATTCTCAAAAACATCAGGAAAAATGTGCTGCTTGAATGGTCTTTTTTTATGAAGAATTATTAAAAGAAAAACAGGAAAGTAGTCTTTAAGGTGCAAATGTTTTTTTAATTTTAATATTTTTTTCCATTTGAAATTCCATTTCAGTACATATGCCGTTTCAGATTTGCTTTGGATGTTACTGAAGTGCGGAATTTTTTACTGAAAGCCGTCGGGCAAAGTTTGCAGAGAAATGTAAGATTGTTTCCATCATCCTCACCGACCACCTGATCATAAAACAGTTTTAAGTGATCATACTGCTGCTTTGTCGCCTCTACGGTCGCCTTCATGCTGCTGAGGCTTCCACGCTGCATTTTGTTTTGATGACGCACGCGGCTGTAGGCTACGACACTGGTAGCTGGTGTTGCCAGATTGGGTGTTTTTCCCGCTACATATTAAGGCCTGTTTACGGTGTGATTTAGCCGGGGTTTCGCCTGGAGGGCTCTATAGAAATCTGGTAACCTATTGAACGGAATTGAGCTGAGAGAGCGTGCCGTTCACAGACACCAGAATGAACGAGTTCACAATAACGCTCATCAGGCAGTAATACAGTACGTTCAGTTCACGTTCGCCCAAAATATGAACGAGTTCATGAACTTACGTTCAATGAACCCGTTCAGGCACAACACTGCCTACACCACCGTCAGCCTTAACCGTTGATACAAGGCAGGATGATCCATGCTTTCATGTTGTTGACGCCAAATTCAGAGCAGGCAATGTTTTTCCAATCCTCTATTTTCCAATTTCGGTGAGTCTGTGCCATCTGCAGTGTCCTGTTCTTACCTTATCTACTGCTGGTGAAGCCTATTCAATGCAAGGTTCAATGTGTTAAAGTGTTCAGAGATGCTCTTCTGCATACCTCTATTGTAACTAGGGGATATTTAAATTACTGTTATCTTTCTAGCAGCTTGAACCAGTCTAGCCATTTCCCTTTGACCTTTGGTATCAACAAGGAATTTGCAGCCACAGAAATGCAGCTCATTGAATATGTTCTCTGTTTTTGGAAGATACTCACTAAATGTCTAAAATACTCCAACCAGCCTGTCCTGCGCCAACAACCATGGCACATTCAAAGTCACTTAAATCACCTTTGTTTTCCATTCTGATGCTCAGTTTGAACAGTCTTGGTCATGTTTACAGGCCTAAATGCATCGAGTTCCTAGCATGTGAACAGGTATACCTAATAAAGTGGGCGGTGAGCATATTTAATGGGAGGAAAAAAAATGCAGGCCTAGTTTAGGTTAAGAAACTATAACTCTGTATACATGTTAAAAAGTGTCTGTCGCAGTTATACATAGTTGGTCATTTTTGGAAGTATCAAGGTACAGCTTGCTCAAAACTTATGCAAAAACGTACCCATAACTTACTCCAGTGTATTTGCCAGATTTTTCGTATGTCCGGCATACGCTGGCTAAATCGTCAAAGTGTGAGAGGGGCTTAAAGGGTGTCTTTAGTCGCCACCACAATGCAGAGTAACAAGAGGCATTTTGTTTGACCCCCCCACAGGATACTGATGAGTTGTAACTTTACTGCTTTTCAGCTTTGCTTTTCTTACATAAATAAAGCTGAGGTGGATTGCAAATTATTTAAATAAATCTCATCTTTAGAGAGAATTTGCTATCCTTTTACACTCTGAGGAAACTTCCAGCTCCAAGTTTCTAATAACCACTTTGATTTTTCTAATTACATGCCTGGAATTGCTCCATCAGCCGTTAAAGTAGGTCTGAGTCATCGAGGGTTTTTAAATGTTCTCTCTCCATGCAGGAAGGTGGCCTAACACCGCCGCTGACCGACTTCCTGTTAGGAAACTTGCAACGGAACAAATCAACTGACCGTTTGCCTCTGAATGTATCCGACATCTTCCTATCAGCCGTCCAATCATTAATATTTGCTCTGTTTATAGATCATCAAGTAACACAAATATGGGAATTATATTCACAGCATCAGCATGATTTGATAATGACAAAAATAAGACCAGCTTATATTGTAAGATGTCTGAAACTTTAAAATCCAGGCTAAAAAAAATTATCTAAATGGTAAATGGCCTGTACTTATACGGAACCCTCCGTTCGAAAGGAAAGACCTTAATTCGACGCTACTGTCGCCCACCTAAAGTTGCACCCCTTCCTTTACTTCTGGGAAGGAAAAGAGCACAGAATTCAAATTAATCATCAGCTATTTGCAAGCCTCAACACACCTTCTGGTCAGATGCAATCAAAGCTTGTCTATTTGCTGCATCCTGCAGGATGAGTTCATTGGAAACCTAATGTCGATATTAAATACTCAGCAAAGTTATTCCAAACTATGAAAAATTCATTCTATCAGAATTTGAATCTGAACCCTGAGGAAAATTATTTTTTCCCTTTTTTTAAAAAAAATATTTGAATATGGACATTGCTAAAGAAAAGCTGCATGGCTGACTATTTTTCTCTAAATGAAGGCCATGTTGCATTTATGTCTCATGACTGTCAGCCTCGTCCCACAAGTTAAGTAATTCAAGCTACATCCGGCATGTAATGAAATTAAGACTCATCTCCTGACTTCAGATTGTAGCTCAACTCATATTCTTCCTTGCAGAATTGTTTCCCCTACCACCAAATTCTCTACATCAATGCTCAGCTTTAGTAAAGCTAGAGCAGCAGGAAAGTAGGAATAACTGATCTTTTAGGGGTCAGCATGCACGTAGGGGTGGGAGTAATGCATGGGGGCTCTAGCTGCATTAATTCATTGACAGGGCCAAAACAAATTTCATTTATGATTTGGAAGAGAAAGCGCAACCGCTCCTGCTGAAGAAAAGCATCCAATCAGCATGATGCATCCACCACCGTGTTTCATTGTTGGCAAGCTGATGTTCAAATCTAATACTATATACTATAACTTGCAGTCAACTTGTAACAATGGATACAACTACAAAGGAGAGACAGAAGAAATTGAATGAAAGGTTGTTTTAGAAAATGTGAACTCAGGATGGGTTAAAAAAAAATTCTTCCAGTTTACAACTATGCACAACTTTTCAATTGAAATGCATTTGATCAACCTGCAAAAGTGTTTAGAATATATAAACACCCTTTATGATAGTTTTCAGTTAGTGGTTGTTTACAGTCTGTACCCTCAAATGAGACTCTAAGAACAGCCATTTTTAATGTTTGATTTCTTTTTTAAATTTTAATATGTTGCATTTTAATTATGTTTTTGTCAAACTGGGTCGATTATATTTTGGGTGCCCCTGTTTTGTTTTTGTTTTTTCATATCTATACAGGTGTAAGCCTGTAATCGATTTATGATTACCTTAATCCAAAAGGGAAATTAAATATAGTAGCAATACATTATTACTGGATTTCCCAGCAGTTTAACCGCATGAAGACCATTAGGTTCAAATTGGCTCCAGAGGAAGTTGCAGCAAAGCGCAGCTGAGTTTAACAAACCTGCAGCTGACAGCAGCTTTCACCCTCTGCCTCCAACAGCCGCTGTCATGTCAGCAAACATATATCTTTCGTTTTTAAAAGAAAAAAAAGATAATTTTGACGTGAAACTTCGTCTTAAGGTGTTAAATGACTCCTACCTGTCAATTTAGGCTGCGGACCCTTCTGTCACTTTCTGTTTCTCTGATTTAATCCCCAAACGAAGCAGCAGGTAGAGAGAAAAAGTTTAAACATTCCTAATAAAGCTTTACGTTTCTACACAGATTCGTTAATAAAGCTCAGTAAAGTAAAATGACCTGCAGCGTTCACCAGCGCGAGTTTGAATCCTCTGCCTTCTGGCTTCGCCTCTAAGCAAGCTTTAAACCGCACAAAGATCTTTTATAAACATTCAAGGGAGATGCGTCACTCCAAATTCAAAAACAAACCTACTCCATTTTTAGGTTTATCATTCATCTCTATTGTTGAAATAAGGACTAGCTCTTAGTTTAATTGGAGAACATGGATGACTTCAATTCAATTTCAATTCAGTTTATTTATATAGCACCAATTCACAACACATGTAATCTCAAGGCACTTTACAGTTCACCAGATCATACAGTCAAATTGATTCAAAGTTTTCCATCCATGAACAACCAGTCACATTAAGCATGCTTGTAGCGACAGTGGAGAGGAAAAACTCCCTTTTAGCAGGAAGAAACTGCCAGCAGAACCAGGCTCAGTGTGAGCGGCCATCTGCCAAGGCCGACTGGGGTTCAAGGAGACTCATTGATGACGTGTTGTGAATTTGCGCTATATAAATAAACTGAATTGAATTGAATTCTGTTGTTGACTCTAACTGGCTTGGATGGCTGAGGTTAGAGCAGTGGCGGCCGGCCCATAGGGGGCGCTGGGGCACCGCCCTCCCTGATAAGAAGAGAGAAACGTAAAATATATTTTTAGAAATTAACTCATAAATGTCAGTTTTACTCTCTAGAGTGTGTACCTATAAGCAAAACAAATTATATAAACTACATTTCCCTATCTACTGTCATTAATTTGTGGATTTCCCCAGACAGACTCCTACCGTCTCTGTTCTGGGCAAGTACATCCCGCTGCAGCCTGCGGGAAGGCGGGGCTTGACATCAAGCCCCGCCCACATCAAGGACAGCCATATTGAAAACAGGGCAGGGAATATATAAAGATATATGTAAAGATATGTTTTCATCTTAATTGTGAAAAGTTATCCCTCGAGCCCTGACGTAAATAGTCTGTAAATTTAAACAAAAATATGCCGCACAGTGCTGAGGCATCATTAGTGTGTTCAGCTTGAATCAGCATGTTTGAGTAGCAGGTCGACCGCCCCAATATAGCGGCCGTAATTCCTGCGCCGCGACAGCCAATGCGGGGTCTACTGATATTATATTATTATTTGAACTTCCGCACCAGCAAGTATTTGGTTATATTGCTTTTCTTAATCAACGCTGGTGATAGGCACGAGCAACCCCCGTGACACCATGAGGGATTAAGCGGGTCAGAAATTTGATGGATAGATTTTTTCTTAATCTGCGATGGACTGGGAATCTGTCCAGAATCCACTGTACCAGCCCTAACAAGGGATAAGTGTGACAATTTGTTTTTCATAGGGTTTGAGGATAGATAAATACATTCCTTATTGTTGTTTATTTTAGACTGTTTGTTACTAATGTTATTTTAACATCTGAAAATTTAATAAAGATTTAAAAATAAAAAGGACATACCACGCGACAGATATACCATGTGACATAACACATTTTTTTGGCCATTTCTCTCGCCAGCGCCTATAGGCAAGAGCGGTCAGCATTTCCAATATGGGATGGCAGTTATATTAAGCTTACAGTGGGTAGAGAAGGTTCGACCAGACAGGGTGGTGATATGTACAGACTCTAAAGCAGTGTTAGAAAGTATCCAGGGAGAAGGAAATAATAGGAAAGAGTTGGTATTAGAAATTATGCATAGTTTATTTAGATTATATAGAGGTGGCATTAATGTCTGGTTCTGCTGGGTTCCAGCTCAGCTCACGAAGGGGTTAAAGGAAATGAAAAAGCTGATAAATTAGCAAAAAGGGCTTTAGAAATGACAATGAAGATGATAATTCCTTTCGGGAAAGGGGAAGGGAAATCATGTATTAAAATTAAAGAAATAAAAGAATGGCAAAAAAGGTGGAATGAAGATAAGAAAGGGAGAAAATTATATAAAGTGCAAAAGTCAGTACTAATTAGAAATATTGATGAGAGAAACAGAAGGGAAGAAATAATTATGACTAGATTAAGAGAAGGACACACCTATTTAAATGACACTTTACATTTAATAGGGAAGAAAAGTAATGATAAATGTGAAGGATGTGGAGAGAAAGAAAATGTAGAACATGTATTAATGAACTGTAGAACATATGAATCTGAAAGAGAAAATCTGAAAAGAATTGTTGGAAGGACAGGAAAAGAATGGAGTCTTAAAGGAATATTAGGAAATGAAGGAAACATAATGGATATTTATAGAGTAAGGAAAGCTTTATTTACTTTTCTTAAAAACACAAGATTAATAAATAGAATTTAATAAATGTAGAGAAAATGTTTCTACACACTCGTGTACAGTAGGTGGCGGTATGCACCTAAAAGTTACTTGCATCCGCCATTAATGAATAGAAGAAGAAGAAGAATTTCCAATATGGCTGTCCTTGATGTGGGCGGGGCTTCCCGCAGGCTGCAGCGGGATGCTTCTCGTTCTGGGGGCTGTGATCAGACAGCCCCACATTTGCAGAGAATCTGTCAATCATGTACTATTGCTAGGTGAATTTAATGGCCAATCAGCGTCTCAGAACTTTATGATCTTGGGGCTCTTTGAGTTTTTGAGCACAATAAATCACCAACACCGGTAACCTGACTGAGCCTGGATTCTTTGAGGCCAAAGAACCCCGTCACAGTGACCCAAATCATCACTGTTACTGTTATTATATAGTAAATTAAATCATTACTGTTAAATTGTATGTATTGTCCAATTGTTTATTTGAATTCTTATTCCGGATTAGTTGGAGACATACACTAGGCTATATCAGCCCCACCAAAAATATTTTTCACCAGCCGCCACTGGGTTAGAGGAAAAAAGGAAGAATGGGAAATGTTTTTATTCAGCAAAAAGGGAAGCATAGTGCAGTAAGGAAGTACATAAAACAGCATCACGTTCTTTAACCTATATGATCACCCAAGCTCCGACAAATCAGTGATGGGTCTCCCAAAAGTGTATTCTTATCTCTGTAGTTCAACCCACTTAAAAATGTGTTCACTTGTGAGAAAGCACAATTAAATGTTAGTGCCCCAATTTGTGTGCGCAAAAAAAACCCTCAGCTTTTCCAATACTTACATTAACAGTTCAAAAACAAATATAGTATGCATAAAATAACATTTAATGGATAGGAAGTTGGATATTAAAAGAGGTATTATGAAGCTGTCAAGTAATAAAGGATTAGTTTTTTTGTTGTTTTTTTTTTGTTTGTTTTTGTTTTTTGGGGTTGTTATTGTTTGGTTTGTCCACTTTTTTTTGCTAGAAAGTAATATTGTACAACAAATAAAAAACACTGTAAAACAAATTTCCTTGTTGGCCTTTACTGTATTAAATTTTAAAATATTAAAGAAAATAAAAATTGTACATTGTTATTTATGTTTTTCTTTAAAAAAAAAAATGTAAAACGCTTCAACTAAACTATCTGTCCAATGCATAAATCAATCAAACTTGAGGACTTTTGCCTCATTAAAAGTAACGAAGTGAAGACTCTTTAGTTTTTTAGATCTTGGATCCCATCCACTCAGCCCACTCTTAAAGCAGCATGCTACCTTTGGAAAAAGTGAAAATAGGTCATATTCTGACTAAAAAGGATAGAGCAGGTCGTTTTCAGGTTTCTCTGGATGTAAATACATTATTTTCTGCCATTTTTACAGAGAACAACTGGATTATTGGCTTTTGTGAGGTTCCTGCTTTCCAGTGTTACCCCTCTTTCATATTAAATTATATAAAAAACCTGAACAGCTTCAGGTTAGGTAAACAATCATCATCTTTAGACTAAAATTTGTAAATTGCATAAAAACCTGATCTAGATTACAGAACCGTCCTTTCTCAATATAGTGTCTCCCTCACCTGGTCAAATGTTCTTACTACAGCTTTCTTCTGAGGATGGGAAACGGATACAAAGAGATCAATGACTGGATTCTGCTCTTCTCAAACAAGAAGTAATCTATATCTTGTATTAAATTCGTGTTATTAATAATATATATATTAATATATTACTCAGATATGAATAGGAGGTGGACCATCCGCAGTTTATTGGCCAACATTTTGACACGGTCAAACTGCAAACTAAAATGTAGGTTTTCTTGTTTGAACTCAACACCTAAATTCAAAGGGGGACAAATTCAAGGTGTGTCCTAAAAATTAAAAAAAATTCTAGCCTTTGTATTTAATGCTTGGGTCAATGTCTTGTAGAAATATTGCAACGGTTCTTCTTAGATATGCCTCTACCAGCACTGAATTCCATACAGACTGAGGTTAGATTCATTACTATTTCTGTTTCTGATTTAAACCAGGAGTCAACTCCAACCTGTGGTCCTTGTCCCACCTGTGCAACTCCAACCTGGGGCCCTTGTCCAACATGTGCAACTCCAACCTGGGGCCCTTGTCCTGCCTGTGCAACTCCGGTCGGGGCCGTTGTCCAACTTCAGCCTGGGGCCCTTGTCCTGCCTGTGCAACTCCAACCTGGGGCCCTTGTCCAACAAGTGCAACTCCAACCTGGGGCCCTTGTCCTGCCTGTGCAACTCCGGTCGGGGCCGTTGTCCAACATATGCAACTCCAGTCTGGGGCCCCCGTCCCACATGTGCAACTCCAGCTTGGAGCCCTTGTCCCGCATGCACAACTAAAGCCTGGGGCTCGTATCAATTATGTACAACTCCAACCTGGGGCCCTTGTCCAATATGTGCAGCTCCCGCCTGGGGCCCTAGTCCGGCATGTTGTAGATGCATTGCTGATGCATCACACTTAAACCTCATGGTTGGGTTATTACCAGAACTTAAGAAGATGCTGATTAGATCATTTGTCTTTTACTGTCAATATTTAACTAAGCAATATTTCAATTTTCTTTTAACTTACCGTACACTGACAGCAGTGTCTCTGGATTAAATCTGACCCCGTGACCCTCAGTCGTCACCAAGCTCTTAGCTCACTTATTTTCACCAAGGCCTTTGTAAGCAGAATTTGCACTAAAGGATACACCCAACACCATATACTGTATTTAATGTCCCTTTAAAGCAGATCAACAAGATTAAGTTTAAAATAACAGATCTGTAAAATAACCGAAAATTACAAATGTACATTTTTTTATTTATATCAAACAGCAAGAAAATTTAGTGATTATGGAATTTCCAGTCCTCCTATATTATGTATATGTTAGTAAAGATTACTTTTATTCCTTTCAGTGCTAATAATTTTCTCCCCTATTGTCATGGCTCATTACTTCAGAGTATATAATTCAAATAACACGTATTAGGGGACGTTTTACTAAATCAGAAAAATACAGTCAATGATTCAGCAGAAATAAGATGTTTTATTGCAATAAAAAGTTCCAGCAAAGCTTGCTTACACACATTTGAAAGAAAAACGTTTAACAATTTTCTAAAAGATTTATTGACCCAAAGGAATTTTCTAGACTAGTTACTGAATGTTAACCTTTTTTGCTGACTAAGAACTGCTTCAGTTACTGAGCCCATCATCAATCGCAGCAGAAAGCTCAATTTATATCTGGCAAAGTTGTTGTATCTTTGTTTCTGATAGCAAAGACCCTTTTATATCTATTTCATATCTAATTTATGGATTCATTCCAGGATATTCTAGTCTAAAGTTGTAACAGCCTCAGACAACAGAAACTTTCGATCATAGCGTGAACAAAAAGAAAAACCCAAACAAGAAGTCATTTTTTAACTAAAGACGTCTCCATACATTCAATCTTTAAAGTGAAACTTAAAGGCACAATAGAAATCAGCAAGAAATGCTCACATTGCATGAATCAGTCCTAACTAAAACCATAATAAACCAGGAAGATGATGTCATGGAAATACTGGACCAGTGATGTGACCACAGGGGATTCGCATCACTTCGCATTAAAGCAGAATACCTCCTGAACCACTTCCAAAAACATAATCCCAGTCAGACGAGGGCTTGATTAACATAACACAGACAGGAAGCAGGAGTCTAAGCCACATGTATGCATAGCTATCATCTGTATTTACACATTATGGGAAACACTGTCCCCGATAATTAAAAAAAATATCCACCCCTACAGTGAAATATGGAGGGCACTGCCTCCGATACGGACACACGCTGGTAGGCAAAAACTACCTTATCCCCCCACCCCTGCATTATGGAAAACACTGTCCCCGATAATGCTGTCAGAGAAGTGCACATGTACCGAGAGACCCGGCTGGGGACGCCGGAGCAGCCGCCCTGTTCTGAGTGTTCGGTCCGGGCCGTCGGTTTACATGCACACTTCGTTTAGCAGATGCTGCTTTTGTCATTTCGACAGTATAACTGTCATAATTATGGAAGGCACTGCTCCCGATAATTATATATAAAAAAAAGGCAATAAAAACTATTTATAGTGAACCCTGTCACTGATAAATAAATAACAATAAATAAACATACGGTTTCTGGTTCAGTGCCATGTGTTTTTACACCTTTACCCCCGCTGGCTTTTGGGGAAAGGTCGACACATATGAGGCCTCCAAGGCCGCGAGATCTGCTGCTGATTGGTTTAGGACTATTACATCATCACACGGCTGCAGCTGGGTCTCTGTTAAATTAACTACTGTTCATTTTAAGCACCATCTGAGACTGATCAGCTGGGTTTTATAATAAAAATCACAGCTTCCAATATTAAACCAGCTCAGGTTTGAACATTTGGCTTCAGCAGCAAACAGCAGGCGTTGGAATCATTTTAGTAAACAGGTAGAAAGTCAAAGGTTTGTGATGCTGCCCTTAATTGTTGTTATGGCCAATTGGGATGTTTGACATTCAGCTGGTTAACAATATTAACTATAAAATGGGCACAATATTTTTAACAGCACCAAAACATTTAAGATTGTTTTTTTTAAGTGTCTCATTTGAAGTAAAAATAATAGATGTGAAGCTCAAATGAGAAAAAATAAATAATAGATTATGGGCACTTCAATTTTAAGAACTTTGGATTTTAAAGGTTGTGCAACTGTTGGCTGGTCACACAATAGCAGGTCAGAATGGTGAAGAAAGGGAGTCAGCAGGAGTCGAAGAGTGGATTTAGATTTCGTTATCCAGAGACCAGATGTTCCCTGCTAAGGAGTTGGCGCAGCCCTGGATGGTCCAGGTAGCCAGGGCAAACTGGCTGCGGAAAAGCTCGGCATCTGCTTGGAGGTTGTCAGTCTTCAGATTGTCGAGGTGTTTGATGAGAGCTTTGAGGGTGTGCTGGCCTGAGCCGACGAAGATGTGGCGGAAAGGGACCTCTATGGGGGAAACGTATTGGGACAGCAAGTTTCTTTCCACCTGCAGGAAACGGGAGGGAAGTTGCATTCGTCAGTAATTTATTATAAAAGCAACCAAACCAATCAGTAAAACTAATATAAAAAAAAAAAAAGTTTTTCTTTATCTAATGCATCAGAGTTGGTCCACAACAAATATAGCCTCGTGAGACCATCCTGATTTCGCGAGCTTTCAAGAACATGGCGGCTTCAGCCGATGAAACTAGCGTTAGCGTGGCTATCGAGCAAATTTTATCGAAAATACAGAGTATTTCTTCACTGAAAGAAGAGCAAAACACTGCTCTGGAGGCTTTTCTCAGAGGAAAAGATGTTTTTGCTCTTCTCCCGACTGGTTTCGGCAAGAGTAGCCTGGCTTGTGGTTGTGTTTTTGTCGTTGCTCTGTTAGTACATCATATGCTTCGTTGATCTGATTGGTTTATGTGGCCCGTCTATCACCAACATAGGCCAACAGCTAACCAGTATTTTCGCCCCTTCCCAAAATTACTTCAACGGACGGTTTCCAGATGGATATGCGGAGCAAATCCATCTGGCGGAGTCAGGTTACAACAAATATGCATTATCATGGCAAAAAAAAGGCATTGGCTTCAACTGAAAACTAAAAGCACTTCAATCTCCTGCCAGCAAGAGTTTTGGTGGCCTTACCGCCATGATGCGGTCATTGATGATGCGACACATTTCAACGTCCTCCAGGTCACTGTTCTGGATGTCTGTTTGCAAGCTCTGAGCGGCACGGCTGTAGGAGCCTATGGCGGAGATCAACCACTGCATCGTAATAGTTTTGGGCAACAGCTGGGGGTTCAACTGGAAGAACAGATAAATAATAATAAGATTAACAACAGTAGAAATGCCCCTGCAGGAGCATCTCCCACAGTTAAGTTTATACCACCTTCAAATGAACAACCTCGTGTTAAGCTTAAGCAATAAAAATAGTACTGTATTACTAAAGCAGTATTACTATTTTAAGTAAAATTTAGCAAATTCCTACATAGCTGCAGCCAAATCTCTGCTATTTCTTACAGCATGAAACAATGTAATTAAGGGTGCCAAAAATCCTTAGTATGAGCGTGCATTTAAAGGAGAGTGAGAGTCTGCAAAGCAGAGAAAAAAACCTTAGACGTGTGATCTACAGTAAAAACAGCTTCCAACAACAAATGTGGTGAGTTCACAATAGGGATGGAACGGTTCACAAAATACACGGTTCGGTTCATGGTTTCGTGGTCACGGTTTTCGGTTAGCATGACATGTTGGTCATGCTGCTGTTAACGTAAACAAAACGTGTTGCACAATGCTTGCACACTGTTGCACTTTTATCCACAACTTTCTTTCCACCATCATCATAGGTCACTCTAAATGCAAAGCGGTCCCATACAGCAGACCTATAAAGTGCTGCTGGTGCGTCTTCCAACTCCTGTTCTTTCCCACTCGCCATACCCACACAATTCTCCACAACTGATTTTTTTCTGCTACACCCGGATACGCTGCTTCGCTTCTTCTTGTTTACTACTGGTTTTCATAAACCGTTCCATCCCTAGTTCACAACAAAGGTATTTGGAGCTTTAAAATAGGCCTCCGATGCCTCGACATGGACGCAGCGTTGTGAAGTCAGATGCTCTGGATGCTTGCTGCTCGAGGCATTGATCTGCTCTGTTCTTTGCCTTGCAATCGATTAATGTAGCTTTCCTTTATTTGCATTGATGAGTTTGGGGGGGGGGGGGGGGGGGGGGGGGGAATAGTATTCCAAAAAATTATAAAAACAAACCACTGGACTTGTTTTCTAAGTTTTAAGACATTTCACTTCCCATCCAGGAAGCTTTATCAATTCAAAATGTCTGAAGTAGTGTTGAGTTCCAAGGTAATAGGGTAGCCCAAACGAAAAGAAAGTAGTTTTAGCACGTTTGTGAGCAAAAAAAAAAGTCTACCTCAAAACGTCATCTGTGCAGTCAGTGAATCAGGGTTCTGATCCAACTTATATACGTACTGGATTATTGCAGAACTCATTCAGTTCAATAATAAAATATTTTTATGGTGTAATAATGATTAGAATACAGTGAAACAGTAATATTTCTCTTTAAGGTCCTTGTCTTCTTCAATATCCTCTTAATGAGATGTCAGAAAAATAGGCAAATTTTAACTGTTACTGTGCACTGCTGTTCGGCTGGCTTAAAGAGGGTTCAGACATTTCTCATTAGCAAGATACATTTGGTGATATTTAGTAAGTATTCTATGGTTTTTCTTAAGTATCATATATAAAAAAGAAGAAGTTAGAATAATTGTTGTTGTTTGTGGATTAGACAAAATAAACTAGAATGTGCTTTAAATCTTTTGTTATCATAGTAAACATGAGGTGTTTTTAGTTCAGTTCATTTAACTGTGAGAACGTCACACTGCAACAAAGACAGACACTGGTTCCTCACTGAGATAAAAACAACAATTCCCAACTCACCCGCTGAACATCCCTGACTTTTCCGTTAATTCTGGCAACTTGGGAACGTATGATCTTGTAGTATTTCATCAGATCCATCTGCAGCAGATGGTCGTGGACCAACCTCAGGGCCATATGGCCAGCAAAGCGGCCCGCCACCTCAGCCAGCTGAGGAACCTGTTTGGATGTGGCGATGTTCAGATTCTCCAGGGTGTCCTCCAGGGTGCCAAGGTATTTGTATTCCTGAGAGGGTAAACAGGAAGGAAAATGTATTTATATGGCCAGCCGCAAGACAAATTCCTCATAGGCTGATATTTCAAGGAAGCTGCTTTAAAAATAAGTAGAGATGAATGAGAATGACTCACTGCGTTGTTAGAAGAAAACCGAAATGCTACTGATGGAATTCCAGAGAAGGCGAGAAATGGATAGGCAGCGTTATCCAACTGCATTTGCTCCAGACTTTATAAAAACGACAAAGAAGATTAGAACAAACAAAAGAAATATCTGAAAAATTCAGGAAGTAGAAATAACACACTTACATGGTTGACTCCCAGCCATTCTTTGCAAACTGATAAAACAGAGATATCTCTTTGTTTTTTACCTACAACAAAAAAAGATCTTATTAACATTATGACTAAGAAAAGAAATGTACTTTAAAAACAAAATCTACTGAAGTTTTACCTCCTTTAGAGTCTTTTCAATCAGAGTGTGCAATAGGGGACTAGCTGCTACTTTAAATCCATTCTGACCTGAAAATAAGAAATAATTTTTTTAGAAAAGACAAAACCACAACTTATACAGCATCGGTGGACACCACAGACGTATGACATGACTGTACCTGTTACAATGCCATCCAGGCTGATGTAAGTGAAGGCTTTCATGTTCAGAGAAGACAAATATCCCTACAGAAGTCAGCAAACACAGGGGTTTGGAATCCAAGCACAACAACAAAGGCAGAAAAATACAATAAAAATGTCCTCCACTTCTCACCTCCAGCCACTCGGTGGCGCCAACACTTCCATATTCTCCCGCTGTCCAGCTAGCAAACACAATACTCCTCCTTGGCTTGAACCCATCTGCCAAAAAAAGAAAAATGACAGATGTCAAAGGTATAGAAAAAAAATCTTTTATTTCAGGGTTGATCATCTAAATAAGTGGTCCTCCTAATTGTCAATCATTCTGGTGATATGTTTACGTAAGGCCGTCCTAGATGCTCATCCCCAGCTAGGTATACTTTTTCATACTTTTGAAGCTCAGCTTTTCTCACCGAGGGTCTTTGAAAATGGCCGAGAGTCATAAGAGAAAAAGTAACTACGAAGTGTATGAGAAGAAGAGAAAGGCCTCAGAAGAGAGAAACATGACCAATGGCGTATACTTAGCCTGGGTGCCATTCCGAACTTAGTACCGCCCACAACGTTTGAGGTCGGGAAGTTTGGTCTGGCATTGCTCAGTAGTAGCGCAAGTATGCTAGCACAATATCTGGCGGGCCAATCAAATTGTCAGGGCGGGCTTTATACGATGATGGACAGATGATCAACAGTAACGTAATCAACCACGTCACCAAAGCGCGCTTGGGTGACAACAACAATGGCTGCCGCTAGAGAGTTGAGGTGTGTAGATTCTGCTATTAGGTCTGTTCTAGAAGATATCGACAGCAAATTAATTTTAAAAGAGGAACAGAGAAACACGATCAAGGCTCATCTTATTCTAGGCGTGCAACTGCACGCTTTGATTTTTGTTGACAACAACTATGCGTCGCTTAACATACGTCACGCACTCCGTTGCTCTTATTAGTTGTAGGTCTATCCAATTGAGTGCAGAGGCATTTTTTTTCCTGGTTCGTTCGAAACACGCCCCATAATCACAGCTCTATGGAGCAGCATCAGACTCATATTCTGACTAGAATTGAGTAGGACTACGTCAGGCTAGCGTATACCCGGGGTAACCAATTAAAAATCATCGTGGTCCGAATAAAGAAAGTCAACAACAAAGTCTGAAGACATTTTTATTTATTATCCGTAACTTTAAAACAGAATTTAACACTGAAATAAATTGCAGGCGTTTATGGATCCATGTCATACATTGACTTTTTAAATAAAAAATTGAAGAAATTTTACTTTTCAAAATCAAAATTGTTTTTGAAGAAGAGAACAACAGTCGTTCAGTTTGATTTAAAGACAATTTCTTGGCTCACTTTGTTTCATAAAACACCTGAACTGACCATGTTTTTTGTTTTTTTTCCCCCTTTTTTTCTGTCTTCATGAGAGCAGTGGGCTTTAGGCTGCCATGCAAGGATTTAAACCTGGGTTTCAATGGAGACAAAGCCATTCTCAAGCTTGTATCAAGGTGCTCATTTTGAGCCTGGATCCATATTAGTTTTTGATTAGGTTCATGGTCGACAATCCTGCTTCACAGCAGTAGGTTGAGCCAAACATACTCAAAATATCCAGGGTCATCTTTGAGCACGCCATTTCCAGTTCACAGCAGTTCTTGCAGCAGTCCACACTTTCTTCAATTTTTCTCATCGTCTTCTCCTTTTTTCCCCCCCATCGCCCGGTTTGCCATAGGTTTGCCTGCTATGTCTAAAAGTAGCTTGCAGCAATGACCCTGACCGTCATTGGCTAATTGGCATCACATGCAGCCTTGTCCTGGAGGCTTTTACCGTACAAACAGGAGAAGCGTCCAAGTGAAATTAGACACTGCCGTCGCACAACATGTGGTAATTTATAAATGTTTGAAATCAGGTTAGGTCCGGATTAGTCAGCAGGTGGGTCTGGATCAGGACCCCGGTCCGCGAATCCGTGACCTCTGGCGTACACTGAAAGCACAGGTTGGGCTTACCACTGACGCAGCAGTTGCGAAGTTTCTACTCGACAAGTAAAGTTTGGCATGCTATTTGGAGAAATCCATTTCACATCAATGCTAGTAAAAGTTATCTACCTCTATATTGTAACTTTCAAGGAAAAATAAGTTTGTTTATTTTGTAATTTGCATCGTTAACAGTTATAAGGTAGCTACAGATCCTTATTTATCCTTCAAACATGTAAAAAAAATACAAGCATGTCATGATTATTTTTATTTTCTTATTTGCGGGGAAACTTTTATATATATATATAAATATGGGTGACACGAGATCCATCTCAGCGCCTGTCTTATCACTGCACCTCCTCAGGGAGAAATGGGCTCGTGCTCTCGCACCTCTTTAATTTAAAACCTTTTTCCAACACATTAAGAGAGGACCATAAAGAATGACAAACTCACCATTCTTCACCATGTCTGAAATGGAGCGAGCCAGTTCAACGAGGACAGTGGTGCCAACGGTTGAAGCTGCAAAGCCTGGACCCCATGCGTCCCTCTGGGCTCCAATGACCACGTATCGGTCTGTGGAGAACGGAAGAGGAGGTACAGCTGCTGATCTCTTCCAAACACATATGCTGTTCTCTCCCTTCTCAATCTGGCTTTTATTTTACCTGAATCGACGAAACCTTTGATGACCCCGAACACATTGTTGATCTTCTTTTCAGTAAGGACGTTTTGGACGTCCACAGTAATAGTGTCATTCACATCTCCCAATTTGCTGTAGCCTTCCCATCCCTCCGGCTTATTTGGACCACCGAGTCCTCTATGGGTTCAGCAGAGGAACATATTGTTAGAGGTTTCTTATATTAAAGTGCAAAAGAATAAACAGAACAGGCCTGAAAGCTAAGTATGACATTTACCTGAGGATGCTGCTTGCCATTTTCCATGAGATGGTCTGCGCCAGGATTTTGGGCAGGCCTGAAGACTCCACAGGAGGAAACTGAGTGTGGTTGAAGGAGGGGAAGCCTGGAGTGTAAGGATCCCCAGAGCCCAAGTGGACCTGCAGGACACAGGAGAGAGAAGATTAGGGGATCTGATTCTTCACTTATGTTTGATAGACCTTAATCTTTCCTTCTTAATTCAAACCACATTTCAACAGTTGAAAAGAGCTTTGATTAAGTAAATATCCAGTAGGGGGAGCTCTAGCATCACCCTAACTGTAGCAGGCCTTTGAAAATGCAGCTGCTCACTTGTTTCATAAATGTTCTGCAATAAAAGAAATCTGCTACATTAATCTTGATCGTAACCTTTATGTCCTTTTGGATTAAAGTAACTGCCCGACGGTACAATTAAAGCTCAGCTATGCCTATCAGAGAGCCAATATAAATCAATAAAAACATGAAATGTATGGATATTATATTTATTTAACTCTTTGGAATCAGAAAAATACTAGATACTAAATAAATACCACTGAATTCTGACCTAACAAAATATTAATTAAATTCTGTTTCTGGAAAAATGACATCAGACCAACAGAAATGTGTTGCATTTGCACAAATGGCTTTAGCTACAAGGGGTAACTGCATTTAAAAAGTTGAATGGAAGGAAAAGCTGTGTTAAAAAAATAAGCACAAAAAGCTATTTCATTAATCTAAAGGCCTAATCACACTAATTTAACATCAGGTCCAGGACTCACGTGTCCATAAAGCTCAGTGTTGTCTCCAAAGCTGTAATCAGATGGATCTGGGTAAATTAAAACAGCAGAGGCGTTCATTTTGGCAGCGTTGGCAACCTGTAAAAGAAAAGAATCAGAATGTATAAATGTGCCAATTTCAGAAAATGTTCAGAAAGGTTGTTTATTTTGTTTTAAAACAAGTCACCTTCTCAGCATAGCTAATCTTTCCACGTCTGACCAACATAACTCTGCCGTTCATGTCGACGTTCTGCCCCCGCAGCTGCCTGAAGTCAGCCTCCTCGCCATAACGAGCATACAGCACTGCACCCTAAACACAGCAGGATTCTGCTTAACTACAGCCACTAGGTGTTCTGGGTTTCTCTCTTTTTTTAAGAGGATTTTTTTCCCACCTGTACTGATCCAGTTTTGCTGTAGGACAGAAATCCCTTTGGACGGTCCTCTGATGTTTGCTTGAAAATGATTCTGTTATAGCCAGACGTGGGGGCGTCTTGAACCTTGATGAAGTGCTCATCTGTCCAGGTCTTCATACCATACTCCTTAAATTTCTGCAGCACTCTGTTTCCAAGGTATTCGTCTGTAGGGGAGCCGGCCTGGTGGCTGACCGCAGAAAACTCACTACAACAGAATAAAAAAAGTTTTACCCATGTAAAGTAGCAAAACAAACAAAACAAAACAAAATACTGCCACTAATTTACTAGTGGCAGTATTTTGTTTTGTTTTAATGAGCGGGTCAATTTTCTAATCACCTGAAGGCTTTTTCTAATTTGGCAGCGGTGAATTTGTCAGCCAGGAGACGTTTGACATCATCCCAGT
Organism: Cyprinodon diabolis; assembly: GCA_030533445.1. NCBI lineage: Eukaryota > Metazoa > Chordata > Actinopteri > Cyprinodontiformes > Cyprinodontidae > Cyprinodon > Cyprinodon diabolis. The sequence goes on along the minus strand of CM060067.1, from coordinate 7,866,364 downwards.
CCATCAAGGGGGCGGCGCCGGTCTCGTGGGGAACGTCGCCTTCAATGTTACTAACGGAGGAAGCACAGACAGGAGCCGCCTCCTTTTTCCCCTCAGTCATGTAACCAATCAGGTATCCTGAAAGCAATCAGATGACTCTGGTTAAAAAAAAAAAAAAAAAAAATGATGAACATTGATCCTAAGATGTCAAACTACAAAAAAACAAATAAAGAAAAATTAAGCCAACCTTATACATATAATTTTTTTTTTATTAAATCATTTACATTTTTTGTCAAAAATAAACAAATCTAGGGCTGCAACAACGAATCGATAAAATCGATAAAAATCGACTTTTAAAAGCGTTGGCAACGAATTTCATCATCGATTAGTTGTGTTGCGCGATTAATGCGTCATCCGCCCCCGTCGGCAGCTGCTGCCGTGGGGCGCCTCCCCCATCCCAACCCAGTTCTCACGCTCCCGCAGGAGTCCCTCTCAGCACTGCAGTCAGAGCAGCAGGATGTTACCCTCAGCGTCCAGACTGCAAATGAAGCGTGCATGCGCCGGGATTGACGGCGCAAATTGATCACAATAATTAAAATAGCCTGCGCTTTGTAAAGCGAAAAAAGTCGTAACATGCAACTTTTGTAAAAACAAATTAACATGGCGCAGAAGCACCACTGTTATGATGCAGCACCTGAAAAGAAAACACGTTGGAGCCGTCGATGGAAGTGAAGAGAGCTGATCAGCAGGGTGAGCGACCATGTTTGTTTCGTTTTAAAGTGGGGAAACGTAACGTTAGTTTCTCAGGTAGCTCATCTGATGCTTTCCTTACCTTGTTAGTAGGTTACAGACAGTGATAAGGTTGGCTACTTATTTTACTTTTAATTTCATTTGAATTAGCTTAAGCAGTGTTTATATTTTCTTTATAAATAAATTAACTTGCAAATTATGAGGGCAAGGCTTTTAAAGTTTAAATCTTCCGGCAAAGATAAAGTAAAGAAGATCCTGCAATTTATGGAAGTAAAGCAGAATAAAATCCAGCAAGATCAGTAATATGTCAATTAATTATATTTGCCACATTCCCATGTAAATATCTGTCTTTGGAGGATGTGTTTTTTAGCACCCCTAGTTCTCTCATTTTTATTCCAAATACAATTTATAATTTGAATCACAGGGCTATTTTTTATCTCTATGGTTAAGTATTTTCTCAAGCAGCAACTTTAACTGCTATACTTTCCTGTCTTAAAAGGCAGAACTCTTCTAGTCTAAAAAAAACTAATTTGTTGAAATGGGGGGAGCTATTGTTTGAACCCCTTAGAGGCTTTTAAAAACAAAAATGTCTTTTTTTGCGCTTTATGAAACAAAGTAGCCTATATTTTGTGGATGTACAGCTACATTTCTCATGTAAGTTTGCGTAGCTTTAACACAAACATTTATTTTTCATATTGCACCAGTACAGTTAATGAGCAACCTGTACTTGTGTGCTTGTTTGTTCTGTCTAAAAATGTTTATTTTGGAATAAAGAGGTTTATATAAAAAAATATTTTTTGTCCGATTCATCGATTAATCGAAAAAATAATCGGCCGATTCATCGATTTTTAAAATAATCGTTAGTTGCAGCCCTAAACAAATCCTTTTCCTTTTTTATATTACATCAAAATTTCATTGATACAAATCTCTGCAAACCCGCACTCCTCCCAAGTATTTGGTAAAGATGACAGCAAAACTCAAATCTTTACTAGATGGAAGAAGAATAAGAAGATGGAATAATAATACATAAAGAGATACAGGAACACAATAGTCCGAATGTTTTCACACCAAAATGTTCCCTAATGAACCCCCAGGCTCCTCGTTTAGCATGTGAATCTTACCAATGATGAAGACGAGGAGGATGCCAGCAGCCATGAAGCACAGGTTTTTGGGCGTTCGGCCCGGCTTTTGAGCCACGTAGGGTTTCCCATTGGAGTTGGAATGATGATGTTCACCCACGCCGTTTTCCCCGACCTCCTCGTCCACGTCAGACGACAGCTTCATCTCCACCTGGCTGGTGTCACCTTCCATGTTCTGGGTCAAGTTGAATCGCGTGTAGGTGTGTGGTTCACCGTTAAACTATAGAACAAAAAGAAATTGCAGAGCTAAGAATAAAAAAGTATTGTGAAGATAACTGGTGTTATGGAAGGTGTGTGCCAACTGCAACACTCTATTAGTGAAAGATTGTATTTAAACAGAATAAATCCCACAGACGTGGGCTCACTTTACTAATCTGATGATTTGTGCAGATAACCCCTAGATTGTACTTAGGGTTACAATAGGTAAGGGGTCTCAATACAAATGGATGCTAGGGCTGGGCGATATAGAAAACAAGCTTATCGATAAAAAAAAATGCATATTGATCAATATCGATAATTATTGAAAAAATTTGAAACCATATTTTATGTGCAGCTCTGCCTGGACATTTTATGATATTGCTAAATGATTTAATTATAATAAAGAACACAAACACAGACTTCTAATTAAATCTTTATTTAACCAACTTTTTTAACCATAACAGAATTGTTTTAAAGAAAAATAACTTAAGAGACCTGAGTTGTTATTAAATACTGACAAAGAATAAACTAAAGTGACCAGAAAAGTGACCAAAATAAATATAAAAAGTAAATAAATGGATCACCCACCCCCCCCCGGCCGCCACCCGCATTCCTGCTTTAACCTGAGTTATTACTTTGAAGTTTCTGGCCCCTCAGCATTTTTCTCTCAATTGTTAGAACTACGTGGGAAACTGCCCAGAAATGAAAAATATATATATATTTTCCCGAAATTCCTGAAGATTCCTCGCAGGAGAGCCGCGTCGGGGCCTACACAGCTTGTACTCCTGCGGCTGTGAGCGGCTGAGATGATAAAAAAAAGTTGGTTGTGTTATCAGACTTCGTTTTCACTGGTTCCCTATATTTTGTTTTTTGATTGTTTATATTAACAAAAATAAACATCTTTAAAACAAGCATCTCTTTAACGGCCAATGTAATAATAGAAGAGAATGGATCCTTTTTTATAATCAATACTGAAACACACCATTTTGATCTTAATCAATACAAGTTGACCCATTCTTATTTGCCCAAGATATCAGACCTCTTCTGGTCAAATCCTCGCTGCAGAAGCTCATATTCTGCTGCATGGTGACTATAACCACAAAAGAGGAACAATCTCTTTACGGCTGACAAACAAAAAAAATAAAAATAAGAAAAACACAGATTACAGAAAATGAACCTAATTCGTGTGAGCTGAAAGCTAACTGGAGAAGAAGCCTTTTCCTACATTCTGGTAAACGTTAACCGGTTGCTTAACATTTACTATTCCCTGCATAAGTAAGAGGAAGGCAGATGTAGATGCCTGAGCCAAAGCTCAGGGCAAATAGCAAGGCTGCAGAACCTGACAAACACCAAGGATTCATGCAGTGGAAACAGTTCATCTAAAGGTGCAGGACATGGGACCTTCAGGACTGGATATTTAGGAACTCTAATCTAACTTATGCCTTTAGATCAGTTACGTCTCTCCTGAAATTCACAAAGCTGACTATAATGCAGTCAAACTGTATAATGATTTCAGATTTCACTCACAACTTGACAGAACCATTCATTACTCTCCTTGGACTTCAGTATCAGCAAAACTGGTCATCTGAAATACATCCATTTCAAAAGGCAAGAAAAAAATAGCAGTGAAATAATATCAATAAATAAATTAGATAACAGCAATCTGATCATAAAGATTTTAAGTTGTCAGACTTTGTACCAAGCGCCACATGAAACAGAAAACATTTATACTTTATCGGGATTTATCTTTAGTACTTGCTAAAAAAAAAAAAAAAAAAAATCTCCCATTAAACAGCTCCAATGTGATCATGTTATTCTGTTTCTAACTATTCCCAGGATTTTCAGCTGAAAATCCCTAAAAAAAAAACCCTCTCCAAATTAAACCTTTTATAGCTCTTGAGCCATATGGAGTAAGAATAAAGTTCAGGGCTTTATGTAAAGAACACACTCTAGTTTTCACCTTTACATTCTAATTTACTGTAAGTTCACTGCTGTGTATGTGGTATGCTTCATAAAACAGCTCTGAATGTAAAAAACAATTCTCGCCAGGATTTTCTATGTGAAAATAATTAAGAATTGAAGGAGGCAGTTCATTCCAACAGGCAGGAATTAACTGTTTGACACAATAGAAACACTGTTTTATATCCTGGCAAGCAGCCTTCCAAATATGATTGGAATATCTGCAAAAATTGTATTTCTACAAGTGCTTATCTAGGACTATGTATAGGCTTTTTTGTAGAGGGACTGTTTGGCACAGTTTGGAAACCCCAAACGGCCACGAATGTATATTTTATAGACGAAAGGCCACCATTTTTGCATACTTCAACATAGAAACATTAGTGATGCCTCTTTGGAGAGATAACACTTAGATGAATCAGACTAAACTGTCAAAATTGTTCAAACACACATTTTTATTGAAATAAAAAATGAATATAAAAGGTTAAAAAAAAAAACACTTCAGGGAAAAATCTGAATACATATAACAGAAAATTTATAAAAACTATTTACAACCTAAAACAAATCTGTGTGACCAAATGGGCTAAATACTGCGGTTTTAGTTAAAAAAAAAGACATGGGAGTTTTTAGGAGATTTGCTGTCAGTTGGATAGAGTTTGGATATATTCTAAGAATAGATTGGTTGTTATTCCAACCAATCTAGTTGGTTAAAACTATTTTGGTTAGATGAAGCAATGTAATGATCAAAACTTGAGCAAGCAGCTAGACACAGTTGTAACATTTGTTTTAAGCAGTATTGCTGTCTGATGAGCAGTTACCAGCATTGGTGGTGTACGCTGTAAGACATGGACCCCCGCTTGGTAGGCTGTTGGTTCAAGGCCCACCTTAGACTTTTTAAAGTTGCGATAACACTTCTGTAACCAATTTGTATCGGTTTTCCCTAGTACAAATATCAAGCTTTATACAGGAATGAGTAACTCTAATTTAATGCTCTTAGAAATAATTTTAATGCCATCAACAAGTACCCATGACACTCTGACACTCTCTCTCTCTCTCTCTATATATATATATATATATATATATAGATATATATATATATATATATATATATATATATATCTATATATATATATATAAAATTTGCCAAAATCCTTCATCATCTTTACCTTCGACAGGCTGCAGACATGTTCCGAATTCCTCGTTTTTCAGCCACTTTTGTTGAAACGAGCATTTTTTCCATTCTCTAGATTTTTCTCCGCCTAGAGCTTCTTTTCCCGAACATACGGCTTCAAAATTAACCAGAAGCAGTTCCGCACAAACACGTGGAACCAGTTATATCTGATATACCTGACAAAATTCTTTTTATAACCTGTAGGTGGTGACATGTTTACACAAAGCCTCATGAACTGTGGGGATCATTGAAGCAATTTGGAGAAAAACGGTTCAATGCCTCATGAGGCTTCGTCTCACCATCAGTAGTTTTTACTGGTTGGAAAATGAGGTCATGAAAGCAAGTCCAACCCATTACACATGATTGACAACAATTGGCATTCTGCTGATCCAGCCTGTCCTCATCGCCCTGTAACTGGTCAAATAGGGGTCAATCTAGCCAGAACTTCCAGTTTGAAGCGGGGATAGCATTCAATGCTATGTTTCTAGCATCTTGCAGGGGGGGATTTTGAGAGAAAATAGGTAATTTTGGTGGTGTTTTTTTCCTGATGAGAGTTATCCTGCAATATTCGTGCCTTTGTGAATTTTATATGACATTTGGAGCCATCATTCTACCAGATTATCCTTTTTCTGGCTGTTTTGAGCAGAAAGGCACCAATTTTGGAGGGAAATATTGGAATTCACCCCATGGGATGACTGAAAGGTAAGAAAATGAACTTTTTGAGTTTTGTGTATCTCTCAAGAGGTTCAGCATGCTTGGTGCCATTGGGAAGAGCAGAAGGAGAGCTTTCTTTAGATATGCGGACATATGTTGACAGTGACATATGTACATGCACTGAATGTTCAAACCCGTCCCCAGGTTGCCGGCGGTTCAGGGTAACTCAAGGACATTAAAGTAACTCTTCCCTAAAATTTTATTGTTTAGATTAGCTTATTTTACAGTGGCTTTAAGGAAAATCTGAGGCTGTGATACATGAAGAAGTTTTAGCAAAAGCTCGACACTGTGAGATGTCAATAGGACTCACGTTGCCCCATCCAGTATGAAGGTAAAGAGTAAAAAATCTTTATTCATCACTCAGTGGAAAAATGTATGGATCGTAATATTAAATTGACAGAACAGACCAGCAACCATGTAATTTGCACGACTGAATAGAAGAAATATGTGTGCATAAAAAGCAAACATTATACAGCGTTAGCTTGTAAATAGTTTTGCAAAACAGGGAAACTGTACTTATAAATGTTATATAGTTTTCTGTATGGGAGCCGAATTGTCTCCTCATTGGTTTTGTTGTTCAATTGGTTTTGAATTTAAAACATTGTCATATTGTAGCTAATCATATGTTTTGCTTTTAAATAGAAAGAACACTTGGCTTGCAAAAAAAAAACTGAAAGAATGCTAAGTTATAACAATAACAGAGAATCAAGGGTTTATTTCTTAGACTTGTAATTGGGTTTCCATAAATCTGAATAATATAGACAAACCACGAACTGATGACGTTTTGGAGTCGGTTCAGTACTTACAATTTTAGATATCGTTGACCTTGCTTGTTCCATCGCTGCTTCTTAGGACACTCTAGAAAATAAACACAAAAATAAGACTTAATTACCAGACAAAACAACTGCAGGCATTAGCAATTCACTTTCAAAACCCATTTCATTCTAAAAAAAAAAAGAAAACCACAGTAAACCGCTGCTACTATGTTGATGTTTTCACTTCTGTTTTTTCCCCTCTTCCTCTGACAAACAGCTCCCTGTTCCACTAAAGCATTATTCTGCTTCCAGAGATGCTGTCCCACCTCTTGTCCAAACATCCCAGGGGTTTCCTGTGTGGCTAACCTGAAAGAAAGAACCGTGTCCAAACACAAAAGGGAGCAGTGTGCTGCACATATTATGACATACCAGCTCCTTAGGTGGAACAAGATGACCATCCAAACCAAACAGTGTTTCACTTCTTTAGGAGGTTTAGGTTTTCTTTGCTAAAATTCAAAGGTAGTGGAATACAAGCTCAGCAAATCCTTCTCTTCCCCCTGCAAATCTGCTCCACATTAAACATAAAATGAACAATCACAATACAACAAGAGGCGAGCTAAAAATAAAAGCTATAGAGTTTCTCATGATTCGCTGCCATGTGACACCATTGAGCCTTTTCTTGACCTTCAGCTGACAGTTCTTTCCTTTTTCTCCTATCGAGAAAGACTAAACAAGATTAGTCTATCGCTTTTTAAAACATCCTTTTGTTTTGGGAACTTTAACCGCTGCAATCAAACTGGTGGCAGAGGTGCATAGACCATTTTTAAAATGAAAAAGTACAAAGACTTCACAAAAAACTGACAATGTATCCATAAAGGAGCCACATATACACAGAAATGTTATTTACAATAATTCTTAGGAGTTTATGCAAAGCTGACAAGTTACTTCCCTGTTTATTTCCCGTTTAGCAACAGAGGCTTTTGTTAGAAATTCAGAACTACTCACTTATTTTTATCCTCTAATCCAGTGCTACCAAAAAAAAGCTTTGAATTGTTAGTTTTAAAGGTTATTACATTACAAGGGAGTTAATTGAAAAAACGTAAACAAAACTGAGTTTATCAACAAAAATCTACGCTGAAAATCCACAATAAAGGTCCTGACCTTTGACCCTTGGCGGACCCTCCCAAAACGTAAACACTAAAATCTCTAGAACAGTACATGCTTATCAGGACCTTGGTTAAGTTCAATGAAACATTTTCTGACCCTTTGCCAAACTTAAACTATTGGAGCAATAAGCAAACACTGGATTAACTGCCTTTCTGAAGTCCAACTAAACAACTAGCTTAATTACAATTCATTAAACAAGCTAACGATGCCGGCTGAAGCTCAGCCCATATAATCCATTTACACATTGACCATAAACATCATTGTCTGCAATAAAAGCGCTGAAATGCTGCAGGATCTCTCTGGTTTAACGGAGCACAGAATAATGAAGATGTCGCCCCACACTGCCAGTCAGCTGGCTGAATTAAAGGCTGCCGATTGACAATGTTCCCAAATCAATGTGTGGTAACCAATTTACCTTCATCCATCACTGTTATTCAGCAGCTGCAGCTGAGCAGCCTCCCTACCAGAACAGGCAGGCTGACTATTTCAGATTAGTTAGCAGTGAAATTCATCACAACCTTCAGCGAGTTGTTTTCTTAGCTAAAGGCATGTTTCAGAGCATGCACACTATAATTAATCTATAACTAAATTATTACTTCAATGATTGATTGATCTGATTAAAATATTCCACCCTGCATACTTCTGGTTCTTTAATCATCTTGGAGACACGCCTTGATCTGGGTATTTTTCCTGCATAATCTAAGAATCTCTTGCTGCTCTTTGTCTAAATACATCTTGAGACTTTTTTGCAGCTTTTCAGGTAAAGATGTTCTAAAAATGCAGGCTGAGCAATAGGGTAGCAGAACTGGGCTAACCTGTCCTTTCTTGCAACACTACAGGAGAACCTTGATTCAAACGTCTGTTCAAAAAAAAAAAAAAAAAGCAGAACAGGTAAAAATCCTGAATTTCCAGTGTAAAGAACGCTGAATCAAATAAGGAAGCACTCTGCTCTGAAAAAGCTTTGTTTATTCTCTGCATTTCCAAGGTAACTAACTTTAGAATATGGATCAGTGGAGAAAAACCTTGATCTCTGGAATGGGACCAGGGACATTACTGTCCCATACTTAAAGGTATAGCGGAGGATGTTCTTTTTCCGGGTGGATCGGCAAAAAAAGTCATCCTATTAATTGTCGATCATTCTGGTGATATATTTACGTAATGCCGTCCTACGTGCTCGTCCCCATTTTCACTTACCGGTGGCGAGTCAGACATAGCGGAAAAATTGCAAATCTATTAAGTTTGCATGAGCGTTGCAAACAGAAACTTTAAAACGGAGCGTGCATGAGGATAAATCGGCTCATGCACGCTCTTGTACACGTTTAATAGTCGTTCCCTCTCGGGAGTGGGTACAGGGTGGTGGGGGCAGGTCTTTTAAAAAATTAATGAAAATCCTCCATTATACCTTTAAGTCTGCCTGATTTGATGTTCTAAAGTGTAAGGATGAGATGAACTGTAAGTTTAATGAAGCTCTGGGGTGGGCAAACCCGGTCCATAATCTCACATACCAAACATACCGGACTGTTTGGGGCTAATACTTTAATCAGATTGCAAAAATTACACTACTCTTTAGAAACCTATAGAAACGTAGAAAGATGGAACTCAGATTGCATTGTGAATTCAAATATATGCAAACAATGCAAAACAACAGCACTACACAAAACAGGCTTGTGCGTAATCAGGAAGTTTCAACCCCTTACACTACAGCAGTTTTTTTAAACATAACTCCAGGTAGGAGCCATTGCTTGGAGCCTAGAGTGATGCGTGTGTGCGGGACAGATAGCGAGACAGAAATCGAGCCCCACCCTTAAAGGATCGCAGCAGGCCGGATGCCGTGCTCCCTTGAGCTTTGGAAGGAGATTAGGGTTGGACTCGCCGCTCTTGTAGTCAAGGTTTTTAAAATAAAACAAACAAAATCCGAAAAGCTATTCTGTTCTGGTGCCATGATAACTTTTGAGGTTTTTCTACAAAAAAAAAAAAAGGCCCAAGTTCAACTTCAAGGCCTGCATTAACCAACAGGCTTAAAAAGTAGCTTAACAGCTGAGGCATTAGTGAATGACCAAACTGTTTCTTAAAAAGCTTGCAACAGAGTTTTCTCATGTTACAACAGCATGCGCAATAAAATTCACAATAAAGCTGCTCTGGCTCCCCTAACCCCATCCTTAGTTATTAATAGAGTTGCACCAATAATTTAGGCAGAGATCAGGATCAAACACTGTTTCCTGAAATGGTGCTTATAACTTTTGTCCAATTTATTAGATTACTTCAATTTAAATACTCCCATAATTTACACTAATAAATGCACCAACTAACTACATGCACTTACTTTAAGCTCCTTTTTTAAGCAAAGAGACTAGAGAATTGTTCCATCTTTTTTATGTTAGTCATCAAGAAAAATAAATCTGACCTCAACATAATCAAGTTATTAAAATATCTGCTCTTAATGATGTAGATGAAAAAAGGCTTTAATGACTTTCTTACTGAAAATCTGACAATTTCTTCCTGCAAAGAGGCAAAGAGGAAGAATAATACTAATTCCCTGAAACTAAATGGTTGAGAACAATAGAGATAATGAATACCTGCATAGCTACTGGTATTTACACACAAGTGCATAGTTGTTAAGAGTCAGGAAAGTGCACACACCTGTTATAGATTGCCCCTATGAATGGAATGAGAAAAAAATATATATTTAAGTGGATTTTTTTTGTGTGTTTTAAAGCAAATATGCCATGATTGAAACAGACAAAATATAATGAAGTATGATTTTGTGAATAGAAAAAAAAACTTTAAATACCCTCCAGTATTCCAGAAATGAGACAAATATTCATCAAATTATAAAGATTAGGAGAGGAGGAAGTGCTCAAAATTTGCTAAGGAGAAGGTTGGAAAAATATGCAATGAGACAGAATCTGATGAGGTAGAAATGAATCAAATTTGATATAAAAAAAAAGAAGAGAGAAGGGGCTGATGGGTGCATAGGAGTCATTGTTCAGGAGTAAATCATGTGATAGTCACACTGGAGCAAAGCTTGAAGGAAACCCTGAGAAAAAACATCAGACAAAACTCGAAGGAAGTTGGACCCCGCAAACCTAGAATTGCTTACATTAATCAACAAAATATACCTGTCTTTTTAACTCTTTGGGTTGGCAAAAACTTATTTTGCATCAGTTAAATGCATTTTTGTTTATTTTTTTAATAATTATTATTGTGTTGCTATTTTAAACCCATAATTAAAAAACATCAGACAAAACTCTAAAGAAGTTGGACCCCGCAAACCTTGAATTTCTTACAATAAGAAACAAAATATGCCTATATTTTAATCTTTGGGTTGGAAAAACTTATTTTGCATTAGTTAAAGGCATTTTTTATTTTTGGTTATTATTGTGTTACTATTTTAAACCCAAAATTAAAAAACATCAGACAAACTCTAAGGAAGTTGGACCCCACAAACCTAGAGTTTAATCAACAACAAAAAAATGCCTTTCTTTTTACTCTTTGGGTTGGAAAAGCTTATTTTGCATCAGTTAAATGCATTTTTGCTTATTTTTCGTAATGATTATTGAGTTATTATTTTAAACTCAAAATTTAAAAAACAGGCAAAACTTTGTGGACCCCACAAACCTAGAATTTCTTACATTAAACAACAAAATATGCCTTTCTGTTTAATTCTTTGAGTTGGAAAAGCTTATTTATTTATTTATCGGTTAAATTTATTTTTTGTAAAACTCTTAAGCTGTTAAAAACCCAAAATTAATAATTAAATAATTTTTTGGACAGCCTTTGATACACCTAGTGTATTACACCATCGGCCATGTGCTGGAGTAAATATATAAGTGAGGCAGCTCCTCCATCACACCATTAGAATGACAGGGTAAGAAAGGTTGAAGGTTCAGGCAGGAGACAACTGCTGTCCTCCCAGGGTCAGCAGCAGTGCCTGTTTCCAGCCAGTGAAGGAGACTGGAGCTCTATCACTCTGATATCAAGCTAGCTGGGGAACGTGACTGCCGGCTTCTTCAGTTATGGCGTCCTTTGCCGCGCAGCATGTCAACCTTGCCGTTGAGCAGAGAGACAACGTGCTTCCGACAGGTGCTTTCACCTTTTGTCACGGGAATGTCGAGAAACGAGCTTCACAGGCCATTATGTGCCATATTGAAAACGTAATTGTCAATTCAAATTCACTTAACTGCAGATAACATTATCCTTTACAATCTTAACTTATCCATAAAAATACAGAGGTTTAGTATTTCAACGCCTCCGCATTTTGAATTTGTGTTAACAAAGCCGACTCTCCCACAATTCTTCAAATGTAAAGTTTATTAACAGGTTATAACACTCACCTTCCCTTCTCAGCTGAAAAACTCAAGTCTTGCTTCAATGGCAGCTTCTGACACGAGGGAACTGCTGCGGTGAGCTCCTTACTTACCGGCCCGGATGCCCTTGAGCTGCAGACCACGCTGCTGGCAGCTTTATCTCAAAGATTGGACCGGCGTGGTGTGCGTAACTACGTCATTCCGTCATACGTCAGGAGAACCGGTTTACATGCTCTCTTTCATACAGAGAAGCCCACAGGCGGAGAAATAATTCATCTCTCAACTTCTGCACAATTTCTTTCAAACACATCAGTTTAGTGTTAGTTCCACACGGAGTCGAAAAGTTATACACTGACGTTATAAGACTTTAAAACTATAAAAACAAAAACATTAAGGTTAAAATAAGGTGACCTTCAAGGATGGAAACCATACTTGTTCTACTTTCATGGCGATAATTCGTGACCTTAGAGAGCTTGAAAAAACATCATTAAGTAGTAATTATATTTATTGAATGTTAAATGTGTATATTGTTAAACTTTTGTTGTGTACTTAAGTTTTGCAACCTGTTCTCCAGAACTCCCTTGAAAAAGAGTCTTTTAATCTCAATGGGGCTCTTCCTTGTAAAATAAAGGTTAAAAAAAATAATTAATAAAACATTTTCAAAGTTAAAAAAAGTCAACCATTACAACATTCACAAAAAATAAATTGTAATAGCAGTTGACTAAATTTTTAAAAGCAAATAGTAAAGATTTTGATTAAAATATAACTAAAGGCTTTGATTTAATCAATGACAGATCTTAATCATCATTGGTGCCTTATTTGCATTAAAAAATTGGCTTTGCAAGAATCGCCTGAGAAGCAAAACAACATATTTAGAAACTTTGTTGGTTTCACACATCTATGTTTGACTGGAAACAACAGCAACCACAAAAGATTGTTTTGGGTAAATCTGGGTTGGTGTAGCCAAATAATAATAATTTAACATAAACTGAGAAGAAGTGGAGGTGATCTTGAAGAATATAAATAAAAGCAGTTTACCCTGACAACAAACTAGACTGGAGACACAACTGTGAAGCTATCTACAAGAAAAGACAGAGCAGATTGTACTTCCTAAAGACGCTTCGGTCCTTTGGCTGCAAGTCTGTTGTGGAGAGTGTGATCTCGTCTGCAATATAGGGTAACACTTTTAGATTATTAACACTAATGACTTAAAAAAGCTCAACAAGCTAATAAAGAATGTCAGCTCTGTTCTAGAAACTCCTCTAAAACCTCATAAGACTATTTCACAAAAAAGAAATCTTCATAAAGTGAAGAACATTATTGACAACAGTGATCATCCTCTTCAGAAGATTTTTAAACAACAACAGGGTGTTCAGTCAGAGGCTTCTCTAGAACCGGTGCAAGAAAGACCGATACAGAAGATCCTTCCTGCCTACAGCTATCAACACTTACAACACATGTTTAAAAATAACTTATGAGTCACTGCAACATTTAACATTTCATTTCCCTTTTGGATTAAAACATTATTTTTGAGTTAAATAGAAACGATGATGCCCTGGGAAGAGAGCCACAGCCCCATAAACCTCCACTGAATTGAGTGCATATCTACATATCTGTATTGTGTCATAAATAAAGATGAATTATTCAATTTGTTGTTAAGACTCATGGCTGAAAAAGTTTCAGTTTTTTAGCAAGATTCTAAAATCTGTGTCTAGGATCAGCTGCTAAAGTAAAGCGTTGTACTACAGCATCTTAGCAAGTTAAGTTGTCTGTGAATGGTACCTCTTAGCTTTGATTATCAGGAATATGTTTTATTTAGAAATATTCACTACCATTCAACAATATTTAAAACTGAATGGAAACCATTTATTTATTTCATTTCCAGGCTTTCAAATTTATGATCAATAATTCCCTCCAGATTCCATTGGATCATTTCTGCATACTTCTCTATACATTGAATAGTCGCTTCAGTTGTATTGCTGCAGCAATTCCTCAACCTGATTTAGTTCATCATATGTATTTTTTATTTACTGATAAAAATATGGCTAAATAAATTATTTCTTTGTTGTAAAATCCTATAGTGACTTAAGAGAAATTGCTTTAACCCAGATATAATTAGTGAAAAAGCAGTTCCAGTATGACTAAACTGCAAATAGCTGTTTACTCTCTAATATATGTCAGTAATCCCATCAGAGCCGATGATAACCCAACAATGACAGCAGCCCTCACGTGTCATAATTAGTATTTTCAATTGCTTTAAATGCATTAAGTCCTGTTTGTTGTCAATGCTTACTTTAAATAGATGTAACGCATAATTAAGGATTTTGCGAGCTCTTGTTTTCTTTCAGCTTTATTGCATTTTTACCCCCCTCCATAAAATAATACACTATTTTACAATTGGTTTTAGTGGGTGGACAGATGGACTACCTTGAACAATCGCCAGGCAGTTCACAGACAGATCGGCGTCTCCCTCCGTCTGCTAACCTTGAAATTAAGCAAACACATTACTATCTGCCAGGACCTTTACGCTTTTTCACCCAATTTTCCACAGCCTTTTCTTAAGGCAGCAGCTGTGAAAATGTCGGTTGTGGTAAAGAGTTCAGTTTTGTAGCTAAGCTGACTCGGCGACACTGATTTTTTTCCACTTGTCTGAAGCTTTCTTTACCACATGTTGAACCAAAATTCATCTTGTGGTTGGCACACTGCTTGACTATAGTACCGTATTAGTAAAGTGCAAAGAATGACCCCACACCACCTAACCATTTGCCTTCTGTTACTGAAGCCAGACCTGATAAATAAGAGAGACATGTTTTTATCGGCCTTTACTTTACAGGGGAAAAAAAAAACATTTGTGACTCAGCACAAATTGATAATTCGACTCTTATATCAATCATTATGTCCGGGCAGACAAATCAACAAACTGCGGGATTGGGCATTGTTGGTGGGCAGACGTAAATCAGTCGCCGCTGGTGGTAAATTATTAGTAAATCTTAAACAGAAACTTGGCAGCCCTTTGGGTTTTTGATAAACTGCAGTTGTGTTTATTTGGCCTGAGATTTTAATCATTGATTATTGGGTGAAAACAGCTTCAGGGAAGATTATGCGACTGCACCTATAATTGCTTTTTTTGTTTGACTTCAGTAATTACATGTTTACACTTATCTGCTAACATGCAATTTGTGAGATCTAGAGAATACTTGATGCCATTGAGCATTTGCTTAAGATACCCCTGGACAGTTACACTCACCGGACACTTTATTAGGTACACCTGTCCAACTGCTCGTTAACACTTAATTTCTAAGCAGCCAATCACATGGCGGCAACTCAGTGCATTTAGGCATGTAGACATGGTCAAGACAATCTCCTGCAGTTCAAACCGAGCATCGGTATGGGGAAGAAAGGTGATTTGAGTGACTTTGTACGTGGGATGATTGTTGGTGCCAGAAGGGCTGGTCTGAGTATTTCAGAAACTGCTGATCTACTGGGATTTTCACGCACAACCATCTCTAGGGTTTACAGAGAATGGTCCGAAAAAGAAAAAACATCCAGTGAGCGGCAGTTCTGTGGGCGGAAATGCTTTGTTGATGCCAGAGGTCAGAGGAGAATGGCCAGACTGGTTCGAGCTGATAGAAGGGCAATAGTGACTGAGATTGTTGGGATCTGGGGATGTACCACCTTCCACCAGCAGAGTGCGCTGTGGGTCTCCTGGGCTGGAGCCCTCCAGCACATCTGAGACGCTTCTACTCATCAGGAGACCTTCCCTTCATAAGCAGCTGCCAGACCTTCCTTCAATGACGCAGTGTTGACCTTAGTTTGGTTAGCAACCTGAGCCTCTGTTACCTGAAAGAATCTAAGTTGTCTCTAAGTGAGAAGACTGGTTCTAACCCTCCTCTGTCTTTGCTCACAGGAAACCTGTCTCAAGCCCGAAGCTCTGGGTGAGCTTAACCTGCCTTCCAGCCCTGGTGAGCCAAACCTGAAGATTCCTATTTGGATTTCCCCTTCTGCTCTCTGTGAAGAGCTGGAAACTCTGATCAAGGTCTGCCATTCAAAGTCAGAAGCTAGACGCTGCAGCTGCTTGTGTACTCTGCTGAACCAACAGTCTCTGGACCCAACGGTTCCCTCTCTCACAAGAGAAGCCTGGACCCTGTCAAGGTAGAATCAGAATTATCTAAAAGGACTCTTTAATCATCTGTCTGCCCAGCTAATCAAACTATCCATCTCTACAGACTTCAGTGAACCCAACCCGGACCTGTTCCAGATCCTGTTCATATTTTTCGTGTCAACATCTTTAATAAACTCTGTTAAACTTTTACCCAGCCTCCGTTGTGTTCTGCATGTGGGTTTGAATTAAAACCAATCATGACACAAATAACCAGCCGTTACAACCAAGGTGGGCAGAAGAGCATCTCTGAATGCACAGTACGTCGAACTTTGAGGCAGATGGGCTACAGCAGCAGAAGACCACACCGGGTGCCACTCCTTTCAGCTAAGAACAGGAAACTGAGGCTACAATTTGCACAAGCTCATTGAAATTGGACAATAGAAGATTGGAAAAACGTTGCCTGGTCTGATGAGTCTCGATTTCTGCTGCGAAATTCGAATGGTAGGGTCAGAATTTGGCATCTACAACATGAAAGCATGAAAGCCTTGTATCAACGGTTCAGGCTGGTGGTGGTGGTGTCATGGTGTGGGGAATATTTTCTTGGCACTCTTTGGGCCCCTTGGTACCAATTGAGCATCGATGCAACGCCACAGCCTACCTGAGTATTGTTGCTGACCATGTCCACCCCTTTATGACCACAATGTACCCAACTTCTGATGGCTACTTTCAGCAGGATAATGCGCCATGTCATAAAGCTGGAATCATCTCAGACTGGTTTCTTGAACATGACAATGAGTTCACTGTCCTCAAATGGACTCCACAGTCACCAGATCTCAATCCAATAGAGCATCTTTGGGATGTGGTGGAACGGGAGATTCACATCATGGATGTGCAGCCGACAAATCTGCGGCAACTGTGTGATGCCATCATGTCAATATGGACCAAACTCCCTCAGGAATGCTTCCAGCACCTTGGTGAATCTATGCCACGAATTGAGGCAGTTCTGAAGGCCAAAGGGGGTCCAACCCGTTACTAGCATGGGGTACCTAATAAAGTGGCCGGTAAGGTATAAAACTATTCAAGAGTTTCAATGTAAATCCTGGAAGACTCTAGAAGCCATAGCTGACAAATTAGAAATTTTAGCTGGCATTTGAAAATACAGTGGTGACAAGGGCTAAATAATTTTTGACCAAATTCAAATTTCATCCAGTATAGTGATTTTTCCTTTGCATCAACCAGCTGATGTAGACGTTTCATTCCAGGGTTTCGGTGTTTTCATGACCATGTAAGCTTGCTTGTTCAGAGTCCATCGTTGCAGAACTTTACTGTTGCATGGAAAGAGATGACTTCCACTGGCCTGCATGGATCTGTGCAGCAACTTCAACTCTCTGTTGCCAAAGGGCTGGAATGAAAAAGTCAGGGTCTTACTCCTACCTAATAAAGTGGCCGGTGAGTATATGTATTATAGAACCTTGCAACCTTGCTCATAACTTCACATCATTAGTAAATATAGTCCACCTGTGTGGAGTTAATTTAAATATAAAAGAAGCTGTAGTGGAAAGGAGAGTGAACAGCAGAAGGAAGACGAAAGAACACAGTAGACACATTATGGAAAAAGTTGTAGAGAAATTTCAAGTAGTTTTAGTTCATAAAACACCAACACAGTGTTTTAACATTTGACAGAGCTGCAAAAAAGAGAGCTCTGATGAGAATCACAGCCCAGACTCCCCACTGTAGGTCCAGATGAGGTATGTAGTTCGATTAAGATGACTTCTATAGTGTGGAAAATAGTAACACCCTTCAAGTTTGCAATTTGTCCCACATCATGGCATCTTCAATGCTCCTAACTAAGGGAAGGAGGTTGTTTCCCAAAATCTCAAAATACATGGCCCTGTTCATCCTCTCCTTAAAAAAGTACAGTCGCCGTTTCCCATGTGCAAAAAATACCCCTATGATGCTTCCACCCCCATGCTTTACAGTAGAGACAAAGTTTTCAGGATCATACTCTGAATTCTTCCTCCAAACACAATGAGTGGAATTAAGACCAATCAGTTCTCTTTTGGTCTCTCCTGACCGCAGAACTTCACTCTTCACTTCACTTTCACTTTATTTTTTAGCAAATAATTCAACATTAAACAACAAAACAACAATATCAAAACAAAACAAAACCAACTATTTACCAAAAAAAAGGAATAGGCTGAAGCAAAGCTTATTATTGCCTACCCTGTTTTATACTTACAACCTTTACAACCTACCAGGTTCTTTACTGCGTGTATAAATATTCAAAATAATAATATTCAAATCTACATAACATAGGATTTTATCATTTTACATTTTAAAGCCCTTTTAAAATTCACCAAGAAAGGACATAACTTTAAATCATCATTCAATTCATTCCACATTTTCACACCAATAACTGAAACACATCTAGACTTTATCTGGCTTATCTCTTTTGCACATTCAAATATAAACAAACCTCGCAAATTATATTTATTTTCTCTTAACTAAAATCATTTCTGAATACCAGAAGGAAGACTTTTGTTCACTGCTTTATGCATTATTTCCAGTATTTCTATATAAACAATGTCTTTGAATTTTAATGTGTTGCTTTGAACACTTTGAACGCTTTTGAACTTTCTCCCATGACTCCTTTGGATCATCTAAATGGTCTCTTCAAGGGAGGTTAACAGTGATATTTAGCTTCTTCAATTTTTTAATTATTGCTCCAACAGTTGATCCTTTTTCACCAAGCTGCTTGGCAATGACCCCATAGCTCTCTCCATCCTTTGGAGGTCTATACATTTGTCTTTGGACAGCTCTTTGGTCTTAGCCATCTTTGTAGTTGGAGGTTTACTGATTGTGTGGGGTGGACAGGTGTCCTAATGCAGCTAAAGACCTCAGTCGGGTGCATCTAAATTAGAGGTCTTTGAGGGCCTGAATTTTTGCTGATTGGCAGCTGATCAAATACTTATTTGCAGCAGTATCTTGCAAACAAATTATTTAAAAATCATATATTTTGATATCTGGATTTTTTTTATGTTCGATTATGTTTCTGACAGTGGTCATGCACCTAAGATGTAAATGTCAGACACAGATTTGTGTCAATGTCTTAAAATACTTTAAAATGTTAGTCATTTTTTTTCTGCAGTTGAAATCGATACATTACATATAATCACTATAGAAAATTAGTAAATATATCCAATCCTTCATTTTTTAAAGATCATGGCTTTTAGATAACAAAAAATCCAGATTAAAGTCTCTCAGAAAATGTAAATATTTGAAACAATTCTAGCATTAACAAACAGGTAAGCGAAAGGAAAATGGGTCATACCAATGGGTGAACCAGCAACAGAGAAAGCTGCAGCCTTTAGGGGATTGACAAGCAAAACCAATACAAGACTTTAAGGGAGTTTATGTCAGGGACTCAAAGGTTTGGACCCAGAATTCAGACAAGACAGACAGTGAAGCTTTAAATAAGTTTATTGAACAAGCTGCGTGCGGCTGTTCATCAGCTGGCGCGGGTTCACTGGATACACTGCGGGGATATGGACTCAGATAAATATCTCAGAAGCTCAATCGGGGAATTATAATGAGCTGAAAGTCACCAACCTGGCAAAGTTCAGTCTGAGCTCAGGAGGAGGACTGAAGTCCGGAGGAGCTGAGCTCCGCAGCGTGAGACTGAGCCCGAACCAGAGATCCAGAAGGGAAGAGAAGCAGCGACCAGCAGCAGCTAGAGCACACAGAGAAAACAAGGGATCCAGGAGGAATAATCCAAGCCGTGGTCAGAAGACGGGTCCAAGGTCGGCAACAGGTAGAATCCAGAGAAACAGAACAGGCAAAACAGAGCAGAGCAGGGGCGGCCAAAACTCAGAAGTCCGGGGGCAGAAACAGGTCAATATCAGGCAGCACACACACAGAGAAACGCTGGAACTAGACAGGCTGGAAGCTTGAATAATCTGGCACCATGGGCTGGGAACTGGAGGCATAAATAGTAGGAGAAACAGGTGGATCTGATAAGAGGTAATTAGACCGGGGAGGAGCAAAGCAGATAAGAGGAAAAAAAAGAGTAAAACCCAGCCTACGGTGCCAAGATCATGACAGAACCCCCCCCTCAAGGGCGGATACCAGACGCCCCACCGGGCTGATCAGGGTGATCTCTATGGAAGGCCCTAATGAGGTCCTTATCCAGGATAAACCGGGCAGGGACCCAGGACCTCTCTTCCGGTCCATAACCCTCCCAGTCCACCAAGTACTGGGTTCCCCTGCCCCTTTTCCTAGACCTTAGAAGGCGGTTCACTCTGTAAGCGGGTCCACCATCAATGAACCGGGTGGGCGGAGGGGGTCTGGAGGTGGGCACAAACCTAGATGAGACCACAGGTTTGACCCGGGACACATGAAAGGTAGGGTGTACTCCAAGTGAACGAGGGAGCTGGAGGCGGACTGCCACCGGGTTCACCAGTTTAGAAATGGGAAAAGGGCCGATAAAGCGAGGGGCCAGTTTTCTGCTATCAACTTTTAGGGGCAGATCCTTGGTGGAGAGCCAAACCTTCTGGCCCACCTGGTAAGTGGGAGCCAGAACCCTCCGACGGTTGGCAGCTTTAACTTGACCAACCAAGGATCTAGCAATGGCCTTCCTGGCCCTTCTCCAGGCCCGCTGGCACCTGAGAGCAGACAGGTGGGCAGAAGGAACCTTACTGTCCTTCTCCTGAATGGTGAACACCGGTGGCTGAAAACCAAAAACAACAAAGAACGGAGAGAGTCCAGTGGTGCTGGAGGGTGCAGAGTTAATGGCATGCTCAACCCAGGAGAGTTGACTGGCCCACTTTGTGGGATCAGCCTCACAGAGGATACGAATTTTTGTCTCAATGACCTGGTTGGCCCTCTCTGTTTGTCCATCAGTTTGGGGGTGAAAGCCTGAAGACAAACTGACAGAGATCCCCAACAAGGAGCAGAACTCCCTCCAGAATTGAGAGACAAACTGGGGACCCCTGTCGGAGACTATGTCAGTGGGGAGACCATGGAGACGAAAAACCTCTCGGATGAGAACCTCCCCCATCTCTCTGGCAGACGGGAGTTTGGGCAGCGGAACCAAGTGGACCATCTTGGAGAACCTGTCAATGATAGTGAGGATGACGGTGTTACCATCAGAACTAGGTAACCCAGTGATAAAGTCCATGGCAATATGGGACCACGGCCGAGAAGGGACGGGCAGAGGTCGGAGAAAACCAGATGGAGGCCTATTGGATGTTTTAGACTGGTTGCAAATGGGGCAGGCTGCCACAAACTCCCGCACATCTGCAGACAGAGAAGGCCACCAAAACTGAGACCGAACAAAGCTGATGGTTTTGGAAACACCAGGATGACAGAAAAACCGGGAACCATGGCAGAAATCTAACACTTTCTTTCTAAGACCATCAGGAACAAATAAACGACCACTGGGGCAACTGCTAGGAGAAGGTTGGTTAATGAGAGCTTGCCTGACCTCCTTCTCAACGTCAACCATAGTAATGGAACATCTTACAGACTCTGGCAGCACAAACTCCTCAGCACCACCGGAACTCTCCTCATCCACCTCAAACACCCTGGACAAAGCATCAGGTTTAATGTTCTTGGTCCCGGGCCTGTAAGACAGAGAAAAGTTAAACCGGCCAAAAAAAAGTGCCCACCTTGCCTGTCTAGGATTGAGTCTCTTAGCCGATTTAAGATACTCCAAGTTCTTATGGTCAGTCCAAACTAGAAAAGGAATCTTTGAACCCTCCAACCAGTGTCTCCATTCCTCTAAAGCCAGCTTCACTGCAAGCAGCTCTCTGTCCCCGACATCATAGTTCTGTTCTGCAGCAGAAAGCTTCTTTGAGAAAAAGGCACAGGGATGAATCTTTCCGTCCTTAGCCTCCTGGCTAAGAACCGCCCCTACCCCTGTACTGGAAGCATCCACCTCCACAATAAATTGTCTCTCAGGGTCAGGAGAAACCAGAACAGGTGCAGAGGTGAACAAAAACTTAAGCCTATGAAAAGACCGATCAGCCTGATCAGACCAACAGAACCTAACCTTGGAGGAGGTGAGAGCATGAAGGGGCGCAGCTACCTTACTGTAGTTCCTGATAAACCTGCGGTAAAAATTGGCGAACCCCAGGAATCTCTGAAGCTGCTTTCTATCCCCTGGAACCGGCCAGTCGGTAACTGCGCGCACCTTCACGGGGTCCATGGAGATCTGATCAGGGGAAACCACAAAGCCCAGAAATGACATTGTGTTAACATGAAACTCACACTTTTCTGCTTTGACAAACAGTTGGTTCTGAAGCAGACGTAGCAGGACAGACCTGACATGTTTTCTATGGGACTCTAGATCCCGAGAATAAATAATGTCATCAAGGTAGACAAAAACAAAATTTCCAACCATGTCTCTGAGCACCTCGTTAACCAGATTTTGAAACACAGCCGGAGCATTAGTGAGCCCAAAAGGCATCACCAAATACTCATAATGGCCATTGGGGGTATTGAAAGCTGTCTTCCATTCATCACCCTCCCGAATGCGGACCAGGTGGTAAGCATTACGGAGATCCAGCTTGGAAAAAATCTTAGCCCCCTGAATCTGGTCAAAAGCCGAGTTGATAAGAGGGATGGGGTAGCGATTTTTGACCGTGATGTCATTAAGATCCCTGTAGTCTATACACGGCCTGAGGGAACCATCCTTCTTCCCCACAAAAAAGAAGCCTGCACCAGCAGGAGAAGAAGAAGGACGAATAATGCCAGCTCTAAGTGACTCGGAGACATACTTCTCCATGGCGAAAGTCTCAGGAGCAGATAAAGAAAATAACCTACCCCTAGGGGGTGTGGTCCCTGGCAACAAATCTATCCCACAATCATAAGGCCTGTGTGGAGGCAGAGCAGTGGCCCTGCTTTTATTGAAAACCTCCCTGAGATCGTGATACTCCACAGGCACCTTAGAGAGGTCAGGGTAATAGTCATCCTCCTCACTCTTAATGGAGGCTTCTGATTTGGCTGAGCATAGACAGGAACCAAGACAGGAAGTAGCCCAACCTAAAACCTCCAACTTCTGCCAGTCGATATGTGGGTTGTGCTTAGTTAGCCAGGTTAAACCCAAAATGACTGGAACCTGAGGAGAATCAATAATTATAAAGGAAATAGTCTCAGCATGATTTCCACCCACCACTAGCTCAACCGGCTCTGTCATTAGAGATGACTGGTTGAGTTCATGGCCATCTAAGGCTAGTACCCTGTGGGTGTCCTTTGAGGGAAGGAGCTTAATGCCGAGTTGTCTGGCCAGGTCCCCATCCATAAACTCGGTGTCAGCTCCAGAGTCCACAAATGCAGAGAGACTATGACTGAGAGCACCGACAGAAACAGTTACACGGAGCAGGAGTTCTGGGGAGGCAGATAGTCTAGCATGGCTCAGCAGGATCCTCCCTGCTCCTAACTGAGCCTGTCCCTTTACTGGACAAAATCTCACCCAATGTCCCTCACCACCACAGTAGAAACAGAGGCCCAGCTTGAAGCGGCGATCCCTCTCCTGCTTGGAAAGACTCGTGCGTCCCAACAGCACCGGCTCTGAACCAGAGGAACAAGGAGGTTCTGAAGTCGTCATGTGAGCCACCGGAGCAGAAGAGGAAGTGAAGCGATGATCGGCAGGTCCCCTCTCTCTGCGCCGCTCCTGAAGGCGAAGGTCGATCCGGGCCGCCAACTCCTCCAGCTGCTTCAGGGAACGAGGGTAATCCCGGGTGGAGAGCTCATCCTTGATCCTCTCGCTGAGGCCAGTGATGAACACATCCATGAGAGCATGCTCATTCCAGGGGCTTTCAGCAGCCAGCAGGTGGAAGTCAATTATATACTCTGACACAGTTCGATCCCCCTGTCTCAAAGCCAGGAGGCCTCTGGAAGCTTCTCTGCTGGGGAGAACTGGGCTGAAAACGCGGGTTAATTCCTTTGAAAAATTTTTATAAGAACTGCACAGGACTGAATTATTCTGCCACTCTGACGTTCCCCATAACTTGGCTTTGCCTGCTAACAGTGAGATAACAAAAGCCACCTTGGCGCGATCCGAAGGAAAAGCAGAGGGCTGCAGTTCAAAGTGGATTTCACATTGGGTCAGAAAGGCTCGACATTGTTCGGGATCGCCCCTAAATAACTCTGGGGAAACCAGGTGCGGCTTTTGGCCGGCCGACCTTGCCGAGGCAGGTGTCTGATCGGAGTCTGCAGTGAGAGAGGAATCAGAGGCAGGCAAAGCTTGATCGTGCAGCCGGGTGAAAACGTCCTGCACACCTGACTCTAATTGAATCATGCTGCGCTCAGCGTCCTGCCGCCACTGTCAGTCCGCTGATGGGTCCATATATGGCCAGATTATTCTGTCAGGGACTCAAAGGTTTGGACCCAGAATTCAGACAAGACAGACAGTGAAGCTTTAAATAAGTTTATTGAACAAGCTGCGTGCGGCTGTTCATCAGCTGGCGCGGGTTCACTGGATACACTGCGGGGATATGGACTCAGATAAATATCTCAGAAGCTCAATCGGGGAATTATAATGAGCTGAAAGTCACCAACCTGGCAAAGTTCAGTCTGAGCTCAGGAGGAGGACTGAAGTCCGGAGGAGCTGAGCTCCGCAGCGTGAGACTGAGCCCGAACCAGAGATCCAGAAGGGAAGAGAAGCAGCGACCAGCAGCAGCTAGAGCACACAGAGAAAACAAGGGATCCAGGAGGAATAATCCAAGCCGTGGTCAGAAGACGGGTCCAAGGTCGGCAACAGGTAGAATCCAGAGAAACAGAACAGGCAAAACAGAGCAGAGCAGGGGCGGCCAAAACTCAGAAGTCCGGGGGCAGAAACAGGTCAATATCAGGCAGCACACACACAGAGAAACGCTGGAACTAGACAGGCTGGAAGCTTGAATAATCTGGCACCATGGGCTGGGAACTGGAGGCATAAATAGTAGGAGAAACAGGTGGATCTGATAAGAGGTAATTAGACCGGGGAGGAGCAAAGCAGATAAGAGGAAAAAAAAGAGTAAAACCCAGCCTACGGTGCCAAGATCATGACAGTTTAGGCTGGAGTCAGCCCATCCAGAAGCTTTACCCACAGGAAAATCCTACACACTGATTAAAAAAATCACCTGGATCAAAGACTACCTGACAAACAGACCACAGGTTGTAACAGTCATGTGTTTAACCAGGTAGTCAACAGCACAGGAGCACCACAGGGGGCTGTATCTCACCATTCCATTTTAATCTGTAAACTCAAGACTTCCAGCACAAGATAGAGTCTCTCATCTTGAGAAATACTTTGATTATTCTGTTATAGTGGGATGTAACACAGATGGACAAAAACTGAGTATAGGGAACTGTGGACTGCTTTGTGGCCTGGTGGGGAAACAAGTTGTCTCATCCTGAATGTGAAACAAAGGAGATGATTGAGGAATTTTAAAGGGGACAATAACTGGTGAACACTTTTTCCAGCATGGGAGAAGAAGTGGATATGGTTGGAGGAGCATAAATACTGACTGGTCTGATATAAATGCCATAGAGAATATTTCAAGTATTGTCAAGCCTAAAATAAGAGTCACATCATAACACAGATGGTCTGAAGGCTGCAGACTTAGCAATCTGGGCTTCCATTACACCTCAGCAAAAACACAGGCTCATTGCCTCCATGCCATGCCTCACTAATAGAGTGATTCATGCAAAAGTAGGCCAAACCACATACTGAGTGCACAAAAAGTCTTCCATATAAATCAGTTGTGTGGCAGTGAGTCCACGAGGACATTTAGGCCTACTTACAAATCACTGTTTTGTGGGGACGGTGGCAGCATTATGCTGTGGAAATTATACCTTTCTTCAATGGATAAGGGTGCTTCTCAGTGATGGAAAATTGAGCACAATACTTTCTGAGAGAATATCCCTAAACACACAGCTGAAGCTACAAAGCATATTTTGTTGCAGTAGAATTGCCCAGTCCTAAATACAAAAGGAGACTTACTGTTTGAAGAAACTGGTGTTTGAGTTATAGCCTGTATGTTGACCTTATGTGGTGTTTGTATATCTCCAGTCTTATTTGTAGTGTTTACTCTGTGTTCTTTAATGATTTCTTCCATTTGCACTGCCTTTTGGTCTGTTAGCCTGCCTCTTTGTTCCAGTTCTTTACCAGTTCTCCGGTTCTACTGTCTATGCCAGTTGTAGTAAATTAGATCATGTTTTCCTTTACCAGTCTACCTCCTTTAGCATCTACTTAGGTCTAACATATGGCAAATGGACAAAGATTTAAGTCTTAAGATTACAGAAATGTACCCTCAAAACACTGCTAAACTGCTTTAGCTGCAAGTAAACAATCTTCTTAGAAGTATTGACTTAGAGGAAATAAAAATAGATCCAAACCATTATTTGGAGATATAAAAAAAAAGGATCAATGCAATATTATATTTCAGAAGATGTAATAAAGCATTGATATTTTAGCTCTAAATTGTGTGTGGAGCTAGTTTACATCTTTGTTTCAGAACCCAGTCCAATGGACTTTTGTTTATATGTTGTATGTCCTACTAATACATTCATTTTGAAAACTCTTTCTGCATGAAATTTGGTCGGGGCGTGATACAATATGTGAAAGTTTCAGGAGTGGAAATGTAAAGGTTATATGGATTTGCTTTCAAAATGCAACGAGATGCAACACAATAGAGTATTTTGCTCCCTTTTTTACATTAAGGTGGATTTTCAATAAAGAGCGACACAGTGGAGAGGTGGTTAGCACCATCACCTCAGAGAAAAAGGGGTTCTGGATTCAAGTCTGGGGGAAACCAGAACTTTTCTGTGATGAAAGAACCTAGTTTGCATGTTCTCCCTGTGTCTGTGTAGGTTTTCTCCCGAGTTCTCTGGCTTCCTCTCACATGTTCGGTTGATTGCATTGTTGATCGTTTTTGCGTGTCTCTGTGTGGATGGACTGGCGGACCAGCCGGGGTGCTCCTCCTCTCTCCCACTGACTACTGGGATAGGCCCCAGTCCCCCCACAAGACCCCATTAGGGAATAAGCGGCTACCATAATGGACGGATGGATAGATTTTTTGTAGTTAAAAAGACAATTAAGACGGTACTTGTTACACTTAAACACCTGTAAAATCCTGCTATCGAAAGTGAATATTACGTTTTTTCTTAGTAGTTTCACAGCCAAGCATTTAAAGCCCTAAAAGTTTAGGGCTAATGTTTTATTGCGAATGGTTGATATAGTTTCTTGCAGTTTAAGGTCAAGAATGTGAAGTTCCCATGGAGGGGGGACTCCTGCCAGTGTAATATTTAATCCTCTGTTTTTATTTCTTCTTTTTTTTTCCAGGTTAATCCTTACATTGATGGTCTCACTGTTGTCAGGTTACAGCTAACAGTGTACAAAGCGATCAGAGCAGCAAGCTAACGCATCTCCACTGTTTTTATAGCAGAGGCTCACAATGCTGTAACAAAGTTCTGGCTGTGCAAAAGTAGTGAAGCAATTGTTTCTCAGGAAAGTTGAACCACAAGCTGGTCGGCTCTGTACCCTTGAAAAGGTCAGTATTTAAAACGCCACAAGCAGAAAAAAAAGTGCTGCAAGACTAAAGAACTTTTTTCTGAATTTATTACAAAACACATGCAATACTATTTTATTTTATAATCTATTTCCTTCCTACTTTCCAAAACACTTCCTCCTTTCAAAAAAAAAAAAAAATAAATTATATATATATATATATATATATATATATATACACGAAAGAGGATTAGGGCCACTGTAAAAAAAAGTAAACTGATTTTAAAATTTTATTTCAGTTTAACATTGGAAAAAAGTAAGAATTCTGACTTTTTTCTCAATTCTGACTTTAATCTCAGAATTTTGGATCTTAATGTCAGCTTGACTGACAAAGATGTGAGTTGTTTGAGGTGGCCAGTGACACATTGGTGGAAAATTACTGATGAATGAATTAGGCAACTTTTTATGTGCCCGAGGGGTCCCCTCATTAATGGAGGAGCAGAAGGTCATTATAACAAGAGAGCTGGTCTCTAAAACAGACATGGCTATGGCTTGATGCTAACATGTTTGTTAGCTGTCAGCATTCTGAGAAAAAAGAATTCTGAGAAAAACGTCAGAATTCTGAGATTAAAGTCAGAATTCTGAATTTTCCCCCCATACTATACTGAAATAAAATAAAAAAATCAGTTAACTTTTTTTTTTTTTTCTTTCAGTGGCCGTAATCCTCTTCCGTATATATATACCCTAACCTAACAAAAAAAACGAAGAAAAAAAAAACTATTCCCAGAAAAAAATGGGAATATTTCTTTAACAGTTTTAAGATACGGAGCAGGTGTGTTCTGTCATTCCTATTTTGTTATTTAGTTAATATCTTAGTTGGATGAGAATTGTGTAAGTACAATCTATACAGCAGAAGTCAAATGGATCAAAACCACTTAAACATAAGAAGTCAGAATAATGTGAAAAGGACACTGCCAGTAGAAACTCTGAATAAACCAGGCTATGTACCAAACCCCGGGAACAAGAGCTCAGTGAAAATTTGAAGAGCAATACTAATCATAGGGTTTCAAGATTTTCAACTTTTTCAGTTAGATTCTTTTGGGGTTTGAAGCTTTAATTTTGGTATTCCTAGACATTTTGCATGATGTATATATTTAAGGGCTTATATGTAGCATTAACTGCTAATCCACTGCTAACATGAAGGAAGAGATTTGGAGTTGCTACACACAAATATGCAAAACATTGCATCGTTAAAGAGTGAATATCTAAACAATAGAGGCTCACTAACCAGGTAGATGGCTAATATTGAACTTGATGCTCCACAGAAGAAAGAGAATGAAAGAGGAGTTTCCAAGTTTTATGAGAAAGGAAGGCCCTCCGTTTCCCACAATACCACAAAACCCTCTGAACACGATGTTGTGTCAACACTCAGCTGTCTCTAATAGTAAAGACAGTTAAGCTTAAGATTTGCAGCTTGTAACCTCAGCAGAGATATCGTCTTTGAAGAAAACTAATGAGGGTGGTGCAAAGTAACCACAGCAGCTCTTGTGATCTTTAATTCAGAAAAGTCTTGCGTTAAAGGAAAAAGGCAGACAGGGTTCATAATGGTATCTTATAATGCCTTCACTTATAGTTTCCTGCTCATTACAGAACTACAAGCCTGACAAAAGACCTGCTTCCTTGCCTTTGCCCAATTTAATGTCTAACCACAGGTGGTTTTATGCTGCTGTTGTATTTAAAATAGAGGAAGTGTAAAAACGCAGCTTTAACACCTGCTCTGTGGTTTTGCAAAAAGTAGTGCATGGGGTAAGAGGATTTGAATCCTGTTTTGGGGCTTCTTGTTATTTACTCGATAAACTGGTTCAGGATTATGAGAGAAGGGATGAACCGTTTTCCATGTAAACCGGCAGTTTCTCACAGCATGCTGGGAGGGCTGTCGTCACAAATAAATCAATTTGTTTCACAAAGAATGACTTGCAAAACTCTAAATACCCCTTTGAACATTTAGCCATGTTAGAAGCACAAACTTCACAGATTTCATGTGGGTGTTATGCAAACGTGTGTAATTGCAAAGGGAGGATTAGGAATAGCCATAAGTGAGTTGTTTAGTATTCAAATTTTGCATCTAATCTGTCAAACTATATATATATATATATATATATATATATATATATATATATATATATTTTTTTTTTTTTTTTTGTTATAAGAAAAAGCATCCAAAAAGTTAAAAGCTGCTGGCAGATAGACACCAAGAGACTTTGGTTGTAATTGGAATACGAGTTGGTTGTACAAAGGGTCACTGTCTCGCTTTACCTCAGATTTTTGTTCACAATGACCTACTTTGCATCATTCTCTCATAACATCTCAATAAGACAAGCTTCTGGTCATAAAGTGACTCAGTGTAACTCAAGGTGTGTGGCTATTTTCTTCAATGCATATGTGGGATGAGTCCCTATCAACTGTGTCTTCTGGCTTAAAATCCCTTTTGGTTTAAATAACACAACTCACGGTGAAATTACCTGTGAATTAAATAGTTGATTCCTTACCTGCCAGCTGCTTGTTGGTTAATATCCAACATGGTTTCATAGATTTTTACTTAAAATAAAGTTCATAAATCTAATATGAGGTGAGCTTGCAGGACTCAATGAATCTGATTTGGGGTTTTGGCCTTGCGTGTGTGGGTTCGGCGATCTCTGAACCTGCAGCTTGTTACCACAGACACACACCTGCAAAGCTACAAGGGCAAAAATAAACCAAAAATATTTCCCCTGAAACCATGGAAACTTTGCTGCTGTATGTGCAAAGGGAAGCTCTGACCAGGATTTATGTGAACACGGCATGCTGAGGTTTCTTTCTTTTCTATTTTTACAAATACGTTTTTTGTCCAGTTACTGCTGTTGAAGAAAAAAAAAATAGAGTTCACATGAAATGCATTTGAAATGACTAAATATTTTGGGTCGTTATTTGGCATAATCTCCCATAATGATTTCCTCTTGTTTTTGCCTTTTTGCACTTAAATGTTTCAGAATCATCACATCAACCTAAGTAAATACAAAATGTGGTTTTCAAGTTTTGATTTGCATTGCTTGAGAGAAGAAAACTTTCCAAAAAACCAGGTCCAATGTGAAAAATCAAACAAATAACCCAGATCATCTAAAACCATGAAGCCGACCCTTGCCTGATCTAAGGTTAGTTTGTGGTTAAAAAAACATAAATGAATGGATTGTGCAGGAGGATGCAGATGATACTAAAAAGTTAATGTCTATAGAAAGAGGAAAGCTTTAATGAGGACTAGTCAAAGTATGGAGAGTGTTGAAACAAGCTATTCATGCTGGAAAACCCCTTTAGTGATGCTGAATCGAAACAAGTCTTCAAAGAAGGGAAGGAAAACATTTCTTCCTCATCATAAAGACTTGGTGGATGTTGTTTTCACAAAGGGTTAAAAAGGTTTAGGTGGCTCTGCTTGCTAAGAAAAGGCTGCAGGTTCTAGAGGCAATAAAAGCAGCCTGGCTTGTCACGATCCCGCCTTTTCACTTGAACTGCGTCTTTATCAGTCACCTAAACTGGCCCAACAACCATCACTTTCTGAGAAATGATACCTTATCGCCGTCCCACCCTCTCTGCAGGGAGGAAACCCACAGCTTGATCTCCAACATTTAAAAAAAACCTGCAGCTGTGTATGTACTGTGCCAGTTAGCCAAAATGGGAGCTTAAAGCTCTTATTTTTCTAAACTTAAAGGATTAGATAGATCTACTACGTGACGTCTTTGCACGAATGATCCAGGATGTACAAAAGAAATCATAACTGAATGTTTGTTTAAACATTCCAGCTATGAAAAGGAAGTAGAGACAAGTTAACTATGGCCACACTACCTGAAAGAGACATAATAAAGTACTTCACATGTGTTTAGTGCCTCCTTTAACACTAATGTCGTTTACAGGGAGACAAAGCTAGTTTAAAGGAAGCGAAGACTAAAGATGGAAGGTTTGGTGAAGCGCAGCAGTTTAAATTCCACCTACATTTTTTTTTCTGAAAGAAGGGGAAATCAGCTATGAGGGAGGATGATGCAATTTTCAACTCAAATGATAGCAGAAAGAGAGGGGGGGGACTTTTTTTTTAAACTCCTGCAGTGGGATGATATCCTATCTGTTAAAAAAATAGGACTCCACTCACACTTGCAGGAAGATAGTGACACCTTGTAGTTACGCAACACACCACGCTGACTGTGGGAATATTTGGATGTTCCAAAGCTACCTGTAGGATCAGTAAAGAAGTATGGTAGCCTATACATACATGTCGCATCATGCTAGAATTTCTCTAGTATTGTCGCACTCCTTTTCCTCCAGAAATTTCTCAATAATACTAATTTTGCCAGTGGAGTTTAAACAAGCTGCAACTTGTTTGCCTTTACTCCACATCTGCTGAAGAGAAACTTCAAAGTTTAATATTTGGAAGCAAGCATTTAAATCTATGTGGAATTTTTTCTTTTTTTCTCAGGTTCAAAGGTTATAAATTTAAGCTTCAAATATGTCTTGTTTCAGTCCAATTCCAAGTCACAAATCGAAACAACAGTGTCCACAAGTGGAGGATATTAAGAACTACGTCACATTTAAGGTACAAAAATATTTATTCAGTGCGAATACATAGTAAAACATTCACAGACACTCAGAATTTCATACGTTCCTTCAAACACTCTTTATCCAGCATCCTGTGCATCCGCATCTTTTTTTTTTTTGTTTTTTTATTCAGTGTCCGGGGCGGAAGGGGAACGGCATCCCCGACATGAAGGGCTGAGCGGGGTACTGAGCGTGGGAGGCCGGGTGGTTGGCGAGAGGCGTGTGGGGTGTGTGTGCCGGCAGCGTGGGGATGGCGGCGTGTGCGGGGATGGGCGAATGAGCTGCATGGGGGCTGTAGGCCAGCGGAGGGGTGTGGATGTTGTTGTAGTACATGACCGGGCCGGACAGCACCAGCTGGAGCAGACTGGGGGTGAAAAACATGTTCAGATAAGTTCAGGTGGAACATCACACACAAAATGAGGATCTAAAAATGAAATTTGTCATTCTGGGGGAAAAAAAAAAAAAGATGAGCTTACTTGTTGTGAGGAAGGCGGGAACAGATGGCTCTCAGGTCCTCTGTGAAGACAGAAATGCATCAGAATTTATCACTGCTTCACTTTAAGAAATGGAAATGTCTTGAGAGCTGTACTGAACGAAATTTTACGTATAAACTCTGCGTGTACAAAATGACAACAAAGTTTGTCTAATTCTAAGATTTCATGTTAACACCAAAAGCCGCTGGATGAACAGACAAACCTAAATCTGATGAATAATCCTAACCCGGATTCTGTGTTTTAAGGCTTAAAGCTACAGTGTGTAATTTTCAGCGACATCTAACGTCCAGACTGCAGACCGCAGCAACTTGAACATCGCCCCCCACCGCTTCTCCCCCCCAACAGTACGGCGAGTGTTAAGGGACAAAATGTCTTCCACAACGTCCGCATCACCTACCTTCTGAAGTGATGAGGTTTGTTTACATAGATAATTTTACAGATAGTATTTCATTAGTCTGTGTGTTCAGTACCGTCTCAGTTCATCTCTCTCAACTTGCCGTAGTTACTTTCGAGCGTAATGGGCGATCTCGCAATCGCTAGTTTGTTGGCTCTGCGCTGCCGTAGCGCAAAGATGTCTGCCTCCATGGCTGCGAGACCCGCTCCTATGTAATTATAAATAACGAATTCTAAGGCAACGCAAATATTAAGGTTAAGAGGCTGAGCTCGTAGATGATGATAAATAACATAGTTACGTATAATATATTACATTTCTGACTGTATATCCCTGTAATTATTACACACTGTAGCTTTAAATGTTTGTACAGAAAACAAACAAACCCACAGAAAGTATTTCATTGGTTCTCATGCTGCGGTTTGGGTCACCTCAGTATAATCTCTGCTTTCATTTTATTGATATAACCTTTAATTTACAGTAGAGCTGAACATGTGAGATATATTTAAGCCTTTAATATCAATGATTATTGATTAGTATTTGGATTAGTAATGGCTGAACCACAGATTTAGGAGCAGAGACCAGGCAACCAGATATTTAATCAACTTAATAAAGTCCAAGAGTATGTTGTAGACCAAATGGGTCCACTTCCCCTAAAAGATTTTGTTAAGGACTAGGAGTGTAAATCACACCCATCATGGCGATTCGATTCAGTATCGATTTCCTGACCCAACGATTCGATTTTTTCGATACTCAAGAATACACCACGATTCGATTCGACTAATTGGTTCATTTTTTTTTTTTTTTTTTACACCTTACACATTTGACCTTCAGACAGGAGGCCAGCTTGTTTTGTTTTCATGACCGAAATTGCGGAAAACAACTCGTGAAGTCTGACCCGCTAGAAGAACGAGGTGCGCGAGAACGCTGGGACCCTTTTTCCACCTGGATCTCCGCTCTTTTTGGCCCTCATGTCCCTTCGTCGTCGGACTAAACTCGCCCCCACTTCCTCACCGCCTTGGCCGTATCTACACCCACAGCGTGTAGCACAGACCATGCTTCAATATTGAGCATAAATAAAAAATGTCTGTGTCAAACTTACTGCAACAAACTGCTGTAAGAGTATAACCAGGAAGCGAGGTAGGAGGGCAAAATAGGTTTAGCGCCACCGCAGCACGGGAGGGAGAATTACGTCCAGGAGCAAATGGATAAAAATAGACCGGAGGGGAAAAAAACATGAATCGATTATCTTGCGGACGTATCGATGCATCGGATCGTCGGCTGTTGGATCGATGCATCGATACAAAACGGTTATTATTTACACCCCTATTAAGGACACTGGGACAGTTTGCTTTTTCTAAGCATTCATGGCACAAAGTCTAGAGAATGAAGTGTGTGAAATGACTGGTTGTGCCTGTGTTTTTTGGGCCATGACCTGGAGCGGTTCCTAGCAAAGTGGGAGAAAGCCAAGCTGAATAAAAACAGAATCATTCAATCCCCACATCCCATAATATTACAGCATGGCTCTCTGTCAGTGAAGAGAGCTTTCTCTCTCTTCCCATTCAAAGTCTGTGCCGGTTATTTCTTATATTCAAATACCAGAAATGTGTTCAAAAGTCTTATCACTGTTACTGAATAAAATTAAGATTGTGATAAATATTGATGTTGACTTACAGCCCAAAGCTCTGCACAGCCATCTGGGATTGGATTTAAATACTAGGATGTTTGCTGCCATTTTATAAGTTCCTGTTTCTGCCGTTTATTGTCCAACTGTAACTAAAGACCATTAGATGCAGAAAAATACAGCAAAAAAAGGCATAAAAAGCCTTAATAAGTATAATAGCTTTGTGTCATGGAAAAGGGGATAATTTGGAGACTAAACTAGTCATTAAAAGTGACATATTGTGTCCGATAAAGTTGAATAATTTGCTAGTACACCTCATTTTCAGAGGGAACTGAATAACATTAGATGAAACTGGATCTGAAGATCTGCAGACTTTTTACATCACGAAATGACTGAAGATGATGGACAAAACGATAGCGGCTCCTTTTCAAAATTTATTCTTTTGTAAGGCAGTAGTTTGTTAACCTTCTCATTTCTGAATTTTTTTATCACTCATACCTCTGGAGTGGAGCAGAGCTCCGCTGGCCATCGCCACCTGCAGAGCCTGGGCCAGCCTGTCGAGGGCCAGCTGGGACGCAGTGTGTGCGTCGGCGGTAGCTGCGTGTGTGTGTTTGTCAGCCTGGTCCAGCAGACGAGAAAGGTCGGAGGTCAGAGCGGCCACGGACTCCATCTGAAGCAGCGCGAGGCGACCGAAGAGCCCCTTCTCATTGAGTATGGTAGGCAAGAGCATGAAGACCTACATTAGAAGAGTGATGAAAAAAATAGTTGGTTGGACCTCACAGGGAATCCATGATGCTACTAACAAGCGCACACCTGGAGAACACTTAGATGAAGAGCAGAGAAGAGACGCGCAGCATCTGCCGCGCCGTTGGAGCTTCCATCGCTCGCGGCCGGCTTCCTGTCCCGTCTGTAGGCCAGCGGAGCTTTGACGCACCAGCGGATTAACCCGCCGAGCGGTGTTACGTCCAGAGAGCTGAGGGGCTGGCTGCCTGACAGCGGGGAGTTCAGGAAGGTAATCAGAACCAGGCGATGGTCGTCGTGGATCCAGGACACGATCATCTGGAGGAGTTCTAATGGAGGCGTGAGCTCCTCTGAAGTTAAAAAAGGAAAAATAAACCAAGGATTGTAAGCGAGGTGCTAAATTCGACATGCTAAATATGACCACTTCTGTTTAATTCTGAAGTACCGGAGCTGAGGTCATAAAGAGTGGTGACGGCGGTGATGAACTGGCAGCAGAAGCGGGGACTGGCACTGTGGATATTCTGAAGGGTGGGTCCAGATCCTGGCACCATGCTGCAGTAATCATCCACCAGAACCTGCGCCAGACGGACGCAGTACAGACGATGGGTCCTCTGTAGACATTAGAGTCAGAGTAAGATGACTTCCTCCCAAACAGATATGCCCAAGGGTTCAGCGCTTAAGCTTTGATTGAGAGGAGTCAGAAAAAAGCAGATATGTTCTACACCATGATTATATTTGATTTTATGTTGGTCTGGCATATGAAACCACTTAAGCCTCTTTCTTAGCGCATTAACCCGGGTTGTTCAAACTGGTCAACACACTAATCCGCATTTGGCTCCGTTTCCACAGGCAAAAAAAAGCTGGGTCTAACCCCTGGCTTGCAAGCTGAGTGGCCTCTGTCCCCCCGCAGCTGCGTGTCTGGTGACACCATCACGCTGGGTTAGCGTTAATGATGTCACCAGTGCGACAGAAATCAAGAAAAAAACATGTAAGGAAGCCAGGGTCTAGTCAGTGTGCTTTATTGTTTTACTCTTTAATCCAGGGGTGTCAAACTGGTTCCAGAAAGGGCCGTGTGGCTGCAGGTTTCCTTTCCAACCAAGCAATAGCACACCAGACTCAATTCATCTCATCAAGTCATTGTGTTCAGATTAGGGCAGCAACTAACGATTATTTTAAAAATCGATGAATCGGCCGATTATTTTTTCGATTAATCGATGAATCGGACAAAAAATATTTTTTATATTAACCTCTTTATTCCAAAATAAACATTTTAGACAGAACAAACAAGCACACAAGTACAGGTTGCTCATTAACTGTACTGGTGCAATATGAAAAATAAATGTTTGTGTTAAAACTACACAAACTTACATGAGAAATGTAGCTGTACATCCACAAAATATAGGGTACTTTGTTTCATAAGGTGCAAAAAAAGACATTTTTGTTTTTAAAAGCCCCTAAGGGGTTCAAACAATAGCTCCCCCCATTTCAACAAATGAGTTTTTTTTTAGACTAGAAGAGTTCTGCCTTTTAAGACAGGAAAGTATAGTAGTTAAAGTTGCTACTTGAGAAAATACTTAACCATAGAGATAAAAATAGCCCTGTGATTCAAATTATAAATTGTATCAATTTGTAATTGTATTGTATAAATCTTGCTGGATTTTATTCTGCTTTACTTCCATAAATTGCAGGATCTTCTTTACTTTATCTTTGCCAGAAGATTTAAACTTTAAAAGCCTTGCCCTCATAATTTGCAAGTTAATTTATTTATAAAGAAAATATAAACGCTGCTTAAGCTAATTCAAATGAAATTAAAAGTAAAATAAGTAGCCAACCTTATCACTGTCTGTAACCTACTAACACGGTAAGGAAAGCATCAGATGAGCTACCTGAGAAACTAACGTTACGTTTCCCCACTTTAAAACGAAACAAACATGGTCGCTCACCCTGCTGATCAGCTCTCTTCACTGCCATCGACGGCTTCAACGTGTTTTCTTTTCAGGTGCTGCATCATAACAGTGGTGCTTCCGTGCCATGTTAATTTGTTTATACAAAAGTTGCATGTTACGACTTTTTTCCCTTTACAAAGCACAGGCTATTTTAATTATTGTGATTAATTTGCGCCGTCAATCCCGGCGCATGCGCGCTTCATTTGAAGTCTGGACGCTGAGGGTAACATCCTGCTGCTCTGACTGCAGCGCTGAGAGGGACTCCTGCGGGAGCGTGAGAACTGGGTTGGGATGGGGGAGGCGCCCCACGGCAGCAGCTGCCGACGGCGGCGGATGACGCATTAATCGCGCGACACAACTAATCGATTATGAAATTCATTGCCAACGCTTTTAAAAGTCGATTTTTATCGATTTTATCGATTCGTTGTTGCAGCCCTAGTTCAGATTGAACTCACTTAATGAGATGACTGGAGTCTGGTGTGCTATTGCTTGGTTGGAAAGAAAACCTGCAGCCACATGGCCCTTTCTGGAACCAGTTTGACACCCCTGCTTTAATCTGTCCGAATCCTTCTCACCAGTACTGCATCATTTTTATCGAATGTAAACAGAGTTGTTTCGGTTTGATAGATCAGAAGCATCTGGCATGGTGTGTTGCGTTCAAAGGTGTCACGTAATTTAGCAGGTCATCCTGGCTCTGGTGTTCCCACAGCATGCAGATCAGAGCCGAGGCGATTTTAAAGCGGGGCGCTTGCCGAGTCGTTTGATCTGGGTCAGTGAGCTGTTGCCACTGCCATTAAAAGCCTATTGTTCCCGCGCTTAAACAGCTTTTTCAGCCAGTGAGAAACGGGTATCTTACATTGTTAATGTTTTCTTTGTATTAATAATATTTTGTTTATGTTTAAAATTAGACTTGTGAAAGATTTTTGTTATTATCATACCAGGCGT
Organism: Cyprinodon diabolis; assembly: GCA_030533445.1. Lineage (NCBI taxonomy): Eukaryota > Metazoa > Chordata > Actinopteri > Cyprinodontiformes > Cyprinodontidae > Cyprinodon > Cyprinodon diabolis. The sequence continues at coordinate 7,827,874 of CM060067.1, read as the reverse complement.
CGGTTAAATTGTTTAAAAATAATCCTTATTGGCCTTATCAGACGTTGATCGGCCGTCCTCAACTTTTAAAAATTTAAGTTGACAAAATGAACATTAAAAACAGAAAATAAGATCTGATGTTGCAGTCTGATGCTTCAAATAAGCATTGATTCCTCACCTGTAACCAGGTAGCTGCGCATTCTAGTATAGGAACCCTGCCCACAGCAACAGCCATAGAGACCAGTTTGCTCAGCAACGCCATCCGGCTTTCATCTGCCTGGTTTCCTTGAAGATTGAAGAGGGCAGAGAACATAAGCTGGCGCACCGTGTCCCGACTCTGCTCCTGAAAACAGCTGCACATGATCTCTAGGAGCTGAAGCTCCTGCAGGGCACTCATCCTCTGTGAAAAAAAACAACAAAAACAAAACACAGATGGCTGTTAGTTTCATTTTTCTCTAGTGGAGTATTTGCTAACTAAACCCTCAGGATACATTGGCCTGACCCTGACTGGAGCATTTCTATCCTTGGGTGTGTGCAGGATGAACTCCTCGATAAGATCCAGGGTTTTGGTGTCCACTTGAGGGGGCTGCCTGCCGGACTGCACCATGTTGCAGATGTAAATGTCCAGGTGGTAGAGCAACTCCTTGGCAGCGCTCAGAACATCCCGAGGCAGCAGCGACTGCCGAATGTCACCCATCACAACCTGACAGAGGAGCACACAGAGGTTTCATGTCAGAGGTTTTATGTCTGGATAACATCTTACAACCTAGTATCCTTTTAGGAATTATACATTTCGAAATACGTCTTCTGACAAGGGTTGCTGATAAGATTAAAAAACACATTCTTTTTTTTTAAAACAGAGCCCTTTAAAAAATGTTTTATATATATTTTCATCAAGCCCAAAGTGTTGTATTAAAATGTTTTGTTCTGATTTAATATTTTTATATTTCATCATCTTTAATGTGACCCTAACCTGGAAACAAAAAGGTGAATTGAATTAATTCAACTAAATTAATTGAAGTAAGTGAAGTGAATTACGTAAATAAATCAACTTTTCAATAACAATCTAAATGACTGAATACGACTATTTAACCAGTGTGGAAAATCACCACTTCGAGGAGTATTTTGTTTTATTAATTTGGCATTTATTCTTTAAAAACACCCAAAGCATTGCTTTAAATTCATCTGTGCAGTAATTTGTAATTGATGACTTTTTGTTTTCTTGAAGTATAAATATGAAGTAAAAAATGCTAATTTACTTTCAACTACTGGCCACTACACTGGAGGATACTTGTTGCCAATGCAACCATCAGAAGCATCAATTTATTTACTTTTTTGTATAATGTGGAGTACTTCGTTAAGTAACTGTATTTTGCATATTTTTGCACACTTATTTAACTAATAGAATATATAATTTTGTCGAGAAAGCATGTTGAGTTGAAATATTTGAGTTTTTCATGGTGATGGATATATTTTTTATGCCTTTAATAGTTGCCTTTTTTTTATTATCCCTGAATTGAATATAGTATTAAGCATCAAATATTTTCCTGGGTATCGATATCCAGTTTGCAATTTTAGTACTGTGAAAACCAAGCAGTCCACAAACACACCGTAGGAGCAAATAATTACAGAGGAGCTATGGGATGATCTAAGAAAAAGAAGACCAGGGCTTATAAGAAACCAGAGGTTGTGCTGATTATTAATAGCGGGGGAGGTTTATTTTGTTATGTCTCAATGATTAAGTTAAGCATGTTAAAATTTGCATTAATCTTATTTTTAAGAGTAAAATCATTCTGCTGATATAAAAGATAAATTTATTCTAAGGATTTACAGATCTCATTTCCAGGGATGCCAATAAACATTTTAAAGTCTGAAAGCTGCTCCTGTTATAGTTAGGTTTGCCATCTGTCCTTTTAAAAAAAGAACTGTCCCATATCAAAACACATTATGTTGTGTCTAATTTAACTCAGGTTTGACTTAAAATATATAAATAAAATAAAAATAAAGGGCGAAGATAAATTCATATATCAAATCCTGGCCAAGAATTGGCAGTTGATCATAAAATAAAGTAAACCTCTGGTTATAACTAGGGTTACCAAATAAATTTTAATTGATTTGGTAACCCTAGTTATAACCAGAGGTTTACTTTATTTTATGATCAACTGTGCTAGGTTAGGCAGCAGCAGCAGTTGTATCACAACAAAGCGACAGTCCGAGTTCTATTAAGGAGCAAGAAATACGAAAGAATAACAAAAAACACGAATAAAAAGAAAGAACTCATTTTAAATCCTAGTTTTACTGTGACTTATCCTGACTGAATGTGCATAAAATCGGGCTTTTCCAAGTATCAGCATCTCATCATGGACACAGACTGACTGTTAGCAAGGCAGCAGCTAGCAGCTATTTTTCGGCTTAGAGGCCAAATATCACACACTGTTATCTGTTCATAGAAACATGACAAACACATACATTTACAGATTTTACCTCTTCGACGTCTCTAAAGTCAGAAGAAAATTGTGAATGGGTAAAAATAGATAAATAAAAAAATAAATAAAAAAGAACTCACTAGTGGAGAGAATGAACCACTTCCTCCTGCTACGGAAGCCTGTTAGGAAAAACTCATTAGCTCTGGGAAATTGACATTGAAGCTGTTCTACATCAGACAATAATCAAAATATAAAATGTGTATGCAGCTAGAAGTTTCATACGGTTCGCAAGTTTATCAGTTATGAGCGGACCTTTAAGAACAAAACGTGATGTACTGCTGTCAGGTTAACCCTGTTTTCTTCTAGATCTGTCCTGTATGAATAATAATGAAACAATCCTAACAACAATAAATATAATGTGATTGGACAAGCTTATTTGTTTCTCTTTTTTTAACTCTGTATATTTTACACATTGCGTTTGACCTAAAATATTGGTGATTATGGAAACATTTTATTTTTTGCCCCACAGCAACTAACAACACCATGTAAACAATTAGCATTAAAGATAAAAAAAACCCATTTAGAAAGTCAGAAATGTAGCCTGTTCTTCTTCCTTTTTATGGGATTGTATAGGCGGTTGCCACGCAACGAAATGTGGCATTACCGCCACCAACTGGTATGGAGTGTGGATCTTCTTCTTCTTTGTTAGATTGGCGGATTGCAAACAACTTATAAGTGCATACCGCCACCTACTGTACATGAGAGTGTAGCTCTATAGTTCCACCTACTGTGTTCTATTTTTTTTATTTTTGTGTTATGTAAAAATAAAAACATTGCTTTATTAATAACCAAATTTTCCTCCCTACCTCTATCTGTCCCTATAAATCTTTTAATACTCCATTTTCTCCCCTTTCCCATAATTACTTTCTTCATCCTCTCTTTCAGTTGCACATTTAATGCAATCCATCAAAACATGATCCACATTTTCTTTTCTTTCACAATCCTCACATAAATCATTATTTCCATTCCTTGTACAAACAAAAATTCATTCAAGTAGGTATGTCCAGGTCTTTATCTAGTATGAATGATCTCTTCCCTTCTGCTTCTTCATGATTTTTAACAATTACAGATTTTTTAACCCTATACTCTTCTTCCTTTCTCATCTTCATCCCATATATTATTGCCATAATTCTTTTTAATTATTGATTTACTTTCCCCTTTCCCAAATGGAATCTGATCTATATTCTGCTTTCCTAAAGACCTTTTAGCTATCTTGTCTGCTATTTCATTTCCTCTCACCCCTTCGTGTGCTGGAATCCAACAGAACTGAACACCTATTCCATACCTAAATAACCTAAACAAACTCTGATAATTTCTAATACAAGGTCTTTCCTATTATTTCCTCCGGATTGAATGCTTTCTATTGCAGCTTTAGACTCTGAGCAAATCACCACCCTGTCTGGTCTAAGCTCCTCAACCCACTGTAAACTAATAATTATTGCTACCTTTTCTCCTGTGTATAGATAAAAGGTCTGTTAATCTTTTACATATAGATATATTAAACTCTGGAATGAATATCCCTATTCCCAAATTTCCCTTTCAAATTTTTGAACCATCTGTGTACATTTTTAAATAACTATAATACAATTGTCTAATATATAAGCTAGTTTTAACCCCAACTTCATTAGATTTCCATTCTCTTTTCAGGAGTGTGGATCTGAAAGGCTACTACGTACTTCTACAGAACGAAACAAAATCAACGAAACAAAACCATCAGAATAGAATCAACAAAACCAAAAAGAGAATAAAATCCTCTCAATTACATTGATTAATCTAAGATAATGAAAAACAATTATATGACACTTATCTCTTAAGTTCTTTCTAAGGATTTATATTAAATCAAAGTGTATTCTTTCCTTTTTAAGGTTTTGAACCATTTCCCTCCTTTTTCTTTCATACTTCTTACAGTGTACTTTAACATGTTTGAATGTAGCCTATTAGTAAACTACTGAAAGTCTTATGGAAATCAAAAGATGCAGCAGATTTATGCCATTTCAAAAGGCAATAATGGTCATAATTATCAGCAGCATCTGTGATTTAAAAAATTACATCAGTGCCATTACAAAAGCATTTCCATCAGAACAATCAGATCTGTTTCCTGAGAGCAAATATCTGCATTCATGAAGAAAATAATATTTGCTTTATATTGAATAGCTGCTGCAAAGCTAGAGTTTATAGAAAACAAAAGAAAAAACTCTTACCCCTTGATATTGATCAACATTTTAAGGAATTAAACCTGCAAATCCTCTAGAGCCTCTCCGATTCAAAGTTGTCCAGATGAAAATAATTTTGAAGTCAGACAAAGGTACGTAACCATTTTCATGTAAAATATTCCACATTCTTAGCTTACAAATAAAGCCAAGATGGCAGCACCTGTGAAAAGTACAGTAAAGGTAGAAAGTACAGTTTTGGTATATAAAGGCTTCTGTTTTGTCTCCTTGAACCCCAGTCCGTCTCAGCAGATGGCCGCTCACACTGAGCCTGGTTCTGCTAGAGGTTTCTTCCTGTTAAAAGGGAGTTTTTCCTCTTCACTGTCACTACAAGCATTAGTGTGAGGGATTGCTGAAGATTCAATGATGCAATCAGCTGGTTTTTCTTAGATAGAAAACTTTGAAACAATCTGACTGGATGATCTGGTGAACTGTAAAGTGCCCTGAGATGACAGGTGTTGTTAATCGGTGATATAGAAATAAAAATAAATGCACTGAAACAAGCGCGCGCTTTGCGCACCGCAGGAGCGCGCGTCCAGAAAAACAGGGATACCGCGCGCACACTCCCGCTGCCGCGCGCTCCTCGCAGTACTTTGGTGTTCCGCACTTCTGCGTCCCGCCGGTTGATTCTCAGCATCCCACAAGATGACAATTAACACTCTGGCTAAAGTAAGACTGCACCAGGAGCAAATGTCATGCTTTCGGAAGGTAAACCTATTATTATATATGGCTTTTATAAAATGTTTAACTTTAAAACAAAAGCGATCCACAATAATCTAACCTATTTAGATGTTTTGTAATAGAAAATTAAATGATAAATAGAAGAACATGGTCCTGTTATGCACGCTCTATTTTTTTCTGAACTTCTAACTTATTGATGAGTGCGTGTTATGCGAGTGTTTTCCTCTCCATGTGCGCGCTCCCCTGAAAGATGGAGAAAGTGATTGTGGCCATGCAGGACCCTGACATGGGCATAAAGATGAGAAATCAGAGGCTACTTATCACAGTCATCCCGCACGCAATGACAGGTGCTTTTAAAATGATCTATGTAATCCATGTGAATCTGTAGTGAACATTTTTATTGTTCACTATCAATATACAGCAACACAGATTTTAAATCTTTCTGTGTCTAACTTCTGCTTTTCATTCTTTTATCAATATATTTTTTTTCCCTCCTGCAGGTCAGGATATAATTACCTGGTTGATTCAGAAATACCACATAGGTGAAGAGGGTGAGTGCTCTAGGTGGTAAAGGTCTTTGATTAATTCCCTGCCTCTGTGTGGCTGGCTTGTTGTGTGTCATAGGAGAGTTGCCAGGATATTGTGTTTGCTCTCAAGATGAGGTGGATGTGGTTTAGATGTGTGATCCATGATCCAGAGGTTGCTGTTTCCAGTAAACAGGAATAGAGTGAGCCCCACTGGGCCATGAGTTTGATTAAGTCACCTGATGATGTGTGTTTGATTAGTGTTCCTGCTGAGCTCCTCGGGGGATATTATCATGACTGAACTAATTTCAAGGTTGGAAAAAAGAAAAGGGGCATGCTGTTCTCATTTCCACTCAGTATGCACTAAAAGGTGGGAATGAAGGCAGTAAGCTGTCAATCATAAGAGGGATGAGGCATTTTATCTTTACTTGACTTCAGTTCAGTTGTCGTCTTTACGGCTCTTTATAAAACAAACAGATCTAAATGATGCACATTACATTACTTTATTACAAGATAAATTAAATCAGATACATTGACCTGCATTAGATTGCTTGAGAGTTTCCACCAGTTTATTTACAGAACAATCCCACAACTTTGAAGTTGCCTTCTGTTATTTTTTATTTTTTTCTGTTGAACAACAAATAGGATACATTTCAGAAATTGCATAACTGTTCCCTGTTCACCCTTCATCCCAGAATCTGTACTATGTAGATGCACATTTTACGGCAATTTGAGCCGCACTTCACTTTGGATGAGTCTCAATGAGCTTGCCATATTTCACCACTAGGACTTTTGCACCTTGTTCAAGGTAAAATCGGTCCAGCTACTTTATGTTGGATGGTTTATTTTTGTAAACAGTGATCTTCAAGTCTAACCACAGATTAGTAATTAACTTAAGGTCTGGAGTTTATTAGGCCACTCCAAACAGGGGCAGAGCTAGATGGAGGGCCAGGGGTGGCCATGGCTACCCTTACCTAATCATTGGCCACCCCTGTGGCCACCCCTACCATTTTTTCCCTCTAATATAGACAGTGGCAGCAGCAATACTCTCAAGTGGAATGTACTAACTTATTTAACATTTTAATTTTCTATATGTAAACCATTAGCTGACAACAAAAACACTTTGGTTAATTATGCCCATCAGTATACTAATATTAAAGATAAATACAGAATTCATTCTCTTTTAAGAACTAGATTTTGTCCTATATGGGTAATGAGAAAATTGTCTCTGCAAGTCATCTAGGAAACTTCACTGAAATCAGAGATAATTAACTACTTTAATAATAAGTAATCCATTTAATGTAGATATTAGTATATGTAAATATTAATTTTATGCAGAATGATTATTAATAAAAGTAGGTGAGTAATGACAATGAATAAGATGTTCACCCCAGAACTCAAAACTGACGAATTCTGTCCACTACACCTTTGAATTAGACAGCATGGATGTTTAAATATATGTGTATGTGTATATCTATGTGTTAGCAAAGGCTGTAGGAAAGTATAGTTTGTCTTGCTGTAGAAAATATGGATGTTGTGATTGTTCATTTTTCTTTTGGAACAGTGTAGATTGACCCTGAGGTTCTGGTGCCTATCCGCTTTTGGCCACCCCTCATTGTACATTGGTTATTGCATGGCCACCCTTATAAAAAATGTCTCCAGGAAGCTTTCTCAATTCAAATGTCTGGATCCGCAGTGAGTTTGAGTCTTATATAGACAAAGCCTTGTATCGCTTGGAAACATGCAAATGGTAACAGATAAATGGGTGGTTTGGTTCCATCGTTAGCCTTTAATATCTGAAACCTGTCTATGATTCTGAGGGTCTGTTGTTAAAGGGGGGATTGTCTCCTGTAATACCTGAAACCTGTCTATGATTGTTAAGAGTCGGTCGTTAAGGAGGCATTGTTCACCGGCTGGAGCAGGTAGGTCCCTCATTCCTCTGTGATGGGGTGGGGGGGGGGGATATCTGGAAGGGATCATGTCTATGATTGAATTGTACGTTTTTGGAAGCTGAAATCTGAGTCCACCACCTCTGTTTAAAATTGTTTTTCTCACTTAACATAGATGGCTTCCTTCACGCCCCTCTCAAACCACCTCCAAACACCTACACCTTGTGGACAAAGGACATTCTTTTGAGGACCAGAATGTTCACATTCTGGATAAAGAAAATAGGTGGTTTGAGAGGGGTGTGAAGGAAGCCATCTATGTAGACATGATCCCTTCCAGATATCCAGATAGAGGAGAGTGAATCTACTATTGATAATATCGATACCAATGCTGGTATTGATATTGAATGATGCTCAAGTAAAAAGATCTATATTTTTTCTCTTCTGCATGCACTGACTGCAGCACTGACTGCAGCAGAGTCACCAAATGTAAATCAATCAATCCATTTTCTCCCACTTAGTCCTTGTCAGGGTGACGGTAGGGCCAGTGCCTATCTCCAGTAGTCTATGGGCGAGATGCGGGGTACACCCTGGACAGGTCGCCAGTCTGTTGCAGGGCAACACAGAGACAAACAGGAAAAAAAACTATACACACAGACACACCTAAGGACAATTTAGAGAAGCCAATTAATATAACAGTCATGTTTTAGGACTGTGGAAGGAAGTCGGAGTACCCGGAGAGAATCCACACATGCACAGGGACAACATGCAACTCCATGCAGTAAGAACCAGGGCTGGGAATCAAACCCAGAACCTCCTTGCTGCAAGACAACAGTGTTACCCACTGTTTCAGGCTACCCACTGCCCATTCAGAGAAAATAGGGTCAAATCAAATGATTATTTTTTATTAAAAACTTACAAAAATTTGTCTTTAACCAGGAAAGTCACCCTGAAAACAAATTGGTCAATACAGCCAAAACATTGCTTGAATTTGACCAATCTAGTTGGTAGTTATGTGTCCAACCAATCTTTGGGTTAAAACAACCAATCTAATTTGGTAGTGTTTTTTTCCTATCTATATTGGTAAAAGGGCAAACCGATACAAAATGGTCACTTTGACCATTAATTATTATAAAAAAACATTGAAAGCTAGAGTCAGGGCTTGAATCAACTTCCCTTCGGTTGCAGCACAAACTGCATCCTACTCCACCATCACGACTAAAACTTCTTAGAATTTAAAAATAGTTTTTACTAATGTTACACCCACGGTGCTAATCTTTTTGCTGGTCTCCTCAACACAGCATTTCAATTTTGCACAAGAAATCCTCCAACTCATATAATTCCTCCATTCGCAAAACTATCATCACAGCAATCGCTCTCTATGTTTGCATCCCTGTCTCTGCCAATTTCTTTGCGACTGTCAATCACTGCCAAGGTCTGGGACTTGGTGAGCTGTCAATCTTATGCAAGACTAAAATTCTGCTCATCAAAGAAACTCTCCATCCAATTTAAGGTATTACTTGGACATTATCTAACACATGCAGAAATTAGATAACGATAAAAGTTTTAATTAAAGGATGATGAATGTAATAGCTCCTGGAGGGCTAGGTTAATGGCATTGGGAGGAAGGAGAAGAAATAGTCAAAACCAAGGAGAAGACTGGCTTTCTGTGGTCATTTTCAGTTGGACAATGAGTCGTCCTGGAAGGTGACTGAGAAGTGGCTTCTAACAGAACTCATGAGAATTTGTGAGCTGAAGAGGTCTGATAGTGGGCGGGCAGATATCCGTGGAGAAGGAGGAGGTGTCGGGACTGTTTAGGTGTGATGAAGGACTGCGTTAAGGAGGTTTCTTGAAATAAGCTCAGGTTTGCAAAAAAAAAGCTGTCATATGTGGACGCACTGTATATACTTTATATAAGCCATCCACCTTTTTCTTCCTTTGGGAACTTTTTCTTCTCTTTTTAACTATTTGAGCTGAGGTAACAAATACATTTCTCCACTGTGGGATCAATAAAGACAATGATTCAATCAATCAATCAAAAAGCCGATGAATCACCTTTAACCTGGTAGACTTTTATCAGGTGAACAGTGGTTGTTAAAATGCCCCTTAAATCTAAAACAGGACAAAGGAAAGATTACAGATGGCCGTGTTTTCTGCAGGGGATTTGGACATTAACCCTCAGATTGCACATTTCTAAGCACATATAGTGGTTCTCCTTTACTGCAGATGTTTATGTCTTATGGCATTTTTTTTTTTTTTTTTTAGAAAAGTGTTTCTAATTTAACCAGGGCTCTTTTTTGGGTTGTTTAACAGAGGCTCTACATCTTGGCGAGATGCTGGTCAAATACGGATACATTTACCCTCTCAAAGAGCCCCGCTGCCTCGTGTTACGACCTGATGAGTCTCCCTACCGCTTCCAGGTCAGATTATCATCCCCCTGGTTGCATGTTCGTGACAGCTGCATGAAAATAAAGGCCTTCCTTAAGCCTATGGTTGGCTAAACTGCCATTTTCACTCTAACAGTGTCTTATCTTGCTTTATCACACTCCCTCTCTCTATCAGCCCAGTTCCTAAAGTAATCCCTGTCCCATCTGTCACCATCTCCAGTTTTATTGCCATCGTAAACAACTGTAACAATATATTTTTTCCCAGACCCCTTATTTTTGGACAAGCACCCGCTGGCCTGCCACAGAACTAGACTATGGTAGGAAGATATTTGGAGGAGTGCTTAGTAAAATGTATTTGCAATAACCTTCACTTTGCTTTTCCTCTCACAGCAATCTATTTGGCTAAAAAGAACATAAGAAAACAAGGAGAGCTGATGGAAAATGAAAAGGTAGGGACATTATGTGTGTGTGATGAATTATGTAAGAAAGAGTTTTCAGCAAAGGTCTTGTGTCATCACTTCTCTTCTGTTCCATTTTTTCTTTTTCCCCCTACTGCCTTTTTTAGGAGAGGTACAGTCTGTTGCACAAGCGGATCAACCACACCTGGGACTTTGTGGTGATGCAAGCCAGAGAGCAACTGAGGTACACTTACACGCATCCATGCTTCCATGCATGATTAAACATGCATATAAAACTTCCGCTGTGATTTCTGTTTATAGGGCATCCAAACAGAGGAGGAAAGCCGACCGAATCGTTCTAGAATGTCAGGAACAGGCATACTGGCTCATCAACAGACCTCCGGTACATTTAAAACATCACTATTGTATTCAATTCTATTCCACTCTATTCTGCACAATCAAATAAAAAAAAAATCATTATTGCCATTTTGGCTACCAAATAAAATTTGTCTAAAGCAACAAAGGTAACAGAAAATTTCTGCTTGGCACTTATGTAAGGTGTCCTCCCTTTTTTTAGATACAGCAATGGGTTGTAATTTGTAACTGTCATTGTTTTTAGGTTATTTTTTTAAATAAAATACCTACATTTCATTTATCTAATTTGGTACTATGTACGTTGTGTTTGTATTTTATAAACTCACCTTTATGCAAATGAACACATAAATTTTTTGCTTTGGGTTTGTGAAATGCATTTTGTAAATTATTCTTTGCAGTAACCACGACATTTATCGCCTGAGATGTGTGGTAGAACTAACAGTTCTACCACACATCTCATCTAAGTATAAAAAAATTACTTAGAACTGCACAGTCAGAAGTCCCACCCAGATTTTCTCCAACCTCCTGCATGAAATATTCAGACTATCTGCTGACAAAAGCAGAGACAGTGTCTGTGTGTTGGAGGGGGTGTCTAGACCATGATCCTCGTCATGGCCTAGACATCCCTCAATCCTCACACCACCATATAGTGAAGAGGACGCCATATAAGAAAAAAGGATGAAAGACATATTGGAGAGCAGTCGAGGTGTTTTGTGAAGTACTGAGGCTTGCAGCGGCGACTTCATGTTTTCTAGACCTTATAAATTAAGGACGAGGGTTCGGTGTAAAGGCAGAAACAGTGCAATAAAAGGTGGAGTTGGTGGAGTGGAAAACTTAAGGAAAGTTTCTGTGCAAACTCCTAAACTCCAGTTTCATCACTGCGACACGCTTCTCTGCAGAAAAACGACATTGTCCTGCAACGCTTTTTGGATATATGTAATAATGCATGTTTTTATTCATCATTTTCCTTTTTCGTTCTTTTTTTCCAGCCAGGGGTGGAGAACATGTTGGAAAGGGGTCTGGAGCGACCAAACAACTTCAGCGCCGGAGTCCCACTGGTCAGAGACTTATCTAACCTAATCCCACCTCGATCATCATAATGAGCTAGCCTTCCTTTTCTCTAACACTATCGCTACTTTCTTGTTTTCTTGCTACTTGGATTATGTCAAAGTAAGTGCTTGAAGATGAGATGGTTAATGTTTAGACCATTAAATGTGCAGTTACAGACAAATTAGTCAGTGAGCACTCTTATATGATGATACTTTCTTACTGTTTGCAGAACTAGAACAGTGACTACTACAAAAGTGAGGTAAATAATGCATTGCTACAGTTAAAAGTGCAGCATAGGCTTTTTTCGTGGACTACATTTGTGCGTCTCTGCCTTCCCTATTAACAGATTGAAACGTCCAGACGAGCTCTTGGAAGAAATCGAGTGAAGTCCTCTGTCTGCCTTGAAGGGTATGTGTCAGTTTGATGAAGATGCACACGCACATTTCCACATGTGCACTTATACACATAAAATCTAATGGAGCCGCTATTGCTTGGACCAAATTCCTCAAGCGTACACCCACTAAGCTTACTGCTCCCTCTGTAAGAGCAGCTAATGGACCCTTCCTGGGGCAAGTTGGAATTAGTGGCCATTAACTGCTACGTTCTGCTGCACTAATGCAATAAAACTGTGTGTGCATGTGTTATTGTGTGTTCGTGCATGCGGGCCTCTGCATCTGTGCAGTTTTGTCAAGTACAGCGAGCAGTACCTGAACCATGATCCCATAATGCAAGGCTGCCTTCCCAGTAACCCCTGGATCTCTGATGACATCGCACACTGGACGATGAACTCAGAAACGTAAGATGAGAAGTGATTCAAGCTCAGCCTACCACACTGCTGGAGTCAACACACAGCTAAACAATTTACTGTTGGTCAAAGATAAAGACATAAATAAGATCAAATGTATTTTATTTGACCAAAAGAATGCTTTTGGATAGATCAGGGGTCTGCAACCTTTCATGTTGAAAGAGTCATTTTGCCCATAAAATAATTGCCATCATGGCTTTGTCAAACTGCTGCCTACCTTTGTGAAGCAGGAAAAAAGACTAATACAAAGTGAATCCAGTAGAACTTCTTATTACCTACCTGGAAAAGGGAACAATAGTTGAATACACTTTTGGCTCTGAAAATTGTATCTTTGCCCTATTTGTTGATACTCTCTGTTACTGATACCACTATTTTAGTGCTGGATCGGGGAACCGCCCAATACTGGTATCGCTATCGGTGCAACACTACTTCTTAGACTGATATTTTTTTATCATAGTAGATTAGTTCGTTTTTTCATTTTGCCTATCATTTTTAGCCACTATTAAGAGCCATTATAGAGGGTCCAAAAGGCCACATGCAGCCCTTACAGGTTGCAGACCCCTGTGTTAGATAAACACATGACAGAGTAAAAGATGTTTAGATAGAGCTATTTTTATTCTGTTGAATTACAGAACGAAAGTCTCCAAAATAACTCATAATGCCAATCAGTAATCAGTAGCAAAGCTTTTAATGTCACTAAAACCATCCAATGGTTTCCATAATCATAGCAAGCTTTCTGCAAAAGTCCTCTGGGTTCTTTTATACCACTCTTCTGTCTTAAAGAGTTGAAAGGTTTCCATTCTATTGCTTCAGTCTATTATCACAGGACCAGTTTCTTGGTTAGCTGGATTCCTTCAAAACATTGCAAGAGACACTACTGAATTATATACATACTAAGTAACTAACTGAAATGATGCAGTGTTGTCATTTTACTCACTCATTGTCAGTGAGTTGGTGACTCCAAAAGAGTTAATTTCAACACTGTATATATTTTTCAAACTGAGATCGAGCTAAAATAGCATGTTTAAAAGTCTTAAATAGTTAACACTGGGCCAGAGTTAGAAGAAAAATTATAACAATTATACTCTGTATATTGTAACTCAGCATTTATCAGGGTTGAATTAATCTAAATCCTAGTGTGTATGAAGTCCCAAAGGTTAACAATATGTACTGGTGGTGTCCATTCATCCATTCATGGCAGCTAGCCACACTGTAGCTACATCACTGAGAGAATCAGAGATGCCAAGCATAGGCTCTAAAAAAACAACCATAGAGACAAATGGAGCTGGGATTGGAGCCTGCAACCTCCCCACATTAACACCAGTTTTTTGAAGGAACGAGCTCTGGGATAGATGAATAAAGGCCAATTTATGCTTCTGACGCATAGCCTCTGCAACCATCAAATCTGTCTCTATTCTGCAACCTTCGTCGCACATCTCAAAAAAATCCTGACTATGCGTCGGAAGGTCGCAAACCCACGCAGCTCTCAAGTGGAAGTACACGGACAATAATCAGCTGTGCTTGGTCCTTCGTATGCCTTCCCAGCTGTATGTGGGTCGTCCTTCTCGATTCGGTGCCGGGGCACGCCATTTTTAAAACTGAGGAACAACTACAATGGACAACTACAACTAAAGGTTAATTGGTCTTTTTGCCAACTCCATTAACAACCTTTTCCTCTTCAATTTCTAGCAACTCAAGATCCACCTCCGTGACCGTGATATCTTGCAGACGCGCCATTGTTGTTTTGGAAGATAAACACTCCCGCCGGAGCCAACAAAGTTCTCATGACCATTTTGGCTCTGCCTGGCGCTTTGGCGGGAAACTGCTGTGCGCTCCTAGAAATTCCAGACCAACAGTACAGAACCAAGCGACATTTGATGTGTGCGGTTGCAGAAGTATAAAGGCCATTTTATACTTCTGACGCATAGCCTCTGCATCTACCAAATCTGTCTCTGTGCAGAGGATCTGCAACCGTCGTTGCGCACCTAAAAAAAATCCCGAATTCACGTCGAACAGTCACAAAATCCGTATCCGTGTCGTTGGTATGCTTTTCCGGCTGTCTGTGATGTTGTCCTTCTCGATTTGGTGCCGAGGCGCACCATTTTTAAAAACTGAGGAGTAATAACAACAATGCATAACCACGACGAAAGGTTGATCGAGGAGGTTTGGAAGTACAACCACTTGTACGATGCCTCCGACATGTTGTTTTGGAAAATAAACACTCCTGCGCTGCCGAAGAAGTTCTTGTGAGTTCTCGAATATGCTCCCCCTAGCGCTTTGCTGTGCGTCCCTACAAATTCCAGACCGACGTTTCAAAGGCATGCCAGCAAAACTGGTTCGCGACCAGACCCAAGTGACATTTGATGTTTGCGGTTGCAGAAGTATAATCTGCCTTTAATCTGCCCTTTAGCTTAAGCAAGTAGCTACTTTCAACATACAACACCAACACCAGAAGCCAAACACACTAATTTAGCTATGTAGTGCTTTGAGATGGTCTAGTGTTGTGAATCTATAATTATCAATTGGCTTAGTGACTACAAATAGAAAGGTTATAAAAAGTGGTATTGGTATCAAAAGAGTTTTAAATGTTATCTGGACACAGAACAACATAGTTGATCATGTAACCCGTGTTTGTTTGGCTCAGGGTGCCTGTTCCTACTCGTCTTCGCGTGGAGCGTTGGAGCTTCAGTTTCATGGAGCTTCTGTCCGACGCCATGGGGAGGCGGGAGTTCATGACATACCTGGAGAAAGAGTTCAGTGGTGAGAATCACAGATGTTTGTAACACTGAGCTAAATGGGCAAAAAATGGGCAAAACAATGCACTTTGAAACTTTGAAATAGATACAGTTAGCTGTCATAAATTGTATTAAAGCTGCAGTCTGTTACATTCAGAAGAGAGCAGACTTCGACTGAAAATTTGAAGAAAAACAGGTTTCACGCCACTCCCCCACCCTCTCTGCTTCACTCATGCCCCACCTCCAAGCTCCACCCCTCTCACAGCATCTGCACGGCTACCGCATACCACATCTTCTTTTTTTAAGTCTTTGCCGTGTAAGCAGTTGTCGGGAGGGGCAGTAAGGGCAGTTTCTCTTTCGCTGGTGGCTGTCGCTCCGCCATGACTTCCACGCGCGTCCTCCTGACTGCGGCAGCCGGGCGGCAGCGGCAGGTTCAGCGGTGAGAGGGAGGGGGCGGGATTCAGCATGTGTGAGCTGTGATTGACACTCCATCAGAAGCTCCTCTGGCTGTGATTGGTTGTTTTGTCTCGTCCCGAAATATTCTTTCCAGATTGCAATACAGGCAGTAGGAGGCACCAATTGAAGCAGTTTTTTTCACAGGTTACATATCACATGTACTGCTGTCTGGGCATAGGGACAGTTTTAGCCAATATGACAAAAAAGTAATTTTTAAAAACTTACAGACTTCAGCTTTAAATAACTTGAATAAAAACTATGTAGTAGCTACTTATTCTTACAGTTATTACAATAAAGTTATTCTATGTTCTTAATCTTAATCTGAGTTTCCTCCTGGTAGCTTTTGCTATTCTCAAAACAGAAAACAAGTATTATATTATCAAACTATTAGCTGAGAGAGTTAAACAAAATGCTTGAATAAGGAACAAATGTGATGAAAGATGTCAGTGGAAGAAAAATACTCCAAAGAAAAGATGGGAAACTAGTCAAAAGGATTTGTTCATCCAAGATGAAACTGTGTTTGAAATATTGCCGGCAGCCATCATATTCCTCAGGGGCCCTTTTGCTATATAAAGTCTCATTTTTTCCCTGCGTCATTGTTTACGTACCTTAATGTGTGTGTGTGTGTGTCTTATCATTCTCAGCGGAGAACCTACATTTCTGGTTGGCATGTGAGGAAATAAGACATGGAGAAAATTCCAAGATCGTAGAAAAGGTGGAAGATGTTTACAAGTGAGTGTTCCAATACAAAAACCTGAATCCTGATAGTGTCGTTCGCACATTTAAACTAATACATATTTATGGGGAGGTTAGTGTGACATATCAGCTCAAAGTAACATATTACTGGGGAATGGAAGGAAATTAACTATTGGCTCTGCATGTCATAATTTCTTACAAGTGCAAACCTACTTGGCAATTAATCTGATTCTGATTTAAAGCAGTTTATTCTGCAAAGTGTTTAGGTTTTACTATTCAGCAGACCTTTTTCATCAATATGCACGTCAAATTCTGATGAATAAACTATGCAAATTATTGGGTGGATGATATGCAAATATAAACATTTCTGATGTTTATTTGTGGTCATTGATGCTAAGGAGGCATGGATACGATGCCAGAAAAGCAAGAGATATATTAAGCAACTTTACATATTTGGACCCTTTCGCTTGGACTTTTAGAAGTACTAAAAAAGATGGAAAAAAACTGCATTGAAAGGAGTGAGTTGATGTGATTTACACTTCTAATCAGGAGCCCCCCTGCACACCTCCCTGTTGGGACATCCATGTAGATTTTACTGGGAAGAGACCCAGAACCCACTAAACTGGAGGGTGTCACTGGTAGAGGCATGTGTAGGTTCATCGCCTGTAACTGGTAACTCACTAATGGGTCTTAGATAAGCGGAATACAATTAATGAAAGTTTGGATGGATTTTATTTTGGGGTATCAGAGTAAAATTTTGCTCATATTAAAAAATAATAGAAATAACTTTCCTTTGCCTTCAACCTCATATACTACTTTTTTTTTTTACCATAAATCCCAATAAAGTACATCATTTTTCTTGTTTAAAGGGAAAAAAGTATATTTTTCTTTAATATCTAGAAATTTCCTGGCCCCTGGAGCGGCCCGCTGGGTCAACATTGACAGTAAGACGATGGATAAAACTTTAGAAGGAATCAAGCGGCCTCATCGCTTCGTTTTTGATGATGCACAGATGCACATCTACTTCCTCATGAAGAAGGTCCTTAAAGTTCTCTCTTCTCTTATCTCATTTGATTCCAAGGAAACTATCAGTGATGTATTTCATCTTTCCCATTCTTTAACAACTTGTGATTTGGTGTATTTAGGATTCTTACCCCAGGTATCTAAAATCCGATCTGTATAAAAACATGCTGGCCAAAGCTGTCGTCCCCCAGGAAACTAAGAAAAGGTAATATCTCATTTTTTTTCCTGTTTTTGAGTGAAAACATCAGTTTCTCAAAGTAACTTTCTCCCATCCTTCAGTGTGTTCCCCTTCATGAGACGCCAGAGACATTCCAGCCCCTCCCCGGCTCAGGCCGGGGCTCAGCCAGCGGAGGAGGACGGGCGAGCAGGTACCAACTCCGCAGGAGCGTCTTGACTTGCATCACTTCTATCTCCATCGTCTCCGTCGTTCACCACAGCAACCTACCACAGACTTTTTCTCCGCTGTTTTCTTTCCAATCATTCTGAATGTAGGAAGCGGAGCCCCTCTTTCACAGAAAGCTACTATTTAGCATCAAACTTCCTTCAAGAAAACAGACAGCTCATCTGCGCATGAGCAGCGAATGGCTGCTTTCACCGCCTCTGCATCATCATAAACCCAAACATTGTGCTCATTTACTTTAGAAATTGTCCATCTCAGATGTTCTGTTTTGCTCTAAGCTCATCAGATAAGGTGCAAAGCACGGTTAGGTAGATATATATTTGCTTGCTCTGGTCACGGCCTTTTTAAATTAGGAATCAGATCTAAACTTTACATCTTGACTCAGCTCGTCTCTGACTTTGCTTTCTGATTCTTGTATATCTTTCTGCATGCTTTCATCTGAAATAAAACGTCACAAAGCAGTCGGTGATGTTAACCCTCAGGTTTGCATGCTTTTAATATCCATGTTTAATATTCATGTATTTTAGCTCCAGGTTTTCCTCTCTTGCTTTGTAATGTTTTAGTTCCTTTAGGTTCCAGCATACCCATCTCCTTCCTAACCACATGATGCTGGGAATCTGGTATGTTCTTACTTTTATGTATGTTTTTGAACAGATTAAAGTGGCAGCTGAATGGATAAAACTGGTTTTGAAAAGGTCCACAATTCTCTTCCTGATATTTTACACGGTTTCTAATTTGCCATGATGCCACAGACAGATGCAATGCGTTTAAGGTCTTACCTGCATTTAGAGGCACTTCTCTATTTAACTGTAAGATGCATTCTAAGCCACAACAAAATAACCATGGTACAGTGTATATTATGGGACATCTTCAGGTCTCAGAAAAAAAACAACTCCGGTTTTAGGTGACAGGACTTTGACTTGTGACTTTTTTACGTTCAGAGATCTTGACCAACTGAATGGATATTTGAGTTTACCTCAGTCCATTGCAGGTTAAAGCAGGTTGATCAAAATTGAACAGTTTATATACATTATGCTTTTATGACAAAAATTATTTGAAGGCGCTTTCATGCATGTGGCTTTATAAAACTGCTCAATTGGTCAAAATTTAACACCTTCATTGTGTAGAGACCAGCTCTGACTATCTTTTTTTGGTGAAACCTGAGGATGTAGACTGTATCATGAAGCTCCTATAATCTGGAATAATCTGCTAGCATGGCTCCCTCTACTGGCAACATGTAATTCAATTAAAAGGAGCTGTTCACTTTCAAAGACAGTTTTACAGTACAGCATGTATAAACAATAAATTCAAACGTTTTGGAAGGATGATTTTTTTTTTTGTTTCTTTTTTCAAAACTCCTGATTCTCTAACTCAAAGCAGAGAAGCTTTAAACTTGTTAACATGTGTTTTAGCCTTCTCATATGCCAGCTTCAGAAAAGCTATAAGAAGCTGCAGTGTGTGATCTGTAAGCCTTTCAGGCCCATCAAATATCCTAATGGAGGTAAAGCTATAAATAGGGACCCAACTACTCACACAGTTATGTTCATATCAACAGGACTGCTGTCTACAATTCTGAGGATTATCATAATCTGCTTCCCCCTAGTCCCACTCCCTCTGTGGGCTGAAACTCAGTCTTTTCATCCCCACCAGGCTTAAAAAAAAACCCAAAACAAAACGAATCCTTTCTTCTTTCACATCAGATTTATTTTCTCAAGGCATGACTCAGTTTCGACGAATAACTGAATAAAATAAAATCCTTTGAGGAACTCAAACAGTGTTAAATTTTTGTTTTCCTCTAAATATTTGAGCCTTGATGCAACAAAATCACAGAAGTAAGGAAACGACAAAAGACAAAAACAGAAAATAGAGATTTTCAACAAAAAAATCTAATACACAAAACTACACAATGGAACTAGATTATATGAGACAAACACCCCAACTCCCATTTTATCATATATATATATAAAGTGCAATCACAAAAAGACTAAGGAAGAGGCACTGGGCAATAATCTTAGTATACATTCAATCAGCGCTGATTCATACACATATGGGTAATTTACATTAGACAGTGAAAACAAAGTGCTTCAAACTGAAAATGACAAACTCAGCTGTTTAACTTGGAGTTAGTGTTTTGATTAATAGAGCAACAGATTAAAAGATAACATTGGCTTCTCTTAGGCTTTATTAACCACGTTTTAACACAGATCCTATCTTGTCTTATATTTTTTTCTCCACTTGCTGACAATGAAAACAGTTAATGATGTTTATATCCCTTCTGCAAAATTTCACAAAATGGATTGAGAAAAAAAAAAAGAAAACAACCCCAGCTAGCCAATTCTCCTTTGTGTGCATATGGGTTGATGACATCACAGTAGGCACAGGGCGCTAACTGCCTAGAGTTGATAAACAACTCAGAAAAGAAACTGAAAAAATTTGAACAAATTTTAGACTCTTGCTGGATAAAAATGAACTTAAAATTGAAATAGTTGAAATACAAATAACTGTCAGGTGCCTGATGTGTTGTCACCAATAAAAAAAAAAAAGTACAGCACAACAGGAAAAACAAAACAATTAAACATTAATTTTTATAGGTAACAAAATACATTAAAAAAAAGTGTGAATGATAAATGAAAAATGTTTGGCAAGTAGCTTTAAAAGAAATCTGGAGACGAGTTTGTTGAAGATAGTTGGAACGAACGAGTCGAGGCAAGTTCAGGGCTGCACAATACATGGGGGATATGTCGTCATGGCAATACCGGCGTGTGCGAAGGAGCATTTGGAGTGCAGAGGTTGTTGGTTAACATAATCCAAGAGTAATAAACTTGTATTTTCCATGTTAGTGAAATATTTAGCCAGTAGGAAGCGGATGGTTACACCATAACCAGATGACATCACCCAAAACGTTAAAGGTCACACAGTGATGGAAGCCCAGGTGACAAAATATGGAGAAAATAGGCACATATCTCAACTGACATTGTCATTAAATGTTAACCAACATTACCTCTAATAAAGGTTTGTCTATTATGCAGCCCTAGTTATCTTATTAGTTTGAGAATAGCAAAGAATTGCCCGCAAGAATAGCCTTTTTAGGAAGGTGCAGAGAGAATTGGTCTTACCAAATTTAAAGACTCAGTAAATCTGAATCTTTCATGCATTTTCTTCATTTTTTTTTTCTTGACAGGTTAGAAAGCTCCAGGCTGCTCTGATCTGCAGCCCTGAGACAGATGTGATTATCAGACTTGTGACGCTGTGTGAAGACACAAGTGGCTGTGATGAGCAGATTTAGGCAAAAATCATTACTTTCCTTCTTCTAGGTGGACTGTTGAGATGTGGTCTGATGTTTTAATTTCAAGGAATACAATAGAATGCAGGAAATGATAGTACCTGGCAGTAAAGAATTATTCAAATTTCATCTGGAGTATTAAACTCTTCCAACATAACCCAGACCTACAAGGAAAAAAAGACACATTACATCATTTATAAACAAAGCATTGTATTAGTGTGGGCTGAGTTTTGAAAAGCAATATCATTTATGCAATCATGTCCTACGCTGATGAAATCCATACAGAAATAAAAATAAAACAACTAAGAAAAAAACACCATCTTTTTGTTGTTTAACTTAGAGACAGAACTATTTTGATAAATCAGCAGGAAACTGGATTTGGATGATTTTATGACAGGTGAAAACAAACAAAAACACAACCTTTTCTTAATGTGATCAGGGACTGCACTTTGCCTAAACCAGGGGTCTGCATGTGGCTCTTTGGACCCCCTACAATGGCTCTTAATTTATTGGCGAAAGGCATTAAATAATCAGAAATGTTTTTAGATTTAGATTTCTTGTTAATAGCTTGACATTTGTTTATTTCTTTAGATAAAATAATATCCTTTAAAACTAAAACCAAAAAAATCAATGCTTCAGCAAACTGATATTTTATCCTTATTTTAAGAGCAAAAAATGCAAATGAAATTGTGTAAAATGATACCACTTTCTAAAGGGAGATATCTATCGCAAACATAGTGGGTTTTGTTTTATGTTAAGGTCATTTAATATTTGTGGCTCTCATTTTATTTTGGGTATAATAGCTCTTTGGATTAGAAAGGTTGCAGATCCCTGGCCTAAACTATCAGTAGTCTGTTTAAAATAAAGAAGCAATGGAAACGTAAAACAACACAGTTATGTCTGCGGTTTGTTCATGCTGTGTAGGAATGATAAAGCAGGACTTTTAGACGAAACAGGAAGGATGAACAGATTACACCACAGTAGTTCTATTTTAACCCTTAGAATGCTGGATTTGGAAATGTGCTCACCATTTAAAGAATCTCTGACTTAAGGTAAAGCCCAGTCTCTGACTGTGACTTTACTCATTTCTATACCACCTCGCCTCACTTTGGTTTCACACAAAGGCTTTCAGATTAATTCACAGTGACATATTTCTGTTTCACGCTTTGTTTTTGCTCCGTTTGTTAGTAAACTTTGTGAAGTCAGGATTTCCCCGGCGGAAGAAAGTTAAAGATCAAGTGTGAAAAAAATCAACCAAACAAAAAAAATATATATATACATATTGGATGCCAGGAGGAATAAGAGACCAGTGATGCTCAGAATACAACAGGAACTTTGGTGTTAGTGGTCTTGGCATAATACAGCCAGCAGATGGCGACGGTAAACAGCAGTCTTGATGTTAGCTGGGAGCACTAGCATTTTCCCAGGCTCAAAAAGAACAGAAACATTTACCAACGACATAGTTTTGGTGTTTTTTTAAAAGCATGGTGTATGAAATGACTGCTTTTATTTTAAAATGTGAAATTTGTCATCATTTTGATTAAGAGACCTTTGAGACGAAGAATCAGCTAAATCATCTGATCAGTAAATCTGCAAAAGAAAAGTGAATCTTTTGGTGTTTGCTGTATCGACAGATGCTGGCTTATTCAAAGCTGTAGTTCATCATCGACTCTGTTCTATTGATGCATAAAACTTGTGATGGGATTTTTATCAAAATGAGCATATTATAAAAATAAAGGAGAACATTTTAAATTTCATAATTTAATAATAGTTACCAGTGTAATGATCTATTTCCTAACCTCCCTATTTCCTAACTTACAGTGCTGCAGAGCAATTTTATATTGAAATCTCACAATATAAATATATTAATGTTGGTTATGCTTATAGGAAAACGTTTGGTTATCTAACATAACCCCAGTTCTTAGAATAATATGAGCGAGGTGTCTCGCTATGGGATGCAGCCTCCTGCAGCCCTGATAGAAGCATTTATGTCAATCTGCCAATCCTGATTTGCCGGTGAAAGTGCCCGTCTTACGCCACGCCCCGTAGCTCCGACTACTAAAGCGTGTGCGGATCACGGCACTCCAATTCAACAAGCAAACCTCTTCTCGCCGCCCTGCAAGAAGGGTCGTCTGGCGAAACACCTCGCTCATATTATTCTAAGAACTGGGGTTATGTTAGATAACCAAACGTTCTTTTTCATAATATTCACTCGGTGTCTCGCTATGGGATATGGTAGCTCCCGTATTGCCAGACAGCTTATCGAACAAGAAACCGGCCGATGGGGAAGGTCCAAAAGGTCAGTTATGACTCTAGGACCGCACTGGCCACGCACGGTCCAGACACGTCAAGCATGTAGAACCGGACAAAAGTCAGAGGCGAGGACCAACTCGCCGCTGAACAAATGTCCTGAACGGACACTCCCCGAAATAAAGCCCAGGACGCAGCCATCCCGCGAGTGTGCATGCAGACCCGCCGGGGGCTGCAGACCCCTGCTTCCATAGGCCAAAGCTATAGCCTCCACCACCCAGTGGGCGAGGCGTTGCTTTGTGATCGGCTGTCCCTTACGGGGCTCCGCCCAGGAGAAAAAGAGCTGATCACTCCTCCTGAAGCTCTGCGTCCTGTCCATATAAGAGCGCACGGCTCGAACAGGGCACACCGGGTGGGTGTCTTTCCCTGAAATTTTATTCCCGCAGCCACAAAGACGGTAGTCTCCCCTGGCGTGGGGGTTTTTGACGGTTGCCATTTTCCGACGAGCTGGAGTGCTGGTAGGGAAAGGAACCAAAGCTAGCTGGCGTGCTAGCGTGGCGGGGTCGAGAAAGTAGCTGGTGTGCTAAATGCTCGTCCGACTCGAGCGTCCACGGAGGGGAGCCGAGAGGGATTCCGCCGTGAAGAGAACGGAAAGAATACCGGTCCGGTCTGGAGTGAGCGGACAGGGCAGAAGCCAGAGCACAGTGCTAGCGTCCGGCGACGGAAACTACCAAGGTCCGTCTGTGGGCAGTTAAGCTAGCAGAAGGCTCCGACGTGAGATAAGCTCTCAGGTGAGAAGAGGTTTTGAATTGGAGTGCCGTGATCCGCACACGCTTTAGTAGTCGGAGCTACGGAGCGTGGCATAAGACGGGCACTTTCACCAGCCAATCAGGATTGGCAGATTGAGATAAATGCTTCTATCAGGGCTGCAGGAGGCTGCATCCCATAGCGTGACACCGAGTGAATATTATGAAAAAGAAGTAATGTTACCAAGGTGATCAAGCAAGCATTTCAAACATCCACCTCTTTAAATGGAAAAACTCTTTCTTAACATTTAACATCTATGTCAAGCTCTTAATCCTGCTTTGTAGTACACACCTGTATTTGTCAGCTACCGGTATGCCCCAATGCTATAAGCAGAACACACAGATCTATGTTAAAGAAACGGAAACAAGCAAAAACTAATTCAAAGTAGAAACGAAAAGTAACTTTGAGCTTAAACCTAAAATATCCACATGTTCCCAGTGAATGCACAGAGATGCTAACAGGTGGTGCAGAAAACAATGATTTCTATTTGAAATTTGTTACTGAGGAAGATTCAAGGTTGTCTTTTTTAGCACCAGTAAGATGCTAAAAACATTTTTTGAGGAAGCATTTCAAGAGGCTGTTTGAAACGTGCTGCAAACTGTTAAATCAGACTGTTTAATTGTCAAAGGAGAAGCTTTTAGAGCATCCTAACAGGTTAGTTTAACATATGACCGACGGGCTGCAAGCAGGATTTCTATCCAGTGGGTTGTTGCCATGGTTTCCAGGTGTGATTCTAAAGGATTTCTTACTTTTTCTGTTTTGGTCCTTTTGAGACCCAATATTATAAGGAAAGAGGAGCCTCCGTCTCCTATATGACATCTGGAAATACTGGCAGAGTTCGGGATATTTTCTGAGGTTTCTGGGTTTTGAAGTATCTGGGCAATAGGATGCTGCAGATACAACAGACCAATTGTGCTGATGTTTAAGTCGATCCAAAAGAGCACTTTTGTTATAAGATAGTAATTCTTAGCAGTATTTGGTGAATATAGTTCTTAAGCAGAAGTGGAATCATCTATACTAGCAGGTCAAAGTTTCAAATAATCTCATTAGTGTACTTATTGTTTAAAAGGCTGCAGCTGATTGGTTGGATTGAGAAGGACATACAGGAGCAGATCTTTTTAAACTCTAACAGCACTGTTCCAAATATGAAATATAAGTGGACCTTTGAGAATACAATTAACTAGCTGTATTAAGAAAATGCCTCATTCAGGTCATTATTCACTACCGAGACTCTAAAACCAGATCTTTGCCAAAAGGGCCGTAGCTATCTGCTGCTCAAATGTTTCCCGGGTTTGAAAATCAAATCACCAGCCTGTCCTCCTCCTACTCCTCCTTCTGCTGCTATGTGACGGTATAAAGTTCATCTTTGCTGCTCTCACAGAGCGTGTATCCACAAACCCGAGGTCTCCAGCTCCACCTCCAGCTGAAGCCCTGGCTCCAGCCCAGCGCCTTCCTGTCCTTCTCCTTTGGTGGCAGCAGGAACACCACGCAGCTGGCCACCAGGATGTGCCACAGCGAGTGCGTGTAGTAGTAGTTGCTCTCAGTCTCTGCAAAGATGTACAGACACACGCCGACGAGAGCACAGAGTGCACCAGGGATCAGGTAGAAGACCCAGCGCTGCCATGAGGGCGGGTAGCAGTGTTTCCGGCGGACCCCCCGGTACACCTGCACATAAAAAAAAAAAAAAAAAACCATTTTTGAAAGCTTTTACATAAAAAGCAGGACTTTTATCATTACTGCTTGCTTTGACATCAGTTATTTCCAAACAAATGTTTACCCAGGAAGTGACCATGAAAAGTATGGCGCAAAGGATGGGGCCCAGCAGGTTCCACAAGCCCTTCCGGTCCAGTTGCATCGACATGGCAATCAGCAAGGCTCCAAGTAAAAACAGGGTCTACACAAATAGAACGAAGGAAGGAAGGAAGGACCAGGTGAGGACGCTGAAGCTGTCATTACATAATACAGTCGGTTAGACTAGCGGCCTCTCACATATTTAGCCACGTCTCCCAGGCGAGCCATGCAGAGGATGGTGACCCAGATGGAGCAGATCGACCCGAGGAAGTCGCAGTACTGCAGGGCATTATAGTCCATGATGCACAGAACCGCCACACCGGGCTGGTCACAGGCGTGGTAGAACTACAGAGAGAGATGGGAATAATGATTTATAGAAAACTTCCCAATCTTTCATCAAATGAAAAAAAAAAAAAAAAAAACTGCTTCAAATTCTGTATGTGCATCTATGTTCTGCCTCTTTTACTTTGATGCCCCTAAATACCAATTTTTACTAGAAAAGTGATACAGCAACCCATCATTGGTACATGGCAGAGACAGCATCATGCTGTGGGAGGGCTTTTCTTCAGCAGGCACATGGAAACAGGTCAGAACTTCACTACATTCCCTTTCCAGAGCAACAACCCTAAGCAAATAGATTTAAATTGGCCTAGTTAAAGTCTAGACCTAATTTTCCAATTGAGAATAGGGGTGTAAATCACACCCATCATGGCGATTCGATTCAGTATCGATTTCCTGACCCAACGATTCGATTATTTGATACTCAAGAATACACCACGATACGATTCAATTCGATTAATTGGTTCTTTTCTTTTTTTTTTTCTTTTAAACACATTACAGGCTAGACAATGTTTCAAATTTAAAATAAATCAATGAAAGCTGTAATATCGTTATGCATTTTATTTGAGAAACAACAGCAAATAACAGAGGTAGAAAAGTTTTACTCCACCTAGGCCTATTAAAACCTCATTCACTGAAAAATAATAATACCCCTGCGTTATAGATTGGGAAAGGCCTTTGATCAAAAAATACTGCACAAAATCAGTGCAATGAGTGCAATGCAATACCTCGGCTCCAGGCGTCCCGCCCCCTCCACAGACGCCCTGCTGCACCTCTCCCAAATTGTAGCTGACAGCAGACAGTGCCGCAGACAGGAGGCCGGCTTGTTTTGTTTTTATGACTGAAATTGCGGAAAACGTCTGCGAGAACGCTGGGACCTTTTTTCCACCTGGATCTCCGCTCTTTTTGGCCCTGATGTCCCTCCGTCGTCAGACTAAACTCGCCCCCACTTCCTCACCGCCTCGGCCGTATCTAGACCCACAGTGTGTAGCACAGACCACGCTTCAATATTTAGCATAAATCAAAAATGTCTGTGTCAAGCTTACTGCAACACACTGCTGTAAGAGTATAACTAGGAAGTGAGGTAGGAGGGCAAAATAGGTTTAGCGCCACCGCAGCACGGGAGGTAGAATTACGTCCAGGAGCAAATGGATAAAAATACATGGAAAAAAGGGAGGGAATCAATTCTCTTGCTGTTGGATCGATGCATTGATACAAAACGATTATTATTTACACCCCTAATTGAGAATCTGTCAAAAGATTTGCAAACTATAATCTACTATTGTTAATCCAAGCAGAGCCCTGAACTTTTTAGCAAGAAAGCTTAAGCAATAAAACTCAAACTCAAGCAGACAAGAAGCTGACCTTAAAGGAATGATGGTTCTACAGTTTCATTCAAGGTGACCGAGTATGTTTTAGATTTTTATCAGTAAAAAACAATATTTAAAACTTCATAAAACATTCTATTTGTGTGTTAATGATATAACTCTGACAGATCTATACCATATTTCTGCCCGGATGGTTTCACAGCAAGTTTTCAGTTATGGGAACTTTAACCACAGCCACAAGTAATTTGTTCTTTACCGTGGAGAAGAACATGGTGAAGATGTAGACCGAGGCCTCAGTGATGTAGGCGCGTCTGATGGCAACCACGACGGCGGGCAGGAAGAACAGATTGCTGAGTGTGAGCAACATGGTTGCCGTCAGCTGGCGGCTGTATGACTGGGCCGTGGAGCCGTCGGTGCAGCCCCAACCTTTCCAACCTGCAGAGGTCAAAAAGAACATTGATCAAGATTACAGCCCACGCTGTTACATTATAGGTTATTCAGTCTGATTTTATGTTCCTTTATTAAAACACATTATTCAGTGTCTAGCGCAGATCTGGAGACGTTATCCTGTGTTTTCAGGACAAAACATTTGCCTCAATTAATAAAACTACAGTAAAAAATTTAGTGTTTTTCATTATTTCAATAACTAAGCAAGTCTTTCAAAGGAGGGGTGAGATACGAGCAGCGAGCCTTTCAGTAATTGTAAAAAAAACCTTATTGTCAATTATTTTAATGTTTGATATGGATTACAAAAATAAAATCCTATTTATGATGTGGCAACAATTTTAAAACCTATGAAAAACTGGATTAAGACATTTTATTACCAATTAAGGCCTTAGTTTTTTATTGGAGAATTCAAAGCCTTTTAAAGGATCCGTGGGAACCCTGCTGGAAGTACTGTGAGCAAAGTTAATTTAGCCTTTAAATAACCGTTTTGGTGGAGTGACCATAGCGCTTAATTTTCTTTGTACATGGAACAAAATAAATTCTCCTTTCATGAAAGCCTAGTTAACAGATACCCCATTTACACTACCCTTGAAAAACCGATCCATGCCGAGACCGGTCCGAGCTGGGATCAGTTAACCAGGCCGAGCTCGGTTCTGACCACCGTTTACACATCACGCTATCTCGGTTCCTCGACTCCTCGTCTCCTAGTGACGATCTGCGGCATTACTGCCGGTATTGAAGGAGGAAATCAAGCAGTTGGTGGCGGTAATGTACCAAAAGTTGTTTGCCAACCGCCATAAAACACAAGAAGAAGACGAAATCAAAATGGCGGCGCCCGTCACATTCAGAAAGTTATGCTTTATTATTATTGCTGTACTTCGGTGTTATTATTTAAAATGTTGCGTGGAGAAGATTTCAATTGTTTTTTATAATGCAAGAAGAAGTTGTTCTTCTTCTTCTGTTTCTGGAGGGGCATTACCGCCAACTACTGGAATGGAGTGTGAATCGGGATGTGCAGCCAGACGGAGATGACGTGTTCTGCTCATGCGCTCTTGTTATCAGAGAACCGAGCCAGGGAAAAACCGAGCCGAGCCCACCTCTGGAACTGGTCTGCAGTTATCTCGGTCCGGTTGTGTCTAGCCCGGTTCAGTTCAGTTTGCTTTCCATTTACACACGATAAGTTATCTCAGTTACTGAGCTCGGACCGGTCTCTGCCCGGTTTTTCAAGGGTAGTGTAAATGGGGTAATATATATATGATATAAACAAGTTTTACCCCCTTCATATAATATATATATAAAATCAGCTTCTCTGATTGGTTGTTGTGGAACGTCGAGCGGCAAAAGTTCAAATTTTCCAACTCGTGGAAACATGTGGAGCACCTCAGATGCTGAAATACTCAAGAGGTGCTGCTTCAGCTGCTCTGCAGGGCCTTTTGATGCGCTTCAACCCTAGACCTTGCATGTAAAGCAGCTGCTTGTGCTGCTTAAATCGTGTTCAATGTGAACGTAGCATAAGTGTTTTAATTGGTAAAAATGGTTGCATATTTGCACAGACAGCTGAGCCCAGTGGAGCAGAGCCGCACACAGTGTTAATTGGGGAGTAATGTACTAAACGTTGTGTTATCAGATAGTTGGAGGAAGCTGGAGACAATGGAGAACCTGCTAGTGTTCTCTTTTAACGTATGAATAGAACCACGTGAAGTTAAAAACATAGATAAAAGTGTGTGGGTGTGTTGGGGGGGGGGGTACCTGCGCTGCAGACACAGGCAGCATACAAGTAGGTGTAGGATCTCAGCAGCCTACATTCACCATACGACCCACAATCCTCCACACAGGCACTGACAGACACTTCTGGCACCACAGACACCACGAACGAGTTCCCACAGTCACTGCTGCAGAAAGAGCAAGATGATGAGTCCTACAAAAAGACTCAAATAATGCAGTGCACATATAAAGCAGTCAGATGGATGCAGTGTTTAGAGGTGCTCTACCTGTTGCATATGAGCTGCAGGGTGAGGTACCATGTTGTGGACTGAGGGAAAGGCAGCCTGACTGCAGCTTTAGGGACACTGACGTTGATGCCAACACCATATCCTCCAAACAAAGCTGTGGAGAATCAACAATATAGGTTACATTGCAGATTGGTCAGGATATTCTGTATATCTGAAAATGCCAATAATTAAAGATGGAAGTTGATTTGATAAGCAACCGATTGTAAAAATCATAAACGTTCTCTAAAAAGGATAGAATATCATAACAGCCGCAATGAACTGTCCTTTAGGGCGTCATATCAAGTTAAATGGTGAAATTAGCATTTTGAAAGCAGCCGTCGTATTCCCAGGATGAGTTACATGGGTGTTTTTGATAGTTTGGCTTTCACGTAGAAAAAAAAAAAGGCACCAAACTGCATTTCTGTTACAGACGAACCAAAAGTACGTCTTTGTTTTTATGCATGTTAGTGGGTTACTATGTATCGCCAGTTTCTAAAGCCTGAAACATCAACAGAAATCACCTATTATTATTTTGGGCCATTTTTTTAAAAGAGATAAATAAATCCTAATGGGACTTACATCACGGAAATATGCCTTATAAAAATAATATATTTTATAGTAAATATTAAGATGACCACATGACTTTAAATGAATAGAATTTGAAAGGAATTTAGGATCCATCCATTTTTGGTAAAACTGTGTTGCTTTAAACAAAAGGCTCAGTTTGGGAAAACTCCTGCAGTGTAGAGGAAGATTATTTCAGATTACTGGAGCATAAATACTGAAGCCTGTTTCTGATGGTTTAGAACAGGGGTCTTCAACGTTTTCAAGGCCAAGAACCCCCAAACTGATTGCGAGATGGAGCGGGGACCCCCTAATTATATATACTGTATGAAATTGTGTTATATCAAACTGGTCCTATAGTCACTCTCTTACATATGGAGTCATGTAACTAAAGTAATCCCTCCCTGGGATTTTTAAAGTATTTCTGATTCCTGGTTGGTGGGACAGGTGTTGTGAATGAAACGGTGCCCAGCTTGAAAGAGCTCCTGTGTGTCGCTGAATGTGAGCATTGATGACTGAAAGACATCTTCTGCCTCCATTTATCTGTTTACTACAGTGCGTTGAATTCATGTTAATGTGGATTTAAAGACATTTCAATTAGTGGAAAAAAATTGCAGGGGGAATATAAAAAAAAAAGGAATCAACCAAGACTTTCACGACCCCCATGCAGTACCTCTGCGGACCCCCTAGGGGTTGCGGACCCCCTGTTGAAGAAGACCTCTGGTTTAGAACATTGAAGAGGATCAGTGGTATAATTAATGTTCTGATTACTAAACTGTTTGTGAGCCATAAATGAAAGTTTAAAATCTATGATCACCTCAGAATTGGACTAATATATATTTTTCAGATTCCTGATGAGATATCATCTGTAAATATTTATATTATTGTGATAATAAGCTGTCTTTATGATAGGTTTTTATTAAGATTCAGATAAGGGTCCATGACCACCCCAAGATGTCTGGCTTCATCAGAGCCTTTGAACACCGGTGGAGTTAAATTTGGTACTGACTTGCAATCTGTGTTTGAAACTAAAGCCCTGATCAGCAAGCTGCAGTAAAATCTTATGTTAATAAATCCCAAGTTGTTTTATTTGAAGGTTATTTCTTTAAAAAGGAGCTTTGAATCTTCTTCTGAATAAAAGCAAAAATATTTCTGCATTTCACCAAATTGACAGTTGGACTTTTTTTGTGTGTTTAAACTGGAATCTTCCATCATCTTTTATCTTTTCCCTTTTTTTGGATTCACAAAAGCTGAAGGATTCACTTTACTTTCCAAATGAATCAATTGATAATAAAACAACCATAAAAAAAGCAAAAGAACCAAAGTGCTGCACAAAAGCAGAACCAAAAACACCAATAAATGTGTTAGAAATATTTTATTTATCTTACTTTGTTTGTGTTTCATGGGTTGTGTTCTAATGAACTATTTTAATGTGTAATGTGTGATTCATCTTTTATTAACTCTTGCTTAAGATTGTTCCAGATAAAGGTCATGCAACGGACGGGATGTGGAGGAGGCCTGAACATCCTCTATGTGTTCTTGGAACAATTCAATTGTAAAACAACCACATGCTTTGTTTTAACATATGTGCTGAGGTTTAAAGTAAGATCCTTTTGTTTCCCTTAATTAAAACTCAGCTGGTGTAATTAGGGACATCCCCTTTTCTTCAATAAATGGCGAGGAGAAAGCTTAAGACGCAGAGTGGGGTGGAGATTGTAAACTCTGCGGTCTCTTCCTACTCTCCTCGCGAGTAACTAAATTAATTGTTTCTGCGCCTTCTTTCTTTCCCCGTATCTATGTATGATGTTTTAGGTGCTTAGACCTGACAAAATGCATTAAAAATATAGAACAAAATAGGTAAAAAGAGTATATAACATAAAGAGATAATATAAAATGAAACAACATTAACATAATCTTGAGTATTAAACACTGGAGAGAAAAGATGAGACTTTGAAAGAAATGAAAAAGGTCAAACAGGAAGCCTGCCTGACATGCAGGGGTTAAATGATTCCAGGGTTTGGGATCGGCTGCAGACTGAAGGACTCATTTACAAAGAACCACAGACAGAATGGATGATTACATCAATTCACTCAAAGCAGCATTATGTTAACTTTTTCATTTCATTTTGCATGTTACTCTAACTGTACCTGTACGGCAAGGTTCAGAGTGGTTGAGTTCGAGGACAGGAGCCCAGGGAGAAAAACAGCCTACGATGCTGTTATTCCCCAATGTTGCATTTGTCTAAAAAAAAAGATTAAAAACCCATCTAAGTGGTGTGTCTATACAGACTAACTGCAAACACAAAGGTCAGCGACTCAGCGTTACTCACAGAGTTGAGCGTGAGCTGCAGGTTGAGTGTGCCCCCCGTGGCCTGTGCGGGCAGAGGGTAAGTGAGCAGCGCCGGGTACGTGTCCGTGATGCTGATGTTCGACCCGTTGACGGGGGTGAAACGGAGAGACAGAACGTCCAGCTCCTCGTAGAGCACAGGGACGCTCCACACGCAGCCGGACGCGGGCAGCTCCGGTGGAAGCGCTGATGATGCGTTGGAGGCGCCTGAGCTGTTGCCTGTTGACGTCACGTTGGAGACGCTGCTCCTACCAAGGAGCTTTGTGAGGTCATCGTCTGCTTTAAGGCCTACGCTGGCAGGCTTACATCCCACTGAAGGAGACAAAAATAAATACAATATCATCCAAGAGAAAAACTGTTTAGCTTTAAAGTTAGCCGCTTCTTTTTGTTGATCTATGGGCATCAAAATTTAGTTAAATACGCTGAAATTCATCATAATGTGGAAAAGATCTGCTATTTTTTTATGGTGCTGTATTATGTGTGAAATCTTTGTTCACCTGTGTAGTTGGACACAATCTTAAAGGTAACGGTTTTGTTGATTTGGCTGCTCTCCACCACAATGCGTAACCAGGTGTCCCACGGAGGGTTGGAGAGGGAGGCGGAGCAGCGGCTCCCTGAGCAGTTCACCGCCGTCTGGCTGTGCCGCATCGATGCAGAGCCCAGTCTGAGGAGCAGCGGGCAGCTGCTGCTCTCCTCCGCCTCCCCTGACGAGCACTCGGCCACAGAAACCGAAAGAGACGATGTAAACTCCGGCACGAGCATCCTAAGAGACAAAGCTATCAATCTAGAACGCTTACAATCATTATAAGAGGAAGGAAATGTACTGAAACATTGTTCCACATGTTACTTAAGGCGTGCAGGTCTGTCAGGTGCTGCGGTCTGTGTCAGGAAGGTTCCCTGCTGTAACACCGGTGTGTCCACGGCTCTCCTGACTGACAGCAGTGGCTGGAAGTAATAAGAGCAGGACGGGAAACCCTGAAAAAAAACACACAAAAAAGCTGAATCCATATTTTTTCTCTCAAGTGGTTTCATAATACATAAAATCAAACAAGTATGGTGGACATGGCTGAATAAGCTCATTTAGGGAAACATTTTAAAAGCATACCGTTTCTAATCGATATATTGCTAAACAAACCTGTCTGACAACTAAAAGCATAAGAATGTGGTTCAGCGGAACGACAAGCAAAAGGATCCGTCTACCTGCCGCTCCAGTTCAGCAGGTTGGGGTTGGAAACAGGAATTTTACAGAAACACAGCCTCACTGTGATTCCAGGTAGGTTTAAATGGCACCTTTTCACTTTGTCACTGCACTTCACATCAGTCACCCCCACTCAGACTAATCTTACTACCTCACTTTGCTGTGCAGATCCACACTAGGGCTGCAACTAATGATTATTTTGCAAATCAATTAATCCGTAGAATATTTTTCCGAGTCATTAATTAATGTAATCGGCATAGTAAATCAGACAAAGTGAAAATCCTATAAATTCCCAACCCTAGCAGCAGTGCCTGGTATAGTGGAGGATTTTCGGGACTTTTTGAAAAGACCCGCCCTTTCCACTTAAAAAAAAACAAAACAAAAAAGAGTTAATTTCTTCTTGTCCACGCTCTGTTTAAAAATTGCTGTTTGCATCACTCATTCAAGCTTACTTTCCAAAAAAAAAACATTCACAATTCTTCCACTATGTCTGTCTCACCACCAGAAAGTGAAAAAGAGGACGAGCACGTAGGACGGCCTTATGCAAACATATCACCAGGATGATTGACAATTATGTGGACAACTTATTTTGATAATCCATCTGGAAAAACATCCTCCACTATACCTTCAACTTGAAGGAAAAATGAGGGACTGGAGCTGCAGTTGGATCGCAGCAGCCGGATGGGATAATTTTGAGCCAAATGTCATCAGAAAACTACGTGTAGATGAACGAATTGGAATGAAAGATTAATGCAGCTCGGTAAACAAAACTAAGAACCAAAAGACAAAAAAATCAGGAGAAGAAAGGTGAGACTTTGATGACATGTTTTAACACAAACACGGCATAGCTCACTAATATTAATTTTTCTTGTGAAAATGCTGTTTGGCGAAGTAGGAGCTCTGTTGCCTTTACACACCGAAGCAGCATTGTTATTGATTTTTTCCCCCCACAAAAGTTCATTCCACACTATAGTTGTTTTCCAGCTGTGAGCTTGTCCTAGAATGCCTGGTAGACTGTTGTTCCATAGCACAACAGTCGTGGGTGAGCGGTTAGGGTGTCAGACTTGGATCCCAAAGGTTACCGGTTCGACTCCCGACCCGCCAGGTTGGTGGGGGGAGTAATTAACCAGCTCTCCCCCATCCTCCTCCATGACTGAGGTACCCTGAGCATGGTACCGTCCCGCCACACTGCTCCCTTGGGGCGCCATTGAGGGCTGCCCCCTTGCACGGGTGAGGCATGCATTTCATGGTGTGCAGTGTTCACTTGTGTGTGCTGTGTCACAATGACAATGGGAGTTGGAGGAGTTTCCCAAAGGGCTTTCAGTCTAAGGAAATCTGTCCAGCTAGTGTTACACAGCTATTGTGATGTTTCATCACACCCATATGCCTTACACTGGACCACAAAGGTTTCCACAGAAAGCAGTTAACTCCCTGGATATGGTACCAGTCTGTTTGTCCAACAAACATCTCAGGCATCGTTTCTCCAGTTTTTCTAAACCTCAGCAGATAGAATAGACCTTTAGATCTTCATTTCATGAACTCACTAATGAGCTGGAAACTTTTTCCGCCTTTTTCTTCTAGGGATGATTTTGTGTTTGTGTCCAAGGTCCCACCATGTGGGCAACTTACTGTCCTCGCTTTTATTTAGGTTTTTATTTTATATTTGACATATTTCTTTGCTTTAAAAATAAATAAATAGAACTACAATGAAGGTTTGTGTGTCAGAAGGTTTGTGTGTAAAAAATAAACATATGACAAAGAATATGCTATTCTGCTTTATTCTTTATAAGTAGAGATAGAGGATGCAGTTTCTTTTAAGGTTGATAATATATTTAATTATTAGCCAGCTAATGTACAGTTTTACTTCTGATTATAAGCCCTAAAAAAACAAAATGGTTTGCAACTCATCCCCAATATGTGCACCTATTTTTTGGGCCAATTTCTGAAGCAGATATTATTTATTGTTTTTATGCATTTTAAAAACCAAACAAAAAAAGAACAATGTATGGTAAACGTAAACAGATGGAGCAGGAATGCATGCGCCTCATGTTATCTTACAGCATGGCTCCTGAATGCATGCAGGTATAGGCCAATGCAAGAAAAAAAGAAAAAAACAATATCAGCGGACCAATCCATAGTTCTACTTTTAATTATAGTCTTTTTTTAAAATCAAATTTAATTAAAAGATAAACAAATGAAAAAAAAATGACAGATCGAATAATCAGAGATTAGATTATTTAAACCAGTCCTACAAAAAAACAAGCATGCATTCAATCCCATCTGAGGTTGGAGTTTCAACAATAGTGGGTTCTGCAGTTCTGCATCTGTCACTTATTCACCACCCCAAATAAACCTTCCTTAAAAACAAAAACTTTGATCAAGCACAGATCTAACAGATATAAAAACAAAGATGATAAAATAAAATCTCTGAACAAACCTTCTGCTCTATGCGGCCATCATCCTCTGGTAAATGAGCAGCAACGAACCAATCCCCTGGAGCCGGGTGGGAGAGGTTAAACGTGGTGGAGCTCTGGGAGGTCACCAGTAGTGTGAGAGAAAAAGAGGGGCCCCAAAGTGTTGCATTTGGAAACACAGCCTGTGTTGGGTTTATGACAGGAGGGGCTCCCCATCGGATATGGCTGCAAGGAAGGTTGAATCTGGTTATAATAAAATCAGACACAGATAGTTACTGTTTTATAGGAGAGTTTTGTGTCTTACATGCTGACGTTGTGCTGTCCGCAGTGGAAACTGTGGCCCTTTTTCACAGAGAAGAGCCAGCGAGCGACGGCGGTGTCCTCCGGTATGTGGAACCTCTGCAGTCTGACGTTGGCATACCAGCTGTACTTTGACAACTTCTGAGCAGGTTTGGAGGACAGCTCAGATACAAAGGTCAGCTGGCCATCTGCAGGGAGAAAGGGGAAAAGGATTTATGTATTCCCACATATCTATTTATGTTGGAAAAGCATCAGGTTAGTGACAATTATTTAAAAATAAAGTGTATCCAAAACCCCAAAACATCCTTGGCATTGAAAATTAGACTGAAAATGGCTTTTTAGAGGAGGAGAAAATAACTTTGATGACAATAAAACATCCAATAAACATTTTAACTGTGTCTGCAGCAGGATTATTGCAACAAAAGGGGGTCATTTAACTTAAAATTTATTTTTATTTGTTCTTCTTGTCTTTTCTTTATGTTTCCTGAAATGATCAAAGAGCAGCTTGTTTTTCTGTTTGAAGGTTTTCATTTCTAATGCAGGGTAAAGAGGTACACTTTCCAGCTATACGGAAACTCAAAAGTTGCAAACAATTGCCAAATACTACCAATGACAGGCCTATAAAGAGAACTATTTTTTCCTTATTCCCTAAAAGCATCACATCTCACTCTAGAGCAGAGGTCACCATCAATTCTCAATCATGAACAGAATCAGAAATAAAAATGGATCCAGGCTAAAAAATGAGCACCGTCTTGATATGTGCTTGAGAATGGCTTAGTCTCCATTCAAAACAGGTTTAAAGCCTTGCAGGGCAGCATAAAGCCCACTGGGCTCATTAAGCCATAAAAATAAAAAAAATAAAAAAAAATAAAAAATAGGGGTCAGTTCAGGTGATTTATAAAATATGTGAATCAGGAAATTGTCTATATACCAAACTGAATTGATTGTTGTTCTCTACTTTAGATTTTAAAATGGAACATGTTTTCTATTTTTTTTTTTTTTATTTAAAAAGTCAATGTATAACATGGATGCATAAACACCTCATTTTATGTCAGTGTTTAACTCTGTTTAAAGTAAAAGATTATAGTTAAAATGTCTCCGGACCTTTACTGGTTGATGATTTTCTTTATCCGGACCCAGCCGGATTTAGTTGGTGACCCCTGCTCTAAATTATGTATAAGATATCCATCTCTTGAGTTAAATAAAGGTAATTAAAAGAGGGAAGCATTAATGGACATGTGCTTTGAAGAATATGAACCTTTCTCTTATCCTGGTTAAAGATTCCATTGTAATGGTAAAAACTGGAATTATAAAATCGGATTTTAAATAAACTGACAATAAGTATCGAACTGAACATTTCTTCTGCACACTTTTGGTGCCGAGACCCGCTGCTCTAAAGCAACTAAAGTCATTGAAGATGGTTTTTCCTTCTCACAGAAAAGTTGGTTAATGCAACAAAAAGAATGATAGTCTCTCGCAGTCAACTAAATCCTTCGCACTTATATTTATTTACCTCTCTAACCTACTGTCACTAAGGAAAAAATATTATTTGATGAACCTTACATTTTAGATAATCTAATTTAGCTGTTTTTATATGTTACGTTATGTTTCTTTGTCGCCACCGTGACTTCAAACCAAATATACAATCGTTAGCGGTCATGCTAATATCTGTCTTATTCTTCTTCTACTGATAAATAATGTTACCGTCTCCAAATGTCCAGGCTGGCACTGCGACAAAAAGCAACCAACGCAGAAAGGAGGCCTCCATATTTTCTCCCCGATACTCCGACTAGTTACATCTTCCCGAGTCCACCTGTGCTGCCATACATTCTTTTACCTAATAAAAAAAAAAAAAAAAAAGAAAGAAACAGTTTACCTGTTTAGCACTTCCGGGTTTCGGTGCGAATACGTGCTACGTCACCAGAGCGCCAGCAGAGGGCGTTTGAGGACTGTAGGAAATGTTAAAGCGGTTAACTAGTGACATATTTATGGAGATTATGCCAAAATTAAGCAATAATATTGAAGAATTAAATTCAATGATTACAAATATAATATACGAATCTGCAGAAAAGGCCATTTTCAAATCTACTGGATTGAAGAAAAAGAAAATGGTTCCTTGGTGGAACAATGAATGTAAAGAAGCTATTAAAGTTAGGAATAAAGCATTTAAAAAGTTAAAAATAAATCATTCATTTGATAATTTAATATTATACAAGAAAGCACAATCTAAAGTTAGGAGAACAGTTAAACTATCAAAAAAGAATTATTGGAGAAGTTTTTGTAGTACAATTGGAATGGATGTTAAAATAAATGAGATCTGGGGAATGATTAGAAAGATGGGAGGAATTAGAAGGGATTTTTCTTTACCTATAATTAAAGATGATCAGTGTGAAGCTATAACAAACAAGGAAAAAGCAGAGATCTTTGCAAGGTCTTTTGTGAAGGTGCATAGTTCAAAAAATTTATCAAATGAAGAATTATCATGGAGATTGGAAATGATTGAAGATAATAGAGACATTTTAAATAGAAAAGAGATTGATGGAAGTGTTTTAGATAAAGAATTTACATTGTTTGAAATGAATAGAGCATTGATAGGAGTTAAAAATACATCTCCAGGTAAAGATGGCATATGCTATAGGATGATTGAACATTTATCAGATGATGCTAAAGGAATAATTTTAAAGTTATACAATAAAGTATGGGAACAAGGTGAATTGCCCTTAAGCTGGAAGCATTCAATCATTGTACCAATATTAAAGCCAGGTAAGGATAAAGGAGAGGTTAAAAGTTATAGGCCTATAGCTCTTACTTCTAATTTATGTAAATTGATGGTGAGAATGATAACTAGGAGATTAATGTATGAAATAGAAAAAAGAGATCTTTTATCCCCTTATCAGAGTGGTTTTAGAAGTGGACGGACAACAGTAGATCCAATTGCTTGTTTAGAAAATGAAATAAGAAAGGCTCAGGTAAA
Source organism: Cyprinodon diabolis (assembly GCA_030533445.1). NCBI lineage: Eukaryota > Metazoa > Chordata > Actinopteri > Cyprinodontiformes > Cyprinodontidae > Cyprinodon > Cyprinodon diabolis. Next base: position 7,787,751 of record CM060067.1, on the reverse strand, counting down.
TAAAGAAATTCTCTTAGCTACATTTTTTGATATTGAAAAAGCATATGATATGCTTTGGAAGGAGGGTTTATTAATTAAGATGAATAAAATGTAATTAAAGGAAAAATGTTTAATTGGATTAATTTTTTAAAGAATAGAACAATAGAAGTAAGAGTTGGGTTAAATTATTCAAACATTTATGATATACAAAATGGAACTCCACAAGGTAGTGTATGTAGTCCAGTGCTTTTTAATATAATGATTAATGATATTTTTGATAATATAGATTTTAGAATTAATAAAGCATTATATGCAGATGATGGGGCATTATGGGTGAGAGGAGGAAATATTAGTTATTTAAAAAATAGAATGCAATCAGCAATTAAAAAGGTAGAAAGATGGTCACACGAATGGGGGTTTCGTTTGTCTGTTGAGAAGACACAAGTATTATGTTTTTCAAGGAAAAGGGATAATCCAACAGTAGATCTTAGATTATATGGGCATAAATTGAAACAGGTAAATATGATAAGGTACCTTGGCGTATGGTTTGATGAAAAACTTTCATTTAAGATACATATGCAGAAGGTTATTGATAAATGTAAAAAAGGTATTAATATATTGAAATGTTTGTCAGGGAATGACTGGGGGGCAACTAACTCATCCTTGAAAAGAATACATGATGTTTTAATTCGATCTGTGTTGGACTATGGATGTATTGTTTATAAATCAGCTGCAAATTCTTTGTTGTTAGATCTAGATAGAATCCAAGCCAAAGCGCTTAGGATATGTAGTGGTGCTTTTAGAACATCTCCAATTCCTGCTCTTCAAGTGATTACTGGAGAAATGCCACTGGACTTAAGGAGGATGAAACTGTCAATAAATTACTGGTGAAATTTACAAGGGCATGAGGAAAATCACCCTACTAAACAGATATTCAGAGAATGTTGGGAATATGGCCATAATATAAGGAGTTTTGGATGGGAAGGAAATATTTATGCAGAGTATTCTGGGATAAGTAATATAACATACTGTAAAACTGTAAGTACATCTAAAATTGCTCCATGGTTTTTCGAAATGCCAATAGTAAATTTAGAAACTAAAAAAATAGAACAGTCCTGTGGAGGTTCGTATCAAATTATTCAGCAGCATTTAGAAGTAAGGTATGAAAATATGACACAAATATATACAGATGCATCAAAAGAGGAAAATGGTAAAACAGGAGTAGCAGTATATATTCCAAAAGAAAATATTTCTATCAAGAGAAGAACAACAGATAATTTATCAATTTTTTCAGCAGAGATGTTGGCAATTATTTTGGCATTGCAATGGGTGCTGGAGGTGAAGCCTAGAAATGCAGTTATCTGTTCAGATTCAATGTCTTGCCTGACTAGTTTTAAAAGTGGAAAATCTGAAAGCCATCAAGATCTTTTAGATGAAGTCAGTTATTTAATGTATGGTATAAGGCAACAAAATATAAGTATTCAATTCACATGGGTTCTAGCACACAAAGGAATTTTAGGTAATGAAAAAGTAGATAAGTTAGCTAAAGAAGCAGTTAAGGTAGGAGAAATTGAATATGATGTCCCGCTAAGTAGAACAGAAATAAAGTAATTATTAAAGATAAAATAAATAAGGTATGGCAGAAGAGATGGAATTTAGAAGAAAAAGGAAGACATTTATATAGAATACATAAAGATATTAGCATAAGATATAACAGTATAATGAGTAGAAGAGAGGAAATATGGATAAACAGGTTAAGGATTGGGCATACTAGTTTAAATGCAGGTCTAAAAATAATAGGGAAACATCCAACGGGTAATTGTTGTTATTGTGGAGAAATCGAAGGAGTAGAACATGTGTTGATCTATTGTAGCAAATATATAAAAGAGAGGAAAGAACTGGAAAGGGTAATGGGGAGTTCAGTAAAGATGGCAGATTTATTAGGGAAGCATCAATCAGATAAGATAATTAAAGCACTTATTAAATATTTAAAAGATACAGAATTAGCTGGGAGAATTTAGTGTGTGTATGTGCGTGTGTGTAAGTATAGATAGAATTTAGTTTCATGAAGATATAAAGATATATAGGCATTATATTTCTGAATTACATCTCCGTCCAGTTGATGGCGGTAATGCACACAGGATGCAAACTGCCAGAAAACTCAATAAAAGAAGAAGAAGAAGAAGAAGAAGAAGAAGAAGAAAGCGGTTAACTGAGAAGTAACAGATAATTAACACTGATATATATTTTAAAATTCGGATGTTTTTGTGGAGAGAAAAGTAGTCTATTTTAAAACAAAGCATCGATTCATACGTTGTAAATGTGATTTAAAAAGTTTTCTATAAAGAAAACGATTCTTAAAGTAATGACAAATAATATATAAATGACAAAGAATATATAAATGGACAAAGAGACAGTGTTGATTACAGAAAATAGTATCAACACACAAACATGGCAACCACATTTGTGAGGCTCATCTTTATCATTTATTAAAACCTGAAGTTACAATTATGTCTCTCAAAATACTTATTCTTAACTAATCATAACAGATTAGCATTCAGAATTATAAAAATCGATCTTAAGCTATATCTGGCCCAAGACTGCTGCAATTAAACATTATTTTTAATTTCTAATTAAAAGTCTGGGCTGTCGAACCCATAAATAATTATGTTGTGTTCCATGTTTACATGTATATCAAATATTGAGATCTTTTTTTTTTTTGCAACCATAATGTCCATATTTGCCCTGATTTTTTTAAATAAAAATTACTGAAACATTTAATTAGAATTATTATTATTAAGATCTTAAATCTCCTCTCTCCCCTTTTTTAATAATGCATCCAAGAAACCTCCTATTGAACAGGCTTTATTGTGGTAGTGTAAATACTGGACAGAGAAGATCGAGACAGAATTTTGAAGCAACAATGCAACAACAGATTACTAGTTAAAAATAACATGGAAATGATGTGATATGCATAATTTATAACTAAGGGTAATTTTGTATCGCTATTTATTATTTGCATCATGGCCAAACAGTTAATTTTTTTTCACCTGCTGAACAGTTTTCTGTGTCCTCTACATGGATTGTAGGAACAAGACTCCCTGAGGCTTTTATTCAGTGATGACTTTCTTGCCTTTTTAAAATAAATGCCTTATTTATTTGGTGGAGCCTGTTAAGCCTCTTGTGTTAGCTAGGGTGAGGTGTCTTGGCAGATATGGAGCTGTGCCATGCCATCCATTTTCAGATGATTAATTGAACAGTGCTTTGTGAGATGTTGTTACTCCCTGAACAATCTGCTGGGTTTCATCATTTGTATTGGTTCATTAAACCTCTGAGGCCTTTGCAGAACATCTGGATTTATACTGTAATGAAATGAAAAACAGATCGACTCTGTTTTCTAGACAGGTGTCTTCTGAAGGCTGGTTGTGATGAGGTTATATAGGAATGCACCACTCACTCTTCAAATCTTATTAAAACATTCTACTTTCTTTTGCTCTGTGTGCGTTTGTCAAATAACTTCCCAATAGATCTACTGAAGATGCAGATGTCTGACAAAGAGTAGAAAACTTTTAATGCAAATTAGAGAGAAGCAGCACAAACATGAAGAAATCCTTCATTCTTCCACCACACAGAAAAAAAACAAGCAATGCAGTTTCACTCACACCAGATTTTATGACCTTCTAAATGTTCTTATTTATTAATTTCATGCAGAATTCCTGATTAATTACCATTCCATTTCAAGAAGAGGAAAAACAAACGCACAGATTGAGCGATTATTGAAAAGTTGATGAGCAGGATGAATATCTAATCCATTCCACAAAGACACTCGTGGGTCCAAGTTCATTTTTTATTTCACTGTCACTCAAGATGGTTATAGTTTTAAAGTAACGTAATGTAAAGCGTTCTTGTGTTAGATCATAAAAATGTGACATCATCCTTGGAGTCCACCCAGGACCACTGAGCATCATAACCCAGTAAATCGCTCTCATCACCAGCTGAAAACTCGTCCTTCTTCACTTCGTGGCTCTGAAACGTTAACGTCTCCTGAGGTAAAAGTGTAGAGTGTCTCTCTCCTACATCCTGAATGCCAGTCACGCCACCAGAGTCAGGTTTTAGTTGTCTTCTTTTGCAGGACCTAAGCAGAACTCTCCTGATCGTCTCAGCACCGGTTCTGATGTGCAGCCGTGCCAAACCAGACTCCAGCATTTGTGACTTGGGTACATCAGTGCCAACCAAAGAGCTGGCTGCAGTAAGTGGTGCCAGACTGTAACTTTCAACTTCTTTGGACCAAGAGGAGCTTGCAGATTCAGGTTCAGGAGATGTTTCTTCAATGGCGGTTAGCCTCACATCCTGAGGGAAGGCGGGACTTGGCTCCTCTCTGTAGGAATAACAGAAGAAACTGACATTTTAGCTCCACCTTCAATCTGAAAGAAAACCATAAGTTTGAGAATATTTAACCAAGTTGGAAATCAGATCAGTGGATCCAGGTTTAAAAAATATCTGACATGTCACTGTGTTCACTTTCAGCCTTCTGACATTTTCTACCACACTTCAATAAAGACTCGTTAAAACAGCATGATGGGAAGTTTTACCATTTTTAGACATCCTCACTTTTTGAACTTGATATCTGTGACCAGAAAGAGGAAAAGAGTGTAGGAACCTTTTTATGGCCAGCTGACCAGCAATCCATAGGAAAGAAATAATAGAAAGCTGCTGGACTGGGCTACTGTATGTCCCCTAAAGCTACAGAAAACCTTGGTTACTTTGGTTTTGCTGATATATTAAAGGACTTTAAACTATAAGAGTAAGACAAAAGATTTTTTAAACAAATTTTTAAAAATCTTCGTAATCAGCCCTCTGTTTGCATAAATGCTGATCTAAGCAATAGCTGGAATGGCGTCCTATAAGCTTCACTTAAGCTTCACACACCTGCTGGGCGACATGGGGGGAACGTGGTCCTCGATGGTCACCAAGCTGCTCATACTGCCTGATAAGCTGCTGCAGTGGCTGGTTGAGATGCCTCTTTCCTCCATCAGCCAGCGCATGGCCTCGATACCTTCATGGACGGCCACCAGCTGCCGCAGAATCTTCACATCGGCACAACGGAGACATTTCTGATGAGAACATATGGAGTTACTTTTAACATCAGCTAGAAATTGTCCTAAGGCTTTAGTTGGGCTACGCTATAAAACTCAATGTTGTTCCAGACATTTTGAATTCAGAAAGCTTTCCAGATGGGAAAACGTAATGTCTTCAAACTTGGAGAAAAAAAGTTCAGAGGTTTGTTTATAATTTTTTTTTTTTTTTGGAAACTGTTCTTAGGTTCTGGATTTTCATGTAGAGGTACCCTAGTAAACTAGCCCCACCAGCCAGCGGCCAAATTCATTTTTAAATATAATGCATATCCACTTTATTATATCTAATTCTGCTGGTTGCATTTGTTCTACAGTCCTTAGTGCTGTCAGTCACCCATTTATTTAAATATGGTAAGTGATGGCAGTCAAACACCTTAATAAGATGCAGGGTAGGGGGTGGTAAGTGTGACCAATTATCTGTCGTGCTTAAACTGTTTTGCACCATCATCTCCTTATAATGACCAAAAATATTAATCCTATTAAAGTTCCTTGAACCCCCCCTCCCCTCCCAGTGCTAAAAGAATCACTTCTGATTGTTAAATTTAAAATTTATATTTTCATGGACGTCCTATAAAGGAACATAGGGTATCTTGCCAAAATCTGATCAAATGCACCTTTTTTCCGTTTTTTAATAAAAAACTAATATAACACAGATCATTTAAAATCTTAAAAGTATTATGTGTATTTTAAACACGTTTAATAAATGTTTGGTCCCTTTGTATTTTTTGCAACAACTAACAGGAAATGTGATCAACTTTTGAGTCCATATTAGTACTTGGGGACCAGTGGACTAAAGTGGCTGCTCAAACACTGACACCTACTGGCCCAAAAATGTAAAGGCACAAAGGAATATAGAAAAAAAAAACAGAATTTCAGTGAATCAGGAATGTGACAGCCAGGCCTTGGAAATATCTCGGCAGTCCTTTGATAGTTATGACAACAATACAGGTTAAAACAGGTGACATGATTTAAGGAACAAGCAGCAAAACAGTAAAATAAAATCCAAAGAAATTATAATTCTCTACTATATAATACTCTATATAAGCTACTGGAACCAGAATTTCCCTGAAGGAGTAATCCCAAGGGATAAATAAAGTTGAGTCTAATACTAAGTCTAATTTCAACTACCGTACTTAAAATAGACCAAATGCATCACTGGTTACGTCTTATTTAGAAGAAGAGAGATAAATATAAAAGTTATGAAATAATCCAAACAAATTTTAATTTTGAATAAAAAAAGTATATATATATATATATACATATATATACATATATATACACATATATACATATATACATATATATATATATATATATATATATATATATATATATATATATATATATATATATATATATATATATATATATATATATATATATATATATATATATATATATATATATATATATGATTGCCAGAAAAGGATATGGTTTACAGCTAATAAAATCTCTGAATAAACGTTTTTTTTTATTTAGCATACTGTAACGTGTTATCATCATGGGATAGATTACTGACTTGACAGTTTATTACAGACAGTCACTGATGCCAAGGAATCTAAGTTACAAACATTCCACTTAAGAAGTTACTACTCAGATTAGTTCTTCTATACAAGACATTAGAGAGTTTTGTCAAAATATAATAATGGCAGAGAAAGTAACACCTGCAACATGGTGTTTAATTCTGGGGGGTTGGGGATATTATTTCGTTGTTTTATTTTATTTTATTGTTTTACAGTGATTTAATATTAGTTAGTTTAGTTTCATTTTTTTATTTATTGTCTGTGCAAATTATGTGCCCACGGTAATATTTTCCAGATAATGTCAGTGTAAACATCAGTGCATTGACAATAAAAGTATCTCAATTTATCTTCGTTTCCAAACTTTTTAGCTTCTTATGCAAAAAATGGTAAAAAAGTCGACATTATAGTAGACAAACATTTGTACAAAATCAATTAACATTGGCTGTAAAAACACTGCAAGAAGCATAAACACCCAAATTTGTTAGTTTTGTCCATTTAGGTGGTGATTTTATATCTTTAAACACTTTAACTGTAATGTTTTATTATTTAGTTTCATTACTGTAGTGGCTTTAAAGATCAAGGACTCCAAGTTGGGTCATGACCCCAACTTTTGGAAACAACTAGAGGAAGGACAACAAAGCTCCTTGAAGTCCACAGCAAAGCTTCAACAGACAGTAAGGATTCTGACAGATCTGGTGTTGGTCTCTGGGTTTTCTGCAATCCAATATCAACGTAGTATTTACTGTACCAGGAAACTTTGCTGCTGAGCTTTATGGATATGCTGGTTTCACTTATAAAAAAGACTATCTGTCCCCAGTTCCACAGGTACCAAAACTGGCTTTAAGATTGATTATATCTCTGTGTTTGATTGGCCATTATACTGGTCTGACCTGAAAACCTGCATCGAATACATTGGGATTTTAGAAACAAAGATGAGAAACAAATCTTATCAAACAGTGCTGCCATGCCAAGCACTGTGCAGCACTTGGATAGTGGGTCATTTCTGCTTTATTGGTCAAATAAGAGAAAATAACACAATTGCAATAAAATTCCCTTTGTGTATTATGAATATAAGCTCAGCTTTAGATTTAATTGATAAAATAAACTGCTTTTCATATTTAGAGATATTCAGATTTACAGTATATTCTTGTACATTATTATTAATTCACCCATGAACATATTCTGAAAAATGTTCTTGATGGTAGAATAAAGGGTAAATATATCCTGACAGGTTATCAGGCTTCATGTATGGAGGGTTAAGCATGTCACCCAGCAAGCAAGACCTGAGTGTTCAGTTAAAGTGGCATGAAAGATTAACACTTAAAGGAGGAATGAGGAAGGATCAGAGACAGAATCTGGAAAGAATGTGCAAACTAAGAAGGGAGAGGAGAGATACAGGTGATGGGTGTGACAGCCTGAGCAGTCAGAGAAAAACAAGTAAGCAGGTAAAGTTCAGAGGAACAGATCAGCGATGGATCCAACAAGTTTGGCAACTTTTAGCGGTGTCAGACAGTAAGGACTTAGGGGGGGAGAAATGGAGAGCTGCGCATAAAAAAAAAACTTTACCATCTCTTGTCTTAAACTGTTGATTTTATCAGATAATCCATCCGAGCTGCTCCCTTCTTCTCTGTGCAGCGCATCCGATGCTAATCTGTCCTCCCAATCCGCCGCATCCTTAATCCAAACCAGGAGGCTTTCCGGCGTTTTCCTTCCGATCTTATTTTCCAGCTCATTTAAATCTGGGCAGAGATCGTTGGGGATTTCCTCCGACATCCCGCTGCGCACTAATCCTCAATAGAATATCCCGATCAGTAGCTCTGGAGGAGGAATATCTTGTGCGTAAAGTCACTCAGACTTCCCCGTTTCTGTAAAAGATCAGTCCCAGAAAAACAAACAAAAGAAGTCACAGATCCGCTAATCGTCGCTCCCGCTGTCCAGTCGGTGTTTGTTCCCTAATATCCCACTGTAAGGCATGATAAAGAGTGCAACAACTTGGCAGGGAAGCCCAGAATAGAGTAGTGCGCCGTGAAAGCGCTGGAAGTGTGAAATGCGCTTCCAGGCCGCGCGTTTCTGCTGCGTCCATTCATTCAGCGCTTGCAGCCATCTGTGGTTCAGATCCAGCGCATGATGCTGATGGAAGGTGGAGGAAACGCTCTCTGTGAAGTCCTGAAACAATGAGGGATGGGGAGGGGAGGGGGATCCACACCGGAGGTCACACAGGCAACTTCTCGGAAGCACCTGTGATGGTGCAAAGGAAGTGACTCACGCTAAATATATGGCATCACGTGATTTCCATTGTCTTAAAAACAAAACAATGTTGTTAATCATAATTCGGAACAGGGTCAGCGATTCATTTTAGTTTCCTCTGATTGCAAAGCTGATTGGCTCCATCCCTGATAGCAGTGGCGGTTCTAGCATCACTGCACCACGAGGCCAGAAGGGGGCCAGTGTGTTTTCATGGGGGCACAGGAAAGCCTGAAACAAAAAATAGGGCAAGGAATTCAAATATATTAAGAGAGCTGCATGAAGTGAAATTTCCATTCTATTTGTTTTAATTAAAACTTTATTTCTCGCAATTGAAAATAATTATTTTTGGATTTTACTCATATGATAAAATAATAAAGCTATTATTTGGAATATTAGTTCGATATACATTCATAATTTGACTTAATTTAAGTTAAAATAACCGTTTTCTATAAAATCAGAATTACAACTCAAGAAAAACTGATAAATTCAGCTGTAAAAAAATGTGGGTACTTTTTAAAATTTGTAAAAAAAAAAAATAGCAGATGAAATCTGGGATCCTATCTTAATACCACTAAAGCTATCACCGTATTAAAAAAATAATAAATTAGTAAAACATAAATAGATCCAAAGGACTTTGGTCGGAAAATTTTGATTTATCTTCTTTCATATATTTAGTTATGCTATTTATCCAGTGAAAAATGTTTTTTACTCAGTTTATGTCACCTGCAAGGCTGAGAAAATATGAGTGAGTGAGGGGTGGTTGTAGACAATTGATCAATATACAATTTTTATTGGGGAAAAGTGTCAAGAAAAGCCTGTTTTTCTCTCAGATACTATTAAACAGAGGAGGAAGCAAAAAATGCTAATCTTTGAAACACAGCGCAGCAAGTTGGTTGTTACAGACTGAAAAGCCTTTAATGATGAGAGAACCAGTGGTTTAGCCAGAACATTTATGGTGAAGTGGTCATCAGAGACCAGTTGGCACTGGGGGATGGCCTAAGGTGGATAAGTGCAAGAACCAGTTCAGCGTCAATCTACACCAGAGGTCTTCAACGTTTTCCAGGCCAAGGACCCCCAAACTGATGTTGAGATGGAGCGGGGACCCCCTAATTATATATATTATATGAATTTGTTTTATATCAAACTGGTCCTATAGTCACTCTATTACATATGGAGTCATATAATTAAAGTAATTTCTCCCTGGGATTATTAAAGTATTTCTGATTCCTGGTTGATGGGACAGGTGTTGTGAATGAAACGGTGCCCAGCTTTAAAGAGCTTCTATGTGTCGCTGAATTTGTGCATTGATGACTGAAAGACATCTTCTGCCTCCATTTATCTGCTTACTACAGTGTGTTGAAATCATGTTAATAACTATTTAAAGACATTTCAATTAGTAGAAAAAAATATATGGGGAATATAAAAAAAAGTGTAATCAACCAAAACTTTTACAACCCCCATGCAGTACCTCTGTGGACCTCCTAGGGGTCACGGACCCCTGTAGAAGATCTACCATCTACACCATACCAACAGGAAAATAAGCAAACACGTTTATTTTTTCCAAATAAAGATAAACAGCCATTACTAATAAATAAACATACATTTCCACATCAATTCTCTCTACATTAAAGGTATAGTAGACAATCTTCTTTCGACTTTGCCTTCCCAGGGGACCAGCCAAACACTTCTAGTGTTACTGCTTTCAATTAGCTTAACTTCCAGATAGCTTTAGCTCTCACTGTATAGTTTTTAATGGTAAGAGTTGCATAAAAAAATCTTACAATTTTATGAAAAAAGGAGGAAGGATTCAGAAGTAGGGCTGCAACTAATGATTATTTTGAAAATCAATTAATCTGTTATTTCTTTAAATGAATCAACTAATAATCGGATAACCAAAGGTTCATTAAAGAGGATTTTTAAACGAAATCAAACCAAGTGAAACTAAAACTTTTCCATTCGAGGAGTTCTGAATAGCGAATATTGACAGACGAAAACATTTTTTAAATTTTAAATGAAAAATGTTTACACTATTTTTCACAATCTTGGTATAATAACTGCTCTGAGTGGGTCACTCTGTCAGCTAAAGGCATGGGTTAGAGTCTCTATACTAAAGTTGATGATTAATCGACTTCTAAAAAAGTTGCTGATTATTTCAATAATCAATTAATCCAATTAATTGTTTCAACCCTACTCAGAAGAAAAAAAAAATAGACCAGAGTGTAACTGTGTGAGTGGAGGAAGAGCAGTTATTCACATAACTTCTCTTGGTTGAGGTTTTGAGGACCCAAATGCAGAGGTGAGGAGGCATAGTTAAGTTTTGGAAGTTTATTGAAGCAACTGAGGTAGAAATCCAAACATTCAAAATAAATAAAATACAGAAAAAAACAGAATCTAGGAGACATTAGGTGAAACATACATGAGGAGCCAGGAAAAGACGAGGAATCAGCACTAAGGAACTGCACAGGGAAAGTATATATAGGAGACAGAACAAAGACTGGACTAATGAGCTGACAAGGAACAGATGTGGTGGAAGCATCTAAAAGGAAGCCAGGGGGAAAGGAAACAATCACAAGGGGGCAACAGAGAGTAACTCAAGAATAAAACACTTCTAAAAAAACAACTACAAATACAAAGAAACTAATAAAACTAAACTTAAACAGAGGGCAGAACCCTTACAACTGTATGCTATACATTTGTCATTTTAATATTTTTTCTGCACAATATTACAATATACATATATTAAGATATACATTAAATTGGTTTAGTTGTGATTTGTCATTAATTACCAAGAAGATGCCTAGATGACTTTCAAAAATGCATTACTTCCCCTTCTCTCCCATAAAACACAAACACTAGCTCTGAAAATAACATGAATTCTGTAAATATCAACTTTAATGTTTAATAATGATATTGATATTAGCTAAATTAGATATTTACCATCCAAATATACCACATAAACAAACCCCCCAAAAACCTGCTACTCTTACGTTTCTGATTACATCAGTATAGGTTCCCTATGACTTAAACAAAGAGACAACTGCTATTGGCACAGGAGAATCTTAAGAAAAGACTTCCGTCAGTTCAGGGAATTGTAAAGATTAGTCTGAGTAAAACCAACCAGTAATACTCTGTGTTTGTCAGATAGTACCTTCTAAGGATAAATATAGTCTCTTGATTTCCTGAGGTCAAATCCAAGCTCAGTTTGCCAGCTCATTATTGGTCCTTTTCTGGTGTAATTAGAGAGTTGGTAACACCATGGTTAGCATTAGCTCTTTTTTCATGTCCAAAAACTAATATAAACACCTTTACTGTCTAAGGAAGGTCTAAATGACAGTATCCAAGTATTCCGAGGAACAGGCTCTGGTGGCAAAACAAATTGTATCTGCCTCTACTTTTTTTGACCAAGCTGCCATTAAATATCATAAAGTTATTCCAGCTGAACTTTCACAATAAAGCTCCTATTATTCTACATCTTAACATTTTAATGTGATTAAACTTATTTTTTCTTAGGAAAATAGGAACTACACTGTTCCATAGAGAGCCTTCTGACCAGCTTTCTCACTATGTGGTGTGGAGGCTGCAGCGCCTCAGACTAGAAGAAGGTGAGAAGAGTGGTGAGAACAGCAGAGAAGATCATCGGGGCTCCTCTTCTTTCATTAAAGACATTTCATCCCAGTAATGCGTGCCCGAGCCTGTAACATCATCAATGACTCCTCACACCCCCACCATGGACTGTTCTCGTTGTGGCCCTCTGGGAAGAGGCTTCGCAGCATTCGATGCAGGTCCAGGAGATTCTGAAACAGCTTCTTCCCCACTGCCATCAGACAGCTGAACTGTTGAGAAAACTCTAAATCATATCACAGACTCTGCATCACACTGATAAACACCGAACCAAAACCCTGCATATTTGCACCAAATTTCAGCAACTTCAGGAAACAAAAAAAGCTGCTGAGAGGCTGAGGTCAGACCGTTCCTTGTCTGATGCACTCGTTCAAAAAAGGAATCCGAGGAGATCAATATGGTGCTGGTGTGAACTTTATTCACATCAAAGGTATAAACAACGCATCCAAAATATAAATTGTCAAACGTAGGTTACAGTGATTTGCATTGTGGAAAACATAAAAATACAGCGGCCCACTCAACCACTCTCTGCCAGTGACACTCCCACAGGTGAGTGATATGCCCAATTACAAAACTCCTCCCAAATCTAACTGATCCATTCCCCTGAAAACAAATAACCAACCCAGCAAATAAAAACAGAACCATAACAGCTATAAACTCAGACAAACGAACATCAAAGCATCTTTTTATTTATGACTCCTACACTCATATATTTTATGCCCTGAACTTCAATATCAATGCGTTTTGTTTGCACCATGTTTTTTTCCCACACTGTTTACATCTGATCACTGCTGCACTTTAAGAAATTGAAATGTCATTAAAGCTGTACAAAACAAATCCAGTCTGATAGTAAAAGTTGTCTAAGTTTCTGTGATTTTTCGAAGTGGGTCTGTGGTGCAGCTTTCAGTCCACTTTTTAGCAACAGGCTAGAGAAGCATGAGAGGACTGCAACATCTGCCACATACTAAAATAGATGACATGTTTTTCATCTCGCCCCATTTTAACGGATGTGAGAATTAGAGCAACAGGATATTCCAGCTTCTCCCCAGCTGAGGTCATGCCCTCCCTTTCTTAACAGCGAGAGAATTATCTAACATTAGGATAATGTACAGTCAATGCAACAAATCTCCAGACTTTCTGTTAAAAAAAACATTAATGTTACTGTAATGCAAGAAAATGAGATCGTCATGGGTAATTTAAGAACTTTTCACACTTTAAATCAGATCTATGTCATATAGAGTATATAGGAGCAAAAGTATCTGTTACAGGGAAAATGAAAAGACATGCCTTCCACAAGTCTCTTCCCATGTTTTCCTCCAGTAGGTCCATTTTTTATTTTTTATTTGGATCCATACTGAGATTTTTTGAAGCTGAAAAACATCTCTTTAATTTTTTAGTTTTCTAGTAGAGACCAGTAGATTCAGAGTCAAACAATGACTTGCTCTAACTATCCTCTTTGACAAAATGTTAGGAAAAGATCCGCTGTGTATGTTGTGCTCATTTTCAAGAATCTGTGCAAAATGTAGAAATTCCAGTTTAGGTTTGACCAATAAAATGACAATATACACTACTGTTCAAAAGTTTGGGGTCACATTGAAATGTCCTTATATTTTAAGGAAAAGCACTGTACTTTTCAATGAAGTTAACTTTAAACTAGTCTTAACTTTTAAGAAATACACTCTATACATTGCTAATGTGGTAAATGACCCTTTAGGTATGAATGAACACTGATCACTGTAGAAATAGTCAGAAGTTTCTAAAGTATTAATGTTTATTGCTCAAGTAGAGGTATAAATCATACTGTTTCAAAATACTTTTGTAGAATTTCGAGTATCAATTTAAGTTTTATTTACTCAAGTAAAAGTATTAAAAGACCATTTTTTTTTAAATTACTTAAAGTATAAAAGTAAAAGTAGGGCAGGAATAAAATGTCAAGGACAGATGCTTTACTGCACTACACTTTAAAGGAAAAATGTTCTACAATTCTGGATGATACTGCAACTTCATTAGACTTAATTGTCCTAGATTTTTTCTTTGCATTAACTTGAAAAATTATTTATTTTGATATGTGGTGAAAAACAAGTTGATGCAGTACCGAGTCCAACCACAAAGAGATGAATTGCTTGGATGAAGCAAATTATTTTGATGATTATTTTTGATTTTTATTTTTTTAAATACCAATAGGCCATGAAATAAGCTTAAATGAAACAAAACAAATGAGTCAAAAAATGTAAGGAGTAGAAAGTAGAGATAATTGCAATTAAAAAAAAATGTAAGGAGCAGAAGTAAAAAAATGTCCAAAAAATAACTACTCCAGTAATGTATGCATAGCCAAAAGTTCTACTTAAGTACGGTAACAAAGTATTTCTGATTTGTTACTTGACACCTCTGCAAATACCTGAGCCATCAGGTAACCATGGGTGAATAATTTTAGATTGGACTTCAAAACAACCTCATAATGTCACATTTGACAATGATTGAATACCGGTAATAAAATTTGGGATGGAACAATAATTGTAGCCCGTCTTTCTTGACTTATGGCCATTTCAGTTAGAGTGTGAATGTCGACTATATCTACCATTAGCATGTTCTAACTACATAGCAGATTAAAAAAAAAAAAAAAAACAGTATTATTCTTTTTTAATGAATTTTTTAGTTAACTTTTGACTTAACTTATATCATCCAGCATAATTTCATCATCTTTAAATATATTTATTTATTTAATCCTGTTGAAAATCTTTTGGCCTCAAAATATATGGTTAAACTCACCAATCTACTAAGTTTATGCTGTTTTATTTTCTGTATTCCATTACTTTACCCTAAAAAAACCCAACAGCTGCTTGTAATTTTTAGAAAAGCCAGCAGAGAGCGCCACATACTACTCTTTTAACATCTCTCTGGTATATGGGCTCTGCTCCCCCTGTTGCTCCAATATTGATTTTTAGTCTTCAGTTTAGTTTGTCTTTTACCAAGAGGCAGCCTTACCTCACCCCAGGGAAACTGAGCCTAAATCAACACACTGAGGTCATGTCATGTATTCAAGAGCTGTTGGGAAATTTGTTGTTTTGGTAATTTCATAGCTGAGTCTGGGATACTAAAGAGCTTAAATGACCTGAAAAACACACTGACCCACTGCTAAAGCTTACCATAGTTTCATCACCAAATTAGTCATTCATGACACAGCATTCCAGCAATGTCTTGTAATAAAAAAAGAGAGCAAGACTAAATAAAATGACCTTACACTCCGGATGGAGTAAAGTGTAAAATACAAGCCTGTGTTTAGGGAAACGTCAGACAGATCCGGGAGTTTGCGTCACACGGGGTGGAGGAAAACCATAAAAATGTTACACAATGAAAGAAATTATAGTTTTAATGAGTCAGGGGCCCCTGACTTCCAGGTTTTAGGAAAATCATAAACTTAGACATATATGAAACATGCTTAAAATGCTGATGTAATTAAAAGACCACCGCTATGAGCTGATAAGGTTTTAGTACTTCTGTCAGTGCAATTAAATGGGATTTACAGTGAGTCATAAAGAGAATGTAGAGTTTATTACCAAGGCTGCTTCCTAGCTGCCCTGCCTGCCTGGTTTTAATTTATGTGAGTTTGCTGAATCACCTGAAGCATTTTAATGGACCTAAAAGAAGGATAAATAAAAAATATAAGTTTATTTCATTCAGAATTTCATGTTACAGACCAATACAAATTAACACAATAATGGGATTTGGAAACAGTTTTCCCTGCCCTGGCGTGTTTGTGCGACCCTCACACATCTAGACACTTTACCAATTTGTTTACCCCAAATTGTGATCTGTGAGCAACAATTTTCAAGTCTTGTTTTTAAAAGTGTTTTGCTCTGGACTTTGACATTGCCATTGTAACACCTTTGATCTGTAGAACCTACCTGTTTTAGATCATATCTCTATAGTTATGCTGCTATAGGCTTAGGCTCCTTGAGGACATAGAGACCACTTTTCCTTCTCTCTACTTTATTCTATTTATATTCTCCCACTCTGCAGTTTTTATTATTTTAACTCCTAAAATAATATCCTCTCTGTTTTTTCTTCTTTTGGTAGCTTCATCTTTTCTGTTCTTGTTAAACTGTGACACCATCCAGGAGAGAAAAAAAATCAACTGGGCTTTACAAACACCTTTGATTATAGCTGTTAGAGTTGGGCCTGTTTTTCAGTAATTATTAATGTTTCTCTCCAGGACATAGCAATGGGTTCAGTTTGTATTGTGTCTAACTGCATGAGCTCTTTTTCCTCTTTTATTGGCATGAAAACCAGCTCATAGCTCATCTACTTAATTGTTTCTTGTCTAGACGGAATCACCTATGAGGCTAGTTTACTGTTATCTTTTAAAAAATAGAAAGTGTTTATTGATGAGTGCTTCTGTGTTACTTTTGAATGTCTACTTCTTTCTAGTCAAACCCCCAGCCTTCCTTAGCAGAGGGCTGCTCAGTCAGAGCCTGGTTTTGCTGAAGATTTATTTTTGTTAAAAGGGAGCTTTTCATAGAATGTAAACAAATGTCTACTAACATAACAGTAGTGCTCAACCAGAAGGGAACGAATCCTATAAAGTCAATGACTCAATGTAATCAGCTGCTTTCCCTCAGATGAAAACTTTGACCCAACCTTATTGTACAATCTAATCATATTGTCTCTATAAAGACCCGTGAGATGACATGTTCTGAATTGGTTCTACTCGACATGAATGCAAAGAAGTAAATTAAATTGAATTGATCTAAGGCTGGGGCTGCTCAATGCCACAGTGGGTAGCACTGGAACCTTGCAGCAAGAAGGTTCTGGGTTTGATTCCCAGCCCGGGGTCATTCTGCATGGAGTTTGCATGTTCTCCCTTTTCCTGCGTGGGCTCTCTCCGGGTACTCTGGCTTCCTCCCACAGTCCAAAAACATGACTGTTAGGATAATTGGCTTCTCTAAATTATCCTTAGGTGCGAGTATGTACGTCTGTTGCCCTGGGATGGACTGCCGTCGCATATAGACAGCTGAAGATAGACACCAGCACCCCTCATGACCCCGCTTGAGATAAGTGTGACGGAAAATGAATGGATGGATGGATGATCTAAGGGGGGAGATTATAGTTCTGGTTGTATATTGATGTTCCGCTTGTAGATTCAACTCCACTCCAGTCTCTGCTGGATCTCTTCCAGTACCCTGTATCTAGCTTAATACATATTCACTTTGGCTTAGCTTCATTGGCTATGCCAAAGAATCCACACAAAACAGTAATGCCACCAGTATGTTTTGTGGTTGAAATGTGTTCAAGGTGATGTGATGAATTGTTTTCCTGCCAAAAATGATGGTTTGAATGTAGGCCTCTGATTTTAATTTCAAAGAGGGTCCAGTTTGTGGTGTCTGACTAAAAGTTATCATCTGATCAGATTCTCCCTTATAACCTTTGGATGTCTGCAGCTCCTCCAGTGCCACTGGATTTTATTTCACATTCCATCAACTGACAAACATAGTTAATGTACGAAACACCTTCTTTCCGATTTATTATCACAGACTACTTTTAGTTGATCAATCACATAAAATCAAAAACAGAACACTAACATTACATTTTTGGGGCTACAATGCGACAAAACCTTCCAGAGACATGAATAATCTCAGTATTCTCTAAAAAAGCCAAGACTTTGGAGTAGCCCCATAGTACAGTCTCATTCCTGTGGAAATAAGCCTGAACCGCCTGTGTATTTGTGTGTGTGTGGGTGTGTGTGTGTGTGTGTGTGTGTGTTAGGAGTCCTGGGTCAGAAAAACAGTATCATAAATGAGGCCACTTGGCCAGGAAATCCTCTAAGTTCACATACCCTGTGGAAATCAGTCCCATACAAACAAAGTCAATCATGCAGGGTGGAGACCTCTGGATTTTTTTTACAGCTTTTTACAGCAGAAATCAGTCAGTCATTCGTTTCCCACGTTTCCCAAGAAAAATAAGCTCCCAGGTGTGTCTCATGTGAAACACAGCAAAGGTATGAAACAGGAGAAGACAGAAAGGAGGGAAACAGGTGTCACTTTTATTCTGGAAGCTTGGGACATGCTCACACTGCTTTGTTAATGGTCAGAATTTGACCTGAACATGAACTATAAGTTTATCCCATGTTTTATGTTGATCCGCTTGATACAATGTCTGCAGAATAATTTTTTGTCCTCTTTGACTCTGCCTCATGCTTTAATATGCACTATTAATATAATAATAATATATTATTCTCTTATCAGTTACTCAGTTTGCTGACACTGTTTTGTCTTGTTTTTTGTTTTGTTGTACTTGTTTACTGTTTTGCTATATTTTATTTTATTTTTTCTCTTTTTTGTCTTGTCTGTTTAACTCTGAAAATGCATAAATAAAAAAAATAAATAAATAAAATAAAAAAACATGAACTATAAGATTGATTGCTTTCCTGAGGTATAAAACTGAAAAATATATATTTTTTTAGATTGTTTTACTTTTATTATAATATCTCAGATTTTGAATATTTTAGTTAGTTAAAAAAAGCTCTAAATAATAATTAGGCTGCTGTTCTTTTTCAGCTTCTACTGCTGGACTCTTAAAAGGGAGTTACCATTCTGGAATATGCTTACGGAGAATAACAACATAATTAGCTTTAATCTTTTATTTTTTCAGGTGCATATGTAGTTTTTTTGAAAAACATTTTCACTGTTGTTGAATGTATAAAAACTGCATAACGAGGTCAGATGAGAAGTATAATTGCCTTAGACTTGTTTTTTTTTAATCTATGTTTCAGATACTCACAGCCTGACTTCCTGTTGGAGAATCTTCAGGGATGTGATGTAGTTTCCAGGCTTCTACGTCAGCTTTGAAAGGATTAAAAAAAGCACAATGGCACAATAAAAATGAGGCCACCAAACAGATTATGTAAACAAAGGTGAATATAAGATGGAAGTCAATGGGATAAAACACATTTCCCATGAGACTGGGTTGCAGAGAGGAGAAGGTTGGTAAGGATAAAATCCATGCTGGACAATTCTGCACAGCCTCTACATCAGGGGTGGGCAATTCCAGTTCCTGGGGGCCGGTATCCTGCAACTTTTTGATCCATCCTGGGTCCATCACACCTGAATCAGATGGTTGAGTTGCCTCCTCAGTAAGCAGTCAGTTCCTCCAGGGTCCTCTCAATCATCTAATGACTTGATTCAGGTGTGTTGAGCCAAAGGCACATCTAAAAGTGGCAGGATACCGGCCCTCAGGAACTGGAATCGCCCACCCCTGCTCTACATGATACGCTGATCACCCAGAGAGGCACCTTCAGTCAGAGACTCATTTCATGAGGCTGCACCGCAGAGCACCACAAGTAGTAATTCCTGCCTGTGGTCATCAAACTGTATAATTCACCCCTCTGACAGTCATTTTATTTCATTACTTATTATTGTTTATTTATTTCATTACTTCACTATCTGCAATAATATGGTCATGTGCAATAGTAGTAATGTAGGTACTGAGCAACATTGTAAATTGTAAATACTGTTGATTGTATATACTGAGATCCTTATCTTATTTTATTCTTATCCTTATTTTATTCCTATATCTTATTTTACACTGTTTATATTAGAGGGGTATAATTTTACCTATTCTACTTACTTATGGTATTCTGTCTTATTATATTATGTTTTATTTTTCTCAATTGTACTTCTGTAAAAGGTTGCACTGCAAGAAAATAATTTTCTGCAAGGGATTAATAAAGTAATTCTGATTCTGATTTTGAGTTAGAGCAACAAACTATGCTTAGAGTTAACCGTAAACATGAATCAAATCATGTTAACCAGTCTGGACTGAAGTGAGAATTAATTCTTGCCACGGAGCAACAAGCAGAACACTGAGCCAGCCATGTGTAGCCATGTGTAGCTCATAACGTATAACCACAGTACAGAATCAGATGTGTAGTAAGATGATGATGGAACCTTGTTTAGTAACAGCTGCATACAATAATCTGATAGAGATATGAGTAAAATCTGCTAACTTTAGTGATCCTTATGAAGTGGGCAGAATAGAAGCAGCACTATGTTTGAAAGGGACCATGTATGTAGTATATACACTGAAAAAAATAATGCCACTCGTTTTTACTATTTACTTAATCACATCAGACATACTTTAATAATCCCAGAGGGAAATTAATTAGTTACTTTAACACCATTGCTTCATTTGAGCAGGGTAGGACATAAAGCAATTGTGTTAAAGTAACTAAATATCATTAAGTGAATGCCAAAATTGGTTCCATTATTTTTTTTCTGCATATAAGGCATGAAAGAAATATGTCCAATTTTTTTATTTCAAAGTTTAAGTACATTATTTGGATCGGAACAAGAAGTTGGCCAGCAACATTATAGTTTTTGAAACACAGATGCACAAAAAGTCAAAATTTTCGTGATGTGAACATGGAACTCTGTGAACATGTTTCCATTTTGGCAACTACGGCAAGAAAATATGAATCAGGGAAAAGTAATTGGAGTCATACGTACACTGAGGCTCACTAACATCCCACGTTTATATGCTTATTCAAACCATGACATAAGGCAGCAGTCTTGGAAGGGGGAACAAAACATAAAATACTATTTATAGTGTAAGTGTAACTCAGAGGTCAATAAATTCAAACTGAAGGACCTTCAAGCATTAAAACACATCATTCTC
Organism: Cyprinodon diabolis; assembly: GCA_030533445.1. Taxonomy (NCBI): domain Eukaryota; kingdom Metazoa; phylum Chordata; class Actinopteri; order Cyprinodontiformes; family Cyprinodontidae; genus Cyprinodon; species Cyprinodon diabolis. Next base: position 7,766,576 of record CM060067.1, on the reverse strand, counting down.
TGAAGTGCATATTCCAAATGGAGGAGGCCAAACCTGAACAGAAAGTGTTTCACTGGGGGTTATTGGAGCATTTTGTCCGACTGCAGGGCCATCCATAGAATCCTGCAGCATCAATCTCTGTTGTTTAAACAGATGGCAGCGGCACCGCAGAGCACATGCAGCGCCTGATCGAATGAATGATAGGGGAACCCAGAGGAGGCTGTGTCAGAGGCCACAGGGGCTGCTAGATTCTAAGCACATTAACATTCCTGAATAAATAACCCCAGGGAATGTTATTGTGGAGACGTTAAACAGGATTTTCCTCGGAGAGACCAGGAGAAAGACCAGGCATCACTCCTGCATCTCTATAGCCTCGGGTTGGAGGAGCCATTTGAAGAAGATGAGAGTCTGAAAGCTCTTTACCAGAAAACACTTGATTCTGTGGAAAACTGCTGATGGCAACACATGAAAGACTTCTGTTTATTTGGACTGGATGTTCCTCCCTGCTTTGGTGTTCCTCGTCATTTCACATAGAGAATAAAGCAAATAACAGTGTTTTTTGTTTTTTTGCAAAACATATGTGCACAATTTTTGTCCTATAAATCTTATAACAGCCTATTATTTAAAAAAAAAATCATTCATAAAGATGTTATCTTCTTTGCATAATATTCTTTATCTGTAATCAGTCAGATACGACTTCAAAAAAGGTTATTTTATGATCTATAATGAAAAAAAACAACAACTTACCACGGGGGTTTCTAAAAAAGGGCGTCAGTAGAAAATGTAAGGCATCAAACAAAGTATGTTTTTTTTTTTTTATCAAAGATGTTTCTTTTTTTTATCTCTACGTGCAGTAAAAAGGATCACAAACGTTTTTTGCTTTTTCCCTGATGCTCTGACAATCTCTATTAGTCTCCATTTATGAATTTCAGGCTATATTAAGCAAGAGTGACCATATTGTGTTCTAGTTGATGAAAATATATCCAGACAAAGATAATCACACTACAAAAATGTAATCTAAGTCATTTTTTCTTGAAAGAATGTTTGGTTTCTCTTATTGTGAGCTGGTGAATAAGGGAACTGGCCAATGGAATAAGAAGATTTATGTTTAAAAGAAGAAAAATCAACTTCATTATCTTATTTCAAGTGCATCTATATATGTATTACATAATGTTATATATCAAGAGAAAAGAGGATTTATTCTCACACGCTCTTCCAATTCCAACGTAACTCTAACACCACTGTCAACTTTTAACAGTTAACACATCAAGGCCTGCAGAGTCAGAGGTTTTTTGACCCTATCGGAGCATTGGACAGTCTGACCTTGCTAGGATTGTGTTGAGATATCTACTCCTTTCGAGATTGACAGCTGAAGTGTTTCCCACTTGTGAAGGATGTGCTTCAAGGTAGAGTAATTGTTTGGGGCTGGCATTGTAATTATTTTTATATTAACAGGCAGCAAGAAAAAAGAAAAGGTCCAGTTTCTACGGAGGGGATGTCCATCAGTTGTTTCTGCACTTTAATTAGCAGAACATGGTGGCTACACTCCTCTTAAGTCCTAAACAGGAAGCAAGAGTGTTATTAATTTTTCCACATAACTGAACTTACATTTAATCACAATAGATACAAGTCAGATTTAATTTATATTATATTACGTTTATAAAATTGAAGCATTCACATAATTTTTTGTTTATTCAACATTTAGTTTTTGTATCTACACCTTAGTTTGTGCAATATCTGTTCCACTTCTGCAGTTACCATTAAATGATCACTACAACAAAATTATTTCCGATGTTGCACAAAAGAATGTGCAATTTAATTTCTTCAGTTGTGCTTGATTTGTCTGTTTTTACCAAATCCAATATGGTTTCTTCCCCCATAGTCCTCCAGTCAACCTTCTGGTGTCATACATGAATTGGGAGGAGGCAGATTCCCGGAGCAGATCATTGTTCACTAGATAGAGGCAGTTAGTATACACATTCCTAATGGTGCAGGTCAACTACGAAAAAGTCTGCAAGTAGTAAAGAAATGATGTAACATTGGAAAGTGCTCAAAAAATGCACAATGATTCATGGCAATATTAAAAAGTTTACATAGAATCATCAAGGGATTCATCTTAAGAATTATATGGAGCACATAGATCTAATCCTCATTGAGTCACAATTTATACAGGCTAAAACATGAAGATAGACTCCATAAATACTCTGACAAAGGTTTCATATCACAACATTGTCAAGGTTGAAGCAATTTCAGAATTTAAATGTTGGACTATGAAACATCCAAGCAAAATTTTGTTGTGTTTGGACTGATTTTACTGTTGAAAAATCTAACTGAATCCAAGTTTCAACCATTAGGGGAAGGAGAATTAGAAGAATTTGGATAAAAGTTTCTATCTTTATTTTTTCACTATTATCACTATCATGAAGCATTTACCTATCGCTTAATCACATCTTGAGTAATCCAAGCATACCATTAAGCTCAGACAGTCAGAGTTTAGAGTTTTGTTGCTGGACTGAGGTCCACAGAGGAATTCGAAAGATAAGTTGAAAGATTTAATAAGTTGTAAAACAAACAAATTACAGAAAAAAGGAGGACATGGAACATATCTAAATATCTTGTCCATTACCTTAATATCTTTTAAGGTCATGGTCAAGCATCAAAAGTTCAGTTTAGGCAACTGGATGTGAAGTTTTCTGGAAGACGTTTCGCCTCTCATCCAAGAGGCTTCTTCAGTCCAAACCAATGGTGGGGAGCACTGAGATTAATATACTGTTGGTGTAATAGAAAAAAACACAATTTTTTTAAAATTTTTTTTGTTACACCCAGAGTTTATTAATCTCTTATTAATCAGTGTGTTAACGCTTCATCAAGAAAGAAGGACAAATGCTAATCAAAAGAAATAAACTGGAATTAGCAGGGAACTGGAGACAGGAGCAACAGTAGTGAGCTAAACAGGAGTTTAGGAGCCGTGGTGGCCTATTGGTTAGAGCATTGCGCTTGCGTCCTGGAAATTTACAGTTTAAGTCCCATACACTCCCATAAACTGGCACTCTGGCTCTCAGCGCAACTACCATAATCCCAGACTAGTCCCCGGGCGCTACACAGTGGTGGCCCACTGCTCCCCAAGGGGATGACTTAAGCATAGAGAGTGAATTTCCATCCATCCATTTTCCATCACACTTATACCAAGCAAGGTCACAAGGGGTGCTGATGCCTATCTCCAGCTGTCTACGGGTGAGAGGCGGGGTTCACCCTGGACAGGTTGCCCGTCCGTCGCAGGGCAACACAGAGACAAACAGGACAAACAACCATTCACGCACACACTCAAACCTAAGGACATTTTAGAGAAGCCAATTAACCTAACTGTCGTGTTTTTGGACCGTGGGAGGAAGCCGGAGTACCCGGAGAGAACCCCCGCACACTCAGGGAGAACATGCAAACTCCTTGCAGAAAGACCCCGGGCCGGGAATCAAACCCGGAACCTTATTCCTGCAAGGCAGCAGTGCTACCCATTGTGCAAGAGTGAATTTCATTTTTTCTTAAAAAAAAAATAGAAATAAAATAAACAACAAGGAAATACCAATAAAGGCAAAAGAACCAAATCTCTGAAAGATGCATTGAGCAAGTTAAAAAAGGTAAACCATATGATTTTTTTCACCTTCCCAAGTTCCCATACAGTATATGTCCTCACAGAATGAACTTTCCTCTGGTTACTGCAATTGTTTCTATAGGCTCCATTAGTCAGTTTATCAGATAGGGATTTGGGTCGAATTCTTTAATAACAAGGATGGCAATTTTTGTAAATGTAAGAGCAGCCAAAAATGCACCTAAAGCCCAATTGCAGACTCAGCACAATAGTAAGGGAATAAAACCTTTTTCTTGTGCGATGAAAAAAGGTTCAAATTGAAGTTTGATCAACAAAAGTTGTTCAAATTAAGACAAGGGTAAAAATTGGGGGAGCTTAAATCGGCAATTGGCCCTACTACTGGAAAAAAGAGTAAAATGCTTTGTTCTAAATAATCTAAGAATTCGGTATGCCTCCAAACTAGACCTGTGCCTTGCAGCAGCAGAGTATGGGGATTATTTCTCCTCTCCCACGTGTGTGTACAACACCAGTGTCATTTCAAATTGTCACCAGAGAAGGCAGATATCTGCAAAAACTCTGGAACTTGTGCTTTAAAGGCATGATCTGTCTGAGGAATGGTAAATAATAGAAAGAGTGGGGGTCAAGTGTCCTCACAGCTTCATGCCACGACCTTGCTTATGAACAAAAAAGAGAAGAAGAAAAATGCAAGCGTGTTTAACAGTCCTTCCTAAGGTCAAAGTAAGAGTGTCTATCTCCAAAGCGGGAGGCAGATATGGTCCTGTTGCTCCAACTTTCCGAATAATCAATTCAACTTCTGGGAAAATTTTGGTTTAAACTTCCAACTCAGAGGTCATAAATTCTGGCTTCCAAATACAACTGGGACACAATATGAAGAGATTTTTATGCTCTGATGCAGTTGGCCTGCACTCCTGTACAGTTCATGCAAATCCAAAAGAAAAAAGAATATTTAGTATACTATTCAACCAACAGTTGGGGCTTATGCAGCACAAAAAACACATTCATACATTTTGTTTAGATAGACATAGTTGTATACAAACCCATGCATTACTAGCCCTGCTGGTCAACTCTGATATGAACGGTTTATTGCAGCTGGTTACCCAAAAAAATGCCTTAAAAATAGTGACTGATTGAATAAGTAGGGATTTAGAGACACTAACTTTCTTTTTACAATAAAATGGTTCCTTAATCTGATTTTTGTAATGAATTATTCTTGAGAAATATTCAGTTTTCATTCAATATAAGTTTTCTTTGCATAGTTTAGTTTCTATTTTAAATTAAGCATAATACATTTCCAACATATAGATTTTCAGTCTGAGCTCTTTACTCTGCACTTTTCAATGTGCACCTCTCTGCACGTTGATAAATTCCTGAACTTTAGCTGGGCTTGATTCAAAGGTTTTCTCCTCTAAAGTCACTGATAGCTTTCTGCATGCCTGAAAGGTCACCAATATGCTGCTCGCCAAGTGAAAAGAAATGAAAAAGAGCAAGGTCAAACGCCTCTGGCCAGGTGCCAATGGAGATTTATGTTACAGAGGGAGTAAGAAGAGGGATACCTGAGATTTAAACTTAATCATGTGGAAAATGTTACCCCCACTTCCTCTCTCCTGTTTTTTTTTGTTGCCTCAGTCCTCAGGCTTCTACCCTCGACTGTTACTTCAATTACTGGCTGGAAACATAAGACCCCTTGGAGGGTCTTTGGGATTTTACCTTCATCATATTTTACATGAAAAACATACCCGTTCACCTGACAGTCTGAGGCACCTACCTTTGTTAAGGTCTGACTGTTGCCTCAGTGACGATAGCAGCAGCCTTCTCCACATAAGAAGAGTCTCGGTGATGACATGTTGCTGTGCTGTCTGCAGCCAGCTGCCAGAGCCAGGTGAGCATCTGGTGACCATCAGAGCATGCTTGTGATGTTTGATGAAGTCAGTGTTTGGGCTCTGTCAGCACAGCATTGGCCCCCTTCCCATGGGGCTCCTTAAGATACATGTGGAGCCAATTTGTTGAAATTCTTCTGCAAAGAGAAAAAATGATGGGGGGGCGATGACTATGGGAGTTTAGAGTTGGAAATCAATTTGAAAGTTGGGACTGGAGGTAAAAGAAACTCGGTTTTATGTGAGGAATGACCTAACTCTCTCTGGCATGCTCTGCTTTAATGGAAGTTTATGCATTATTAGATTTCCTTTCTAAAATGCTCCACTATTTTCTGTCCAGTTCCTTAAACTCTACAACTCAGAGTTGTTAAATCTAAATATCTGCTGCAAAGATTGGTTTCTAAACTGTTGCATAAGCAAGGGTTTGTTGTTTTGCTCAGAACAGCTATTTTCAGCATCTTGCAAAACAAGTATGTCCCTTAAACATATTTACACACTGACACATAAAAGCAATTTTGAATTATTTTAGTGCACTATATATTGGGAGAAGAAGAAACTGTTATTAGAAGAAACTGTTGCTCTGGAAATGATCTCATTACTGACATATAATCCAGCACAAGTTTAGAAGTGGACTCATTAGTAAACAAAAAGTCATAATTTAGTTTCTGTTCCATTTTCAGTATAAATCTAGTTTTGCTTTAAAGGCCTTAAAGGTTTGTCATAAACAGCCTTGTGAAAAGCAGTCACAACAGACAGGCTGTGTAATAAACATCGACCAAAAAGTCCAAAAAGACGTATGCTTTTTGTATTTGTCTCAGACTGGGATTGGTTTTTATTCAAACCTGAAGTCTGTTTTGGAAGCAGAAGGAGGCGACTTCAAATAATTGAGTCTCGTTGTTGTTTGATCCAGACCACAGTAGGGGTGTGCAAATTAATCGTCATATCGTTGCATCGCGATTCTGATGGCAAGAATCGATTCTTAATTTTAAAAAATGAACAAATAAAATACATTAATGGTTGGCGCACATCAGCCAAATCAAGTGGAATACAACTTCCAGTCCAGCAGATGTCGCTGCGGATGTGTTGACGCCCAATGCTTTGTGTCACAAGCATGTCCGGCCGGATACTGAGATGAGTCATTCATGAACAAAACATGGAGGTGCCTGAGAAAATTTGCCCGGCTCCATATCATTTCAAGTCAGATGCTTGGATGCATTTTGGCTTTAAAAACAAAGAAGGTAAAAACCTTCTTTGTTATACATTTGAATGTTTTCATTTCATTGGTTTAAAGGACCACTGAGGCCATGTAAACGGCACTGATTATCCTTATTTTGTTATTTTAAGTTTGATGAATCCTAAGATCTTTTTGTCAGTGTGTCCACGCCAGTAATAGTAATATTTCTGTCCAGTATTTGTTTTCATGGCAACACCTCCAAAAGTCGTTTCAATAAATACAGCTACGTATGAATTCAGTTGCTTTCAGTTATGTATCAATTGAAGACACTATCCAGATCACACACACCCAGTCAGCCACTGGTAATGGCTGTATCTTTTTCTTATAGTGTACAGTGAAAATATCGCAACGCATCGCGATGCATCGCAATATTTCAAGTATCGTGATGCATCGTGATAGAATCGCATCGTGGCATGTGAATCGTGATTCGAATCGAATCATGACTTCTTTGCCAATACCCACCCCTAGACCACAGCTTGTTGGTCTTTTTTTCCACATCTGCACAAAAGGTCCAGACCAGAAGAGGAAATGGACTCTGGTCCAATTAAAGCAGACCCAATGTTGCAGGTGTGATTTACACCATAAGACACACATACTGTCCTGATTCCTGCTTTCTATGGACTTGAGAAGTTTCATTTTTCTCAGATTTTCTGTTGAACTATTATAGAAATTAGCCAATAGTGCAGCTGGATTCAGAGTCACATTTTGTTATTAGAAGAAAATGTGTAGCCCCAAATGTGGAACAAATTTCTTTCATGACCCCCACCAGCAATACGATATGTTTTTCTGAACCAAAATATTCGACCATTTGAGCATCTATGCCATATATCATTTTAGAAAGAATCAAGGAAGTTGTTAACTTGTCAACAAGTTAATCTTCCTAACCTGCTTTTCCCATTAGAATTTAGCTTATCAGACGGTGTGTTTATTAGACTGTCCCAGACGGAGACTCTCAGTGAATGCTGCCCTGTCTCCATATCTACTAAAAGAGATGTCTGGCTTGCTTTTACGCTAACCAGACAGACAGGAGGACGGACAGAGACAGGACGTAAAGACCAAAAGACTTACAGCTGGAGCACAGAAGAACTCCCTGGAGTCAGGGCCTCTGGACAGGGACTCGTTATGGTTAACCGTTATGGTTAACCTCAAGACTTAGAGTTGTTTTAAGGGAGGACATTAGCAATCATAGTATGAAGATGGCTAGAGATGGTTACACAATATTTGAAAGGCCTGCTGCTGGCCACTGCATCCTTCCTGTTCTGGGTCAGCTCAAACTAAACATTTAATGAACACAGATGATCACAAACACCAGATTAAACATGTAATGCATTAAGTATGTTGTCTGACTTTTGCTGAAAGTCTTGGAAGCTGTTTGTACGCCACGAGCCAAGAAAAGAAAAATTCTCCAAAAGTTGGCAGAGCTCAGAGGCCGAGGTCCCGCTGGGAGCCAGCCGTCATCATGGCGTTGCCTGGATAAGAACATGCCCAGTGAAAGCGGTAATGAGGTCACATATCAGGCAGGGCATTCAGAGGGAGTGCCACGCTTCTTCCCACTATCCCTCCATCTGTCAAAGGGAGGAGCGGTGACCTCTAGAGCTAATGCCAGAGAAGTTATGTGGCGTCAGGCTCTGTGACGGGCTCCAAGCTGACTCAAGGCAAAGGCAGGCCAAGTTGTTGTATTTACAGCGTCTCAGGAGAAACTAGAGGTCAGACGCTTTTATTTTCTTTGAGCAACATTCTAATCAAAAACAACAAATGTATGTGTGCCGGTTCCCTCTGGGAGAGAACAAACTTAAAGAAACAGACATGGAAAACATTGAAGATTCAGGTTCGGATAGATTTATGGTTGGTTTATTCCACACCGCACAGCACAAGTTAAAACCTTTTTTTAAGTTTTCTGGGATCTGTAATACTTGTTATATTGACAGATCAAGCTTAACAATATGACCACCTGTGTGTTGTGGTATCCAAGATATTAGCTGCGAATCAGAGAAGGACTTAAAATAGCGCCTCCATGGATTAGACATTTTTTTTCTCACAGATGTTGCCCAGATGTTGAGCTATCTAGTAAGTTTTAGGATCTAGTCAACAGTTTCAAATTATTCCTAACAATTTAGCTTAATGGTTGAACCTCTTCACGTAATGCAAGCAGCCAGATCCATGCAAAAATATTGCCCCCACCCTTACTGACATTTATCTAAGCACATTTTTAATCAACCAGTAGTAACTTTCTCAATAATTTCAGCTACGATTGCACGTCTTTTGGATGACCCACCGTACCTGTTTATATCTCTGCCAATAACAACTAATTTTACCATAGAAGAACTGCTCTTTTGGATTCAGTCCACCTTCTTCTACAGGAGCTGCTGGTCACCTTCTAGGCTGTCATCATTTGCTCCTTCCTCTGCTGCTATATGGTTTGGGTCAACAACAAAACATGACTGACTAAACCTGCAGCGAGGTCTGTAGAGGATAATTATTCGTGCTGACATTTCCTTTTGGTTGGTGCACAAAGAACTCCTTAAAGCGGTCAGCTTTAACAGAAATAAACATTTTGAACTATTACAACCTGCCTTTTATATGTTTCTTAAAGTGTTGATGACAAGATAATTTAAATTTTCTTGTATTTTTTGTTGATCAAAACATCATTAAAGATGATCAATGTGATCATTTTAAGGGCGCAAATATAAAACACATTTTAATAAAAGAATGCTGCCATTCAGAAGACTCGTAGTGACTGGAGGGAGAAAGGGGAAGTGTCGTATATGGGGTAGCGAATGAGAGTTTAAACAACGGTTTTGTCATAGACATCTGTTGCAGTTAAGGTACAGTACTACTTTAATGTTTTGCTGCTAAAGCATAGCTGCCATGAGCCACTAAATGTATGAAATTTGTGTTAAAAATAAGCCTGTTTGATTCATAGTAACTCAGAACCACCGGGTAAGTCCTGCTGCTTGATTTTAATGCAAAATTATATAAAATCAATATTTAATTTAGTATCATTCATACTTTAAATATTTTATTTTTCTTATTGGTACTTTAAGGTATAATGGAGGATTTTCACAATAATAAAAAAAAAAAAAAAAACCTGTACCCATTCCCGAGAGGGAACGTCTATCAAGGAGCGTGCACAAGCCCATTTATTTCATTTGCATCTTTCCATATTTTACTTTGCTTTTACTTTTTCAACTATATCTGAAACACCACCGATAAGTGAAAATGGGGACGAGCACGTAGGACGGCATACGTAAACATATCACTAGAATGATTGACAATTAGGAGGACCACTTATTGTGATGATCCATCTGGAAAAAGAACATCCTCCATGATACCTTTAAAGTCTGTATGCTCTGAGCTCTTATACCAAAGTCAAATTCCTTAATGTGAGCACAATTTAAATCCTGGACAGAATGTATGGATACTGGAATCCATCTCTTTAGCTACCCTCACTATCCATTGCAGGGCCCTTTGTCAGCCATGATGCAGTTCCAGTACCACGCTGATTTTCCAGGATGTGCAGTCATCTTCCACTTGTTTTGGGAACTCTGGTTGGAAATGATGTTTGTTTCAGCTTCCTCAGAAAGTATTCCGTCTGCTGGGCTTCCCATCATGATCCCACAAGTGTCCTTTCACCAGCTGAGGTCAGCAGATTTCTGTACTCAAAGGAACATACTCCCCCTACTCTATTCTAGTTAAGTTGACTGCATGATTAGAAACTGTGTCAATAAAGTAACTGAACTGCTAACAGATGCAACAAATTGTGATCTTGGTGGGAGTCCAGATGATTCTTAAAGTGTGTTTATGTGAAAAGGGGCAAACAAGAAAGAGAGATAACTTCAGAGTAACCGCAGCAGCGTATCAAGAGCCCCTGTGAAGAATCTGTACATGGCACTGGCTAATTGCTTCACAAATAACAGCAGTTTAACTGTGGCAGGAAAACACAACAGTTTGTTTTGTTTTCCAGGCCACATAAAAGGGATTCCTGCATTGAACGATAGAGACAAACATCTTTGAATTACATTCAGAAAATGTCTCCAGATGTTAATAAGAAAGAAATCAGAGTGTTGTTTGGCTACAGTGCGCCAACAGGCTCTGTGCTGCTTCTGTTGTTTTCAATTAAAGAAACGAAGATGTTTTGAAATGAGAAAAAGGCTCTACTGATGCTGCAGTGGAAGGAGGGGAGGGGAGGGGTGTGTGCTCTGTTTCCCAGGCTGAGATTTGTCAAGTTTGTGACAGAGAACAGAAGAATTTTACACAGTGCATTTTTAACAGATGAGTATCTACACACTATTTGTCATGAAGAAAGGACAAGAAAGCTGACTATTGCATTTTCAAGGCTATGAAAGTTTATATCTTTACTTCTCGTCCCATTTATTCCGCTATTTGTCATGAGCCACTAACTTCAGCTTGAGCTTCTTAAGCTGCAATTGATCTTCCAGATCACTTTCCTCTGATCACTGCTGTGCGGCATTACATAAACAGTTACAGTACATAAGCTCCGATGTTTGGTTCCATCTCTTGTTCCATTTTGTAATCACTCATGAAAAAAGACACCGAGGTATTTACACTTCAGACAATGAAATAAAAAAAAACAACAACTTTTGTCTGATCTGATTCTTTTTCACATTGTTCAAAGGGTGTAAAGTGATAGCAAAGGGATACCAGAAAATTGGAATTGGCACGGATTATTACCCCTCCTCAACCTGTTGCTACCTCTCAGCAATAAACTGCCTAAAATAAGATATATTAGGCTTTGTTTCTGGTCAAAACCTCAGTTATTTCATTTTGTTTTTCTATTGATGTCCAGTAAAGCAATCTGGATTTCCTTGGATCTAAATGGTCCTATGTAAGCAAACTTTTAACACTGTTTAAAAACAACAATTGATGAAAGAAATAAAAGGTCTGTCAAGCAGCAGACTTTTAATACAGCAGATAAATGTATTACAAGATAATCTTGATGCAGTTTTGAAATTACTAATTTATTCCATAACTATCCTATCTTACTTCCACTTACGGACGGTAAAACGGGGGAGTTTGGCCTGGTGGTTAGGGCATTGCGCTCGGATTACAGCAGGGGTGGAAAGTAATGAATTACATTTACTCACGTTACTGTAATTGAATACTTTGTATGAGTAATTTGTAATTTTCTGTGTAGTTTTTGAAATATGTAATTTTTACTTTTACTCGAGTAAATTTTAACCTAAGTAGTTTTACTTTGCTACATTTAAAACCCCCTCACGTTACTGAGTAAAAAAAATAAAAAAAATACTGATGATGAAAAAATTAACTACGGCTGGAAATTTAAATCCCTGTGTCATGGAACCGACACTTAATCGCCATTAAAAAATAGAAAAAGACCTTTGACTTTTAACAGCACTTTATTAACAATTCAAACATATAAACAATTGATGTAAAAATAAGTGACAGTTAAAAATCACTATTAAAGTAAAACAATTGTCAGTTAAAATCATTAAATGAGGAGCTTGTTAATAACAGTGGGATCCTGTTGTGTTTTAGTTTGATTCTGGTATCTTTTGGGCATTTAATTTTGTGTGCATTTTGAAATCTTTAAAAAGTAGTTTAAATTTATTTACTCCTGGTGTTGTCTGTTGGACAATAGGATTGAAAATTGTTTGCACTTTATGGTACAGGTTGTGACTGTCCTTGTGCTATGAGGAAGTATGTTCTTAAGCCCAGCTGTTCTTTTGAAAGTGTGGATGTCCACTGAAATACGCCTTGAAATCGATTAAAACACCTTGTGCTCAATTCGATTCATGACTCATCCTTTTTTGCATTAAATAAATCAAAGTAACTAAGTAACTTTTACTCAAATTACATTTTAAATGAAGTAATTTTGTATTTTCACTTGAGTAAATTTTGAGATGGGTAATTTTACTTTTACTCTGAGTAAAATTTAGGCAAAGATATATATATCCAAGGAGTCTGGGAAAACTGTCATGTCACCATAAACATTAAAGCCACTTGAGCCTGGATATACCATCTATAAATATTCACCACAGCCCGACAGAAATATAATCTGAAACTGTTTGCACCACAAGGAAGCCATATATCAGTGTCACAATAAAATCCTGCTATCAGCTTCTATTCACATGCCTGTTCTCTGCTCACACTAATCCGTGTTCCAGCTTCTAGATATCTTCTAGATATCCATACATATGCAACTTCTCTATATCCTCATACACACAGAGAAATTGCATATGATTGGACATCTAGGTGATAAAGAGGTGCATATTAGATGTATGGCATCTTGAAGACATTATTTTCCCAAAGGCTTCACAATTACTAACACAGAGACTTCAGAGAAAGTTGTGGTGACCGCCAACATCTCAATTCTCTGTTTATACTCACATTGAACCAAATCCTTCAAAGTTTGTTTGCCTTGGGTTTAGACCTGGTCAGAAATACACTGCTGTCACTATTTGCTCCCTCTGTTTCAAGGTAATGATAGAAGATGGAGGGCTGCTTCATTAGCATATCTTAAAAATGTATCATTTAAACCCTTTCCAGCATTAGTTGGGTGTGTTTCTACATTTTAGATAATAAGGATTACAAAAAAATGAATACATTTAAACTTGAGAAACTTTTTTTTTTTAATGACTCAGGTTTTACATTAATGGCACAACTTATTAAAAGCCTTAAGTTGATACGGCAGCCATGACAGTGATGGATGTATGAAAACATCTGAGCAGACCTAGAGGCAGAGCAGAATTCAGCTAAAAGCCTTACATTTCTTTTTTTTTTTTTGCCAAAAAGCATACTTGGCAGCTTGTTAAACTAATCAGCTCTAATTTCACTGTGGGCTATTTGTCTTATCCTTAACAACGATCAGCCTAGCTTAGGGCGCAAATACACTTTGAGCAGCATGATGCAACCCAGGTTTGAGCGCAAAATTTCACGGAGACAAGGAGGTCTTTGGATAATCCATGGTGGGAAGCACAATTTTACAGCTTTTAAGCATGTTCACATATGAGTATAGCTTGCCACTCTGGCATAGTTTGTATGTGGACTCTGTATTATTCCAGAGGGCCGATGGGGAGCAGGGTTAAAACCTGGAATGTTCACTATTTCCCCACAGGAAGAGGCTCATGGAAGTCTACCACTGCCCAACGCCCAAAATCTCTTCATCACACGCAAAGCTGGCCGGCTGCTGAAAAATAACACCCAAAAAAAAAGAAAAATCACAAAAACTCTTATCTTTTAACTCTTTTGTGTTTTATTAAAGACATTCTTTCTTTAATACAGTTTTATAGTACAAAAATTCACATTACAAAAATACTAAATAGTTTTCATCAAAAAAAAGAACCATAGCGGTCTGGTTTTGAGCGCTTTGTTCTTGTATTATACAAGCTCATATTCACTTCACTGGATGCTGTTTGCCTCACACAGAAGCACGTTTTTACATTTACACAGGTCTCAACACAGAGTCATAGTGGATGTTTCTGCAGAAAATAAACAGGACACACTTTACAGAAATTTATAGCACATAGTGGCACAGTGAACCCTCTGAGGCAGTCGTAGTTATTTATAACTGAATCGGGATATTTTAAGGCACTGGGTTCCTATACAGGTGCTGGTCATAAAATTAGAATATCATGAAAAAGTAGATTGATTTCAGTAATTCCATTTAAAAAGTGAAACTTGTATATTATATTCATACATTACATACAAACTCATATATTTCAGATGTTTATTTTGTTTAATTTTGATGATTACAAATGACAACAAATGAAAATCTCAAATTCATCATATCAGAAAATTAGAATATTGTGAAAAGGTTCAAAATTGATGGCCCCTGGTGCCACACTCTAATCAGCTAATTAACTCAAACCACCTGCAAAAGCCTTTAAATGGTCTTTCAGTCTAGTTCTATAGGCTACACAATCATGGGGAAGACTGCTGACTTGACAGTTGTCCAAAAGACGACCATCGACACCTTGCACAAGGAGGGCAAGACACAAAAGGTCATCGCTAAAGAGGCTGGCTGTTCACAGAGCTCAGTGTCCAAGCACATTAATAGAGAGGCGAAGGGAAGGAAAAGATGTGGTCGAAAAAAGTGTACAAGCAAGAGAGATAACCGCACCCTGGAGAGGATTGTGAAACAAAACCCATTCAAAAATGTGGGGGAGATTCACAAAGAGTGGACTGCAGCTGGAGTGAGTGCTTCAAGAACCACCACACACAGACGTATGAAAGACATGGGTTTCTGCTGTCGCATTCCTTGTGTCAAGCCACTCTTGAACCACAGACAGCGTCAGAAGCGTCTTGCCTGGGCTAAAGAGAAACAGGACTGGACTGCTGGTGAGTGGTCCAAAGTCATGTTCTCTGATGAAAGTAAATTTTGAATTTCCTTTGGAAATCAAGGTCCCAGAGTCTGGAGGAAAAGAAGAGAGGCACTTCATCCACGTTGCTTGAAGTCCAGTGTAAAGTTTCCACAGTCAGTTATGGTTTGGGGTGCCATGTCATCTGCTGGTGTTGGTCCATTGTGTTTTCTGAGGTCCAGGGTCAACGCAGCCACATACCAGGAAGTTTTAGAGCACTTCATGCTTCCTGCAGCTGACCAACTTTTTGGAGATGCAGATTTCATTTTCCAACAGGACTTGGCACCTGCACACAGTGCCAAAGCTACCAGTACCTGGTTGAAGGACCATGGTATCCCTGTTCTTAATTGGCCAGCAAACTCTCCTGACCTTAACCCCATAGAAAATCTATGGGGTATTGTGAAGAAGAAGATGCAATACACCAGACCCAACAATTCAGAAGAGCTAAAAGCCACTATTAGAGCAACCTGGGCTATCATAACACCTGAGCAGTGCCACAGACTGATCGACTCCATGCCACGCCGCATTGCTGCAGTAATACAGGCCAAAGGAGGCCCAACTAAATACTGAGTGCTGTACATGCTCATACTTTTCATGTTCATACTTTTCAGTTGGCCAACATTTCTATAAATCCTTTGTTTTTATTGGTCTTCAGTAATATTCTAATTTTCTGATATGATGAATTTGAGATTTTCATTTGTTGTCATTTGTAATCATCAAAATTAAACAAAATAAACATCTGAAATATATGAGTTTGTATGTAATGTATGAATATAATATACAAGTTTCACTTTTTAAATGGAATTACTGAAATCAATCTACTTTTTCATGATATTCTAATTTTATGACCAGCACCTGTATATGTTTCACAATGGATTCATGCAAGCATATTAGAGGTATTATATTGTGTTTATATAATGCCTGCATTGTAAGAGATGCAATGATCAGAGCTTTATTGTCAGTGTCTGGTTTTGTAAAGGTGAAGAAAGAAAAAATATGAAAGTGTAGAAAGGTTTCAAAATATCTTAAAACTCCTAAACATTAAACATTCTTATACACTTTTCTTCTAATACCGGTATGCTTTTCTAAGGACCACATTTGCGTGAGCAATTTTTTTCTGTCATCTTTTTGCTTCTGTAAACACCAGAATTTCCCCATTGTGGGACAATAAAGGGATTTTCTATTCTAAAATTGTTCAATCTTTTAAAATCCTTCTATCTAAATGCTAAAAAAGTTGTTTAATGCTGTGCAAAGTCAGATGGTTAAAAAGTGGCCGGCAACAGTTTTCCCTCCTGTTTGGAAATTACTGCTAGAAAAATGGATGGCAACCTACTGTAGTTTGAAAACTGGGAGTGGTATGGCTGCTATGGCTAACTCAAAAATACATTTAGTATATATATATATATATATATATATATATATATATATATATATACTGTAGGGGTGGGACGGTTCACAAAATCCACGGTTCGGTTCGGTTCACGGTTTCGTTGTCACGGTTTTCGGTTCAGTTTGGTATATGTTGATTGTTACACCGAAATCCTATAAAAATGAATTAAATAAATGAAAAAATCCAAAAAAATTATTGAATTGTAATTTTATTTTAATGATCCGCGGAAACCCTGGATCATCTCCGCATGTTTTGCTGCTTTGAATTTAATCATCTCGCGCATGCCCTGGCGGAGCGGACAGGAGCCACAGTGGAGGCTGTATGCTTTGCTTTGCGCAGGCGGTCTGGAGCAGTGACGGAGTATGTGGGATTTCGGGGTTAGCATGACATGTTGGCCATGTTGCTGTTAGCATAAACAAAACGAGTTGCACAATGCTTGCACACTGTTGCACTTTTATCAACAACTTTCTTTCCGCCGTCATCGTAGGTCACTCTAAACGCAAAGTGGTCCCATACAGCAGACCTATAAAGTGCTGCTGGCGCGTCTTCCAACTCCTGTTCTTTCCCACTCGCCATACCCACACAATTCTCCACAACAACTGATTTTTTTCTGCTACACCCGGCTACGCTGCTTTGCTTCTTCTTCTTCTTGTTTACTACTGGTGGTTGGCTTTGGTCGCAGTACCGCCACCTTCTGCTCTGGAGTGTAATCGCTTCGCCTATGAGAAAAAGGAGCAGCGCATGAACCGAACGCAACACATGCGAATCGAACCGAGACGGTTGAACCGAACGGTTCGGACGGTTTTCATAAACCGTTCCATCCCTATTATATATATAATATATATATACATATATATATATATATATATGTATATATATATAGCACGGAGTGTTTGACAAAGTGTCACTGTCGAACATGAAGAAAAAATAAGGGAGATAATGGGTTAGCACCTCCTGTTTGCATCAGACCATAAAAAATGAATGGTGCATGGGAGGTTTTCACCTCAACTGAAAGGATTTTAGCTAAATGAGCAGCTAGTTCGCCTCCACAGATTTGGTAAATCACTAAGGTTGAGTTACTAATCCTCACTAAAAATTGTTGCTCTTTCTACAACCTTTTAGACTTAGTTATGGTGCATTCGCTAGCTGGAAAACGGTGGGCCTCTGATTTCAGTCACTGGTTTATGCATCTCTCCTACCATCCCAATTGTGTGTGTTTACTTTCACTGTTGTGGATAATCAATAAGTAAGATGTACATGGGATAAAATCATATTATTCACAGGCATTCTTGTCTCCTGGTGCATGCATCTGTGAGAACAGGTGCCCCTTTGTGCCGTACTTTTCTGCCATAAATGCTGAAACATACAGACCTGACCTTAAGAAACGAAGGCACATTAAAACACAAGCAAACACTCAAGCTCTGACCTAACACATGTGACCACCCGTCTGGCACATATAAAAGACAGCCGTTTCATTAAATGGCTCAGTAGGGGCTCATCCTTTCCAGCAGAACGAGGCCCACATCCAAAACCCAAACACACACACCCTCACTGTATTTTCCACATGACTGTAACATCTGAAAACTGAACTGTGCTCAAAGTGAGGCAAAGCTTTCTAAAAGCTTTTTAAAAAGTCATTCAAGTGGTGACGAACGATACTGAACTGAAATAGTGCTTAAACATCACACATACTGTCTTGTTATATGACCAAACAGACAATATCCTTCCTGAAATAGAGGAATTTGTTTTTTGGGTTTTTTTGTCCTAGAATGAGTCACACTGAGGAGCAGGAATATGACTGAAGCTCCCATGCTAAATGTGGGATGAAATGCACTAAAGCCACATACAGCTTTGTAAGCAGCTGCCATTTATACGTTTTGTTTGATTTCCGACTTTTGTTTAGCAAAAAAGTCTCAACAATGGTGAACGTGCAGCAATTTTCACAATAGGAGAGAAGGTCAAACACTCCTTTGGTTACAAAAAAAAAGGTCATCTCTCCTTTCCACACATTCACATGCCTGGTGAAGTTAAGGAAAAAGATTAAAAATGTCTTTTCAGAAAGTAGAACTTGCTTAACTCTTTCCTCTGGTTCTCTACTGCAGTTTCCACAGTGTTGATTTTTTATCCAGTAAGAAGTAGTGGCTGTAGAAAAAACATAAAGGCACAGCTCTGCTCATGGATTGTTCGCAGTCAGTTTGGCAGGCTTTCTTTCACACCATGATAAGAGGGTTGCCCCGCTCCCTGATGTCTGCTGCAGGAATGAGATCTTTCTTCACCGGCGTTTGGGACAAAGCAGAGCGTCTTCCTTTGGGTCTAAACAAGTCGGACACAAAGAAAACCTGCAGGCAGAAAGAAGAAATTCTTTAGAGGTTTGGAGATGGACAAGAAAAATGACACATGCTACCTGATCTGAGCTTTGGCAAAAAGAAAAACGATTGTATTTTTTTTTTTCATTTATTTATCTTTATAAAGTTTATAAAGATGCTTTCAGTGATTGCTGGCTAATTATTTACAGCTCCAACTTCAATTAATTGTATTTGGTAACAGGTAGTTATATCAAGTTGATCCAACTTGTTTTTAAGTTTATCATTTGAAAAGGGTTAGGCAAGGGTTGGGCAAACTTAATTCAATAAACTTGTTATCATTTGATGCAGTTGATTTAAGGTGGAGCTGCATTTTCTTTTTAAAGTGTACTTCTAAATCCAAATCTGCAACCCTGCCCTGTTTAAAAACAAATCTATTTTTTAAATTTGAGATCATTTTGAAAAAAAAGAAGATTCTTCATTCTTTGTACTGTTAAAACCTTCAATTCCAATGCATGCGATTGATTAAGGAAGTAATAATATGTCCCATTCATGATATAAGTGGTAAAATTGGATTCACAAAAATAGGATCTGATTTAAAACTAAATAAATTAATAGAGTAAATATTTCAGATAGCACACATTCTTCTTCAAAGCAAATGAGTCAAGTTTAACAGGGAGAAAGTAAAGTCATTATTATTGGCAATACCTCAAACAGAAAGTAACCAGGCCGATGTAGAAATTGAGCTTAGTTAGATGATAAAGCTTTGCTGATACAAACATTGAAAAATAAGTCCCTCCATCTGGTTGTTTTACTAACGAGCACCAAAAAATACCACAGAATAATCAATCTTAACTTGGTGGAGATCAAAACAACACAGAAACTCAAGAAATGCTTCCTTTCAAAATAGACAAAATAGGCAGTTAGACAACTTTATTGTCATTTATTATACACAGAGTGTATACAAAATGATATAGGAGTAAATAAGCATAAAGTCCACTGCTTCATATGCTGGGCCCAAAATATTTCCCTTTGACAAGAAATCTCCTGATTTTAGTTTCTTTTTTTTATCATTGCTATTCTTACAAAAGTTTAAAATTAAATTAAAAAGGCAAATGAGCATATTCAGTAATGTGTTACAATTTATACAAGTAATTTAAACATGCAACCTTTGCTACTAGACACCTCCTAAACAGTGGGTGTCTTTGTATAATAGATTAGAATTCAACTTTATCGTCTTTCCACTGTCACAAGTACAAAGCAACAAAATGTAGTTTGCATCTATGAAGAAGTGCTCTATAGTATAAAAATAGGAGAGGCGGTGCCATACATTCTCAGAAGAAATAAATTTGTAACTCCCAGGTTATGTCTGAACATGCGCTCTAACCATTCAATCACTATATAGAGCAGGGATTATATAGTGGACTTTATAGTGAACTCAGTTAACTGACCGTTCGAACAGATTATCACTACTTTTCGCTCCCTGTTGGTCATGTAACTCCACCTCCCCACACGGTGCCTGCACCATTTTGGTTTGTGAGGAGAGCTCTTGCAACAGATCCTGGGATATATCTGCTTGTCTGACAGTGGTTGCACACTACTTTTCTAAGTGCATTATTGGAAATTTTGAGTCCACTACTTTTTCATCCAGCAGACATACACTGTATAAACGCTGTAACCCCTTTATAATGCTCTATGTAGGAGTTAGGGTGGATGTTTGGACACAGTCCCAAGTTTAGCCACGCAAAATTCAGCTTTTTCATGATGAACTTGTCTCTACAAGTAAAAAAAAAACATATATATACATATATATACACATATACATATATATATATATATATATATATATATATCCAGCAAGCATAATCTTGAAAAATAGTGATCAAAGTGCTCTTAAACATTACTGCAGATCAGTTTAGATACATTATTTATGTAATGCTTCCCCCCTAAGGTCCTCTAAAGAATAGAGTAACAACTTACAACGCAGTAGGCCACAAGGGCGCCCTGAATGAACCCAGCCAGGACATCGGTGGGGTGGTGCTTGTGGTCAGACACTCGAGACAGGCCCGTGTAGAAGGACATCATGATGAGGGTGAACTGGGTCAACGGACGCAGCAGGCGAGCGCCATGCCAAGTGAACCGTGCCTGCAGGTAAAACTGTAGGAAAACCAAAATAATCAGATTTGTATTATTTATTAAAGCTCAGAATAAATGAAAGGAGGACATTCTAGAAACTCACCACTAGGTAGAGCATGGTGTACATGGAGAATGACGCATGACCAGAGAAAAATGACTTCCTGAGGAGAAAAGGAAATCAGTCAGCTTCTTAGCACTTACCCAACATCTAAACCAATGCCTTCAAATTTAACTTATGGGAGACTGGGCTATCTCACATCTGTTGCCATACCTGGCCTCTTGTACTTTGCTCTCTGGCCCATGACATGTGTACTCAGTGATGTAGCCCAAGGAGCAGTTGATGGTGGAGAAGTCGGGCTTGCATACGTCGATGAAGTGCGGTCGCATTCGGCCTACCGACACTTTGGCGATGTCGGTGAAGGACTGGCTGATGGCACAGCCGAAGATAAACACCCCGACCTGCTTGTAGAGGGCAGCTATATAGGGGTTCCCAACGAAAGACTTGGATCCCTCGTTTAGAAAGTAGATCCTGTAGCTTTCTCCAACGATGATCTAATAGGACAAAGAGGAAGCTGATGTTATTAAAATATCATTTTTTTAAAATACTCTTAAAGCACTGTTTTTATATATATGCAACATTTTTCATGCAAGCCAATGCTATCGAGGCGTATTGGTCATTGATTTCCTTTTTGTAATTCTGTTCGTTTGTAGCTTCCTGATTTCTTTAATTTTTTCTTAAATTAAAGCATTTTAGGGCTTCCGATTTTTTAGAGATTTGTTGGATTTCTACTTTAGTTTTAGGGGCTCAGTAACAATTAAAGGTAATTTTTAATACTTAACTCATAGTGTTCAATGGAAGAAAATGTGATCCACTAAAAGTTGATGAAGCGTTCTTCTAACTAATGTGAAGCGGTGACATAAGTTAGGAGTAAAATATCCTAAATGTAGGTTAGAACTAAAATTGAACAATTATCTAGACATGCCTTAGGATACGTATCCTTTGTTAGTTTTTATGTGTCACCATTTTATGGATGCTCTCATTAAACTAGGTTAAACTTTGGTATATTTGAGGCAGTGGTATAAAGTTCTCTACACATCAGGGCTACGTTTTTAATTTGCTGAGGATTTTTACCCTTGCTCTTCTTCTTTTGTGAGAAAACAATGAAAGAAAAGATAACGCAACTGGAATGAGTATATAACTCCCCCCCTTCCGACTGAATAGTGACTATTGCAGGGCTGCTATCAAGAGGAGGTGAATATCCATGACTTAAAACAACTGTTCAAGCTCAAAGATGTCCCCATCCCCCCATCCTCTGCTGTCTTCAAGCCATTTACAACAAAAACTTTGGATGAGTGAGAGATGGATCGGGGGAGGTTCTGGGAGAAAGAGGAGGGACAGAAGGGAGGACAGACAGGCTGAGTAGATATGCGAATAAGACAAAAACCACTAGGAATACAAGATGGGAGAAAAGGGAGAAAAGTGAGAAGAGGAATGAGGCACAGAGGAGGAGCGGGGGAGGCACCGCTGGTTCTAATCAAGGAAACGCTGAGCTAGGCGACGTGTCTGAATCTTGGTGGCCAGACTCCACCAGGCGCAGGTTTGTTTTTCTCTTCGTGGGCCGTCCTTCTGGAGCTGCTTTCCGATTTCACATGGGATGTCTGGTTGTTTTCTTGTTAGTATCTCGATTTCATCGCGCATTCCTCCTAAGGGCGCAGAAGCAACCCTTACTCTGGAAAACACTGGAGACCTAGCCAGCAGATAAAAAAAAAAAGATTGTTTCCACCACACTGGCCTTTAGAGCCAGCTGCAGCTTCCCAGATGGAGGAGAGACAACACATCTGGTTCCTCTTGTGCAGGAGGTTTCACTAAGTGAATAGATGAATCAGGTCTCCTGCTATTACATGAGTGGTGCCCGGTGTAAGCCTTCACATCTTAACATTCCGCACAGTATAACCACAAAAATACCAAGATTTAGCTTATATTTTATGTGATGGACCAACACCAATTAGCACATTCTATGAAGAGGTAGGGAAATACTACCTTTCAAAAATGTTTATATACTGCATCCTTTACTCTGACACCTTCAGTGCAACCATTTACCCTCAGAAGTAAGGCTTAGATATTGACAGCAGAACATTACTAAACAAACATAAGGAATAAAGGCACAAAACAGAATTGAGGTTGTGAAGACAATTTAAGCCTTTAGGTTAAATAAATGATGGCCTACGCTTTGAATGTCTCATATAGTTATGGTCAATTCCTCATAGAAATCTCCTAAGAGGTCTGTTCTATCTAAAGGAGCTGCAAAGATACCTAATTTATTTAAGAAAAACAGTTGACAGGACATTTTAAAATTTAGCAATCCATAAATCTGGACTTTGAGGATAAAATGCAGGAAAAAAAGACATTGTTGAAAGGAAAACATAAGAGGTCCTCGTTTAACTTTTAATGTAATCAAGGTAAGAGGACCTTGCATCCTGAATGCCCCCCAATGTTTAAATCTGTTGCATGCTGTTGGTTTTGTTTCTTCACTAGTGGGACGTGTTCAGAGCTAATGCGCAGATGGGGACCCTAAATATAGCTGCAAAAGACTTGAGACTTGTCCAAAGATTTTTTCCAAAGCTCTTTCAGCAGGACACCAACAATAAAGAGCTGCCAGCAGGTGGTTCATGGAAAACAGGTATTAATGTGTTGGAGCTCCAGTCAATGTAAGAATCCGATTGCTATCTATCTATTCTGTGTAGACTGTGATTTGAAGTATAATCATAGATGGAAGCCCCTGGCTGTGCCAAGCTGATGCAGCATAAATCGAGGTGGATGGTGGTTCTATATCACTGATGCAAGGAGGTTTAAAAAAACAAAAAACAAACACACCAAAATTTTCAGATTTGTCTTAGTAGAACAGTTTGGGAACCATATTTCCCCTTTCACTATGTTATTTTGTGTTTGTTTATCACAGAAAAATTCCCCCTAAACCACATTGTTTTGTGTGGTTGTAACATGGTAGAATTAGAATATTTTAGCACAAGAAAAATGAAGATTATTTTAGAAGCACACCTTTATTGGTTTTCCTATCGACCAGAATAAAAGCCAGCATAAATTACAAAGGGCATTGCCTCCTCTGGTTTCCACTGCCTGTGAGCTATGAATCATTAAATAAACCCATGTTTGGTTTTTTTTCTTCTGCTTCATAAAATTCAAATGTTGACCAGAGCATGCCGGGGGGTGGGTCAACGATAGATCCAAAAGTCAGGTCTTGCTGTAGAAAAGTGAAATACATGCCACTTTTTTTTTTATTTGCATGGGGCCCATGCCACAATTCCACCACAGCAATTATGGTATTTAACCAAACAACCATTGCGTCAACCGTAATTACACTGCCGTGGCTCCTTCTCGCCCCTGCGGCTTTACGTCTGAGCAGCACTCTGCTTGGGGGGGACACAACACAGGCAGCCTCGGTCACGAAGCGAGGTGGCGTCGCTAAGCAAGGTTAAAACTGCACATATGTGAGGAATAAAAGCTGATTTTCTAAACAGGCCTTCTGCTTGGAGCAGGCTGCAGGAATCTGTTTGCAGACAAATTACCCATTTGTGGTTGTGAACGTATCACTATGTGGCTACTGAGGTGTCGAAAAATATTTTGTAAGCTCTAACTACATGCTTTGGTAGCTGTTTCTATGGTGTAGAGAGACTGGCTTGGTTTTTGCAGAGTTCTTGGAAGAATAGCTGGAGTTTAAATTTAGTTTCTGTGCAGTTGTTAAGTCCTAAATTACCGGGCGTCATCTTTAGATAGAAAATCGTATTTTATTGGCATATCTGTCAAAAGCAGCCTGGTCAGATGCAGAGGCACTCAAATATAAATACAATCAATTTGTTAGAAGGACTAAATTCTGGGATGACATAGTCACTGATTTCCCCCTGGAGGGTGCTCCAAGCTAATCAAAAACTTCACTTTACTGGAAAAGCTGTAATCACTTCAGCCATCTCGTTTCGCCCGAGGGAAAACTCTGAATGAGTGCTGTTGGCTCATTCTTATCTAGAATACTCTGGAGCCAGCAGCTCTGGCAGATAGCCCAGGTATGGAGATGGTGTCTCATCATTTATCACTCTGGATAATCTTAGTTTATTCCCTCAATGTCCAAACTGAGAGATAAGGAGCATTTGATAAAACACAAAGATATTTGAGGGAAGTCTGTATCTGCATTGCCCCCTAGCATTATTTCCAACTATTTGTTTTGTGGTAACAAAGCTTGATGCAGAGATGTTCTCAAGTCATTTTTTATTTTTTTTTTGTCTTTAGGCCACAGGAATAAATTGAGTCTAAAGCTTTATTTTGCCACTAAAGTGTGTCTCAAGTTGGAATCTGTTACCATTAAAGTTATAGTGGAGGTCGTTATTTTTCCACGTGGATCATCAAAATAATTGGTCCTCCTAATTGTCAATCATTCTGGTGATGTGTTTAGGTGCTCATCCCCATTTTCACTTACCGGTGGTGAGTCTTAAACTGACTCCGACCAGATGGATTTGCTGGATTTGCTCCGCATATCCATCTGGAAACGTTTCGTTGAAGTAATTTTGGGAAGGGGCGAAAATTCTGGTTAGCTGATTGGCCTATGTTGGTGATAGATGAAGCATATGACGTACTAACAGAGCGACGACGAAAACACAACCACAAGCCAGGCACAAGCCAATTGATAGATCAAACTCTTGCCGAAACCAGTCGGGAGAAGAGCAAAAACATCTTTTCCTCTGAGAAAAGCCTCCAGAGCAGTGTTTTGCTCTTCTTTCAGTGAAGAAATAGTCTGTAATTCCGATAAAACTTACTCGATAGCCACGCTAACGCTAGTTTCATCGGCTGAAGCCGCCATGTTCTTTAGACTGAACTGTCGCGCTTCTCGTTGCCCCCCCCCTAACCCGCCTCAAAGCCAACGCTGATTGGACGTTCGTTTGGTGAACTGCTCCAAATTTTCTTTAACGGAGAGTAGCCAGACTGATCTGCGAGTAAAACCTTGAAAGCTTGCGAGATCAGGATGGTCTCACGAGGCTAGGTGAGTCTAATGTAGTGGAAAAATTGCAAATCTTCTTTTGGAAAGTAAGCTTGTATGAGCGATTCAAACAGCAGCTTTTAAACAGAGCGTGCATGAGGAGAAATGGGCTCGTGCACGCTCTCACACGTGTCTAATAGGCGTTCCCTTTCGGGAGCGGGTAAAGGGCTATGCATGTGCATATTTTATTTTGAAGTGTAGAGGGTGGTTTGTTTTTAAAAATTTGTGAAAATTCTCCAGTATACCTTTAATAACAACTTTAACTATGACCAAGGGAAATGGGACTATTTCACATCATATTCATTTAATTAGGGTTACGATAAAACATTGGCTCCTCATTAAAATATCTTAGACACTCTTTAAAACACTGTGCAAATGTCAAAAATCTTTCAGATGAATTTTGTTTTACAATTTGTTGGGTGTGTTGATGACTGTAGCACCAGTGACTTGCTGAAAAATATACAAAGTTTAAGTTTATCTGACTCAATGCTAAGGTTTTGTCACAGAACACAGTTTTCTATTACAATAGATTAAGTCATATCTGTGAGTCAAACATGAACATCTGTAGCTTTTGACTGTTTGCACTTCTTGGAATCGTCTGCATACACAGAACATACAAAACAGTAATAAGATCGAGAGAAAAAAAAAAGATTAGAGTGAGAATTTGTGTGTTTCCCACAGGTGCTGCTAGTAGATGTGCATGGAGCTGAAACAAGAGGAGTGAGGAGGAGATTAGTGATGAGAGCGTGGTGACTTACAGAGAGGATGGTGATTAGAATGCCTGCCGCGGTGAGCACACCGTCGCTAATGGTGTCTCCTTTTTTGGCCGGGTACCTGATGGATTCATCATCGCAGTAAAACCCTCTGCGGTAAGGCTGAACAGCGCAGGTCTCTATGACCAAGAAAGGCAGGCCGGCTAGTGTGTGGAGGTGAGTGGGTGGCACAGAGAGGAAGAAGAGCAGGTGGGGTGGGGGTGGGGGGATGGATGGGTGAGGGGGAGAGAGATGGAGGTGCTAGGTTAATAACAGGCATATTACAGAGGCAGTGGTTACAAGCAGGAGGTGACATGAGAACATCTGGAACTGGCTCAGTTCGTTCTGTGGCTGCAGTCTGAGTCTCATTAAATAATCAGGGGGAATTGGTTTGTTTTTATTATTAGAGGGTCACTGTGGATCAGACGGATGCTTCTTTCAGTCTGTCAATTAAGGATCGAGTATGCTTTATGTAACAGCTGGTTGTTTTTAACGAGGAATCATTCTGCTGATGTGCATCTTTCTAAGCACCTCATAACTTTAACAATTTAAATGGCAAATTTGAAATTAGAAACTGGGATTTGGCAGGAGGAGAATATAATCAGCAAATTTCACGACAGGCTCCAAACATTAAAGGGGAGTTAATCGACTTTGCAAACATGGCCCTGTTCTGCTTAAAACTTGAACAAACGACCATCTGCATCTACAAAAAACTGCTTAATATAATAAAAAGTGGAGAACAATAAACTCTTATCACTGATGGTCTTTCTTTCCAGATTAATGAGATTGTAGCATAAAAATTTGTGTCAGAACTGAAAAATATATTTGCAAGTTTGTTATTTTGGGCTCAAAAATTGCCTGATAAAAGTAATAAAAATCCCTAATTTCCAAAGAACTTGTCAGTTTAAACATTGAGAGAAAAGATTCAGTATATCACGTTAAGATGCTCATCACCTGTTTCACTTGTAGACAATTAAACTTTCTGCAAATATTTATTTTATTTAGGGCTTAAATGATTTCTTTGTGATTAATTCATTATTGACATCAATAATCATCAGCTAATTAGGTAATTAAAATGACACTTAAAAGTAAAAATTCTACAATCATATAATAATGTTTCTATTCATAAATAAAAACGTGTATAAATTATAGAATAAAGGTTTCTCTATATTTTTTGTTTATTTAGAAATGCTAATTTGCTAAAATGATCTTTTTTAGATTGACCAATGATCAATAGATTCTTCAATTACCCAAATGATCAATAGATGGAGCCTCACTTTATAATTAATCGAAACAAAGCTGTGTCCTTTAATATTTTATAGTCTTTTGCTCTTATTGTAGGACTGCAAGTGAAAAGTTTCAGATCCATAAAGTGTTTACTGGAAAATATGAGATGATTATTTTCATTCGTCTGATTCAAATTCATGCAAATTTAAGCCTGCCTGAAGGATTGGATTTTATCCTGGCAGCTAATGGTAGGACATGATGGAAAAAGGTGGAGCAGGGCTGCATGTGCTGCATAAATGATTTGAAGTCAATGGGATAAAACCACTGAGTGAGACTTAAGGCCTGTGGAAGCCATTAAAATCTGTATGCGATGATAAAACAGCCAGCCACTGGTGAACTGAGCGTGCTCCGTGTGTTCCCCTTGTTCTCCTGCTTTACCACACCAGGACTTACAGACACCACGGGCACAGTGACGCCCACAGCTGTGAGCACGGTGGTGGACACTGTGCTGTTCTTATAGGGAAGCCTGATGCTCTTGTCATTGCAGAAGAACCCCCTCTGGTAAGGCGGGAAGGGAGACTTGTGTAAAAACACGCCGACGAGAACCACTGCATGTTTGGACAGATACATGAATGCAGGTAAAAAGGTTTTGATAGGACATTTCGAACAACTGGGACAAGGAAGGAGTAAATACAAACCACTTTTAAGACTTTCAAGAAGAGCATCGTCACAAAACGAGATGTAAAACTGTTGTTGAAATGAAAATGAAAAACACCCCAAAAAAGAAGAGAAGAATTTTTCTAATTTCTCTCATTTCAAATAGCGAGCAGAGAAAGTGCAAAAATAATCTGTTTCCCATAAGCCTATGCTGTGTTGCCCCTCCCCTACTTGTTGTCACCTGGCTAAAAGAAGGTTCCTGCTGTTTGGAAATACTGAAAATCAGAAAAAAAAGCTCAATGAATTAATTAAGTAAATTAATTCCCATATTTTATATATACACACTTTATCATCTTCCACCGTTTTTGTTGTTTCATTGTAGTTAAATATCACCAAAAAAAGCTCAAATCTCAAATATATTGTTACCCAGTTGGGTATAATCTTAATCCTGTATCACACTATAGAATATGCCACATAATTGCATAAAAAACTAATCTAAACCTATCTAAAATACATGGTCAGTAAAAAATGTCCAGAAAAAAGACATGATAAACATATTCGAAGAAGTCAGACATCTAAATAATCAAAAATACAAACTGTGAGAAGGTGAAATGACAAGCAGCCTTTAAATACAAACTCAGCAGATAAGTCCTGTTACAAACTCTTAATGATCTTATGATTATTTGTATGCAAATAACGCTAATAATTTTCACTGATGTGATGATGTTCCCCAAAATTCAGTTTTGGTTTGATCTTATATGTTACTGTTACTGTAAAAATCCATATGTATTCTTCTTGCAAAAAAACAATACATAACAACACGAAAAATTGGCCATCAAGCCAAGTCTTACAATCTTATAATTAGTCAAAACGTCTTTTTGATCTTGTTTTGAGATTGATTCACTAAGCAAGAACAGACTGTAAGATTATTTTAGTCTGAGAAGATTTTACTCAAAAATAAGTGGAATAATCTGCCAGTGCAGTGAAATAGTTCTTGAAATAATTATATATACTCTAGGGATGCAACTAACGATTATTTTGCAAATCAATTAATCTGTCAATTACTTTTTCGATTAATAATCGGATACCCAAAGATTCCTTAAAGAAGGCTTTTAAAGAAATTAAACCAGGTGAAACATCCCTATCATATTCCCAAAACATGAAGTATTACTTATTGCAATTGTCTTTCTGCACTGGCAGATTATTGCAGATTTTTTTTGTAGAATGTTCTCAATAATCTAAAGGAATCTTATCTTGCTTTGTTTATCAATTGCAAAACAAGATGAGAAATACTCCTTGGCTAGAATAATAATGTAAGATATGGTTAGATGACACTTATTGCATTGAAGACCTGTGTGTTTTTGTTTTAAAATTTAAAACCACGAACTCTTGAAGAAGGTGTATTCCATCCATCCATCCATCCATCCATCCATCCATCCATCCGTCACGCTTATCACTGCTGGGGACGCGAATGGTGCTGGTGCCTACCTCCAGCTCTAAATGGAAGAGATGTGGGGTACACCCTGGACAGGTCGCCAGTTTTATATTCTAACCCTTCTAGCTTATTTTATTACAAGTGAAAAAAACCCACACAATTCCAACAAGGCTATCTTTACGGCAAAGGCTTTGACAAAGACTTTAAAAGGCCCCTTTTCAGAATCCTCTGGGGAGTTTAATCGATTTCAAGTGTTTCACCACCTAAAGTGGCGAAGAGATCTTTTATTTTTATCTGCAGAAAACAAACAGTCTGGGTGTAGCTCAACTAAGAGAAAATGGCAGCTTATTTTCTTCAGTCCCAAGAGGTCATGATGGAGGACTTTGATTTCCAAGGGTGAACGAGGTACCCAGAAGAGGCCTTCCAATCTCACGACAGAATTTGGAAAATGTGCTTTCATTGCACTTCAAAGTGACGTTTTGCTTTCAAGTCAAAGTCATCTGTGATCTACAGATATAAAGGAAAACAAGCAGACTAGTATTGGGGAGGGCAGGGGGTAGAATGGGCCAATTTCTCAGACCAAATGTCAAACACATGCTTGAGTTGCTAAGCCCCTGAACCCAGTACACCCACCCGTACTCACACACACATATACACAGAGCTAAGTTGTGGTTTTAACAGTCCAGCTGGGCCCGGTTCAGGTTACAGAGAGTTCTGGAGCTCTGGGAAATCCAGAATGTCGCTCGGCTCTCCACATTCAGCAGGTTTCACATTATTAACCTTCAGTCGCTCTTCAAACAAATACCAAACCCGGGGCGACATTCCGCTCCGAAGCAGGACCGGAGGAAAAAGAAATAGGGCGGGACGTCTCAACGCTTCTGTGGCTGTGAAAACAAACCTCACTTTATAGCACGTTTGAACCTGAATGTCAAAGACCCCTAAGCTTTGGTTTATCTGTCTCTGAAGAGAACAACACAGGAGGCAGTACAGACTGCTGATATTCTGGATGGAAGGGGGGGCTGGAGGTACTGGACGTGAAATGCATTGCTTAAGAACCCTCACCTCTGCAATCTCTTTAAACACATTCACAGACTCAGACTAACCACAAGCCCAGAGGCTGGGGGTGGGGGGGGTCAAAGATCTGGCGAAATCCTTGATGAATTTAAGTCCATGCACAGACCGTGGCTTTTCAATGAGCCCTAAAGTGACCAAGCCGATGAAAACTCTTCTAGGGAAAGAGGGGAAAAAATGACAAGAAACAGAAGGACCCAGTCAGATCCTGTCTTCCAGGCATTCAGCTGTTTTTCTTCTCCCCTGTTCCGTGCCATGACCCCGGGCATCCGTGTAACAGTGCAGCATCAGCAGTGAGTGCAATATCTTGGGATTTTCCCCTCCCACCCACTTCAGCCCGCATGAAACATCAGAGGGTGGTGGTGAGTCCTTGTCGCGCCAACATCAACTCCAGTCAGCAGGTGTGAGGGTGTATACCTGCATTAGCTCAAAGTTAAAGACAACAGAATCCTACCGTAAAGCTGAACGGCTGGAATAGAAATGAGACATTTAGTCCTTCATATCAGCACTGTGTTTTTTATTTTCAAAATACCACTATAGTAATATACAGTAAAGGTCTTAGGTTTGATACCTTTTAATAAGATATCAAAGAAAGAGACGGAATGGTTAAGAGTTTCTGCAGCTTTAGGGAGCACAGAGAAAAACACTGCTGCTGCACACTGCTCATCAGCCAGCTGAAAGAAATACACCCACACATTTCTATGCCAAAAATAATGGTTAATTAAACTGTTTAGAAGTATTTCTGAGTTCAGAAACACAGATAACCTTCAAAAACGCATTAATCTGGCTTCTCCTGAATTACACTGACTTGTATTTGAGGTCTGCAGATTTATTTATTTATTTATTTTTACTTTTGTTGGTTCTGTACAGAGATAATTGCTATCAATCTAACATAAATGTAACTTAAAGAAATACAAATTAAAATAAAAAGAATACAATCTGGAAATGAAACTTTGAAAAATATTTTTGAGTGTAACTTAACTGTTGTCTCAAACTGTTTTTTTCCTATATTATTTTTTTCAAATTGAAATGTTTCCGAATTTTATATTTTCAAAATCCCTCTCCAAAATATATATATATATATATATATATATATATATATATATATATATATATAATACATTTTTTATTTTTGGTGAATGCATTTTTTGTTTGCTATTGAAGTGTTTTGCATTTATCTGGTCTGTTTTTCTGAAATAATTACATATTTATTTGAAAAATTGACAAAAACTTTCTGTTTTTCTGACCTGGAAAACCCCCCAAAATTTTATGAAAAAATAAATACAAAACATTTGTGTTTCTGAAGTAATGAGATAAACTGTGAAGAGTAGAAGAAGGGGGGAAATAACCGGCCATTAGAAGCGCTCAGCATGCAGGTGTTTTAACAAAGCTGACAAACTAATTAATAGTCATCACATCTACATAACTAAAAGACAACAGTTTCCCAGCGTCTCAACCCCAAAGGAAAGTATAAATGGCCATTATAATCCACTATAAAATCAGAGGAGCATTATCTCATTCTATCATAAAAATGATCTCATTAATTAAGAAAAACAGACTAATTTCCTTTTTTTCCTGGGTGAATGCAATACATTTCCGTAGTTCCCTGTTTAAACCCAGACTCAAACTAAACCAAGGTGGACATGAGACGTGTTTTTCAGCACCTGAGCAGGTTTTTATTGTGTCTGTGGAAATGCGCAGCTCATCTTAGAAACATCGAGTCAACATCAAGGGGGTAAAAACTGTAAAAAACCAAAATAACATGAACATTTTCCCCTTTTAGGGATCGCTTACAGTCTGCGGTGAGAATGCATGGACCTGTCTGAGCAGTGCCCACACACACAAAGATGTGGTTGTTGTTTTGCTTTCAGCTGCCAGTCTGTCTGTCAGCTGAGTTTGCTGCAAAACTCCGCTCATAGTTCCACTGTGTTCAGGGAAAAAACTCCTGCCTGATACATTTGATGGAAGTCCAATTCCACTTGAAATGATTGAGAAATTTCTGTAGCAGGAGTGATATATGTCAATTTGGACAAGTTGTGTTTGCTCCTGAGAACCCTGAGAGACATTTGATCTGGGAATTTCTACAGTAAGAGAATTTCTGAACAGTTTTGGAGACTGTTTGGATTAGGGGTGTTCAACGTACAACTTAGGAACCAAATGCAGCCATTTGGATCATTTTAACCACGTTTCTACGAAATGTTTCTTGTGATTGAGCTTTTATTGATCTCACATAGGAGAAATTTACTTTTGCATCTAACTCTTCCTCCTGGGGAGCAGTGGGCTGCCATCGTGGGGCGCCCTGGAGCAATCAGGGGTTGAGGTTGTTGCTCAGAGAGCCAGAGTGGCAACCTATAGGCCACCACTCACCTAGGATAGTAGAAATCTGGAGTTTTTAGCCAATAGCATTGATGCAGACAGACACTCTTAAGTGTTGTGGAAGTAGATTTTCATCTACTTCTCATGGTATGTTCCAGTGACTGGGAATGGATTAAAACCCACCATACATTTGAAAACAACAAAAAAGTAATAGAATTAGACCTCCCTTTTTTTATTAAGCCAAACTAGTGGATACCCTTTTTCAGACTGAGTTAATTTCATGGCAGATGGGTGCTTTCATTTGGACTGCTTTTGATTAAAATATGTAGAGAACATTTGGGTAAAAGGAAATCTGCCTAAATAAAAAAAAAAAGTTTGATTTTCATGCTAGCATTTTAAGATCTATTTCCACTTACATCTGTCACTGAACACAAAAATAATGACTTCATAAATGTTTAATGGATTGAAGACTTTTGCTAGTATTTGTCTGGTTAAATCAGCAGGTGCATGTTTGGCTTAGAGCCGTGCACTTAGTGCTTAAGTGCCTTTGCACGTCAGAGGATTAGCTAGGAAATACTATAGCCACTCTTTGCAACCTAACGTAAACTGAACCTGAACGCCTGACCAGAGATCAGTTCCTGACAGATCTCAGTAAAACCGACGTTTTCCACCAGAAAACAGTTTTTTTCTCCCACTGATTATCTACAGACAAGAAAGGAGCCTGAACTCCATAAAACAACCAAATAATATCCTTGGAGGCAGGAATAACTCTAGTGGGTAAGGACGAAGGAGATTACTAGTTGTGGCCCACAGTTTCCTCCTTGTGGTCAGACTCTTTACTCTACATCTTTAGACAGAAACACACGGCTGGTTTGTTGACAAGTTTCTCTCTGTGAAGTTTACAGAACTAAATGATGGCGATTGACCCTCCACAGAGATGAAAAACCAGCCAAGACTTAAACAGAGCACTTCAGAAAAAAGCAAACAAAACAAACACAAAAAACCCCCCAAAAAACGTGTGTTTATTCTTTACAAGACTGCTAACAGTTGGTGGGTTTACTAGGAAGCTGTCATAGAGTTATTTCTAACATCTGGCTTGCAATCATAGCTTTACACTGACATTTCAAACCCTTTATAGGACTATGGCTCCACCCAGAATCAATTAAAATGAAGGGAGGAGTTTAAAATTTTTATTTATATATAAAAGATAAAGTTTCAGCCTAGAAAATAAAGTCTACCTGCAGCTATTGGACATCACAGAGCTTTTAACATGCACATGGGTCCGGTAAATAACCACTGGTTTTAATTAATCCCACACACGCTCCCCCTAGATGTTAACATCACAAGCATTCCTGTCGCTGTGAGGAATGTAAGCCATTCTGGAAAAACAGAAGAAGTCAAAGCAGAGGTTGGTATGGATACAGGTGTGGGTGGAGGGCAGAGAAATGTAGACTTTCCCTCTTGGAGCAGTTCATTTGTGGGTTTCCTCTAACCCAGCCCATTTCAGAGACAGAGGGAAACAGAACACCAGGAACTTGGGTGATATTCAGGAAAACATAAAAACAGCTTTTCTTGTGGGTTAAACATGAATTTCTGGGTCTGGGTGGGATTACGTTTTAATTTTTAGCTGCTCCAAGGCCGAGCAAAGCCCCTGATGGCGTCTGATTTAGGGGACTTCTAACTATCTGCCACAAAAGTTAAACTTAAAATCTCTTTTTTTATTCCTGTGGGGATTACCATAGCCCTTATAAAACTTGACAACTATATTGGCTTTATATGCTGCAAAAGCAAAAATGTAGAAAAATAAAATCTTAAAACAAATTTTGAGGTCAATTGAATGATATGCCTTTAGAATAAGTTCTTTTTTGCTTAACATAAAAAACCTAGATGCTATGTACTTCAGATAATTGACTTGTTTTGTTGTTTTGTTTCAAAGGTAACTCCATTGTAAAATTGTTGTATATGCTCAAAACTTAAAGAAAACACCTTTTTAAGAAAAAAAATTACTTTATTTTTTATGCAGCGCAGGTTAATCAGAACTTTAAACACAGCTATGAGACACTTGAATCAAACTCATTTCATATTACTTGTGACAAAGTGTGATCTTTCAAGAATAATAAATTGTTCAACTCTTACAGAAATCCTCTGACTTCTAGGGAAAGTCATGGTGGCTGCAAAAGGGGAAAAAAAATCTGACTATATATATATATATATATGGTTCAACAACAAAAAACAAAACATCATCAGTTTGGGTTTGCGTGACTACTCTTTGAGAAGCTTTGGTTGGATAACCTGATGGCTGCTTGTCATTTCACCACTTTGTTTATACCCTTGCAGATTCCGTTAAATCTCACCAAACATTTTGAGTTATGAAATGGTGTTTCTCTCATGTGGAACATTGCGTACCTACAGTTTCATCCTGCGATGCGGACACTTTTAATATGCTTTGACAATCTTGGACTCTATTACAATGTCTTAATCTGTCATATTGTTTTAGTTAACCAACCTGAAGAGGGACCAGAACCATAAAAATAAAAAAAAGTAGTGAGGGCAAATCATGCCTGACTTTAACCCCTGTCCTTAGGGAGCAGTGGGCTTCCACTATGTGGTGCCCAGGGACCACATAGTTTGAACGAAAGAGCCTGCAGACTTCCCAGGGGTCAAGCCCCTGCTCTAAACACCACCACTCCCCCAATGCAATGTTGTTTTATTTATTTGTAAACAATGTAAGATTTCGAATGAGATTTTTGCATTTCTATAGCTTATCACCATAATAAGAGAAAACACTTGCGATGAAGTAAACTGACCAGGAGCCAAGCTGTCTGGTGGTCCCATTGTAAGTATTGGGGGGTGTATCTGAAAAAATACTAATTTTGCTGCTTAGAAAATTGACCAATACAGATGCTGACCTAATGTGATTTTAGCACGAATCATACATGCTTCAATTACTTATTGCATACTATAGAATGTTAGAAAAGGCTTGATTAAGTAATATTATTACACTGAAAAAAAATTTTTGGGATCAACTTAATCATATGTAGTTACTTTAACACAATTGTTTATGTCCTACCATGTTAACATGAAAAAAAAAATATGTTAAAGTTACTAAATATGATTAAGCAAAAGCAGCTGCATAATTTTTTTCAGTGTAAAAAAGAACAACAGAATATATATCATAATATTGACAAAAGAGTTACAGAAACTTTAAACAGAAGCAGTGTTTCTACCAGCATAACAATATCAGAGATTTTAGATACAGTGAGATAAAATCCGATATTAGATTTTGGCCAATATCGGACCAATACAGGATATTATCGTCGTGTTGACATCCCCAGTTTGCTTGCAGGTATCTTGCATAAATATATTCAAAAACAGGTGATTTTCAAACATGTATCTCGAGTAAAATCGAATAAATACATAAAAATTGTAATTCAAACAGATTTCCTAAAAAAAACAGGCAATAGGAGTTAAAAGCCATATATTGGCTGCCAGTCGCGGTTTTATGTGACATGTTTATAAATATACATGTTTATAAACATACTTATAAACATGTTGATAAACATGTCTATAAACATGTATCTGTGTGTCCATATGTACATGTGTACTTGTAACATGTTTATAAACATGTCATATGTATACATGTACACATGGACAAACTCATACATGTTTATAAACATATAGATGTACATATGGACAAAAACAGATACATGTTTATAAACATATATACGTTTATAAAAATGTATCTGGTTTATAAACCTGGTTATAAACATATATATGTTTATAAACATGTATGAGTTTGTCCATGTGTACATGTATACATGTGACATGTATCTAAACAGTGATGTAGGTGAGCTGCGCTTACCTAGAAACAAGCAGAATAGATCCACAGCGACCAGCAGCTTCCTCCCGCTGTGGTCTTTATTGTTGCTCAGTGAACTCTTCGTATCGGCAGCCATGGTCTTCTCATATATCAAACAGCGTTGCATTTAAAAGGTTTTTCTTTAAATAAGAAAGGAAGCGTTTAGGGCTCGTCTCTAGCAGCTTAACATGAGTCAAAAAGGGAACTCATTAAGTTTTTTTTCTGTTTTAACTCCTCACTTTTAAACACTGGGTCTTTTTTCTCCGGACTTTCTATGATCACAGCTCGTCGTTTTCTTCTCTTCTGTTCTCATCATCCTTTCTGCTCCTTAAGACTGACAGCCTCCTACAAAAGCCGCGCCTACAGCTCCTCCCCCTCCTCTTTCCCCCCGCCAATTAATACCATATGAACATTCCCCCACGCGGGATCATTCCCACACCATCATCAGACCTGCAAACGGATGCTGGAGACAGAGGCGTAGCCATAAAAAATGTATAAGGGTGGCCAGGCAATAACCAATGTACTGAGGGCAGTGTTGGGCACGTTACTTTGAAAAATTAGTTATAGTTACTAGTTACTTCTCCCAAAAAGTAACTGAGTTACTGTGTTACTCCACAATAAAAGTAACTAGTTACTAGTAAAAGTAACTATTGCGTTACTTTTGCGTTTCTCGCCCCCGTAACCCTCAACACCCAGCCCCCACCTTCTCGCGGTGTGTTTCCAAAGCCAGCTGAATAGAGTGGATGACAAAGACAAGAACCTGCAGAGAGTTTAGCATTTATTGCAACTCAACGTAAATGACATCATGGGGGAACGCCATGTGAAATTTTTTAACAGGGCATTCAGATCTGGTGAAATTAATAACTGGGGATGTCTAATTCTGAAATCCTGTGTGTTTGGGTTGTTATAGATACTGCAACATCTATCTATCCATCTATCTATCTATCAAGATGTATACTCTGCGCGTGACATAAAATATGGATCTCCATCCCTGCCACAAAGGCCATCAAATAATGTTTAAAATAAAAAATACAGTAGGTTGAAAAGGCAGAGTATCCATCCATCCATCCAGATTTCTCCCTTTCATTTGATCGTTCACACTCTCCATAGTTCTCCTGTGGCACGAGCACAGGGCGAATGTTGTGCCGCCTGCGCTGTGCGGAAATGCAGAGGAAACCGTATGTGATGGGGAAACGCAGCTCGACGTGACACCGGTATTTCCATCAGGAAAACGCTGTTTTGCTGCTGGATCCTCCTCACTCTCCATCTCTCTGTGTGTGCTGTACGTTAACACCCGCCAGCGGAAACACCCACCTACCAACTGACAGACGGAATCTCACTATACATCAGCCATTCTCATCCTCCCCTCTCTCATGACAAGGCGCGCACCTCTGGATGACCTAAAAAATAATCTTTAATATCTCAACCAAAAGAAGCACAAACAATATTTTTTTCCTGCACAAATCTGCACTAACCATTCAGTCTATTTGCAGAGTTTTTTGACGTGGGTGGGGGGTCAGCTTCACGCAGCTGCGCACGAGTCCTATCATGAAAAAAGGTTCATTGTGCGACCTGAGTAACGCACAGTAACGGGGTGTCTGCAATGGTAACTGCGTTATAGTTACAGTCAAAGTAATTAGTTAGATTACTCGTTACTAAAACAAGGTAATGGCGTTAGGAGCGCCGTTAGTCCCATCACTGACTGAGGGGTAGTGGTTTTAAAAAGTCCACACATTTGTTACTTAAGTAGTAGTTTAGATACTGCACTTTAAAAACACTATGGTAACAGTTGAAGTATCAACTTGACCTCTTTACTCAAGTAAAAGTGAAAAAGTATGTGCTCCAAAATCTACTTAAAGTATAAAAGTAAAAAGTAATTAAGAAAAAAAAACAGCCAGATGCCACTATGTGAATTGAAAGCTCAATTTTTTTGAGTACTTTGAAAAATTCTTTGAGATAGGGCCATGGATGAGGGAGGTCTTGTTGGTCTCCATCTCCCGATTGACCTGTGTCCGACCTTTCAGCATCTTTTTCTGAATCCAAATTTGTAGCAAGGCATAGAAAATTCACGTTTGCAGTTTAAAGAACACCTGCTTGCTTCTGATTATTTCCTTTCCTATTTGAGGAATAGCTAACCGATGACTGTTTGCATGATATGACTCATCCAATTACACTAGCGTTCACTAGATGTGGATGGCACACATGGGAAATAAATATTTGTAAACATTAAACTGAAGCCAAGAGTAACAAGTAACATTTGTTTTAAAAATGTAAGGAATATAAAGTAGAGATACTTGTGTGAAAATGTAATGAGAAGAAGTCAGAAGTAGGAAGAAAAATAAGTAATGGAGTAAAGCATAGATACCTAAAAAGTGTACTTAAGTACATTAACGAAGTATTTGTACTTCCTTACTTGACACAGGTTTGAGCTTTGTCATTACTTACCTACTTTTATCAGTAACCATTCTGCATAAAATCAATATTTAAGATTACCAATATCTACATAAAATAGTTATTTCACTGAAGACTCCTTCTTCTACTTCTCTTTAATGTTAGTATATTGATCTGCATAATAAGCCACATTGTTTTTGTTGTCAACTCATTGTTAATATACGAAAAATTAAAACGTTTTGAATATTCCACTTGAGAGTATTACTGTTTCCACCATCTGCATTAGAGAGAAATAAATGGTAGGGGTGGCCATAGATTGGCTAAGGGTGGCCATGGCCACCCCCTGCCCCCCAATCTAGCTCTGTCCCTGGCTAGAGAAAACACAGCATCATCATGAGGGGATTTCACAGAGTTTAGTCAGCCAGAGGATTAAGACAGCCTCTGTGTTTTTGAAGTTCCAGAGGAGGATTGAATACTTACTCCCACTTTGAATTAATAATGAAAGAGAAAGCACTTTTCCCATAAAAACAAAAACAGTTTCCAAATGAGAAAGCCAATTTAAAACAGTGCACTTCCAAAAAATAAATGTCTTTATTTGATGTAACAAGGAAACAGAAACTGAAAGAAAAATCTCAAATCTTTAACACTTAAAGCAGCTGCAAAAAATAAATACATACATAAAAAAAACAGGTTATTTCTACCCACTCCTGTGCAATAACTGTGTTTATCATCAGTTTGTAGAATCTAAAGAAAATTAAAAAGTGATGGAAAGTGAGTGAAAACCTCTGGTGAAAATTGCAATTCTGGCAAAGTTAAATCAAAGAGATACCAAAGTTCATGTAATGTTAATTATGGAAAGGCCGTCCTGCAGCTCCCGTAGATCAGGTGGTGTCGGCGTACAGAGGAGGAGGGGGGAGGAACTCCACCTCTGTGAAGTCAATCTGCTGTTCGCTGCAACAGAAAAAAACCCCAAACAGGATGCATTAGCTTGGATGAAGGATGCTTTAAGTACAGCGAGTAGGCTTCTCTGCTCGGCTAGCACAAACAATGATCAAAGAGAGCCCAGCTTCTCCCTCTGATTAGACGGAAACAAGACTTACGGGTACGGAGGCTCCTCAACCGCACACAACAAGCCTAGATAAAGACAAGCAGATACACGTCACATCAACTTTGATGTGGTAACTGTCTGGAAAATATGCAAAACCGGCTTGTCTCCGAGTTACTGGAGATAAATACGCCAGTTTGTTTTCCATTACGCCAGAAATCACCAAGTGGTGTTTAGACTGTAGAGGCCCCCAAGGTGATCTGTGAGTGCCCTTCTTTTAGCTTCCCCATTATCAGTGAGAGAGAGAGGCTGTGACGTCAACAGAGTCAGGGTCAACATTAAACTGTCAACTTACTTGACGTGTCCGAACTTTAAACAAGACACAGAGAGAAGAAGCAAACGTTAAAAGCAGGAGACACTGCGTACTGTTGGCAGAGCTATGTAAGAGGAACTGTACTTGATAGAAGCTGCTCCTCCGTCACCAAACTCATCATTGCTTTGTTGAAACAGCAAGGCCAGTTTCTGCAGAGCTTCTTGCCCGGTCCTGTAAAAAGCAGGGACACAGTTCTGAGCTGCATCTTGTTGACCTGCTGGACGGGAGGAACAAAAGTGTGCACTGCAACCTCTCCATAACTTTTCAGACCATATTGTACCAAAAGTTAGAACATTTCTATTTAAAAAAAAACTCCCATCTTAAAATCTGTTTATTTTTTTTGTTATTTATGCAGGCCAGTTAGTTATACAACAGCTTGTACACCTAAATTCGGCATATCATATATCAACGGTCATCTGTCAATGAAATTTTTTCAGTCATAGCATCTTCATTTATATGTCGCAGCTAATATATGCAACGGTTGAAATAAGAATCATTTACTTTACGATTGAGCTTCTTCCCACTGTTTACGGGGATGGATGTCTGTGTCTTCTGCAGGTGTAGAGCTAACAGAACTGGCAGCGTTGCGAGGCAAGGGTTCAAACATGTACGGCTGTAAGCCTTCTACACCAAACCAAGCTTCTGCCGCCCTGGCGTCCTCTTCCACAACAAATTCATCCCCACTTTCCTACTTTAAATAAAAAATGTATGACAGAGGAGACTCATCCACGACCTCTGGGACAAAACTCTCCTTCTCTTGCATGTTTCCGCTGTCTATAGTGTTCCTTGACAGTGTTGTTTCTAAGTCACCAATTTAGTGCTACTTGTTCCAAATGGAATTTCCCATTGGGAACCTACTAGCACTAAGTTGCTAACTGGTTAGCAAGGTGCTTCCGACAAACCAGCCACAACCAAAAAGGCTTGTGAACCTTCCTCCCGCCCCCTTGATAAACGACCAATCACATTCACTTGTGCAAAGTCGTGCACCACTCGGGAGAATTCAGAAATGCAACGGTTGGAACAGCCGCTTCCCTACGACTTTAAGGCACTGGTTATCTATTGGTTCTTTGATTTTCCTGTTAGAAACAAACAAGCGAAGTCCCCATTTGGGATTTGTTTTAAAAATACTAAATTTAAAATCGAATGCAAAGCATTTCTCATTTTGGGTGTATAGGGAAATATAAATTTAAAGTGAGCAAAATGCCTAAAGCTGCAAAATAGAAAAAAGAATTCTTTACATTTGTTCCTTTAATTTTTGAAACTAGAATATTTAATTTTCAATTTAATTTCAATATTTTTAACCAAAAATCCAACATTCACTAGATTTTTTTGTTTTTCCAACAGCAGTTTCTTTAAGGAAAATTCAGGTGCAGATTCTTTGTTTCAGCTAATATTGGGGTGTTCAATGTATCTCCTTTCTTTGAGTTTGTGGGTTTAAATTGTCGATTTTTCACCAAGACCAAACTGATTTCAGATAAAATGCATCCTTTATCAGCTTTTCTGGTTCAGATGCAGGATTTGGGGTTAGGGTTGGAACACTTGTTGCCCACTTCACAGATGAGGCTCCAGTCAGTCCATCAATCTTAAACTCCATCCTATCATCGCTTAAGAACAACATACCACCAAGATAATTCTTACTCCTCCACTTGAGGTAGGGGGTGATCCCAGCCTGGAGGGAGCCACCCCCTTTTTCCAATTGAAAATCAGGGCCTCAGACTTAGAGGAGCTGACTAACTTTCCAATTGCCTTTTTACACTCTGCTGCAAATTGCTCCATCACAAAATGATCATCAAGGTCTGAAGATGCTTTTAGAACCAAATCATCTGCAAACAGCGAAGAGAAGACATGCTGCTAGTTCCAAACCACACAGCCCATCTCCTTTCTACAGCGTCTGAGGATCCAGATCATGAACCCCACTAACCACACCTGGGAGAATTTGCAATTGTTTATTTTTAATACATTTCTTAAGTGAGATGTTTCTATGGTATATTTATGTTTATTTTCTAGAGTTAACAATTCAATTATTAGAAAACTAATCTCCCAGCATTCTAGACATCATCTTTTGAACCATGTTGAATTGGTTTTTTAAGAATTAACTATATGTTGTATGGAGTGATTTTTTCCCTTATTGTTGCAAACAAAGAAAATAATTTGTAAATTATAAGAAAAAAAAAAAAACTAACCCGAGATAAAAAAAAAAAAAAAAAATGTTTTAAGTAACTGCTGTTATCTCAGATTTTATTTTTCAAATTATTTTACTTTTTCATTTTTATTATTATTTTTTACACTTTTCAGATTTTTTTCTATGTTATAGTTTTTTCCAAAATGCATTTGAATCAAAATATTTCAAACTTATTTTTTCTTCAAATTTCATTTCATAGATCACATCCTCTTCACTTTGGGTGTTGGGTTTTCCTTTGGAGTGAGGAGAAAAAACATTTCTATTGGTTTCCATGGATGTTGGTAACAGTGTTGTTTGGTCATTGAGCATCTTTATTGTGCTTGATTTGAAGAGAATTTAAGAAGTTCTGAGTGTGAATAAGAAGTTTTTCTAAGTTTCATTGCTGAATGGCATTTTTTTCCCCAAATTTCAATTTACAGAACTCGTTCTTTACTTGCAATAATAATAATTAAAAAAAAACTTCACTCCACACAGTTGCTGATGGGTTTTATTGTCTATGTAATTTACAGTATTTTTCCTTCTCAGTTTGA
Source organism: Cyprinodon diabolis (assembly GCA_030533445.1). NCBI lineage: Eukaryota > Metazoa > Chordata > Actinopteri > Cyprinodontiformes > Cyprinodontidae > Cyprinodon > Cyprinodon diabolis. The sequence continues at coordinate 7,722,831 of CM060067.1, read as the reverse complement.
CCAAAAGTAGAAATTCCATTTCAGTTCAATTTCACCCAGACTGGACAGAGAGTCTGGGAACTTCAGTTCGTAATTCTTGTCAAGTATTTAAATTTAGATTCAACTCTTATGTCCTACAGCAGTGTTTTTCAACCCTGGTCCTCAAGGCACATTGCTCTGCATGTTTTGGATGTTTCTGAGCTTCAGCACATCTGATTCAGATGATTGCAGTTCAGCAAAGCCTGATAATCTGCTATCAATTGCAGGGTTGAAAAACACTGTCCTACAGGGCTGTGCTGCCAAACCAGCTTTAATATCAATGCTACTAATATATCTTTAACCTCCTCTAATCAGGGCACCTTCCTCCCCATGTTTCCTTTGTCCCCAACATAGCCTGTGGCCATCTTTATCCTTATTTTGCCCTTGCCACTGTTCCACAAAGGCCAGATTAGTGGTGTGCATAACTAGTGATTGTCCTGTCAGTAGATTCTCCTACCTAATCTATGGATATCTGCAGCTGCTCCTTAAACTGCTGTTTCCATGGCTTCACTCTGCCGTTTGGCCTCTGATGTTCTTCACATAACTTCTGTATAACAGAGGTTCTGCATTAATTAGCTAATGTTTGAAGCCTGTGGAAATGTTCTAGGAGTGTCAGAGTACAGAGGCATTAGGATACATGCCAATACCCTAAATCTTGATAAAAAAAAAAGAAAAAAAAGAACGGTGTTTCATTGTTCTTCCACTTCACAATTATTGTCTACTTTTTCTTTGCATTTTACATTAATAGTACAGAACACTAAACTTTTAGTTGTAATACAATCAACATAGAGGTATATTTACTTTTTAAGGCACTGTTGCCTTTCAGGAAGGTGGTCCTGGGTTCAAATCCAGACCTTTGATCTTCCCCCATAGAGTTTGCATGTTCTCCGCACACGTGTGGGTTCTCACTAGGTACTCCAGTTTCTTCTTTCCAAAAACATGACTGTTAATATATCTGCTCTCCCTAAATTGTGGTTTCCTGTTGGTGCCTGTCTTCAGCAGTCATTCGGCTGCAGATAGAGACCAGCGTCCACATGACCATATAAGGACCATTGAGTTTATATGGATGGATCCCTTCTCTAAAGCCTTAACTGTTAACCTGTAAGTTGCATAAAAAGCTCTGTTTTCTCAGCTGTAACAGGGCGTATTAGGGACTTACTGTGTGTGCTGGTCTTCCAGGTTACTGTCACTGAGGGTATGCTGTCCATCCACATGAACGCATGCTGACAAAGTCACAACACAAAGGAGACATGTATGAGACAGAGGAAGGAGCTATATATTTTATAAATGACAAATGAAATTTCATTTTGCTGAAATGAAATTGATAATAAAGTCTGTCTAAGTCTGAGTGCTATGTTCGATTTCAGCAGCTGCGTCCTCCGAAGGCCATGAAAATAAGGAGGCCGGAAGAATTTGGCTATGGAGCTGAACAGGTCCAGCCTTCTCCGACTGTTACCACCCCTCACTCAGCCTACTGTCGCCTAGCAACCATTAGATGATGCACAAAGCAGGCAAAGAATGGATGCCAAACTTCCAACTACTGTTCTTTTTGCTCATTTCATTTAGATGAGCTTCAGCAGCAGTACCATCGTCAAGGTATCACATTTTTGATCCACACATTGTAGATCTGTACTTAATCTGTACTTAAATGCATGAGGACAGATATAACCTTTTAGTAAACCAAACATTAACTGCCACTTATCTCAATCACTGACCATTTATGAAATATTTTCATTATTGTAAGAAACAAAACAAAGCAGTCTTTGCATCCTAACATGCTCCGGTGCTGCGCCATGTCGTAATCTGCTGACTAATATGGCCTTCGGGGGACGCAAGCCGCCAGATTCAAACACAGTCACATCAACCAAATGTCCACACATAACAGAGTCTATCATTTCTTTCAAATAAGAGGACTGGATTTAGTACTTCATTAGAATTATCATATACTTACATATTTCTGGCTCTGAAACCGTCTGCTGAGCAATCCTACAGTAAAAAAGTGGAGAAACCAATGGCTTTTTGCACATGATAGATAAACATTAAAAAAAAAAAAAACTATAGGACATCAGAAAGTTTGTTATGGGGCTGACTAGCAACAATAAATATCTTACTGGCTTTCATAGGATGCTGAAAGAACTTCATCCTCACAGGCCCACTCCTCGCTGTCATCTGTGACTGCAGAAAAACAAACTGCAGTGATTAAAGTCAGCATGTCTGCTGATGAGAGATGTTTAGCAGCCTTAGCTTGCACTGAATTCCTCCTCAGCAGTAAAATAACACAGCTTTAAAGCAGATGGCGAGCGACTGACTTGATGCTTTGTCCATCAACAAGTGCAAACATTTTCTGGACCATTCCGTGTTTTTTACCAAGTGAATGATTGAAATGTAACAGACAGGTTGAAAAGGACTCACACAGAGGCTTTGGACACTTACAGCTGCTTGTCAGAAGAGGGGGGTTGGAGGATCTGGAAAACAGAAACCAAAAATGTCATGGCTTATTTCACATATGGAGTTTTGATACTATTAATCTTTTTTTAAAGTACCTGCTTCCGATGCTGATGGTGTCAGGCTCCACATAGGCTCCTCGTCCAGCTGCTTGAGCCTTTTTGCCGAGTTCCAGCATGTCCTTGATATTCAGCTCAACATTCATCACTGAAATATAACCGTCTACGATGTAGAGGGGGGCAACAGATACAGACAATGTGGTAAATTCGGCTTAAATCAAAGAGAAGGAAAGATATTTATGCTACTGTATGGAACAAGCTCATTACCTAAACACATAATGCAAGTGAATTATTCATTCAAAAATAAAATGATTTAACCTACACTTGTTGTTGGAATCCCGAGCCAACCATTTGCCTTTAGGGCAGTTGGTGGTTCGGATGATGCTGACCGTGTCCCCGCTTTTCACCGGCAGGTCGTTCTTCCGGACTTTACTGGCCCCGGTGACCTTAGCGTGGTACATCGGCTCCTCCTGCCCGGTCACCTTCACAGACGGCAAGGAAATAAAATGTATCACCGCTTAGAGTTTTAAATAAATCTATATTCATCCAGATGTTCAAAGTTGTTTTGTTTTTTTATTCAAATAAAGGTTTCAAACAAGTTATCCAGAATTGTATTCCTTACTTTGAACTTCTTTTTCATTTCATTTTCTTTCTTCTCCCTCTCTTTTTGCTCCTTTCTCTCCTTTTCAAGTCGCTGTTTCTCCCTCTTCCTCTGGTCTTTATGATCTGCGGTGTTGGGGCTCGTGTTTTGCCTAAAAAAAACAAAAGTTTCATACTCTTTAATAACAAAAACACATGACAGCAGGTAAGATGGGAGAGCTGCAGTTCTCAAGATCGCTTTGCAACATCCTGTGTTGAATAAAATGTCTGGGAAACATTAAAAAAAAAAAGCAATCTACTTATAAATAAGATTAGATGAACCCAAAAATTTAGTTTTTAAAAATCAAGCGTACACATACCATGGATGCCGCGGTCGTTTGTGAAGACATGCTTCCCCCTTCTGGAAACAAGCACAGGAGTTAACATGCATGTACTTTTCGGTGAAAAAGTTGGAGACGATGGGAAGATGGATGGAGCTAAATACAAGGCAGGTAGATCTGAACTACTTTACAGAATATTGGGACAGGAGTAATATTGGTACATAGCACAATTGCACCATATACTTGTTTCTACTTTTCCCATCCCTTGTTCCTCCACTTTCTGAGCTTTAGCATTTGAGCTCTCTGTCATATATCTGGATGGAGCCTCGGCTGCTTTGAGACTCTGTCCACCAGGCTAAATAGCTCACTTGCATGGAAAACAAAAAAAAAAAATCATAACATTTTTAATATATTAACCACCAGTTATTGCAGTTCAGATTCTCATATACAATATAAAAATTGCACCGGAATGAAGAAGCTGATATATTTTAGATACATTGTACAGCATTACTACAGGTTGTGTGATTGACGCCTGTTTAAAGCTAAAAGAGATTTAAACTGGAAGGGAGATTCACATAAGATAATCGAGCAGATTTCTGCCCAGATCAACAGGGCAACATATTGATTACCTAGATTTGTTATTCTATTCTCTTTGGTCTCTGCTTTTATGTCTTGAAGATGTGAAGGCCTGGGTGGCTGATTCCTTGACCAGTCTTGGCTCAGTACGTTAAGCCGGTTATTTCTAACCTAGGGGTTAAGATGGATGCTGGTCTTAAAATGGAAGCGCACATCAGAGCCGTTATAAAGTCCAGCTTTTTCCACTTAAGGCAGCTAGCCAAAGTAAAACCCATTTTATCAAAACAACATTTTGAAACAGTGATCCATGCATTTGTGGCCACACGGCTGGATTACTGTAACTCACTTTATACAGGGGTCAGTGACTTGTATATTTCCCAACTTCAGAGGGTTCAAAATGCTGCTGCACGTCTTTTAACAGGTACACGAAAATTCGACCACATTTCCCCTCTTTAGCTTCCTTACACTGGCTGCCAGTACATTTTAGGATTGATTTTAAAATTCTTTTATTTGTTTTTAAAACTCTTAATGGCCTTGCCCCTTCTTATCTGTCTGAGCTGTTGCATTCTTATACACCCTCCCGTTCCATCAGGTCAGCTGATCAGTTGCTTCTGAGGGTCCCAAAGACAAAATGCAAGCTCAGAGGAGACCGTGCTTTTTCTGTGGCAGCCCCTAAGCTGTGGAATGATCTGCCTCTGAGCATAAGACAGGCCTCTTCTCTTGCTGTTTTTTAGTCCCTTCTTAAGACTCATCTTTTTTCCTTGGCTTTTGGCACAATTTGAGAGGTTTTACTTTGTTTTATTCTCTTTGTATACTAATTTGTATTTTACACTCGTTTTTTATTTTATAATTTTATTGTATTTTATGATTGTGTACAGCACTTTGGTCCGGTGCATAAAGTGCTTCATAAATAAAGTTGGTATGGTATTGTTTGTGGTGTCATGTTTTCAATGCAGTGTAGGCTACATACTAAAAAAAAAAAAAAAAACATCTTATCGTACTTAAAGAATTTGCTCATTAAAATGTTGAGCTGATAATTTACTTTTTTACCCATACACAAGTAAAATAATTATTTTTCTACCTCTTGCGTAACGTTTACTGCGGGACTCTAATCTGTACACAGACCCTTCAGCAGCAAAACGGTAAAAACTTTGAAATCGCATACATAGATGTATGCATCTCTAGATGTTTGGTGAGATTTCCTGTCTGATAGCTATATGTTCTGAGTGTCTGTGCTCTGATTTGTTCGAACATGCTGTACGACCAAAACTGCTGTATCCCCATTTTTTTATGATCAATTGTTTTGTCTAAAAATAGCCATCTGACAATTATAAAATGTTGCAGTGTGATCCAATCTTCAGCCTCCCTGAAAAACTTTTAACACCATCAAAATGAATGAATCAATCTCACAGACATCCACTTCTTTCTGTTGGTTTTTCACACAGAATCTCTTATTTATTCAAAAATATGGCGTTTTGATCAGAAACAAAATAGAGATCGTTAAGGCATGAATAACTTCACTGATGCAATTGAAATGTATCCAATTGCATCAGTATTTTACATTGATAAAAGGTCAAGATAGCTTACCTTTGAGTTCCTGTTAGCATATGGATCTGGAGGAAAGGAGATAATTAAATTACACCAATGCTGACACAGCTTTTAATATTAAACAGAGAGAAAAAAAACAGACAAACTTAACTCTTCAGTCTGTTTTTTTGTTTCGCCGATATCTGGCTTTCAAGGAGCTTCTTGATCTCAACATCTTCATAAAGGTTATCATACGTTTCATAGTAGCTGTTCTGGTGAGGTTTGCTAGAAAACAAACGATCCAGATGTGTGAATAATAACCTGCAGCTGCGTATGAACATGACCCATCTGTTCCAGGTTCCTACAGTACCTTGGTTGGGTTTGAGTTTCATAGCCTGATGCTGGATGGCCTGCAAGCTCAGGTTCTTCTTGGATAGACAGTTTCTCAGCAGCACCCACATCAGACGCATCAAAGCCAGAATTGAGATACGCATCTACAGCTGCCTCTTCGCTGTAGGACGGGGGCTCTGGTAGAGGCAGCTCTGGAAACTCTGGTAGGTTTACTGGTTCAGGAAAGCTTGCTGGATCAAGGGGTATTATGTGTGGGCTGCCAAGGTTTAGATCTTGGTCCACATGGCTCCTATTGATCTCTACTGGATCCCAAACTGACGAGGCACAGTCTGGAGCGACATAATCTGTAACCTCAAATCTGAGGGGTGTTGTAAGATTACCAACAACTATGTCTAAGGCTTCAGTTTCTAATGCAGCCACGTCAACCGGTTCGCCCTCTGGTGTTTCCAACTCTGAAGTCTCAAAGTCTGGAAAATCTGGAGCATCCAGCACAGAGAATTCCTCCTTGTTTGGTGTTTGGCACCAAATAGGTGATACTTCTAGAAAAAAAAAGGGAAATTAAAAGAAATGTATTTAGCTAAATGAAGACTTTTGAGATGCACAGAGGTTAGGACAAGACTTAGAGTGAGGTAAAAAAAGACTACACTGGCTCTGAAGTCAAATACAGCAGGTTTTACCTTTAAATTGGCCTGGATGGTAAGAGCTCAGATCAACTGTTGGAGGTCTGGTTGGCTTTACTGGAGCGGCTCCAAGTGTCCACAGCTCAGGTAGCTGCTTCTTTAAGGGAACCAGGGGGGAACAAGCTTCAACAGACCTCAGTGGCAGTTGTTCAGCTTTCACTACAAGAAGTTTCTCTAAAGTTGGCTCTTTGGAAGAAGAAAAACATACATGGCAAGTTATTCAAATACCCACATCAAATTTAAAAAATCTGAATGAAATATTTCATATGAATAACATACTACGAGCAGAGTTGTTTGCTTTGAAGAAAGGTCGAGCGGAAATACAGGCAAAGTGTGGAAGGCATACGGGTGGAGCTAGGAGGACATCTGAACCAACGCCGTCGGGATTCCTTGGAGACAAAGGGAAGGTCTTCCCTCTACAGCTGTAGTCAGGTGAGGGCAAACCTTTGGGTTTAGAGGGAATCATAATCTGACGCCTCGAAAGCTTTTTTTTGGCCTTCTCCAGTGTGCTCAGAATCCTGTTTTCAGAGTCAGGGTAGGTTGCTGGTGGAGGAGAGGTGACGACGGATTCAGGACTGTAATCAGAGGGATCACTTTGGAGGGAACCCTGTTCTTCGGTGATCCGTTTTTCCTTCGTGCACAATTCACTGGTAGCACTACTGGGCCTGTAGCTTAAATCGTCATATGTGGGATCATCTCCATTATCGGCTGAGTGCTTGGATGCCTTGGCTGATTTGAAAGGAAGCAACAAACCCTTTTTCTTGATCTTAGCATGTGGGAAAACTCCTCTTTCTGTCTCTGATTCCAGTTTGTGCTCCTTTCCAGCAGGTGGATCCACCTTATGGTCTTTAACAGGGAGGACGGGGAGCATAGGAGGCAAGTTTCGGTCTTTGAAGGAATGCTTCGATGAGTTTTCTCCATTTGCAAGCTGTGATGAAGGAGATGTCGGCCTAGGGTGAGGTGGAAAGGGAATGGGCCGCCTGCCTCCGGATGACCAATGCCCATCCCTGAAGAGGACACGGGGAACCTCGGGAGTCTGGTTTTCCACCGCCATGGAAGTACCGCTGACCACTGAGGTGGAGTGTCCTAAATGCGGTTGAAGGAGTTTGGGTTTTTCAGCAACTGCTGGTCGACCGTTTTTTGAATGAGCCAAGAAACCCTCCTCCTGAAATTTTGCCCTTATTGCTTTGAAATTAATTTGACCTTCCTTTCAAAAATAAAAAATAAAAAAAGGGAAATAGTTAGGAAAGAGATGATTATTGACATTTTGTTTCAGTTTGGCTGATGTTGAATTATTAAAGCCATACTTGTAACTTACCACACTGTGAAAATACAAAAAACAAACAAAAAATTAGCTTTTTGTGTAGAAAATATATTTTGTTGTATAAAATTGAAAAACTAAGAGTTAACTGTAGGGAAACTTATTCAAGACAGTTCAGAAAACCAACGTAGTTGTCGTTTTTGAAATTAATGATTAAGTTCCCAGTATATAGACCTTTAAGTTGTAGGTTGTTTTAACAGGTGAAAGTTCTGCTCTTTTTGATGTTTTTTTTGTGAAATGCAGGAAAATCAACTTTTGGATTTTGTAATAACACAAATTGTTGTTAAATGAGAGTCTGACAAAAAAAAAAAAAAAAACATTGTACTTTCTACACCATGAGAAGAAAGCTTGTTATTTATCTCAAATTCAAGTCTAAAGTCACAGGAGCTGGTCTTTTGTTTAGAGAGGAGAGCGTTTGCTTCTTTGAGCTACTGCAAAGGTTGGCGGTTTAAAACTCAAATTTTCCCTGTCCCAAAAAGAAAAAGGGTAGCTAAAACTACAGATAACAAATTGAAATAAGAGTTAATAAGCTCTAGATAAGAAGCATGATTCTTAAGTGAAAAGTTTATGATTTGTAGTTTATGACATTTTCTACGTTACTTACATAAAGTTGGAAAATTCAGGAATCTAAGTTACCACAGCATAGAATTTAAGCTTTAGAAAAAACCTCGAAAAGTTGACGAGCTAAAATCAAAATCTTACAAAAGTTTTTTCACTTAAACAGTTTAGTCCCATTTAAAACATTTTAAAGACGTTTTAAATGTTCAGACACAAAAAAATAAAACCCCTTAAAAATCAGTTAACTTTTTTTTTTTTTTTTTCCAGTGGCCCTAATCCTCTCACGTAGATTAGGCAGGTTAATTGTGGGTTTGATTTCCCAGAAGTGATACCATTTTTTTTTTTTTTTCTTACAGCTTTCGGATTTACCTCTTCCATGCTTGTGGGCTTTATTCATCGCCGACCAGAGCTCCTGGAAAACAGGTTATTGTTTGAAAACACTTGGAAACATCAATGCAGTGAACAGCTTTCAGACGCTGAACCAAATTTCTCCAAACTCACCGTCTAACTCCGACACACCTGCGTAAGAGGCGCGCCCTGTGCGCGCGCTTCCGCTCACGCAGCCAGCAAATCAGAAGAGTCTTTATGGCGGTATATTTACCTGCATTTCACCTTTTCCCTACCCTCAAAAAATTAAGAAATATTAAAATACCTTTCTTATGGGTGTATACTTGGTAACAACTCAGTGTACTGGTACTAATAAATGGCTTTTAGAAATAGACAAAGTGGTAATACAGCTCTATGCACCTAAAGAAGGAAAATCAAACCAAACCTATTATAAACAAAATACTTAAATAAAAAAGTTTAATGATTATATTGGAATGATTTTGAGAAATAAAAAAACAACAACTAATTTATCTCTAATTTTATCAACTGTAGAAATGTATAATGTCAAAAGAGATCAGTAATAAATTAAAATTAATTAAAAAGGTTCATAAAAATTTTTAATTTCCGCTTTATATCCAAGGTAACGGGACCATTTTTAATTTAACTAAGTGCGAAGGAACAGGTCCCTATGCTGACTGGAAAAAGACAGATTTAAGAGTGTTTTCCTGGTTTGGATAAATATTCTCATAAAAGCAAAGCTGTTTTATTTCTCCCATTCTCTATGTCATAAAATAAACTAGTGTGGTATTTCAAAATCGGGTTCCAAAAAGCTGCAACAGCAACATGCATAAAATGATCAGTGTTGCAAAATAACAAAAGCAAAACAACAACAAATAATAAAAAAGTACTCATTGATTCTACTACAAAGTTAGTGGAAACCAGGTTAAAAACTGTTTAAAAAACATTATTTAGTTCATAAAAGTATGAATATCTAACTATATCCAAAAAAAAAAAAAAACGTTTAGCAACACACTTGCCCTTATTATGTTAGAGTTTTTCCTTAATATTTCACTTGTTCCTTAAAACGTGCTTCTTATCTTTCTGACTGCAAATTCACGATGTGAAATCAGAAATCTGATGGCCATCTTCATTGTTAAGGTGCAGTAAAGACCTTTTCTGATGCATTTTTTTACCATGTGGCTTGAAGATCTCCCCACAGCCACGTAGCAAGCAGTGAAATAGAAGATCTGGAAGTGAAACTAAAATAAATGGTCCCCGCTACAGTGTGGAACATCCACCAATCACAAAACACGGTCTGTTGTACACTATTGGTTCCTGACACATCGATCAGGGTCGTCTGCTTGTTCCTCCCCCCTGTGCGCGTACCCTGACAATGCCATACCAGGACGGCATTGCTGGAAGCTAGCCACTGTTATGCTACGTTCACACCAAAAGCAGCAAGAGCAGCAAAAACTTGCGTGCTGCTTAATTTTTTATGCTTGTACAAGTTTAGTTCTAATGCGCGGCTGAAGCATCTTTGCTCCTCTAGCTGTGATGTGGAAAAGTGTGTAACAGCCTGTAACAATGGCAGCTATATTTGCTGTGATCAGTGGCTAAAAAGTAGTTTGAATCTATTTTGAAGTGAGAAAGTCCACCTGAAAACATCGTCAGTGCAGTCAGTTCATCCAGATTAAAATATTCAAATATTATTTCTGTCGGAGCAGCTCAGAGCCCCGTACAATGGTGGCCTCTTTGCGGTTTGCTGCGGCAGCTGGAAGGCGTTTTTCATGTATGTAATCCAAACTGCAGGCACCAGGATAATAAAAGTGAACAAGTTAATTTAAGTGTTGATAAACTGTCTCAGAGGAGTGATCATAGCGCTCTGGATCATTAGTGCTGTGCCAGTCTCCCTGCCAGCTCCCAGATCAGCGACGCACTACTTCAGCTTCTCAGACATGCTGCAAGACCTTTTGTGTCAACCATTGACTTTGCATGTACACTAGCTGCTTTTGCTGCCTCTGCTGCTTTAGGTGTGAACATAGCATTATGTTGTTGTTAGCTCATGTCACGAGCACTCGGTCTTGGCTTGTTTCATTCTCTATCTCATCTGAACACCTCAACAGACAGCATGCGTGTTCATGTGTTTGAAGACGTGGTTTCGAGGGGTGGTCTGAATGAAGAAGCATGGTCGTGTATGTTAAAAAATATAGCTTGCTGGACCCGTTTTTCCAAGATTTCCTACGGCACTTTTAATGCAATTCACTGTCACTCCTGTCAGTCTTACTTCTGGCAAAGGAAATCTTAAATGGTTCTTTATTAATTTCTGTTTGGAAAAAGAAAAGATTATTATTTATTTATTTATTTATTTTTATTTAGTTATTTTTTGCTTTGGGCCCCCCCATTTGCCATAATCAGCCACTTCCACATTGCCTTAGACCAGCCCTGGCTTTAAAGATGTTTCATCACCACCCACACTGCTTCCTCTATCAATCTAGATACTAGAAGCATTTAAAAGACATCTAAAAAATGTAGAGGACCATTTCTATTTTAAAGTTACAAGAAAAACAAAAATTAAGAACGCTTCAAATCTGGTAAAATGTCTAGATGTCCTGAACAAAAGACCCCAAATCATCCAAACTAAATGTAGATTCACTGTATATATGAAAGCTAAACGTAACAGAGCTATTGAGAAGATATTTTATTCTCAGAGCAGACTCTTCCTGCCGAGGAGACTGAGGTCTTTTTTAGTCCACGGGGCACTCCTAAAGACAGTCTATGTCTATGTTGTTGCATCAGCCATCTTCTATGGAGCTGTCTGTTGAAGTAGTGGCTTATCTGTGGCTGAGAGAAAGCGGCTGGATAAGCCTGTCAGGATGGCCAGCTCTGTGATTGGATGCCCTATGAACTCAGTGCAGGAGGTGGGAAACAAAAGGATCCTAACGAAATTAACATCTCTTTTGGATAATGTATCCAACCTCATGCATGAAGCCGTTGCAGAACTGTCACTCCTTCAGTGACAGACTGCTGCACCCTAAATGCACCAGGGAGCGTTATCACTGACCCTTCCTCCGAGCAGCTGTAAGACAACCTCAATAAGTTGTTACATTCATGCTGATTTTGCACAATTTCTACCTTAGTCAGTTAAATAACTTGCTGCTGTCATTTTGCACATCTCTGATGTTGCTGCTATTTTCAAACATCAATCAATGTAAACATTTCCATAACTGTATATTGGTTGTGTGTTCTCCAGGTGCACAGTTTTTTATATTGTTAAAACACTTTACAGTGCAGGATTTCATTTGTTTATTTTTTTAACTCTTCAGTATTCTTATACATTTTTCTAATGCAACATTTGTGTGACGATTTTTTTTAATAATCTTTTTGCTGCTGTAAACACGAGAATTTCCCCATTGTGGGACAATAAAGGGATTTTCTTTTCTAATATATTCTATTCTATTCTATCTTGTTACAAAGTTTCAGGTAAAGACAAAAATCAATGCAAAATGGCACTATAACAACATTTTTTTTTTGCAGCTGCTGCTCTTTAATGTCAAAAGCAACCACTGCTGGTGCTACTATCTTATTTTGGTTAAAGATAATCAAAAATGTTCAAGAACAAAACACCTCTGTTGTTTCAAATTGAGACACGGGGGAGCACAGGTCATGAAAAAAGCTTTCCCAGTTTTTGTAAGAGTGTTTACTCTTGATCAATTATTTACTTTTGTTTGCCCTGACAGCAGCGGTAGAAGTCCTGTCAGGATCCCTATATTCACATTGAGATGTGATGTATCTAAGATTTCAGCTTATTTTACAAAATGGGGGCATTGAATTATTTGATACTGGCTTTATGTGTGTTGCATCTGTTCGTGAACATTAACCCAACTGTGAATGCATACAGGAAGCATTGGAGAGCTGCTAACAGGTGTAGTATTTTTAACTTCTTTCGCTCAGATTTTTAGTTTCATGCATCTAAAGTCGAAGTATTTTATTTGAAACTGACCAGAAGTGTTATTTGATCATTTTTAGGAGGGCCAGAGCTACAAACAGACCGGCACTCATCGACTGCAAAGCGGGGAGCTGGTCATCTTGGACACAATGTGACTCCTGCACGGATAAAAAGGTGAAGATGTTTTTCTCTTTAACACTAAAGCTAAGACTCTTCTAGTTTTTTAGATGGATGTAACACTGCTCTAATAAGATCGTCAATATGTTCTAAGAAAGCACTACATCAGCACTATAGACCAGTGTTTTGGCAAACCTTTTATGACCTATTTTACTTAATCTTATAATTTGAGCATTTAATTCTTATAATTTTTCCATCTTAAAAAAAAAAACCTATAGTATGTTGCATAATAAATATTAAAATCATAATATTAACCTGTATTTATAAAACCGGAGCTCCTGTGAGCAACTTCCTTATAAATGTATTCAAACTTGATGAAATGGTAACAAAATGAAGAAAAAAAATCATTGCCAGACTAACTTAATTAGTTATATTTTTCTTTCATCAAAACACCTGAGCTGCTTTGATGAACTGCGATAGCTCTAAAACTAAAAAAACTAACTTTTGTTGATAAAAGCTTGTTTAATTTTTAAATAAACAAAGCAGAACAGATCCATTTTATTTTACTACATAAGAAAACATTTTCATGTACCCCATGCAATACCCTCGCTGAACACTAGGGGTACGCATACCCCCAGTTGGGAAACATTGCTGTAGACAGGTCATTGAAGGGAGGCATGGGGGGAAGTATGCACCTATCAGCCTCCACCACAAAAGGCTGCTATGACCTTTAGCCTTTTACATGTATGTTCAGTATGAAATGCAAAAGAATTCTTGTGAATATTTTAACACAGTTTAATCTTGTTGCGTATATTACATAGGATGGATCACTGATGGCACCAATAATTTGTATCCTACCACAATAATTCTTTTTAAATGTACTCAACCAAGCATTTTTATTCTATCAGAGTTTCTTGGACCCCCTAATTTTTAAGATATGGTCCATTTTCTTCTTTTTAGTAAAATATGGCATGACAAAAAGCCAGATTTTTGGGGGATGCATGATATTTTTAAGTACCACCACGCACAGAGAGGATGTAAAGCTAAACCATGTGGAGAGAGAGCTTTGGCATCTTTGGGTTAAAATACGTACTTCGCTAACTGGCACAGTGTGGTTTGGTTAGATAAGACCAACATATGAAGCTAGAGATATCCTATGTAGTTGTGAAATTGGGTGGAGGGTCTGTGATGATGTCGGCCTGCTTCTCTCCTAAAACCTCTCTCTAGGAAGATGGTATAGGTTTATTTTAAGCTATACATATTACAGATTTTTGTCTGGAAAATTAAAAGTATTAATTTCCTGGTCTTTCTGTAGAATAATGAACCCAGAGCTACAGACAAATTAATAAGGAAATAGATTTGTTGACACAAGATCAAGCTATTTTTTTTATAGTCATCTAAGTCCTCAAATGCTAGACTCTATTGAGAACCTGTGGGGTGTGCTGAAGAGAAAAGCCTGTTAATCAGGGGATATGGATGATTTAGAGGGGGTTTGCTTAAAAGCAAAAAACAATTGATAAAATGAAAACTCCAAATGAGGTCATAAAATTATTAGCAGCAGGTGGTGCCAACAATTGAGAGGACTGTAACTTTCCTTTAAAGCTACATTGTGTAATAATTACGGGGATCTCATACCAGAAATGTCATATTCTATACATGAATATGTTATTTATTGTCATATATGAACTAAAAGTGTCAATTTTTACATTTGTTTTACCAAGTGGGTCTCACATTTAGACAGACATCTTTTGACTTAAGGCAGTGCATAGCTGAAATACTAGTGACTGTAGAGATCGCCATTATGCTCAAATGTGACTGTGGCAAGTATACGTAGATGATTAAACTGAGACAGTCAGAAGTGTCTAAAGCAACAATGTTATACGACGCTGTTACCCTCCAGAATTTATACTTATCAAACAACGTCCCTGACGTCTTATAGGTAATAAGGAATGATGTTACTCAGAGACAACTGAAAGTAGTGACAACAGCAACTTTACTACATGTAGCGCTCAGGGCTGTAAAAAGCATTTTCAATTAGGATTACATACATCACACAGACCATGTAGGTATACAACAAAATATTTTTTTGGAAATTCTTATACTTCAAAGCTTGCCTCCTTGACTCTAGTCATCCTGCTTGCACCTCTCCCTCACCTGACCCTGGCTTTTCACGCACAATGGCCTCTTTGCTCCCCCCTTCTCTCCCTTTTCCTCATCTAATAACCCCCTTGCCACAGTCAAGACATTGATTTTATAACCAGGAAGTATATATCCTTCCAACCAGAACAGTCTCGATATCAAACTTAATGACTACAATTACTTAGTCTCTTTAAAGCACTTTGCTAAGCAGCTCACTAAAACATGGCTACAATGTGGAAAAAAATAACAGGTATATTTGATATCATAGGGTTTATATAAAATCTATATCCTACACAGGCTGATAAAATAATATTTATGATGTAGACATATAGACAGTCATTTTGTACCACGAAGGCCTCCATATGGTTGAATGGGGAGCTGGTCATGTCGCTGCAGTTTACAGTTTGACCATTAGATGTTGCTAAAAATCATGCACTGTTCCGTTAAAAATATATTAGTGTTCTTTCCCTCTGGATTTATGTCTCCAAAGGTATGTGTTTCTTTACTTTTTTGTGGTTATGGTCATGTGACTTCTATAAACAGTAATTTATTCTCTTGATCTCTACATCATTACAAATGATGACAACAAATTTGTAAACTACTGTATTATACCCCTATTGATCCTTGCAGTGATGTAGTAGCCTACATCGTATTTGTAATATGTAGTTGAATTTGACAAAGATCTTTGTTTTGCTTTAGTCCCGTTTCCGACTGTTGGAGAAACCTGCACAGTTTGGTGGGACAGACTGTATTGGGACGCTGTGGGAACAGCTGGTGTGTCCAAGGGCAACTACACAGTGTATGGTCAAGGATTACTGCGGAGAGAGTTTTACCTGCAAAGAAACAGGCAGGTCAAGCCAAAGGTCCTTAGTGAGAATTTCTTTAAAGAAAGGGATAATTGTTTGAACGTTAACCTTTATTTGTTGTTTTTAGGTCGCTGCATCAGCCAGTCTCTTCGCTGCAATGGTGAACCAGACTGTGATGACTTCTCTGACGAAGAACAATGTGAGCGTATCAACCAAAGAGTAGACAAGTGCTCAACCCTGATGCCAATTCCTGGTGCTGAACGTAGCACACAGGGGTAAAAATAGACTGTTACTACGACTGATATAACTCAACATAACAATGAAAATAACATTTTATAACTTCTGCTTCTGTAAAGGTATAACATCCTAACTAGAGACTTCATGGATCCTGTGCTCGACCCAAAGTACTTTGGAGGAAGGTGTGAATATGTCTATAATGGAGATTGGAGCAAATTAATATATGATGCATTGTGTGAGAGCCTGCAATACAATGAAGATGAGAAGAACTACCGGAAACCTTATAACTACCATACTTACCGTTTTGTGGTAGGTATGGTCACTATTGGTTTACCCAGAGTGGTTTATTTTTCAAGAAAAACAGTTTTTCTAACTATAGGAGAACCTTTTATAGGCTGAAGCCACATCAAAGGGCTCTGATGAATATCATGAGGATCTACAAAGCCTGCTGAAAGCGAGGGAGACCATGTCGTCCGTCAACAGTGGTGTATCTGTTGGGATCGCTTTTGTGGAAGTTGGACTAAGTGGCAGCAAAGAATCTGAGTTCCTCAACAATATCACAAAATATCAAAGTCAGGTATGATGTAAATACCAATCAGCAAGAAAGGATTAAATATCTAAATAAAACACCATTGTTGAAGTCACAGAAGCGACATCTATACATGCTTTTTAAAATTGTCTGCAGAACACGCATGCTATAGACATGTTTACTGATTTCATAGAGCAAAACTTTCTAGGAGGGCCTCTTTGTGTTTGTGCTTGTCTTTTTCGTCTTTATCCTGGACTATGCCTGTGTGAACAGTAGATGTCCTCAAACTTCCCTTTCTCTATAAACCTCCTCTACCTTTTTTTGGTGAAGCCAAAAGGGCTGGTTATACTCCCACAGCAATGTGTCGCAGTGAGCTTGTCACAGATATTTTTGATTTATGCCCAATTTTGAAGCGCGGTTTGCGCTATGTTAATCCACACCACACCGCAAGAGGGACAATCACGAACTAGCTGTGAGTCTAGATATGGCCGAGGCGGTAAGGAAGTGAAAAAAACAACGGGCAAGTTTGTGCGACAATTGAGGGACATGAGGGTGAAAAAGAGCAGGGATCCAGGTGGGAAAAGGGCCCCAGTGCCCTTGTGCACCTCGTTCTTCTAGCAGGTCCATCTTCACAAATCATTTTCCACAATGGCAGTCATACAAACAAAAGCATAGTTTAAAGCGGATGTAGATTTGACCAATCAGAAACGTCCTGTCTGCGGCACTGTCTGCGGTCACCTACAATTTTAGAGAGGTGCACCAGAGTGTCTGCGACAGGGGCGGGGCAGGGCTATAAACCAGCCTTAAGGTCGAGATACATAGTCAGTATGTTCCTGGGCCATCCCCTCGCCCTACGATTGGTGGGACGTGCTTCAGAGCAGATCTTGGGTATAGTATCCAGGTGGCCATCTCAGCTCAATCCTCTTGATGTGGAGGAGAAGGTCGCTCCACACCAAGCCTCTCCTTGTCTTATCTCAGAGGGAGTGCTTGGCCATTCTGCAGAGAAACCTAATTTCAAGGAATGTTATTATAAATATCAGTATTGGGATTTCCTTCACTAATCACTAAACCATCAGTTCTGATTGTCAGTACTTGCACTGGATTTAACTTAGGCAATATCAGACTAAAGACAAGCTGAATCTGATCTGTAACATGAAATTAATAATATGGAAGACTTGGTTGTAAAGTTTGAAAATGTTAGTAGTGAGAAATACTTATGTATAGTGCTGCACTTATTTCCTGGTGAAACAGTGGAGACAGGTTGTTCTATTTTGTGTTCAGGACTTTGGCTTCATTAGACTTTGGTCCAAAGTGCAAACTGCCCACTTCAAAATGCGAAGTAACCAGTTGATGCTTCACGAAGATTTATATGTTGCACTCATGGAGCTACCTGAGCAATATGACTTTGGCACTTACACACGCTTCCTGAACACCTTTGGCACCCACTACGTCACAGAGGGAACCATGGGAGGAACTCTGGAATATGTTGCTGTTCTAAACAAAAGAGCTATGGCCGAGTCAAGTAAGGCAACTTTGGCTGCTTTGAATTATGAAGAAATCAAAAGTAAACAGTTTCATCTTCTTTTTCAACTCTTTCAGATATCGATGCAAAAACATTTCAGAAATGCTTCGGTGTTTCTCTTGGCATAAGTATTCCAGCCAGTGAAAATAGCAAATTCAGTTTTAAGGTAAAGATAAATGACTGTGAAAAGGACAAGAATAATTATAAAGGTAGATATTACAATTCCAGGTTGGTAAACTGTTTTCTATATTAAAGTAGCTCTGAATATTATGTCTGATCCTTTATTCTCAGTGAGATTTTAAAATAAAACAATTTGATTATAAGAGGTTACTTGTTTGACAGAGCTTAAAAGTATTGTGTTTTTTCTTGTAGCAAACTCCTCTGAATCGGCTGTGGTTGAGGACATTGTCACTCTGGTAAAAGGGGGGATCACTGAAACTGGTTCAGGACTCCTGGCTATCAGGAACCAGGAAACATACAGAAAGTGGGGAGCATCTCTCAAATACAACCCAGCTTTGATTGACTTTGAGGTAACATTGAACAATTTCAAATCATGTTCCCCAACATGCTTTTACACATATAATCAAATTTACATTTCTGACTCCAGATTCTGCCGATTTATGAGGGCCTCCGCCTCAGCACGGCAGCTGACCATGCAGGCTCGAGAATAGACAACCTGGAAAGGGCCATAGATGAGTATTTGCAGCAGTTTGATGCTTGTCAATGTGCCCCCTGCAGGCACAATGGGATCCCTGTCCTTTCAGGCACCTCCTGTAGCTGTGTGTGTAAATCAGGCTTTCAGGGCATGGCTTGTGAGGAGACTCTTAGACGAGGTGAGTCTCAGTTCTGATGCCATGCTAAATAAAAACAAAAAAAACATGTTTAAATATTAAAAGTTGTAATGACAGAGTGGACACTAAGTATTGTTTACCAATTTCTATTTGTTAATGAATTATTAACCATTTATATGAAACCAACTATAAAACAAATGCATTCTTCTAAAAGGTTAAGATTAATCTAAAATGTTCTAGATTATCTTACAGATTTTCTGAAGACTCAGTAATTTCATTTTCAGTGAGGAAAAAAATAATTTAAAGGCTCCTCTATGATATTTGCAGACACATCTGCAAAGAGATAACAACTCTTTCCAACAACTGTAAATTGTGGTGTTGGGGTTTAGACTTGTGCTGCTTTTGCTTGCAAAGGAAACATTAGGGACTAATTAGGTAACCCTGAGGGACTCCAAGGAGGGGGCAAGAGGAGGGGCCTGTGTTGCCTGAGATTATGTAAACAATTACTCTATAAAGCGTGTGATAGGTAGCAGTTAAACTAATATTAATATATATAAGAATAACTTAATTAACTGACATAATGTGGGAAATAATGGAGCAAAAATATAAATTTCCCCTTAACATGATACTGTTATCTCACCAGTACAAATTATGTAAAAAAGGGAATGTTCATGAGTTATAGCAACCATTTAAGTAAGTAGCAGTGCACCATAAATGTTCTTCCTGTTTTAAACATACTGAAAATGCAAAGACAAAAATGTTTAAAAATCAATAGATTTTTATTCTTTTCTAAACTCTAAATCTGATTTTCCTAACTCTGATTTTCATCAAGATGTGGACATTGACAACAGCCAATAAATAACTCCTCTAGGTATCTGAAGAATTCCAGTGTTTGCCTGTGACTCAGTTTTTTCTTATGATTCCTTTTTTCTGAATCAGAATAGTCTTAATTAAAATTATTCTGTGGTTGATTTTTAAAGAATTGTTTGCTGGTCAGTTTTTAAAACTCAGATAATTCATCCTCCACAAATTTTTTGCTGTAATTCATTCAAACGTTTTTCCCCACCTGTTTTCAGGGCTGCCAAATTTTCCACTAACCTTGTTCTTAACTGGCAGCACAACAGCCTCTTACAGTAAACCAGCATTGCTCCTAGTTTACCGTAAAGGCCTCCATGTCATCATAAATAAATAAACAAATCCAGCTAATCATCTGCCCATCTTTCATTTTCTAGACAGAGCAGAGTTCTTTTGAAAATACTATTTGTTTTCCAGGAAAAGCTCAATTAACCATGAGATTAACTATAATTTTCTGTTCAGTTTATCTCTTCATGAGGAAGTATTAGTCACCTCTTTTCTTTTGCTTCAATGTTGTCGTTATCAAAGCTTCACCAAACGTTCAAAACACTTTTTTTTAAGTGTTTATTGGAACTTCTGCCTCTGTTCCTGTTTTAAGTGAAGTTTCTGACACAGCATATTTTATCACCTGAGTTAATGGGTTTAGTATCTGACCTTTTTAATGACCAGACTCTTTTGGTTTAAATCCCATATCTGCTGATTAAATCCAAGAGCCATTAAAAACTCCCCTAGACTCAAGTCATAAACCAATGTTTTCAAGTAAAAGCATCATAGAAAACTACTCAGATTTATTTGTAAGGCTTTCTGTTTTTCATATCTACTTCTCTGGAGTTTTTGGTTCTGTTTTAATTTTTGCTTTGATTTTGATTATCCTGAGTTGCTGTTAAGATTTTTATCAAATGACTTCTCTTTCGAAATTATTTCTTAGTTTACTCTTCCTTGGTGTTTATTGTAGTTGTACCTTTTTACATTTCTCTTATTAATTTAATTTTTACTTCATATTTAGATTATTTAGATTAGATTATGTTTTTCCAGTGCAGAATAGTCATCACATTTCTTCAGTCCCTTCCCCATCCTCTACTCTTCCCTTTTAGTCACTCTGTGTTTCTTAGGCTATGTTCACACTCCAGGCTTTATTTAATGCTCAATTCCGATGTTTTTGTGAAATCCGAATCTTTTGCGTGGTTGTTAACATTTCCAAATATATGTGACTTGTATGGGATCTCCTAAGGGAAATGCATTCATACAGCTTAAGTATCCCACATGCGCAGTAAAGGATGCTATGATGTCACAAGCAAGCATGCTTCGTGTTTACGGAAGTAAACATGAATGATAGTGCTGGAGTTCATCTAGAGATCTTTCCCAACTTCAGCCAGTACAATAACAACACAATCTTTTCAAGCTGGTTGAAAATCTTCGTATTATCGTCCACCAGCATGGTTTTTTTCTTCCCGCTTCTGTGTACAAGACCCAGAATATTGACCTTTTCTGAGTATTAAAGGTGTACAGGTCGGATAAATGCGACCTGGCTGTTTAGACCCTGGTCCTACTTGGAAAGATCAGATACATAGATTCAGGACCTCAAATGGTCTGAGTCACATTGATAAAAATCAGATCTGTGTTGTTGACACTGTCATAAAAAGATCAGATGCATGTTGCATTGTATGTGCAAAGAAATTGGATATGAGTCACTTCAAGGCTGCAGTGTGAACGTAGTCTTTGTCATTAGCTTCTGTTCCCTTTCGTGTCATTTAAGTTTTCCCTAGCCCCATTGTTTTCCTCTGGTTACTCTTTGTTGCCCCCCAGTGCCCCTCTCCTTTCCTCTTAGCGCTCTTCTAGCTGCTTCTGTCCACTACTGCTCCCAATTAGTCGATTACTCCATTCATTGTTGTGTCTCCCCTCTGCAGTTCCTCATTGCTGGAGTATCTTCATTCCTTATATATGTTTCTCCCGAGTGTCTCCTTGCTTTGGTTCCTGAGTTCCCTGCCTGTTATTTCTGGATTTATGCTTCTGTTTCCATCTCCTCCTATCATAACCTCCACATTAAATCTCCAAGAATCCATCTCTGCATTTGAGTCCTTAACAAACATCCACTAACCCTGACATTATTACTATTATCTTGTAACAAAGACCTACTTTGTCCCTATATCACTTGAATAAAGACACAAATACAGATGATAACACAGTAAGATTAACACTTTGGCAGAAATTTTACTCAAGTAAGAGTAGCACTACTTTAACATTTCTTTTACTCAAGTAAAAGTAAAAAGGAATTTGGTAGAAAGGCTACTTAAGTACTGAGTAACTGTTGCATACAACAACAGATTTAATGTTTATAAATGATGCTAAAAACAGACTTTATATGCAAGTGCTGGCATTTCAAAGACTTCCACTGTTAATATCTGCTGTTCACTAACTGTATGTTTAGCTACTTTTGGAATAGTTCAAATTACTCACAGAGGACAGAATAGTCAGAGATTTCACTCAAGTAGGAGTAGAAATACTTTACAAGAATATAACTCAAGTAAAAGTAAAAAGTACACCACAGTAAACCTACTGTTAAAAGTAAATTTCTTTTTATTTTTACTCAAGTAAATTTAACCGCTTACTATTACCCAGCTTTGCACTTTGGTCTGACCGGTAATGTGAAATAATGGCTGAAAGTGATCTTATCTTTTAAAAGACCTTAAGGAAGCTTGGAGAAAAACAAATAAGAGGTGCTTAAAAACTAATCACAGTTCATGCTGTTAGTAAATTTGATGTTTTATAGCTTTGACTATTAGCCTCATCATATGCATTTAGAGGATTTCTCACGCTCCGACTTTATGATCATAGTTTTTTGTCTAGGAACCAAGAGTATCTATTTGACCTTTTCATCATCTTTTCAGATTATGATCGAGAACTTTTGGTCTTTGTCCAGCAATCCTTTACTCCAACAGTTGGTAGCTTATTGAAGATGGTCTTACTGATTTATATTATGAGATGTAAACCTAGTTATTCAAGTAAAGAAGAAAAGTTTAAAAAGCAATCACCCAGATTTATGCAGATTCTTAACCAAATCTCTTTCCTTATTGCGTTCAGAAATGTCCCATAACCAAGGTCACATTAAAAGTAATGTTTTTATCTGACAGATGCCAAGACGGACGGCTCATGGTCCTGCTGGGGGTCATGGTCTTCCTGTTCATCAGGGACAAAATCCAGGACAAGAATCTGCAATAATCCTGCACCAGAGAGGGGTGGGGCGACTTGCCTGGGGTCGGCCTCTCAGACTCGTCGATGCTAAAAGGATCATCCTTTTGCTAACAAATTAAAGCTAAAGCAAGGATAAAAGATCACTATTGTTGTATAATAGAAATAAAAATAAAAGTGTTGTGAAGAATGTGAGCTCCTATTCATTTAAAAAGAATTGATTGAACTATATGTGATATTTAGTCTTTTCTCATTTGCTTGTCTCAAAGTTAAATTCAGGTAACAGAAGCTCTATTAAGATTAGAGCCTAAGAAACACCTTGCTATGTAATACAATGAAAGAAAGAGATGAGATACACCCCTGATGGTTTAACATTCTCACACGACAAATCATTCAAATACAAATCACCATACTGCATGCCTGTTATTTAGCAAATACTTTATTCATCTGTGAACCTGTGAGTAATAGTGATTTTAAAAGCACTCAGTGGACTCCTGCTGCAGGCCCATGCATGGGAGGCCACTGCTACTTGGTGGCGGGTTGTTGCACTGACGACTCCGGGTCATACTCCCCCCGCTGCAAGATGACCACGCTCCCCAACAGCTCCAGCTGCCATCGATGCCCAGCTCTACAATAAAGAATCATGCCTTTTGTCACATCTCGGTGCATAGATAGGGTGCATAAATGATCAAATATGTGCCACGTTGGGAAAGTGTTTGGAGGGTTTTGCTTCACTGACCTTTTGGGTTATAAGTGATCTCACAGCTCCGTCCACTATAGCCAGAAGGACACACACACTCACATCTGGTGCCTGTTGAGCAAGCAGACATTATTATTTCTGCAATCTCTAAAATTCGATTGGGATTTAGTTTTGGATTAAATCTTCTAATTTCATTATTATGGTAATATGAAGGTAGGTAGTTTTTACATTTCTGGAAGTAATAGAAGAGATCAAAAAAAGATTTAAAAGCAGATGCTTACTACACTAAAAACGTTTTATCCTTCTCTATATGTGCAAGAAAATAAAGAACAGCAAATGCAACCTGTTCAGGTAACGTAGGAAAACCAATATTTGTTTTTTTTTTTTTGCTAATTACCAAAGCTACAATACAAGCATGCAGAGTTTTTTTTTTTCTGTGGCAACATTGCCTCAAAATGTAGGAATTTAAAAATATTTAGTTTAAATTGTTTTAGATGTCCTACAAGCCTGTAACATACCAAGACTTCAGCCTTCCTGGTTAATGTCTTGTGGGATCTCCTCATTATTTCTATAGGCTCTTTATTATTCATGATGGCATATGTTTTTTATTTTAGTTCTATCAGTCCTCTTGCAGAAATCTCCAGCACAGAACCTGGATTGACCAGTAGTCCATAACAGGGCAATAGAGATGCTCAAGAAAGACAATTAAGCATGAATACACAAACCTACAGGGGTTACTTAAAGAGATCATTTGAGCACACAGGTTGAGGTTTTTGTTTTTCACCTGCTGGAGGAAGCCAGAGTACCCTGAGATGTTTCAGGCATTAATGGGAAGAACATGAAAGCTCCATGAAAAGGTGAGGCTAAGTGTAAAATGCAGGACCTGCCATGAGGTAACAGTGCTAACTACTGCTTCATCCTCCTTCCGACCATTGGAAATATGCAGAAAATATTATAGTCAATAAATAATATACATTTATACACTGAGTGTCTCTATGAAGTGTAATCAAGCTTTTTGTCTTGTTTGTGGTGTAACGACTTAGACACCTTCAAAGGTATTTCAGTCAATGTCAGTTCAGGACTTGATTAACTGTGGAAAATGACAGCTTGTCATCAGCTAAAGGGTTTATATGTGGTGAGACATGAGCACCTGAAATAACAATGGACACCTCTCAGTGTTATAAACTGAATTTGAACTCCTCAGCCTGAATCTGTTTTCACAAAATTAGAAATTAAATGTTTTGGATTCTCATGCATTTTACTAAATGTAAATCAAAATAGAACGTAATGGATTGTTACTGAATTAATTTGTTTTAACGATGTATTTCCTTGTATTGAAAATCCAGTTTCACTACTATCAATTCTATATTTCAACTTCAAATAGAAATTTTAGGTTTTAATCAGTGATTTTCATGGAAAGTCTGTGATTTTGTTTTAATCAAACACAAAATAACTTGACCTTTGCCTTACATCAGGTTATAAATGGGCACTGAGAGGTGCGAATGTGCTGCAAATAAATAAAAAAAAGCCTGCAAACACAAAAATGAGGATTAAATAAAACACCGGCCCATAAAAATGCTGCAATCAAAGTCAACAGAGAAGCAAAGTGCAAACGTGCTGCAGACACTGAAAAAGACATAAGTGAAACTGACCCACAGACAAACAAAACAAATGTGAAGGGTAAAAATGCTCCAAGTAGCAAAACTAAAGTTGAAAAAAGTTGCAAACTAGCTCAGCTTGATGACAGATCTCCCGACCACTAGAGGGAGTCGACAATGATCTCATGTAAACACATAAACATTCACACAAATAACTGTCTATTGACCCTGCCCTTGGTAAAGAAATAAAAGGAAGGCTATACCCAGAAGACATTTGGATGGAACAAAGAAAAGATAAGTTATCTTTGAGTCTGTTTTAAACAGTCATTCTCTCGGAACATCCCTTTTCTGTCTTTGTTAAGGATTTACTAAGATCTGGTGCCTATTTTCAGCAATTATAGAGCGAGAGACAGATGCCCCTAGTGAGATTGCTTAAGCCAATATCATTGACATAAAAACTATCCATCCTTCCAGCTTCTCTCAGTTATTCTGTCTATGGGTGAGAGGCCAATCTGTTACAGGTCAACACAGAGAGGAGACACACAAGGAGAATCTAGAAAGGCCAATTAACCAAACAGTCATGTTTTTGGACTAATGGGGGAAGCTGCAGCACCCGCAGAGAACCCATGTATGCAAACATGCAATCTCCATGCAGAAAGACCCTTGGCCTGGAATCAAACCCTCTTGATGCAAGGCAACAATTTTTTTATATGTGGGGCTGTACAGTAGCACAAACTGTGGCACTATACAGCCCCACATATAAAAAAATCCCTTGAAATAAAAAGGTTAAACTCAATACTTAGTATGACACTGATTTCAAGACATGTCTAATTTCTTTTTGGAAGGGTTAGGGAACTTTTTGAAACGTTCAAAAAAGTTCTACCTTTTAAAACAGCCACTCCATTGTTACGGCATGGAGAACAGCGACAGGAGCTGGTCTCAGTCAGGTACTCAGACAGAGCTCTCTTCAAGTTTCTCTTCAAGATGTCGTCATGGACAAAGTCTCTGGAAGTCACCAGTTCGTACAGTGGCCGGGTCTGATGATACACATAGCATTGTTGGATCATATCACAAGCTTCTTGTTCTACTGGTCAAACAATCTGGAAGTGAGACAAATATTTATTTGTGCCAGCCCAAGAACCCTCCAAACACTACTTATAAACCACACTATGTAAGAAAAACAAAGCTGATTTGTCTCCGACACACTTTCTGCTTAGAAAGTATGGCTGCTTGCTCTTCAAATGACCACTAATCACTTTCAGTAGTACTTAAATTCTGTGACTGTGCTGATGCTAGCTGTGCTTGAAACTGTCTGATTACAGTAATTATTCTCAGCTTTAGGATCATTGATTCATTTAGGATCAAAATGGAGCAACACACACCCATAAATGTATTGACCTTGGTAATGTCAGAGGAGAGCAATACATATACTGTAAATACCACTAAAATAGGAGGAATCATGAATTACATTAGACAAAAGCTTAAACCTACTGTCATGCGAATGAAGTCTGGGTTAAAGCGGACGCTTTCACCCCAGAGCCTCATCAGCTTTGGGCCGGGAAGCTTCGTAGACAACAGGGCAGTGATGGATTCACTATTTCCACCCCTCACCATGGCAACAAAATCCTCAACCATTATCCCATTCTTTGTGTCCTCTAGAGACACACAGAAAAAGGTCTGGTTCGGTATAAACCAGCGAGTTATGTGTATTGTTATAGTAGAAATAGACTCCCACCTCCCATCTCAGTCAGTAAGCCTTTACAGGATCCAGCATTCACCCCAAGAGAAAAGGGGACCTCGAAAATGGTCAACCCCATCTGCAAGCCTGCCTGCACACAAGACTTATACTGGTCCAAATTATAATCTGGAATGACAAAAAAGAGAGCAATTAATATTACTTACTAAATCGGTGTGACCTAATTGTTTGCATAATGAATCTAGACAATTTTCCAGGTTTCAAGGAAATGTTTTCGAATCCAGAGTAAAAAACACTCCTAACCTGACTTCTCTAGCTTCTCTTTGTTCAGGATAATCGTGTGCTCAAAGTCTCCTCCTAGGGTAGCCTCAGTGATGTAGTGGGTACCATAATCTCTGTAGATCTGTCGGTACTCTCCATAGACATATGCCTGTGGCAGGGAGCGAAGGCGCTGTAGGAACTCAGGGTGAAGGACCAACCCGTCAGACTTCAGGATGTACTGGGCCAACTCCAGCTCGGCTTTGGCTCTAATGAAACTGTTTTTCTTGAAATTAGAAAGAGTAGGTAAATGTCTGCTGGCTAATTTGGAGAATAAAAGAGAACTTCACATTTCCAGGAACACAACATGGATGTTAATGGGCTGTTTAAAGAACATTCATAGGAGTGAACTCACAACTCCGGAGGCACGTCGAATCTTGCTGACTGATTTGGAGAACTTAGAATCCTTGTAGTTGAAACCAAAACTGAAAACACCTGGAATGCTGAAGCCAATTGAGATAGAAGTTTGGGTCATCCGTTCCCTATGAGTGTATGCCATGTAGTCAGAGTACGACTCAAATGACTGCAGGGTAAAATCATATGACCCACTTGTCTGTGGGCAGAAGAACATTACTGGATTACATTCACATTGTAATGCCATAAGCCATGGTAATAATTCTGAACATAGAGGACCAATGTCTAGGCAAATTTTTCTTTTAACATTGGTGAAGGAAGAGGCAGTACCTGCCTCTCTGACTGCTGCATATCTCACTGTTATGAGACCATCACAAAACACTCCCACAGGGACATGCAACTTGGAACAAGGCAGCTGCTTTATGCTTGTCTCATCTTTTTGTGCAACTGGTCTTGAATCAGCCATATTGGAGAGACCTAGTGATTGGAAGGCCATGCAGGCCACGTAAATTAGAACCCCATGACTGCCAAAGTTAAGTTGGCCTATGGTAAATCTCAGGACTAGACTCTGCGTAACATACTATCTTAAGAGTTTTCTGAGTCTACAGAAACATTGAGATACCAGAGACTGGAAGCTTTCATCTGAGAGGAAAGGACATCAGCTTACCTGCATCACGTCCAATATGCTTAGCTTCCTAAACTTGGAACACGGCTCAACTTTCTAAAACTGAAGGCTTTAAAAACTTTTTTTTTTTAAGGATTTTTAAACATTTCAGGAGTTTATTTCGGTGTAAACCAAACTGAAAAGAAGCTAATGGTGACCACATGGTACAGAGAACTAGGGTAGGTTGGCAATGCCCATTCCTATGATTTAGATGATTGCCTGCTGAAAGTCTTAATAATATTTTCATTTTGTTGTGTCTTGCTAAAAATGTCATTGATTCTAAAAGTTTTATGTGGTAACTGCTGTATGTTTAAGTTGGACATAACTTTGAGGGAAATTTACAGAAAATTTGACCTGTAATGTGTACTGTTGCAAGTTGAATGGCTTCCTAAATGGGACATCCTGAATGTAGTGAGGCAGGCAGCCACCTCCATAGTATCTGTTATCCAACACAATGCCTTCCAAGTGGCTGTTCAGGACATTTATCCTGAAAGGAAAGTAGCAGCAGGGTTATTGTTTCTATTTAGAAATATTCAAGAGTTTGACAAAACGATAATCTGTTCGTTTCAAGGGACTCACCCTTTGGCCAGATTTTCAATTCCCCAGTACTCTTCAGCCTCCTCCCTGCAGGGCTTGGAAACCCTCTGACAGCCAGCCTCGTCAGACATGTCCCCACAGTCGTCCTCTCCATTACACTGCAGGGTTCTGTGGATACATCGACCTGGAAGAAGCCAGTAAAGATCTTTCTTATAGTTTTATAGCTTATATTTTTTTATGTCCTTGTTTTTCTATTTTGCTTTCTAAAAGGAGAGCACAGGTTTTAGTTTACCCTCTTATGTTTGTATTTATTCTTTCTCTTTTGTTTTTGAGTTACCCTGGGAGGACCCTGGAGGATGCATGGGAGTTTGCCCAACCAGTCTACATGTGTTTTGTGGATCTGGAGAAGGCATTCGACCGTGTTCCTGTGGGGGGGTACCCTGGGAGTATGGAGTACCAGGCCCTTTAAAAGGGACTGTTAGGTCTCTGTATGACCGGTGTCAGAGCCAAGTCCGCATTGTCGGCAGTAAGTCAGACTCGTTTCCTGTGAGGGTTGCACTCCGCCAAGGTTGCCCTTTGTCACCGATTCTGTTCATAACTTTTATGGACAGAATTTCTAGGCGCAGCGGAGGTGTTGAGGGGATCCGTTTTGGTGGCCTTAGGATTGCGTTTCTGTTATTCGCAGATGATATGGTTCTATTGGCTTCATCGGGGCATGATCTACAGCTCTCACTTGAGCGGTACTCAGCCGAGTGTTAAGCAGCCGGGATGAAGATCAGTGCCTCCAAATCCGAGACCATGGTCTTGAGCCGGAAAAGGGTAGAGTGCCTTCTCCGGGTTGGGGAGGATGTACTGCGCCTAGTGGAGGTGTTTAAGTATCTTGGGGTCTTGTTCACGAATGAAGGGAAGATGGAGAGGGAGATCGATAGTCGGATTGGTGCAGCGTCTGCTGTGAGGTGTGCACTGTACGGGTCTGAAAAGAGATCCCGGATACAAGCTGCTGAAATTATTTTTCTCCGTAGTGTGTCTGGGCTCTCACTTAAAGATAGGGCGAGGAGCTCAGTCATCTAGGGAGGACTCAGAGTAGACCCGTTGCTCCTCCACATCGACAGGAGCCAGTTGAGGTGGCTCGGGCATCTGATTAGGGTGCCTCCTGGACGTCTCCCTGGTGAGGTGTTCCAGGCACTTCCCACAGGGAGGAGGCCCAGGGGGAGAACCAGGACACGCTGGATGGACTATGTTTCTCGGCTGATCTGAGAGCGCCTTGGGATTCCCCCAGAGGAGCTGGCCCATGTGGCTGGGGAGAGGGACGTCTGGGCCTTCCTACTAAAGTTGCTACCCTTGCGACCCGACCCCGGATAAGAGGAAGAAGATCGATGTATGGATGGATGAAGTTACCCTGGGATGTGAACTGGGATTTTTTATGTTATTTTCGGTTAGTTTTTGTTTGTCTGACCTCTATTTTTTTGTCAGTGTAGGATTGTCAGCTACTATTTATGAGTCCTCATTTGTCGCTTTAAGTAAGTCTGTTTGTTTGAAAAGGAGGTGGTTTGATTCCAGTTCGTTTGGGAGTTTTTAAGTTGAGCCTGTGCCTCAATGTATTTAATTGCTCAGTCCAGCACACACGTTTTTTTAAAATAAATTACATTTTGGTGAATCTTTTGAAGTACTGGTCAACTGGTATGGTCATGGCAGAACTGAGTTTTAACTTTCAGCTCTTTCTTAAAATGAAGTGTGCTGAATATCAAATGAAAGAATATATCTTTTAGGTCATTATTGATTTA
Source organism: Cyprinodon diabolis (assembly GCA_030533445.1). Classification (NCBI taxonomy): domain Eukaryota; kingdom Metazoa; phylum Chordata; class Actinopteri; order Cyprinodontiformes; family Cyprinodontidae; genus Cyprinodon; species Cyprinodon diabolis. Next base: position 7,692,267 of record CM060067.1, on the reverse strand, counting down.
AATATTCAGAAGGAGTGTAATCATGGCAAGCTATAAAATGTAAATAAAGAGCTACTATAATAAAGAAACTATTTAATGTGGTTACATTGCTTTGAAAAATTATCCACACCAAATTTTTACTTTGTTGTCCTGTTAGAGACCACAAAAGGTTACAATTGTAAACTGGAGGAAAAAATAAATTTTTTTTTAAACTGAAACCTGAAAATGTCTGCTTGCATTCAGTGTCCTGTGTGAATGTTTTGGAGAACGGCTTTTTACTGGAGGTACAGAGGAACAAAACACAGCTGGAGTCCATTAATTAAACATAAATGGAATATAAAATATTCATATCTTGAAAAAATCCTTATAGGTCTATTGATATTATTGTTAAATTGGCACTGGGGAAAGCAGTAGGATGTACCTGTTTGTGTGCAGAGGAATCCCTCACAATGAGGAATATTATCACAGGTGTAGCGGGCTGAAACCTCACAGGACTCCTCTTGCCTGCCATGAAGATAGCATAGCTCTCCTCCGAACTGAGATGGCTGCTCCAGTTTAGCATAGCGGTACTAGGATCAGTTGGAGGGAGATAAACACATCAGGGGTCAGCAGACAGAGAGAGTATTGCAACTATCCAATAACGTTGGCGCAGGATCTCCTTCGGAGAGCAGTAATGGCTGGAATCACATTAGCGGGCTGTTTTCACTTTGTCATGTCAAGTTTATTAATCCTCTCTCCTGTTAAAGTGGGTGAGATGGAGAACCGGAGTAGATCATCTCTGACCTGAGCTCTTTACAGTCCACACAGAGAGGGCCAGTTCGTAAATGTTAAAATGTCAAAAGCTCACAAATTGCCTGCCAACTGTTTTTGTGCAATTCATTTATATTTTACAGAAAATGCTTGTGTTTATACTGGATATCTGCTGGCAGTTTGCTAAAAAAAAAAATGCAGTTAGTTTTCTTCTGTGTAAGATTCAACAACCCTGGTTGTGTTTATATGGATGTTTATTCCTTGTTTCTTAGTCCTTGGTTCCAGAGGTGTCAAGAAACTGTATTTAAACTGAAGTTTAGATACTTTGCTAATGTGCTTAGGTTACTTAATCCAAGCATTTTTATTTTTCTTAACACTTTTTACTTGTATCTATCAATTGAACACAAATATCCACACTCCTTACTTTCTAACTGATTCTTTCTTCTATACATGTACATAAAGAACTGATGTAACAGCTGCAGAGGAAAAATCAAAAGCCCCCAAAATAAAAATCAGTCCAGTTGGAGCGCAGTTAGATAAACACTGCTAGTGACATGAATGAATTATGCATGGCTCTCACAATCCATCACCCTTTATTTTATATTTCAAATTAACTTTTTGTCATGTTTCAATTTCTATTTCAATTCTGTATACAACTTTGTTGTAAATACCGTGGCTCTACAGTAAAAGCATTGAATTACTTTTGGAAGACTTTTTTTCAGTTTTCTATAGATTAATTTGTCAGAATTAATTTAGAGAAGTTTAATTTGTCCGATTTTAATGTTGAAATAAACTGTTTAACTAAACTGTTCCGACCTTTTGTTGTCTCTCTAAACACAAAACAGGAAATTTACTTATTTTCACTTTATAGAAGTTATTTTTTTAGAAGAATTAGTTTTTAAAGATATTTTGTAATTTTGAAGGGCAAAAACTCTATTTAACTTTTTTCATATAGGTATCTGTTTTTAATAAAGTAAAGAATTAAAGAACTTTTTACATCTCTGCTGGGTTTGAATGCCAACTTTTTATGTATGGTATTTGCATGTCCCCCTGAGCATGTGAGGGTTTGCTCTGGAGAGTCTGACTTGCTCTATGGTGCTGAAAAATCACAATGCTTAGGTTTATTGGTATTTTTAAATTGTCAATGGCTACATGAGTGTGCTTGTATGTAGTTTTTCCTACAGCTTTCTGTCTTACCCTGTGAGGAAGAGAGGAGTGATCAAGGGGAAATATAACATCCAAACCTAATCCCCCCCACAAAGATAAGCAGGTATAAGTCCCATTTACATTACCTTTTTGAAACCGTGCTTTCCGAGCATGGTAACCAAGATAACTGTTGAGTGTATGGACGTAATTTTTGGGGGCGAAACAGGGGGGACATGTCCCCAACACTTTTTCAAATGTCCATTTTGATCCTCTACACTTTTTACTGTCCAAAAACAAAACACAGACATTCTTCGAGCACTACGACCAAGCTAAGACAAACCGCAGCTCAAGCTGAAGCCCCCTGAGTTTAGACCACCCACAAGCTCCTGATTGGCCCACCGTCTTTTCTTGTGTGATTGGCTGTCACTGCTGTCACTCCTAAGAAGCTCACCATACAAACATCCCATGCCCCACTGAAACTGGTCTGTGATTGGATGGTAAATCACCTGAAGTTAGTTATATCATCTGTGCCAGACACAACCAAACCGCGCTATACTGGTACTAGTTCAACAGTAGGGGTCAGCACGGTTCAGTTCAGGCTCAGCTCTCAGATAAGAAAGAGCGCATGAGCAGATTGCATCATCTCCTATTTACAGTCAGCTTCCAGTAGTGATGCACATCAGTGAGTTGCTTGCCAACCGCCACAAAACAGAAGAAAAAGAAGAACTGTAAACAGCAATCAAAATGTTCTCAACACTACATTTTTTAAAATGGCTTCAAAAGAGCGTGATGCGACCTGAGATGACACCGAGACTGAGGGTGTTATTGCAATTCTGGCGGAGGATGCTATCCAGGCGATGCTAGACGGAACAAAACATAATCACAAATGTTTTCCTACTAGAGAGAAGTAGTACCGTAGATTGTCACTAGGAGGCAAGGAACCGTGCTAGCATGATGTGTAAACAGTCGTAAGGATCAGAGCCCGGCACGGTTAACTGATCCAAGCTTGATCCGAACTCAGCACAGATCTGTTTTCAGAGGTAGTGTAAATGGGGCTATAGACAATGGATAGATGAATGTGTTGATGTGTTAAATAAACCTATGGATTTAGAGCTTGTGTCTTAAGCAGCGTGTTCACTACTAGAATTTTCAATGGGTTTGGAAAATATAATGATCATATAATGACTCTTTTTGTAATAAATAAAGTAAATAGGTTTTGTGTTTTCTGTCTACTCTTAAGACTAGGCTTAACATATTTTTGATAAAGCTAATAGTTAGTGTGGCTCAGGTTATCCTAAGCTATCTCTATTGTTATGCTGCTATAGGCATAGGCTGCTACAGGATAAAGGGGACACTTTTCATGATTCTGCTTCATTCTGTCTATCTTCTCCAGCTCTGCAGTATTTGTCAGTTCAACCGTTAACAACCCTTATCTTCTCTCTGCTTTTCTCACCATAGTAGCTTCATCTGGCCTGTTCCAGTTTCACTGCAAAACCATCCTGGAAGGAAATATGAGCTGGGCTGCAGCCATCAACACCTCCAATTATACATGATAGAGTTGGGCACGTTATTCAGTGCTTAGTCCTGTTTCTCTCCTAGACATACTTCTGAGCTCAACTTACATCTGCTTAAGTGTTTCTTTTCCAGACAGAGCCACCTATAAAGCTGGTTTATCATTACTTTTTCAAAGAGCTTCCATGTTCCCCCTGTTTGCTTCTGTTTGATAAACCTTCACCCAGCCTCAGCAGAAGGCGGCTCACACTGATCTTGGTTCTGCTGGCGGTTTCTTACTGTTAAAAGGGAGTTTTTCCTCTCCACTGTTGCTACATGCAATCTATTTGGGAGGGATTTCAGTAGAGTCAACAACACAATGCAAGCCAATATCTGCTGTCAGCACACGCTTATACAGCAGGGCCAAATACTCACACAGTGAGTCAATGCAATTTGTTGGGTTTCCTTAGATACAGTCTGATAGTAGATCTGACTGATTAGTCTTTGTAAAAGGAGGTGATATGTTGCAAATTGGTGACTGAAAGTTCTGTCAAATTTTTTTATACGTGCAACCTTTCAACACCCCTAAGTTATCCCAAAAGAAGGCAAAATAGGATGTGTCTTTTTAATGTCTGCTAAAAAAATAAGTGGAAATGCATTAAGCTTACTTTCTTCTTTGTGCAGGTGTCACAGCGGGACCAACGGCTCCAGTCTGATAGAACACAGTCCACTGGTTGAACTACAGCCTGAATACCCACTGAACGGGTTTCACGGACACTGGACCTCTCATCGCTCGGTGTGGTTTTAGCAAACTCACTGTGACGTGTAAATAAACAAGAAAACAGAACTAACAAGAGTGCAGTCTGAAGGCAAATATGTTATCTGAATTTATTTGTCCTGACTTAAACATACAACCAAGAAACATTTTTAAAGAAAATCAATCTGAGCTTTTTTTTATCAGTAAAAAAAATACTGCCAGTTGAAATTACAGTTAAACAACAAGTAGAGACAGAATTGTACATATCCTACCTTAACAGGACCAAGCTGAGAGCAACAGGGAGCAGGAAGCAGTGGGAACTGAGTCTGCTTGGCTGTATCATCACAGAAAACATGATTGTGTGTTATGAGCGACTGTCACTGAGGGGAAAGCTCTGTTCAGATCGCTGTGTAAACACAGACTGATCAATACTGGCCTCGATATGAACTCACAGCCACCATTACACTCAACTGAATGCTCAATGCCGTAGGCCATCCGAGCTGCACCGAGGTCTGTGTGTGTGTTTTTTACAGGTTTGACACACTGCTAAAGTGTGATTAAGCACTGTTGGATTTACTGGCAAGTTCAACGGACGGGCCTGAGATATCTTTTTCATTTGCATAAACTTCATTATGTGTGACATGTTATATCTGCTTTCTGAAACACACAGGAAATGTGTTTTTGGAGTTCTGACAGTGGTGAAAAATGAGTGCTTTGTAATGAGGTCCAGAGTCTTGGCAACATCATTTGAGCTGAGTTGAGGGGGTGCGACCTTTAAACTTTGTTTAGAATTACCCATTATGGGTTCTACTGAGTGGCGCAATCACAGGAATTTGTTGCAGCTTACTTTCTCTAAGAAAGGTGGAACGGCACCAAAATAAAAATCTAAACATGTCCTGCTCTGTACTGTACAATCGTCATTTTAGCAGCTTAATTAGTTTTTAATATAAAATCTTTGTAAAGTAGCTTAAAGAAAGTGGCAAACTATTTACATTGAGCCGTTGGAAAGCTAGATAATTTACAGCATTTTTTTTTTGTCAATAAAGCTATCCATTTTACTCTGCAAAATCTTGTTCAAAATTATCTGAAATGTCAATGTGTTTAAAGCAAAGAATAAAATGGAATAACTTTGGTTGAAAAAAATGTAAACTTTGGAGGCTTTTGATTTAAAAAAAATCCAACATCTTCCCTTAAAATCCAGCAGTTATACTTCTGAATGTTTAGGTTTGACTATATTCTAACACTTTCCCCCCGTTCCCTTAGTGCTGTGGGTTTTTATCTACTCCGTCTCATATTGCATTTCGATGGACGCATTTGAGAAACTCCTAAATTTAGCAGATGGCACAATTCTTATCAGTTTGAAACGGTTTGTTAGTTCACGTGTGACAAATCTGTTGGTGACACAAAGAAGCACAGCTGAAGGCAGTGGACTTTCAGAGAACTCCCCACGCTTATTGCTTCAACTCACCATCTTCAACAACACCTTGAAGATGACCAGCGCCTAGGAACCCTTCTGAGATGGTCCTCACACATACACTGTATAAAAGGTCTATCTTCCTGTGGCAACCTAAATCATAACCTTTCTTGGAAGCTGCTTATCATCTTTTCCACTGCCCTTATTCAGTTTGTCCTCTGTTCTTCCATAATTGCACTTGACTCATAGAGAAAACAGGACAGCTCCAAACTGCAACAATTAATTATGTCTGCAGGAAGGACTGTCAGGGCTCAGCTTCACTCTATTGATGATCTGTATAGGGCTAGGAGCAGGGAAAGGGCAGCTTACCTTCGTGCAGACCCCACACATCCTGGACACAGAATGTTATTTTCAAAACCCATCTGGCAAAGAAACATATCCTACCCCCAGACTGTATCTCTAATAAAAATCTAACAGCCAGGTCTAGATTGATGCCATGTATATTTGCACTATTTCAGCCTTGTCTTACTTTTTTATAGATACCCTGTATATTTCCACATACAGAGCTGAATAAAAACCTTAGATACAAGTTAAAGTTTTATTCACTGAACTGAATTAATATAGATTATTACTTTTTTCTTGCTATTTATTAATTTGATGTCTTCACAGAGCCAAGATAAGCCAAACTCAAATTCCATTCCAGGATTTAAAAGTGACCAAAGTTGCAAACAAAGCTTAATTAGATGCTTTTCAGTCAAAATAATATTCCCCTTTGAGAAAACTTAATGAAACATCAGGAAACAACAGGATCAAATGGATGCTACAATAGCACAACATATCTGCAAAATTGTAAATGATGCCATTACCTATTTAAGAGGTTAAACTTTATTCCAGACCAGTTATGGAAGATCAGTGAAACGGAGCACAAGTTAAAGCTATGAACTTGGTTTTATAAAGTTTAGGTGTTGGACTGCCTACATGGATTGATTCTTTTTCACATGGCAAATATAAATGAAGAACTCATTTTTATTAAAGGTGATAGCTTAAGGTTGACCTCTTCCTGGGCCACTATTGTTTGCTGGCCAGAGTCCACTAATCATTTAACCCTTCATAGGACACTCAATGAAATGCTTTTTAAAATCCAAAATATTTCCTTTGTAACATTTAAAAAATACGTATATTTTGAAAGAAAAAATAAAGGTCAGGGTATTAACAATAAAAGGTAACTTGCCCTAATATGTTAATCAGAATCAGAATCAGAAATACTTTAATAATCCCAGAAGGAAATTACTTTTGTTACACGCTCTAGTTACAATTTTACATGATATATACACACATCCAACTATACAATATAATAAAGATAAAAAATAAGAATAAAAAGAGATAAAATATATATACACATATAGCTCTTCTGTATATATATCTGTATGTATATCTATGTATATGTAAAACCTAAATCCAAATAAAGTGAAGAGTCCAATTAAAGTGAATAAATCCAAGTAAAGTGATATGTGGCGTGCAAAAATAGCGCATAAATGTCAATTACGGGGGGGGGAGTGAATCACTTGAGGGAGGCGTTAGATAGGTTGATGACCACAGGTAGGAATGATTTCCTGTGGCACTCTTTGGTGCATCTGGGTAGGAGGAGTCTTCTGCTGAAGGAGCTCGTCTGCTGGACCAGTGTGTGGAGAGGATGTGAGTAATTGTCTAAGATGGTCTGAAACCTGGACAGCATCCTCCTCTCTGCCACGGTGGTCAGGGTGTCCAGCTGCTCCCCCACAACATCACCGGCCCTCCTGATCAGTTTGTTCAGTCTGTTGTTGTCAGTTAAATTGAAAAAACAAAAGTCATTCTATAAGAGATTCCTGAAAAACACTAAGAGTAAAAGAAACCCCTTTTTTTTCTTCTAAAAAAATAACCTTAGAACATTAATGCTGACACAGGCACTTACATTTTTGTACTTTATTAACTTTTTGACTTAACCTTTTAACTTTTCAATTAGCTTTTTACCTTTTTTCTTAACTTACAAATTTTTTTGCAACTGAATTTACTGTAGGTAACATCATCCAAGGGCTCATCTAATTGGTCAAATGCCAAAATGACATTTACAGCCACATAGTAGTATCTTTGCTGAATGGCTGAATCTTTTTTGCTTCGGGTAGATAGGGTATGCAAGTGACAAAAAGCAATAACTAGCCCTAGAAAGGGTTAACTAAGTCGTTCAGATCCTTTGTTAAGTCGGCATCAGTTCTCTAAATCTTGACCATTTTTTCTTCTTTTGCTTGAATCTGAATATATAAAACAGAGAGGAACCTTTTTTAGCTCTATCATGGAGCTACTCTCATAAAGCCTGAGCTCTGTCTTACGTGACTTCAATCTGCTAATCTGTGCAGAACCCATTCATGACAATGTTGGCATGGTAACCAGAGCTAAATGAGTGTATATTCTGGCCCCCTGAAAAATGCATAAAACAGTATGCATACCGGCATAAATGACAGATGTTCTATGGATTAAATGACAGGTACTCACTTGACTGGGTTAGGTTTTTCTTCTATTTGCTTTGTCATATTCTGCTGGTTTGTGATGCAAAAGAAGGAACATTAAGCCTGCACCACTCCTGACTCCTAGAGCACTGGTCTCAAACATCAATCCTCAAGGGCCACTTTGCAGTAACTTTTAAGAGTTTCCTTTGCTCTACACACCTTAATCAGATAGCTAAACTTCAACTGATGAGCTCCTATCGGAGTTAGGTGTATTGAAGCATTGATACATCTAAAAGTTGTCGGACACGGACCTTTGAGGATTTGATTTTGTTAACCTTGTGTCACATTGTCCTCAAATGTTTCCTCGAAGGGCTTGATTCAAGGTATACTCATCATCCAAACCAGGTGAGGAAGTCAGATCCACCACCCTGATCTAGTCTGTTTAGAAATAAAAGCAACAACCATGGGAATCACGTGGTAATTTATTCGTGACAGAACAGTGTCATGGATACAGCATATGGGGGAAGTCATAGACGTACAAAAATCCCTTTTTGTGTTTTCAGCACAGTTCTTAATTCCATAAATAAACTTTACAAAATATTTTTTTCTTGACAAATTGTCTCGTCTGTTCCAAATGAGCAGGGGTACGGTTGCCACCCGGTGTTGTATGTCTAGCAGGTAATGTCGGTGCCCATATTTTGGATGTACAGACAGTGCTCTGTTAGAACAATGACCTGATAGGCGCAGTGATTGGACAACAAAATTAAAGTCATTAGGGACACGAGTCCTCTTGCCTTCGAGCTTGTGATTGTTGAACCATCCACAGTGTCTCACAATGTGATTTTATCTCATAGGCCAAAACAAGGTAGTACATGATTGCAAAGCAAAGAAAAAAAAAAATTTTTGTGAATAAAAACCCTAAAACTCTTGTCCCTTAAATCCCTTAAACAAAAATCAACGCACCGTTTATCTTAAAGGTCCCCGAAATAGTAGTTGGAGTACAAATCCAGCTCCTCTTAAAAGCCTCACACATTTGTGAACGACATTAGTGAACAAACAGCATCGTGGAGACGAAGAAACACAGCAGACAGGTCAGAAATGAAGCTTTGGAGACATAGATTGTAAAATAACTCCTAATTCTCACAGTTTTTTTTGTGGATTACCCACAGATGGAAATACTTTTGTAAAACGGCAGCATTATGATGTAGGGATGCTTGTATTTAGCAGAGACAGAGAAGCTGGTTATATTTGATGAGAAAATTGAAACAAGAAAACAAGTAATGGAAGAAGGTCTGTTACAGGCTGCAGAGGGTTTGGGGTTCACCTTCTAAGGAAACAGAAACAGACAGAAACACAATGAAAGGGTTAAAATCAGATCAATATGTTCATGCGTTAAATGGGCCCAGTTAGAGTCTAATTCAAATTAAATTAAGGATTAACTAAGGAGGCAGATTTTAGTCTGAAGTTGTGCAAAACAGGTAGAAAGAGGCCTTAAAAGACTTACAGATGCGATTAGAGCTGAAAGTGTCTCAAAATATATACTGATAGGGGGAGAGGGGTGTCGTTTATATCTTTATTAGCTTTAAAAATATGTAATTTTCTCTCCATGTCACAATTATGCTCAACCTTATTTCAGTTTATGACATAATAACAAAAATACATGGGGTTTAACATTCCAACCTGACTAAATGTAAAATACGTCAGTGGTGGGCGAAGGTTTTCATCCCATTGTATTACTAAGTGTTTTCCCCTGTGCATCTTAAAAAAAAAAAAGAAAATGGAGACAGGACCTTAAGAGGCAAGCTGTAAACAACGCAACCTTAGCTGGAAATGAGAAATATCTAAAAACTAAGAGAAAATCTGCCACTAGACGTCTGTAAAAAGTAAGATCTCTAGTTCCGCCCCTTTGCTCTTTTCGTCAAGCTTAATTTCAGACATGATTCTGACTGAACATGTAACACATATTCACAGTTCATTTTTAACCCCAACCTTAAAAATAATGATTAAAAAATTGAAAATAAAAACCAAAACAAAGATGGCTCCAAAAAAATCTCTAATTTTCAGATGGTAGAACTGGAGATGCTGGTGGAGCATTGCTTCAGACAAACACGTAGTTAGCATCTGAGAGGCAGAGCGCTATTATGGCACAAAAGCTCAGGGCTTAGGAGTGCTGGGCTGGGGGATTCTTATTTACAAAATAGATGTTTGGCAATTTTTTTTTATTTCTACACTGACACCTTAGAGTCACCTTGATGTCTTTCACAACTCCGTTGTCACCAACTAAGAATTCACAGCTTATAAAAGTCGAAGAATCATAGTCTTTGATTTAGTCCCATGCCCACAGCTGAGTTTGTTGCATCTACTCCAAGTCTGCTCATTAAAACTGGTAAAACAGTGGAGCAATATGATTAAAACTTGCTGCTCCTCTTCAACGCGTCCCAAAAAACGTAATTTGCATCAATAGCTTTGTCGTCGTTTTAAACGAGTCCCTTTCAGCTTGCAAGAGAAGGATGCACACACCTCCTGGATCAAGGATCGAGTTAGAGATCAAAGGTCACTTCCTGGTTGAAGAGTTATTTGATTGGACATGCTGAGGAGGGCAACAGAGTACAGTGTGTGGCCTCACGAGAAAAAAATTATACAGTTCCTCTCATAGCCAGAAATATCCTTTAAAGTTTATTAAAAAAAAACAGCTAGTCTGTGTAATCACAGTCACTCGTATGTCTTGCTTTTCCCAGAAGCTCCAGTTCCAGGATTAAGAGCTTGTACAGCCTAAAAGAAAAAAAAAAGAAAAAAGAAAATCTCATTAGCGTATTGATTAATATTACCACAAGGGGGCAACATTATGCCTTCAAATCTTCAGACTGATTTACATCAAGGCTCCAGTTGTCAGCAAAGCATTCATTCACAGTAAAAATGGGAGAAATACTGACAGATGGAAATATGAAGCCAATAAAGGACAGAAAGAGGGGTTTATGGGGAAAGGAATGAGGCAAAGGAAGTCGAGAATAAAAAGAGTAGAGGAGTAGAGACACAAATGTCACCGTGTGAAGAAAGCTGATTAATAACTGTGGGAAATGAGAGGAAGAAAGGGATGATGAAATGCTCACCCTCTTCCCCATATGCTTCCCTCTAGCTGTCTTCCTGTGGACCGGTCTTATCCGCAGGCTCTGCTGCGTCGCTTGGCACCGGAGACTCCGACCTTGCAGCAGCAGAACCCTGGAAGAGAGAGAAATCAGCTCTTCTTAACTCACGTTTTAGGAAAATGAGGTCTATAATCATCGTAAAAGATTTCCCCTTATTACATGATCTAATCAACGTCTTTAATTTGTGTTTGACCTTTGATGTCTAATTGATTTGACATTTGTTCCTTGTTGTAAATAACTGGAGTCCAGTTCGCTCATGATAATCACATGACATTCTGCTCTGTGCAATCATACATCATCCCCACTGCAATAAGAGTCAGTTAAGTCACATCCATGACATGTGGTCCCCGGGGATGAAGCGAGTACTTACTGATTGTTCCTCCCTGGCGTTGCTTGGGGATCCCTCTGGGTCAACTGGTGAGTGATCTGTTGGGGGGTCGCTGCCCTGGGAGGGGGGGCAGTCTGAAGACGAGCTCTGCTGAGGGGCAGGTGTGGATGCTGCAAACAGCATAGGGGGGAGAATGTCAAGGGAATACGGTGAAATGAAAGATCAAAATCTAGATCGTGACCTTTAGAGCGTTCAACGAAGTGAGGTTTCAGATGAGGCACAGCTCTGTTTGTCTGACAGTTCGCTTCACATATTCAGCTTCCTTCTTTTCAAGACCCTCTTCTAGGGAACAAAACAAGACTACAAGGTGTGCCGGAAAGGAAGACAGGCTAATTGGTGGAACAGCTCTGAGACAAACACTAATGTCTGACAATTAGTGACAAGTAAAAGAGTAAGGCTGTGATGCCAATTTCACAGTAAACCAACAACAGTAGTAAAGATAAGAGCTCAAAGCAGTTAACAAGACATTTGTAGCAATGCAGAGATGAATATGAGAACAGAAGCACTGCTATGCAGTGGGGGTTCGTAAAAAAGATCTAGGTAGGGGGGTGGCATCCAAACTTAACATTAAAAAACTCTCTATTGTGCCATTTTTTTCTTCTCACAGAGAAATACATTTTGTAGCTACTAGCAACCCGAGTGAAACAAATGATCCACTGAATAGATAACTAAATAAATAAATAAATACCACGGACATCAGAAAAAGCAAATGTTAAAAAAAATGCTTACAAAAATCATATCCATTTATCAATCCATAAATTAAACCTTAAACCAAATGTCTCTGAGTCCATCTGTCTCTTTTTTCAGTCTATCCATTCATGTTTCCTTCCTTCCTTCCTTCCTTCCTTCCTTCCTTCCTTCCTTCCTTGATCAGTCTTATTTATATCATATAAACTTGGGAACTGTTTTGGAGTTTTACCAGAATAGATGTGTAGGAATGTGATTATTTTTCCCCATTTCCTATTTTACTTTCACTGAGAAAAGTTCACAAACATCAGTTTTATTCTGACAACAGTGAATGAGAAGATTGGACATCATGTGGATCAGTTCTAAGGCAGACATTTCATTTGCTAAGGCTACAGTCTTTGATTCCCCTCAGACCACTTACTATATCTTCTCTTCCTCATGACCCTACATCCTGTTTAGCTGCTAATGAATAAAGGGCAATGCTCCAAAAACCAAAACAAATCAATCAAACAAGCAAATAAATCAAAAGATGCTACAAATCAAGCCCATTTGCAGAAAAATTAACCAGGTATTTATTTTTAGATATAATTAATGTTTTTATTCAGCACAGTTCAGAGTTGAGGTCATCCAAATGCAGAGTTTGCTACACTCTACCAGAACGGCATGCTCAGGTCAAATAGGGTTGATGTTTGATGATTGTTTGATATCTGGACAGACTCTTATATATGATGGAAAATCTGGGATGTTTTAGTTTCATCTAAATACTAACAAAATCGATATTTTAAACATAAATCTGGGAATTCTGCCAGACAACGTAAAACAATTGGAGCAAACAGAATCATCTAAAACGTAAAAACCAAGCAATGTGTTCATCAAGTCTTCAGTCCTAAATCATATATAACAACTTTAGGCTGAGCTCACAGTAAGAGAGCAGAAGAGCCGAGACAAGACTCAGGAGAGTTTTAAGAGATTATGCAGATTGGAAAAGTCAAAGATCTGTTTCCCTAGATAACTCAGGTCTGTACATAAGGCATGTAACCAGTGGTTTAGTCAAAACAACTTCAATTAAATATTGTGATGTTAGGCTACTTCCATATTAAGGTGTTTTCCTGAGTTTTAAAATCATTATCAAGGTTTAGATAAGTTAAGATGTTTTAAAACATAAAAAAAATGCATTTTACATATACCCTGTATGTAAATGAGTAAAGCTTATTCATAATGACGTACGTGATTCAGTTGATGGTGAGGTGGATGTTCCTGGGCTTAAAGTCATCCTGGACAGATCAAAGTCACTACAGCTACCTTCTTCCTCCTGGTTGGCTGTAGCCTGAGGTGGCAGCAGTTGACTGCAGGCTAGCGTGTCAGGCGCACTCATGGGAGCAGGGGTTCCACACCTACTCCCTCCTGCGGCCACAGCCCCAGGTCCCACCCCTCCTGATGTGGATGGGCCTTCGCCTGCGTCCGAATCAATGCTGAGTCCATCTTTCCCCAGGCTTAGCTGCCTCATGAGTAGGGCAGGGTCCGCCATGTGCTGGGGGCTTGTGATGGCCGACGAGGGGGCCGACAGGTCGCAGGCTTGGGGGCACACTGTAGTAATGGGTACCAAACCTTGAAGCATGGCAGCTGGTATAGCGTGGCCCCCAACTCCCACCGTCTGGGTCGGCATATATGCTGCCATGGCCGCCCATTGCTGCTGAGTGGCAGGGAAAATATTGGCCTGGCTCAGGATGATTGGCTGGCCACCGGGGAGGACCTGAGCCACCTGGAGGGGACCCTGCATGGGGAATGCCAAAGTCTGAGCCTGGGTGGGAAACGACTGCTGAGCCCACTGAGCCGCCTGAACCGGCCCCATGGTCATATAACCTGAAGGAGAAAAACAAAAGGAGGGAACAATAAAAAAAACTACAAAGACCCCGAGAGGAAGTACAGCATTATTCTTAGAATTAACACTTCAGTAGCTGTAGGGCTCAGAGGTTCGAGAACATGAGGAGACCAAACAGAAACCACAGAAATCAGGGATGAAGTTGCAGGGATGTTTAAAGCGTTTAAAGAGTTAAGAAGTTAATAAACCAAGATCCCCAACATTTGAGAGAAATCTGTTCGATGCAAAATATGAATAACATAAATGCAAGAAGAAACTGTCTCAGTGATAGAGAGAAGGAACTCTGTGTAGATGAACTAAAAATAATCCTTAATCCTTCCACTCTGCATCGTACTGTAGGACATTTTTCTACAGCAGAGAAAAGAAAGCCAGCTGGAGCAGAGGTGCATTTAATTGACCTCCAAATGCAGAACCGGAAAGTTGGAGTGATGCAATCAAAGAGTTGATAGTTTTCCAATTTCACCTCTATAGCCAATCATGCAACTTTTCCAACAATAGCAATGGCAAACAAACTATTCTATGTATGCATATGTACAGCTTGAGTATAAACACTGAAAAAAGTTGGTATAAAGCTGACCAATTTTAATGTGAATAAGAAAGAACTGCTACAAAAAAAAAAGCAAAAGTAAGACAGTTAAATTACTGTTGATGGGAGTTTAAGCTATCATGAAAGCAGATGTCAGGTAGCTCTTGCCCCAATTTTTTGATTTGTAATTCAGGCATTTAAGTTAGTCTCCAGTTACAAGTACAAAATTCACCATTAACAGGAAGTTCCAACTCTAATTGCAAAACAGAACCGCTTGCAATTATTCTCTATGCAGTCTGACTGAATTCATGGTACTTTGTCAATAAACAGCCAGAAGTATCAGTGTTAGCATGAGCAAAACTGGGATAGACATGAACCCAAAAGACGGGGAGCAACCTATTCAGCAGACATGGTTCCTCAATCACTCAGAGGGGCCACATTTTTCATATTTTAATCTGAACCCAACCTCCTTCTTGGAATGCTTCTTTCCACCAAACAGAATTGTATTAATATATGTTTCTCAATTAAATAAATGGTCAATAAAGTTGATTGGGATTTGTATTTGTGAGGAAAAAAAATGCTATAGTTAAAAGAACATGAATACTTTAAAAAATGTGATATTTGCTTTATATTCCATGCCTAAATGGGCTTATGAGACATTTTTTCTGACTTTTAAATAAATAAATCAACCCTGCTGAAGAGACGGTTCTATTCAATAAAAAGTGAATTTGCTGTGGTACTAATTAGCATTTTAGTTGAAATTTGAACTGTGGATGGCTACCTGATGGCACAGAGGTCGGGCTGAAAGGGGCGTACAGCTCTGCGGGGGTGTGCTGCTGCTGGCGGCTGCTCCTGTTCGGGTCCAGCGTGTTGGCAGGTGACGGGGGCATCTAGGAGGAAACGCATACACAGATGTCACCTCTATCAAAGTCAGCTGAAAGTCACTTCAACCTCGATCTGTGGGTTTCTACTGTCAGATATCACAGTAAACATAAATTGGTTTTGCTGGTAGTACTCACCGAGGGAGGGGTGGACATGTCGCCGAAAAGATCAAAGTGGTTGATGTTCTGTGAGTTGAACCGTGCAACAAGGGGGGAGGGGAAGGGGGGGAGAAAAAAGTCTGGTGATACATCAGCACCTGAAAACACTGAGTCATGACAGATTTATTTTTACATGGGGAACGGTGGCTGCACGGCTGGCTAGGTGAGGAAAGTAAAATCTATTCATAAAGACACTTTGTGCTGCGGATGGCGAGAAACAACTATCTGCTCATTTCATTATCAGTTAATGGATCTAAAATGAATCTTTCATGCTTCACTATAATTGAGTTGGTAAAAGGCTATTGGGTTCCATAAAAAAGACTCTGATTAGATATTCTTATGTCTGCCAATCATGAGCGGTCCCGGTGAGAGCCTGGGCCGCTTTATCATGCTGATTTTGCTCCAGGAGGAGATACATAGACACAGACGTGTGGGTTTAATTCAACCAATAATGGAAGAAGCCCTGGGAATCACCAGACCGAGACCATGGGACCACCTCCCCATATATGCAGACATACACCCCCTACTCTACTACCCCCTCTGTGGTCTACTCACACTACTTATTGTACAGTGCTGGAAAGAAGTATTCGCAACCTGACAGATTTGTTCTGTTTTGCTGTTTTGTTGCACTTGAAATGTTCAATCAATCAAGACAGATTTTAATATCTGACAAAAATAACCAGACATAACAGAAAATAACCTAAAAAAAACAAAAAAATAAATGATGATTTCAATTATTGTGGGGAAATACCTATCCAAACCAGATTCTTGTTCAATTAGTGTAAACTACTATAGAACCTGTATGACAATATGAAGTAGTCTAAATGGTCCTTAAAAGTAAAAAAAAAAAGATAAACAATACTTGAAACAAAAATATTGACATCATTTGTAAAAATTTAGCACTCCTGTGAACCACAGTCAGAGCCTTTACCCACAAATGGAGGAAACCAAAATGAGAGCTTCAATGATTCATCCAGGAGGTCAAAAAACAACCTTAGAGATTTCAATTAGCCCAGTAAAGGGTTCTTCTACACTATGCTGCCAAAAACATTTGCTCACCCATCCAGATACATGCACTTGAAATAATGCGCTATAACTGCTTCCTTAGCCATAAGTGAATAAAATCCAGCATCAAGCTTGCAAAACTTTTTAAACAAAAATTTGTACAACCTGACACAAGCCAGATTAATACAGGTAGTTCAATTTGAATTGTACACAGTATCAATCTGGTAAGACTCCCGTAGAAAGTATTACGTGCAAGGGAGGGACAATCAGTAAAATTCTTCAAGCTGATTGGCTAAATCAAGTGGCACAAGCCTCCCATGTTGAGCTTTTACCAAATTGCAGAAGCCATAGCAGCTGTGACATATCACATTCTGGATATGTTTCATGATTAGCAGAATTCACTGATTAATCAAATGGTTACCAAATCCTTTCAGGAGCGACGCATAAACGTCTTTCCCATCCAAAAGGCACAAATGTGTTCTTTTAAAACGTATTCCAGCTAAAACCGGCGCAGCCATGTTTGTTTTGCTGCAGCCTTCCACCTCTGATTGACATGTTGGCATCATAAATGGCCCTGCATTTCATTGGTCCGAAACATTTTTGCATCGAGGATAATGTTGGCTTCTAGCAAGATGTATTTAGTGAGTTTATGAATTAAAAAATCTCGCAACAATTCATCTCGCTTGCAAGGTAAGTCACATTCAGGATCTTGATCAATTTCAACCTCATTTTCTTTTCCCCCTAAATCCTCAGTCCTCAAATGTTATTGTTATTATAAGAAAGTGGAGACAAGCACCTCGGCCATGCAAACTGATGGAGCAGGACAGCGGATGCTGACGCCTATAGAGGCTAATAGAACGCCATACTTCAAGTGACTTTCCGAATAGCTCTGGAATATGCTGGTGAAGATTCTCAGTCATCCAGGATTTTTTTTTTTTTTTTTTTAACTTTTTTGGAATAGCTCTGGAAGAGTGTATAGAGAGCTTTGGGGAATGGGTTTCAATTGCTACACAGCTGCATCCAAGCCATACATCGGCAAGCTCAATGCAGAGCATCTGATGCAGTGGTGTAAAGCATACAGTAAGTAAAATAAGTATTTGAGCACCCAGCTATTTTGGAAGTTCTCCCACTTAGAAATAATGAAGGCTGTCTGAAATTGTCATTGTAGGTTCATGTCCAATGGGAAAGACATAATCTAAAAAAAAAAAATCAGAAATCACTATGTAATTTTTAAAAAAATATTTATTTGTATGATACAGGTACAAATAAGTATTTGAACATCTGAAAAAAATCAAGGTTAATATTTGATACGGTAGTCTTTGTTTGCAATTCCAGAGGTCAAACATTTCCTGTAGTTTTGCACCAACACCCTGCAGGAGGGATTTTGGCCCACTTCTCAACACAGATCTTCTCTACATCAGTCAGGTTTCTGTATGGGGTGGACAGATGTCTTTATGCAGCTAACAGCCTCAAACAGGTGCATCTAATTTAGGATAATAAATGGAGTGGAGGTGGACATTTTGAAGGTAGACTAACAGGTCTTTGAGGGTCAGAATTCTAGGTGATATATTGTGATTTCTATATTTAATTTTTTTTAGATTGTGTCTCTCACAGTGGACATGCACCTACAATGACAATCTCAGAACCCTCCATGATTTCCAATAGGGAGACCTTGCTAATTAGCAGGGTGTTCAATTATTCATTTTCCTCACTGTAACTGTCAAGTTTTGGATTTAAATATATGGGATATTTATCTATCCAAGTCAAGCTCCAGTATCCATCATTTTTTAGGACAGGTGCACAAGACATCTAAAATAAATGCTTGTTAACCAGTTGCAAAAGATAGCTCTATAGCCCATGAAAAGGGTTTAGCAGCATCATAGTGAACCTTTATGGTTAACAAAGGAATGCAGCTTAAGTTCCTATTTAAGTCAAAGAGGGTGAGCAAATAGTTTTGGCAATGTCAGTTTAGTAATAAGAAAAACACTGGGCTAAAATGTCATGCATGGGAGACTTTCAAGCTGCTGAACAAAAAAATTACTTAAAGGCATCTTGAAAATTTGTCCAAAGAAGCTCCTGTTTAAATCCAAGACTTATGGGTATTAAAAAGAAAAATGGGAAAATTGTCTGGAAGGTGAAAATCTCTAACCTGACTTCGTCAGATGGATTTGCTCTGCATATCCATCTGGAAACCTAATTTTGGGAAGGGGGAAAATACTGGTTAGCTGATTGGCCTATGTTGGTGATACAGTAGACGGGCCAAATAAACCAATCAGATCAACGAAGCATATGACGTACTAACAGAGCGACGACGAAGAGGAGCCAAATGATAGATCAAACTCTTGCCGAAACCAGTCGGGAGCAGAGCAAAATCATCTTTTCCTCTGAGAAAAGCCTCCAGAGCAGTGTTTTGCTCTTCTTTCAGTGAAGAAATACTCTGTAATTCTGATAAAACTTGCTCGATAGCCACGCTAACGCTAGTTTCATCGGCTGAAGCCGCCATGTTCTTTAGACTGAACTGTCGCGCTTCTCGTTGCGTCACACCTCAACCCGCCTCAAAGCCAACGCTGATTGGACGTGCGTTTGGTGAACGGCTCCAAATTTTCTTTAACGCAGAGTCTCCAGACTGATCTGCGAGTGAAACCTTGAAAGCTCACGAGATCAGGATGGTCTCACGAGGCTAGAAAATCTCCAGAAATCTGCTGTAATGCATTTTAGATAAAAAAGAAATAACCTAAAATAAACATCATCCCAACAGTTAAACACTAGAGGTAGCAGGACAGTCAGGCTGTTTTACCATTTCAGGACATGGATGACTTGCTGAAACTAATAGAACCACAAAGTCTGATTTATGCTATAAATATTCAAGGAACAAGTCTAGTCAATTTGCTTTAAGCTCAAGTGGACTTGCAATATCTGAAAAGAATGATTCTGAGAGCCCTAATCAAACTTTGGATTTAAATCCACACCAGATAATGTAGAATTTCACATCCTTTATACTAGTGTAAAAGATTGATGTCGTTAGTGGCCTCTAACCAGTTAAAGGGGATAAATGACTCTAAGTGTTTTCCCAAAAGGCTGGGCATGCTAGGATAACTGTTTCTCCTTCATAATTGGCATGTGACTTCTGTATTTGCTCAGATGATCTTTTTAGATATAAGGATTTTCTGATCATTTATATGAAAAAAAAGCAAAACCAGAAAGAAAATCTGTCAGAGAGCAAAAACATTTTTCCAGCCCTTCAAGTAAAAATTGTAAACATGAAATGGAAATAACACCCCAAACAAAACAGAACCGCATGGAATGGTTGGAGCCATGCTTAAGCAGACAGTGAATACGTGAAAAAGCACGGGAAATTCCCACAAAACACACAGAATTGCATGCTATAACTAAACTCACAGAAAAACAGTAACGTTACAAAATAAAAAGAAAAGAGAAGAAGGAACAGCAGTCGGTTTTGCTGCTGACGTTGTGTTTATGTCCTGCTCCAGAAGGCTCGGACATAAAGGTGGTAACACAGTTTGCACGGCACGCTGATACCATTGAGGGCCATAGAATGAGTCAGAATTTGGAGGAGAAAAAAAAAAGAGCAAACATTGTACACAGGGGACTTTCCCCCGAGGGAGCTGACACACATCAGAGGAGCTCCAGGCTCTCAAAAAGCTCCAACTGAATGAACAGACAAGCAGTAACACTTAGAGATATGGAAGCACTGCTGCCTAAACTGGCATGGGCTGTTTAGGTGCGATAGCAACTGGGCTGAGACAGTTTATCTGTCTGATATACTGGGCTGCAAACACACAAATGACTTTTTTATTTATGTATATATTTTTGGTGAATGTGGAGTAAAATGGATTTGAATACATGATTATGAGACAGCACTGTCACTGAATGGTGGATATTTTGCAATGAACCCAGTTTCAGTTTGATAAAAGCAGGGCAGAAACCTTAAATGCTTCAATTTACTTTTAAAATAGGGGAGTTTTTTATCGGCATTTCTTGGCCTTGATTTTAAATGAAACAACACAACATGCAACTCAACTCAACACTTCAGCCACCTACAAACCTCTCATTTTCCCCCTCTGAGGAAGACAAACACAGCCATTACGTTATCTACGGAGCATAACAGGCTCGGCGTTTCAGTCCGATGGGACCAGCAAACAGATTTTTTTTTTCATCTCAACCATCTGCTTATGATACGCATCTAATTCAGCACAAGATTGGATTTTGTACACAAAGCTGGCCCATCTAATGTTCTGTGTAATTACAGGCGACTATGGTCGACCAACTTGTTGGCTTTAAGTCTTCAAGATTCTGCTTCACCATCAGCCTGATTATCATCACACAAAGAACAAACACAGAATCTTGTTCTTCTGTGGCTTGAGTTTCTTTTTTGAGTCCATGCCCTGCGTTAATACAGTGCCTCCCTGTAACTTGTTCAGGTGTCATGATCCAGTCACACACCTCATTTTGCCTTTTATGTGATGGGCCAACACAAAGTACTACTACAGTAAATGGCACTTTATGCACAATCTTCAACAATATTACTTCATAGTCATTAAAACTAGACAGAGAGAAATCAGTTTTCAAGACTGGCCACAGATGTCAACACTTTGACTACATGGCATCTAGCTAGGATTTGATCAAACTAGGGGTCAGCAAACTTTAGAGTCTACTGACTCATTTTTGCCCCATCCATCCATCCATCCATCCATCCATCCATCCATCCATCCATCCATCCATCCATCCATCCATCCATCCATCCATCCATCCATCCATCCATCCATCCATCAGGGTTGCGTTGGGGCCGCTGCCTGTCTATGGGTGACAGGTGGGTTACAACCTGGACAGGTTGCCAGTCTGTCGGAGCATTTATGCCCCCTGGTTTTGCTGTACTAAAAACTCTCTACAGCCATAAAACCAACTCACCAAATTGGAAAAAAAGATAACTAGAGATTCATAATATTTCCTAAATCTTAAATGATAAAGTAAAAACATGTTTTTATTGTAAAGAAAAGCTTTAAACATTAAAAATAGCATGAAAACTAAAAACTAAAAATGCATTACCTGCAGCCTATTGATAGAGGTCAGAGGGACATATCAAAAGGTCTTTACACACCCTGTTATTTTAGAAACTCTGAGTTGAAATTACATTATTAAAACCAGCCATTCTATAGAATATATGTTTAGGAAAGCAGCTTGTATCATAGTTTAAGTCCGAGTTCTATTCTAACCTTTTGCTTAATATTTGGAGGCAGTATCTTGCTAAGAGGCTAATGATTTTCTGTAGCCTCCTGCAGTATTTCTTTCAGTATTGTCCTATTTGTAGTGACTTTCCTATCAGGTCTGACCAGCTTACTGGTGCCTGGTGAAGAAAATAATCCAAACAGCATATGAAGATGATGTGTGGTCAGGTCATTTTTCTACTAACACAGCATTTTGCATGTTGGCCAGAAGGTTACATTTTGGTTTAATATCACCAGAGCACCATCTTCTTGCTATGTCTTCTACATGATACCTTGTTTCAACAATTCATCTTTCTTTTTAATGCTTCTTTAAAGACCAAGTTGGGAGGCTGCTCAGATGAAATAAGATATCTATTAACATCTTATCCCACCAGAGCTGTGGAGCTCTGCAGCTCCTCCAGAGTTGTGTAGATTCTAATGGCTATTTGTCTTTAAAATGCTTTCTTTGTCCAGCTTATGTCATATTTTCCTCATTTTTAGATGATAAATTATGCAGAACTGAGTTGGATGTAACAACTCAAAGATTTCACAACATTAGCCTGCAATAAACTTCGTCGTAAGGTAGTATCTGACCTGTCTGCTGTGTTGTTTTGTCTTCATGAATGCTCTCTACAGGCTTTCACAGAATAGGTGGATTTCTACTAATATTAATGTACAAACCAGACAAATCTTTTGTGGTAATGTTTGCCATTGTGCAGTACTTTGTGTTGGTCCACTCCTTTAAATCCAAGTCAATGCATTGGCTGTAGAGACAACATCTGATGTAGTTAAAAGGAGGATGTGAATTTTTCTGTAAGCTACTGTACTTCAACTATTATTAAATTTGAGCAAATCTTTGAGCATAATTTAAATCTGTCAGGTATGGCTCAAGGAACTCCCTTCAAGAGGGGTTTAAAGAGAGGTTTGTAAGCAACAAAGTAAGAAAATAAAAACAAAATAAGTAAATAATGCAAAATGAAAACACCTACAGTCATGAAATGGCGTTTAGGAACATCATAGATTCCTTCCTTCTGCTGACTGGTTGGGACCTGCGTTAGATCGGATGTCGATTGGTATGGAAGGCACAGATCAACACCTTTCACTTTTCCTTTGCTAGCCAAGTATTTCAACACATTGGTTTTGCAAAAGCTGAAAACATGTCTATTAAAACAGCAAAAGGTTTACTCAATCAATTTCCATCCAGGCTAATGTTTTAGTCGTACTCTTATCTTTTAGCAGTGCAGGATTATGCAAATTCTACAGTGGAGCTGCTGGATCAATTCTGTTTAAATCGATACTGATGGCAAACAAAGCTTGAAGGAGGTTCAGTGTGTATTAAGGAACCCTATTGTTATTCAACAAAAGTCTACGCTGTCTTATTTGATGATATGAAAATGCATCAGCTCGGGCATTTTTCCTCAATGCCTTTTTTCCCACAGCTATCCAAGCTATCTGCTGCTCTTAACCCTGCTGTTCGCCTCTTCAACTGCTCCTTCAACTGGTTAACTTTCAGTTATGTTTCCCCCCCAAGTCTATTGATCTTGTTTCACTCTGAGATCAAATGGCATGGCAAGTGATTAATCTCTCTCTCTCTCTTTCTGCAACTTTCATCCTTAGAGAGGCAGAAAGAGGAGGAGGAAGAAGAAGATCAGGGACCAGGAGGGGAGAGGGTGGGATTAAAACGTAACCATGGGTCCCTGGGGTTCTATGTGGTCCTTCAAATGGTCCAAAATCAAAAGGTCAGGGTGTTGGATGTACAAAAAGACCTTAGTATATAGACTATGGATGAATTAAGCTACCCTCAAAACACTGTAATTCAATATACAGTGTCATTTCTTGCCTTTTTGTCACTTAAATATTTTGTTAACAAGTTTTATTATCAGACAAAGATAACCTGAGTAAATACAACTGTAATTTTGAAATAATAATTTTATTTATTAAGATAAGGTATCCAAACCAACCGGCCCTTTATGAGGAAGTAGTTGTACTCTGAACTTAATAACTGTTTTTGCAGCAAAAACTGATATTAAGTGTATGATTATATATAAAACTTGGCATAGACTGTTTTACGTCTCTGTGGAGGAACTGGAACTGCATTTAAGGTCCTTTGAAAATATCTCTATAAAGCGTGAATCCTGACTTTGAGAAACTGTCAGACATTTTGTTTATTGAGCAGTTGCTATGCTGGACTTGGTGTTGTGATGTTGATCATTGTCCTTCTAAATAGCAGGTCAGTAGGGCATTAAACCCTCTGAACTCTCCCATGGCTGCCATTTTAGCCCTGCCTCTTCAGGTTTGATCATAATCACTGTCCTTAGATGAGGCTAAGAAGGTCTTTGCTACTTTAGGTGCTGTTCTATAAAGGAGCCCTAGTCACGTACTATATATATATATACTAAGGTTTTTTAATTAAATGATTAGATCAGTTATTATATTTTATTTCTGTGTTTTAAACCTTGTTTTTTATCTGTTATGTTTAGTAAAAAAAGAACTTTTGTGCATATATATCATAATACGACAGAGTGGCCAGAGGTATGATATTTGGCATGAGTAATTCATGCAGAGTGAAGAATGAGACAGAAGGTGGTGATAATAGTCCTTTAAACTTGTTTTCAACCACCATAACGTCTAAAGAACAAAACGTAACTTATAAAAAGGCCTCGCGTTTGATGGTAGCAATGGTTGCCTCTTTTTTGTACAAAAATTTTGTACTAAAACTCAATTTCACC
This sequence comes from Cyprinodon diabolis, assembly GCA_030533445.1. NCBI lineage: Eukaryota > Metazoa > Chordata > Actinopteri > Cyprinodontiformes > Cyprinodontidae > Cyprinodon > Cyprinodon diabolis. The sequence continues at coordinate 7,667,619 of CM060067.1, read as the reverse complement.
CTACTGGAGTGCTGCTCCGGGTTGAGTGACAAAAAGAAACAAGGGAGCCAAGTTAGTCAGCTGCACCCAGTGGAGGTACAAAAAGGAAGGAAGAAGTCCTAGATACAGTGTGGAAAAGCTAAAAAAAAAAAAAAAAATTGAATGGCACGAGGGATGAGACTCGAATAGCATCCAGAAAAGAATAGGAATGTTGGTGTTTGCAGTAGCGGGAGCTAAAGCTGCAGAAGAATTTCGATTTGACTGAAGTGTGAGTCCATGGCGCAATGTAGGTTTATTTTTTATTCTTTTGATTGATAAATGCCACTGAATTTGCTTTTAACATGCTTCCTGTCGGCAGAGGGGTTCCATTTAAGTCTGTTTTTATTACCCGTCTGGTATTATTCAGTATAATGGTTGGTTTGGATAGATTTTGCATCTTAATGAATTAATTAAAAATGTAAATATTATATTTGCTCAGGTTACTGTTGTCAGATCGTAAATTTTTAAGATGATCCTGAATAACAAAAAAGGAAAAATAAGTCTTTAAATCTTTTAAAGGGCAAATTGTTTTGAGGAAATTTAATTAATTTCAATTTTAAATCAACATTTCAACAATGCGAGTGCAAATTTAAGGCTTCCACTTCTTAAATGTTTTGCAAACCTATTTTTTTTATCCTTTTATGTTGTTACTAAAACTCAATAAAGTCCTACCATAAAAATCAGTCAGTAAACTGCAGGTAACACCTGAATAATATTAACTGCTATCTTTTTATTACAAGGTATGAAGAGGGAGAAAAAAGTGGGGCAAAACTTGTCTTTGTACCTGATAAACGCTCTCCTCTGACTGGGGGCCACGGAGGGGTTCGTGTCCAGCCTCAAACACTATATACTATAGAACAGAATCAGTGGTCAAAGCATAGAGATGCAGAAAATAATGAGAGGGGAGGACATAGAGAGAGCAAGAGAAGATGGCACATAAAACACAGAGATAGAGGTCAGGAGACATGAACAGAATAAGTGAAAGCACGAGGGAGCCAGGATGATGTTGAATGGAGAGTAAAATGAGATCAGGAAAAAGAAGGGTGCAAAAAATGGGGCATGGGAAAGAGGGAGGAAAAAATAAATAAAAAGAGTGAGGTGGGAAGAGGAAAGAGCACAAGTATAACAAGTCAGGCAATCGTTCAAGGCAATGTGGAGGTCTAAGCTGAAGCCTTCACCTCAGCAAAGTGAAACTCCACATTTAGTATAGAAAAATAGCTTCAGTTTTTTTTGTCTTTCAAAACCTCATCACTTTAAATCCACAAAAAAATGAAATGAAATTGAATAAATTAATTTGACATGTTGGGAGATATGGGTAACGATTCAAAACATAACTGGTTGGTAGTGCATTAACAAAGCTGTGAGGACAGTTAAGCTTTTACTATAAGGTTGATGACCAAAAGATGCAACATATTCAGAAGGTGGAATTTTCATCGAGGAATGGCGTTACATACAGCTTAACTGATAACTGCCATTAGCAAAACACATCCTAATAATGCAACGAAAAAACGTGACAGAGCAGCCTTGCTATCCTCTCCAGACCATTTAAGACAATTCCACAACTTGGAACTGAACAATTAGGCTGTACTTCATTATATCCAGTGTTGGGTAAGTTACTTTAAAAATGTAATCCGTTACAGTTACAAGTTACCTTGTTTAAAATGTAATTGTAGTGTAACTTTTTCAATTACTTTTAAAAAGTAATGTAACTAATTACTTTTGATTACTTTTTCATTACTTTAAGGTTTTAATGAGTATTGACCCATGTTCAACATTTAATTTTTGAGAACTGAATGTGAACCTTAAAAAAGCACTAAGCTGAGAGAGAACTGCTGACAGGCAATCACAGGATGTCCACAAGAAGAGACGCCAGCACCAGGCATGTAAGATTTTCTCAGACTCCTCTCATCGGTCCATACTCTTTTCTGTTCCTACCCCAGGCTCTACCATTTATGCAGTTTGCAGACTTACACAAGCAGGTTCAGGTTGATAGCCCGCAAACACTTCTTGCACTGCACGGTTAAATTTGAGCCATTTTCACAGATGTAAATGAAATGCTCCTTAAATTTCCAGTGCTGGAAGGCTGTCATTTTTGAAGCGCTGCTTGAGCTGAAATAGAACAGTCCGCTCGCTTGCTGTTCCTCAAGGAGGCTCCACCAGCACAGGATGGATCATCAGAGTGGCAAATATGATAGAGACAAGGAGCCGTAGCGGGAAACGGCGATACAGGGCGCGAAGCAATAAAAATATCTTTACATATTTCGCAAAGGTTTTTCTTTATATTTTTTTAAAAATGTAACTAAATTTGTAATTCTTAATATTTTCGGAAGTAACTGTAACTGAATTACATATTTTCTCATTGTAACTGTAACGAATTACAGTTACTCTGTTTTTGTAATTAAATTACGTAACGTTGTTACATGTAATCTGTTACTCCCCAACACTGATTATATCATCATTAACTTTCATATGGTTCAGCTATAGGCTGAAAAAGCAGTATGATTTCAGTTTCTCTTCAGGGTAGCTTTAAGTACCAATGCTAGGAGAATACAAGATAAAACTGCATTCGTCATATCAAAACACTGCAATTGCACCTAAACTACCGAACAGAATAAAATACTTTGTGCTGTATTTAAAGGGGCTGTATCATGCAAAATCAACTGTGTAATTTGACCATATTAGGATGCTATTTCTTAATAAAAATCATGCACAAAGTGGTCACTTGTTTTATGCATGTCTGAGTAATCCTCGTAAATTCTTCTCTGAGTCCTGGAAGACACAGGTCCATCAGAAAACTGATGAGTTTCTTTCTCTAAGAAACAGCTATTCTGACCTTGCCCTACATGCTGAGGAAACAACTTGCCCGTAGTGGGATTATTTCAGCTCAAAGTTTAAAAGATTTGTCTCTTTTAGCAGCTAATCTGCACATTTACAGCAATCCTTCTTTTTTTTAAGACAGCGTCTAAGTCTAAGGTGTCTTTTCTTAGATGATCAGCCTTCGGTAATCCTTCCTAAAAAATACTGCAGGTGCTCTAGAAAAAAGGAAAGGGTACAGGCAATGTTGCAGTGAAGGTAAGTGTCCTTCTTCCAGGTTGGAACAGTAGCACCACAAAAATAACAAAAAATTCATAAAAAATAAAGACCAAAGGCAATATTTCTATAATATTAAATGCCAATATTTGACTTTGAAGGGCTTAAACATGATATAGGATCTTTAATGTAAAATTATTTGTCAATAGAGACAATTAACAGTGCCTGAGAGTATGTATATGTATATTATTATTATGTATTATTATATTATATTAGTTTAAATATGTATCTTTAATGCAAGAATAAATGTAAATTTCCAAATAGGGGATAGTGAGAAACATTTTTGCCTTCCATGTAAAATTAGTGATCCAAGGGACCTGCTCATCAGTGGCAGCAGAGTCCAAAAGGAATAATCAAACTGGTCCTTTTTGAACCTGTTCTTATCAAGAGCACGGTTAAGGCCTCTGAGCCTGGAATCCGGCCCTGGCATGCTTCAGTACCATGCTTCTAATCTATGTTAAAAGTAAAAGGTTGACACAATTTTCATCCAATTACATTCCCCTTATTGCTATTTATTAAAGCTTCACAAAACAGATGCTGAAAATTCCAGCTTCTGAGCAATAATTAAATGCACCATTCAGCCAGCTCCAAATTGCCTATGCACTCACTGGAATGGATTTAATCCTCCTAAGAAAGCCATTAAACTAATATATATCCCAAAATGTCAAACTCTCTGTCCACAATCAGGCGTTTTGTCAACCAGCACCAACAAAAACTCAAAGCTACAAATGGAATGGTATCATGTAAAAAAACACATCATACTAAAAACCAGAGATGTTCTAGGGGCAACTGGACGTACCACTGAACATAGCATTCAGAGTAAGAGTTAGTGTTGTCTGTATTCAGTGTGAGCAAACACAGAGAAAAAAAAAAAAAAAAAGTAATGTTGAGCCGAATAAATGCAGGGCAAAAAAGTAGGGGTGGGATAACATCCAGTTGGGGGAAGTGAGGACATGTCTTTGGAGGAAATCCGAACACTGACACAGATTCACTGGGAAAATATGGTATTACAACACTGCACTTGCAAAATGGGAGTTGAATGGTTGAACAAAACTGTTCACTAGGATGGTCTACTGTGTATTACTGAATGGTGCAATATTATGAAATATTAATTCAAGCAGATCAGTGGCTGGAGAAAGAAGCAATATATTAATTTATTTTCATAAGAAGGTTGCTTTTTTTTAGCCCAGAATTAAAATTCTAAAAGCAGTGAATCTAGATAAACAGTACAAGCTGTTTTGTTTCTGCTTATAAAGCCCAGTGACCTACCTGGTAAACTGGATCATCCACTTCGTCCTCTAAGATGGTCTGCGTTTGTGGAAGAGGGCAGATGACACATTTTGGTTTTCAGTTTCATAAGAAAAAATAAATTAGAGAAGGAAGCCGAAAGAAAACAAAACAGTCATCCCAGTTTTTTTACCAGTAGCCAAGCATTACTACACACCAGTAGTGAGTTGCTTCAATTAAAGAAATATTTAAGTACAACAGAGACATCAGCACTTTTCTGATCGAAAAGAAAAATGGGTCAAATTAACTTGATTTTATGTAGAATAGAATAGAAAATCACTTCATTGTTCCACAATGGGGAAATTCTGGTGTTCGAAGCAGCAAAAAGATTTAGAAAAAATGGTCACACAAATGTGGACCTTAGAAAATTGTATAAGAATACCATAAGAGTGAAGAGTTAAAAGATAAACAATAAAAATACTGCACTGTAAAGTGATTTAACAATATAAAAACTGTGCACGTGGAGAATAAATAACCAAAACATGGCTATGTACCTTCTCAGTACATCAATAGATAGTATAGGGAAGCTCAAAGCAAAAGGAAACTTGAAACAAATATCTGCTGTACAAGCTGAGCCACAGCATGAAAAAAGAATCCAGCTTTGGTTTAAAGTCTTACCTGGTAGACTGCTTGCTCACAGTGTTTGTCCTTCTGGGCCTTCTTCTCCATCTCCTCCCGCTGTTTAATGTCATAAATCAGCGTGAAGAGGTCACGCAGGTCAAGGATGAGAGGCTCAGCCTGAATGCAGAAACAAGAATAAAAACTGTCTAGACAATATATATTTATTCACCACATGTCACACTAAAGTAACCTTAGAAGGTATACAGCTAATTATTCCCACATTTAAAAAAAGGTGTAACAATTTAGAAGGTTCTCTTATCTTGCTGAATTTATCAGAAGCAATTCTTAGCTAATTTCAGCTTACTTTAGACTTTCTGGTGGAAAAAAAACAATCGGGAATTCTTTATTTGCAATTGAGGTTACGTCCGCCTCATTACTTATGCGTCTGATGAAGTGATTGTGTGCAGAGCTAATTGTTGACTAGAGTTGCGTGTTTAACGAGCGTCCAATAGTCGTTTGAATATGCCTTTTGCATGTGTTGTTTTAGGTTGTTCTAACAGATCGAATCACAAGACCGATAAAGGATACTTTGGAGTTCCTCATGGAGATATTAAAAAACTGCCTCGCAGGTAAGGATTTTATGAAAAGATGCAGGGGAAAATGGCTTGCTAACATTTTGTTGACTTCGAAGGGATCTGAGTCAAAAAATGCCAGTTTGTAAAGATCACCTTTTTAAAGGTTAGTAATTCACTTTGACGTTAATTTACATATAAAGAGTCTTTCAGTGTCATGAGCAGTGATTTGAAGATGCATTTAAAGTATTTTAGACGACAAGTTTGTTGTTTTGTTTACTGGTTCAAGATGGTGGTTGCTGTTGCTAGAACCTGCAAAAACAGCCCGATTTTACGCCTTGTGGTAATCTGGTATGAGTTGGCATTTTAGATGAATGTTTGACCTGAAAATAACAGCAGAAACCTGTTTGAGCATGTTTTGTTGACAGACACACATTGTAAATACAAGTTCATATAATTATCGTTATTTACACGACTCTGTATGATGTAAGATTTGCCTTTCAGGACTTTAACTTCGACTTCTTTAACCCATCCACAGAAAAAAAGTTGTAGGCATTCATGCTTTTCAAAGCTTTCATTTGTTTACCATTGGAAAAGCTTGCTTGTAACACTAGATATTTTGAGATATCGGGGAACTGAACTGGCGGGTATTTTGCCAAATCGTAAGTCAAATCAATCTTAGATAACATATAAGGATCTATTCCATCGCACATTTTGACACATCGATGCATCGATTTCAAGAATTAGAATCTAAAGCACAAAAATATTTGTAAGAAGAGTCGCATTTTCCTCGCACATCGGCAGCCATTTTTAGTTGGCCTGACCACCACTTAATTAACAGGAAATGATTGCGGCACATGATCGCAAGCCAAGAATGAATTCCTTTTTACATATATAGATTTATGAGATTCATTCATTCAGGCCTCAGAGCTGCAAGGCCTCATGGTGTCTAAGGGAGAGGAGTTGTTTATCCTACTAGGGAGTGCTTGGGATATAAATAATTGTTCTCATAACAAGCTAGATTCTTTTCTCAGGGTTTTTTTTCATAACATTTTACTGTTTTCTCCAATTGTCTGTAATTGTTTTGATAAACTGCGCCCTGACATCCTTCACAGCTTTTCTGCAGGGTTCAAGTTAGTGAGAGGAGCTTTTGTCTAACCAGAACAGGTGAGAACATGGAACCATTAAGCTGCTTTGATTGCCTTGTTCTCTCTTTGCAAATCAGGATAATAAAATGCAGACTGAGGGAATTACCATCTATGTCCTTTATTTAACTGGATTGCATCGTTTAATCATTGTTTTCCCCACAACGCTTTCTTAAACTTTTAATTTGTTAATATTGAATACTTTATGTTAAGGACAATATGAAAAAAAAACCACCTTACTATTGATTCCTGTCATTATTTTGCATAAGAAAGAGAGTCTAGAAAAAATATCTCCCTTCTCTGCTTTAACCAAAGAAGCCCCTACAGCCTTTTAGCTTCTAGATTGTACTTCTGTTATTTCTGATGGAAATGCTGATGCCAGTTCATGCTCCACGTAAAAAATGTTGTTCTAAAGACACACACACAAAACAACATGTTTTTCCATCCTAACAAAGTAGAACAGTGACAAATGAAAGGAAGCTTTCACAAAGAAATAAAGTGATTAATAGTTTGATTAAACAGTGGTTGGTGTTGATTTAATGGCTAAATTAACCACGTGCAGTCACAATATTTTTCAAAAATATCAAACTTAAAAGGAGGATTTTATGCACAAATTAGTTCAGTACTACAATTTAAAAGGAAAAAGATTTGTTATTTATTTGGTACTCAGCCTTGATGAATTAATACTTTGCTGAACATCTTTTCCCTGCAATTAAACTTTAAAGTCACTGACGTCTGAGCTTTGACTAGGCCAATTTTTAACACATGGAAATTATATACAGTTAATTCACTTAACTTCTGGTTCAGTGTTTAGGTCAATCTTATTTCTAGAAGATGAACTTGGATCTGCCTTACTCCTGTGTTCTAATGGGGTCCATGACAAGTTGAACATTGTGGCCTAAATTTTTGTAATTTTTCTATTAACTTAAAAAAAATCAACTTATGATGCATAAAAACTCAAAATTACTTCAAAAATTGTATGTCCTTTGTCTACCAACCACTCAGCTATAGCTGTATATAATCTGTAAATAATTTATCTGCTATTATCTGTCATTATTTATCCTGTATTCTAAACCCACTTATATATATATATATATATTTATATATATATATATATATATATATATATAATCCATTTCCTTACTTTCCCGTATAATATGTATGTAGCTTCAATATTTATTTATTTTATAGTCTCTTAGAATTATTCTGTTTATATATACCATTTATAGTCCATACTGTACATAAACAGTTTCTGTACACCTGTAAATAAATACTGTTATCCTGTATAGCTCTTATGGATAGATTCCAACTACATTTTATTGCTTTGTACTTATGACAGTGTCATGACAAAACAGTTGAATGCTATTGTACTGCAAAAGGTTAAGAGTTTTCTTTTTCTTTGAACATTATCAATGGCTTTACTCTGGTCATATTTTCCTCGTTTAAGAGCAGGTTTGTACAGTGAAAAGCTAAATATGTCTGTTATGAATCTCCCCTTCTGGGACTTTGAGTTTTTAGTTTTCAGATTTCATTATCTAAGTAATTCTGTTTTGTTGCTCTTTGGTTTATTTTCCATTTTGTGTTATATTTAAGCCAGTCTTTAGTTACTCTCTGTTTCCGGCCTGTGCCTGTCTTCTTTTCCCTAGCTCCCTTCTAGTCACTTCCATCCAGACCTGCTCCATATCATCAGATTACCCAGGTCTTTGTTGTGTCTCCCATATATTCTCTCCCTGTGCAGTTCTTCATTGCTGGTTTCCTGTTGTTGTGAGTTGCTTCCCCGTCTTGCTAACCACAGGAATTTTCCCGGATCTTTGCTGTTTTTTTGGATGTTTGTCTCAGTTTTTAAACCTTCAAGAACTCATCTCTGCTTCACTCATTTCTGCATTTGAGTCCTCAAGCAACCTCACTCCCCTCGTTGACAATGTCCTGCTTTCTCCCTGATCTTACTGCTGGCTTTTTTCATTTTCATGATGCTGTTTATCCACTGACATCCTCTAACAAACCTCGGCGTATTTACAGAACCTCTGGATCTAAAATTAGATTAAACTGCACACAGGTGGGATCTGTTTGCTTCAAAGGCATCTTCTAATTTCAGTGGGTTACACTAGAAATGATTTCATTTCATTAAAGTGAGCATGGCCAATATTTCTGACTTTCATTTGCAAAAAGCTTGTTAGAACCATACACTGTTTTTCTACACTTCAAAATGATGCATCACATGTTTGGCTCCATCAAAAACATCTTAATCCGTTGGAATATACACACTGGAAAAAATCAAGATCTAAATAAGTCATTTTTTCTTAAAATAAGTGCATTTTTTTCTTGAATTGAGGAACTAAGTGAGACACTTTGCCAATGTGACAAGACAATTTACACTTAATATAAGAAAAATACTATTTAATTGTCTTATTTCAAGTGTATATTATTTAATTACCTTATTTTAAGAGTAGAGATCCTCATTACATTGGCAAACTATCTCATTTACCTACTCAAATTAAGGGTCAATACACTTAATGGAAGACATTTTTACTTATTTCTAAATCGTTTTTGCAGTACATGGCCTAATGTAAAAAATATGTACATTTGGAAGCCAGTGTACATTTAAAATCAAATATAGGTATTCCAGTAATATATATTTTGATCTCTGGTTTACAATATGGATTGTTAATGACACAAATGTTCAGTTTTAGTACTAAATAGCCATTTGTTTTGAATAGTACTTACTAGGGCTGGGCAATTAATTGCTTTTGCAATAAAATCGCAGTTTAATAAAATGAAATTTTCAAATCGCAGAGGCACTCAATTTTAATGCCATTACATTTAGCAAGATTAAAACACAACGTTCTCACTCCAGCTCTTTAGGTAGCAGCAAAAGCGTTTAAAATGGGTTTGCCAAAAGGTCAAGAAAGTTGCAGTTACCACGCAGATCCATGCATGCAAGTAGAAGTAAGCACTTTTTCATTCAAAGGTTGTACTAAAATCCTGCAACAATGGATTACTTTCAAGCAAGCTTTCAAAAACTGAAAGCCTGCAATGACACGTGTACTTGGGGTTGCTGGTATGGAAAATCGAAATGAAATTGCAATCACAATATTGGGGAAAATAATCGTAATTTAATTTTTGGCGAAATCGTTTAGCCCTAGTACTTACAGACTGTGCAGTCTTGATGGCCACAAACCTATGGTGGCCCTCCTTCCCGCAGACATACCCAAAGGCCCGGTGGTCTCTGGTGTCCTTTGCGATGTAGCTGATCTCATGGACTGAGTGATGATGCAGAAGCACCTGGGGGACACACAGTTGGGGGGTCATCAATGCAAGCTTAGAAACCTACAGTAGATGGCATATTTCCCTTGAACATGCCATACATTAAACATCCTTCTGTTCAGGTTTGCTTTCTCTATGTTAGAAGCCAAAGTAGGTCAAACCTACTTTAAACATCTTTGCATTCTGTTGCACAAGATGCAGCTGAACAATTCAGAAGCTGAAAGAGAGGAGAAAATTCAAGGCTCATTTGTTGCTTAAATCTATTTTATGTTGTTTGTGATTATTCTATAGCTTCCGCGACGACGAACAGTCTTGCATAATCTACTTGCTTAATGTTTGTGTTGTCATAAAACATCAAAAGCTAAATACCTAAATAATTAAACAAAGGATATTCCATAGTGTTTAAAAAAAAACACACACACACACAAAAGACAACAATTCAGCTATTATGGAAAGACACCCATCTGCTGCGACTATTAGACAGGATAAGCTTAAGCACCAGGGAGGAGCTTTCATTTGAATATTTACTCATTTTTTCGTGGGGACTGTCGCCGGTAATGCTCCAGATTAATGTTAAATACAAAACTAATATGACAAGTACGCTCCATACAGCACAGAATCATGTCAGCTTTACAGCTTGCTGACACAGCCTGCGCCAGAGTGATCCCCATTCCCTCCTAAATAACCCATAGAGGCGTATTAAGTGAAGAGTTATTCAGTGCCATGTAATCAGTAAATAAAATGAAGAGCATTAGGGGGCATGATTTGTAAAACGACAAATGAGCCTGTCTAAAGAGAGCAAGCTCTTGGGTCATGGCGGGTGGCTAAAAGCTCTTTTTAATTCCTGAGAAAAAGTCAGATTGATAAAAGAAATTATCTAAGGTGAGGGCTTTTTTTTTTTTTTTTTTTTTTGGTTACTGGGGGTGGTCTGGAAAGAGCTGGCAGCCACAAGACAATTGCTGCGGCACAATTATCATTTTCAAACGAAAGACAGTCTAGGTGGAGCTTTTGTGTAATTAGCATTAGCAGCAATGATCATTAAGGGGTGGAACAGAGAGCTAATTAGTGGTTAGCGCTGATGAGCCAAGTGAGTCTTTCTAGCTGGCTCTGCACTGCGGGACAGTGGGGAACATCTGAGCCCCTGGATCATCCTGTAATGGAACAGCGAGCCTCTAAGCCCGCTAACGGGGGTCCCTCGCATTAGCACACAGTCTTAGGGATCTGAAAGGTGATTTTTCAGCAGAACCTAATCATGTCAGGACCAAGTCTGAGGCTTACATGAACTCATCATGAAGATTAATTATTTTGCATTTGATTTAGTTTATTATGATTCATATAAGTAATCTGATTTATTTTTGTTGGTGGGGGTTTCATAAAACAACATGGAGTTTTTCTAATTGATAAAAACAAGAATGGGAATTTTCTCCTCATCCTCACAGGGTCTAAATTATAAATTTTAAATGTAGGTTCAAATATACACTCTTTTAAACTTTAGCAGCCATGAGCCTTTCCTGGTATAGTTGTGGCTAAGTTTGACCCATTGTCTTGACAGAATTGGGAGAGCTAATCTAAAAAGGTCAGTTTTTCTAGCATGGCTTTTAAACATTTTTGACAGGAGTGAACATCTGGGTAAGGTCGTCTAATCTATGCCTGGTTCATTAATTTCACAACAAATTTTTATGTATATCTGGGACCATTTTTTGTTTAGAACACTCAACTGTGTCAAAAACTGACTTTGCGCTAAAGCTTTTAAGTAGGAAATAAATGGAAGCTGGTCAGTATGTATAGGGAAAACCTAAGAATAACCTAAATCTAAACCTATAATCCACTGGAACATGCTGGGACATCAATCTTTAATCCACGCCACTAGACATGGCTAATGGTTACTGCCTACATAGATGAGTTAAATAACTTCTAGGGAAAGGGAATGGCAGGAACAAAAACAAAAGTATAACTATTTTAACAAAGTTAGACTTTCAGCCATAATTCAATGCCAGAGATAGGGCATTGCAATTGTGCTGAAATAAACAAAAATTAGGATTAGCTAAATAGACTGAAATTGTATTGGACCTTTGTAGTTCTACTTGATTTTTATCGCTCTTAAATTTAAAGTCACATTTAATCAATCCCACCTTATAAAGCACAAAATCCTACAGAGAGCTATAGGCAACCAGGGAAAATAAGAAACTGGAATCGAATTCAAATCTTTCTGACCAGAAGATGAATACAAATCCTATTGACTTACAGTTAACCCAAACGTCCAAATAAGTCAACTACTTCCTCACTTATATGAGAACCCATGTAGATTAGAATATAGAACCCAAAAATCCATAAATAAACTAGGAAGACAACAAAAATATTACTGATGTAAAGGTAGCATTACTTCATCATATTTCTACTGGAGTAAAAGTTAGAATTAGCTATCCAAAGAAATTACTCAATTAAGAGTAAAGAAGAATTTAGTGAAAAGGCTATTTAGTTAACCATTAACCATTTTTTTATTTTAAAATACAGCATGTAATCAAAAAGAACATAACATAAACTTTTCTTCACATTCATTTTCTTTTTAAGTCTAAAATAAAGTAATGAATACAAATAACATATTTTCTAATAAATTCAACTAAAAGAGACACTTCTCAAAATCCATTTTTTGTAAAATAAAACAAATTTCTTAGAAAACAAAACAAAAAAAGAAAACAATTTCTTATAGTATATAATGTATTTATGATAGAACAAGCTTCAGTTTATATATTTTCACTACCTCGGGGGACAGTATATACCCTTTATATTACATTAACCCTCATGTTATAGAAGTTTGAGCAAATATAGCTGAGTAAATGCAACTAGTTACGACTCATTTCTGAATCCAAATCACATTTATCCAGACTATTGTCATGATCCGGCATGTTTGCTCCTCCTTAATTAGTAATTCCTTTCACCTGCCGTTTTTCCTCCCTGCCTCAATTATAATTTATTCCTCTCACCTGTTTCCTCTGGGTTATATTCAGTTCAGCCTGAGCATTCAGTCCCAGATCATTACTTGTCTTTTTGTTAGTCTGTCTGTTCAGTTTGATTTGATGGTTCGTGTCCTGGATCGTAGCTTCCAGTGGAAAGAGGGTTTTTGTGTTTGTCTCGTCTCCTGATCGTCCACTGTTCCTCCCCCGTGGAGTCCTCTGGGTTTTTGGCTCAATATGTGGGGAGGTTCAGTTTTTATCCAGTAAGCCTGGCTCCAGGGAGGAGACCAGTTTAAAGTCCTGGTTCAAGTTTCGGTTCTACGTCCTGTCTCGGCTACCCTCTTCCACTGAGCCTGCCTGCCTGCACCTGATTCTGTCTGCTCCTGTGCGTGACCACCTGTTCATGCTTCTGGTCCCAGTCAGACTCTGAACCCTCCTGGAAGCCTGTGGATGCCTGGAAGTCTGGATCCTGCCACCTGTTTCTGTTCCTGTCTGTTCTGGATCCCTCACCAGGATCAGCTTCCAGCATGTCCTCTGGGACTGCAGCACTGGGGACATTCTTGGTCTGGACTGTTAAACCAGAGTGTCTGTGATTGGGCGGTGCCCTGCCTGCACTGTCCACGAGCCACAGCTCCGCTTTTGTTTTGTTTTATTTAATAAACGTTTGAACTTTCCTACTGACTGTCTCTCCTTGAATTCTGGGTCCATCTGTCCTCGGTTACATGACAACTATCTTTGTATTTAAACCTTTGACTGAAGGTTCATATTCACATCTCACAATGGGTCTAACATTAAATTCTAGAGTTGTAATTTAGTACTGGTAGTTTAAAGGTTCATAAGTCAAAGGACAAACTGCACTAGGGGAAATTAAAGAGGGCTTGATTTGAATCATAATTGGCAGAATATAGAAAGTTTTAAAGCAGTGATTGAAGCGTGATGGCATCACTCCTGCCAGTAGGTCAGTCAGTTGTCTAAGATGGCGGCCAACACACGCAGCTGTTGTGAAGTGAGCCGTGCGAGTTCGTGCCCTCTGGATGTCCTGTACAGTGGGCTCTCCCTCGCAGCAGCTGAGGGACGCAGCCGCTGACATGCTACTCACCCCTGATCTTTCACAGTAAATCTTGATCCCGCCGAACGAGACCGTCAAGAAGACTCTCTGCTTGTGTTCCCCCTTGGAACGTGCTGACGAAGCCATTCCCTGTAAGGAGCATAAAGAGACGTCATGACGGAAGGAGATGAAGGGTGACAGGAGTTACTTGTTCTACTAAGGCTCAGGTGAGGGTGAGAGTGGAAGGATTCGTGTGAAGAATTGGGGTTAGGATGACAGGAGTTACATAAGGTAGATAAGGATAAGATGTTGTTTCATCTGCCTTTTTATGAAGTTTCTCTCTCGGGGCGAATCACGCATCAACTTATGACGATGATCTTATTATTACAACCCCTTGAAGAATGTCTTTGGCACTTTAATGTGATAAAACACAAGCATTATCTACTGACAATAAGGTTAGATTTGCTGACTGAATGGATCTCGCCGCTGCCCGACCAGCAACTTCACACATAATGCTGACTGAACAACCATTGCAGTCTTTGAAGTATAATTTTCCCATGAACCTGCAACTGCTCTCTCTCTTTTTTTTTTCTTGTAGACTCTCTGCTTAGATAAAGAAAACAATTAAAAATTTTCCACCGTGTTCCGTTTGATGCAACCTGTGAGCTTGACAGGCCTTTCAGTGAACGACGCCCGAGAGGAAAAATGGTCGGAAGAAGAAAGGAGAAGCGGCGAGATGAAAAGAGAAGAAAGACTTTGCCGTATGTGTGGCTGACAAAGCAGCACGTTGGCTTCTGATAAAAAGAAAAAAATACTTGACCCCTTCTCTAAACCAGATAACTTTTAACTCCAAATTCTTCTATTTAAGCTTTTTGAATATAGTTAACTCTTAAACATTAAATTCTAACAAACTGGAGGTTTTGCTCAAGTTACACCTGAAAACGTTATTTTACTTATTTACATTAATGCAAAAAACCCAACAAAGTGGAAAATTACAAAAATCTAATATGATATTCAATCTTTTCTTACAAATAAAGTGTGGCATGCATTTGCATTTAACCCTCATTTGCTCTTAGTCCATTAAATAAAATAAAATTATCTTCAGAAATGCAAAAGAAGTTCCTATAAATCCAGTTTAGAGCATAACAAAGATCCCCCCCCCGATCAGGTTGAAAAAAAATTTGACCTCTTAGACAAAAGTCAAACAACAAGGAGATAAACTAAAACTATAAAGCTTTAGGAAATGCTCAGAGATGAATGAAGCTAAAAAATAAGGGCTGTTACAGGGACAAAAAACTTGAGATGAGGTAAAAATGTAACCTCCTGTCTGGACAATAACTCCATATATGCAGCTGATAGGAGGTTTGGAGCAAAGCAATTCCAGAGCTTAAGAACATCTTAAACTCTAGATATCTAAACCTGGTAGAGATTTAGGAATGACTGGAATAAGTGCCACACTTTTTAGATGTTCGGTAGGAAAACATTCATAAAACCATCATGCATAAAAAAAACAATTTCAAAGGTATGAATACTCATGCACTGCATGGAATGTTTTCATTTTTGAAAACAGCAATGTAATGACTGGTTTTCCAAAATGAAAACATTCCATGCAGTGCAAGAGTATTCATACCTTTGAGTCATCTGGTGAGATATTAAACATAAAAAAGGATCTAGAGCTGAGTAAGCAATTGGAGAGAGATGCATGGAAAAAAGGGAGGGGGGGTTGGTCACAAGAGCTGTAGGGTGTTGTCAGTCAGCCATCGGCTTTTCCATTCTGTAGATTAGTCCGAATGGCAGCAAGAGGCAGCTCAATACGGACCTGTTCCCTCCTCTACCCCCTTTCCAGATAATAGCAGGTCTGTATCGACTGCTCCCTTGAGTGTAACTGGCTTCTGGCTTGTGACTGTTGGAGTTATATGGAGGGCACTGCTGAAATGTCAGATCAAGGCAGCAAAAAGTTGTTTAATTGGACATATCTCCTGGGATGGGATATGGGTGAAGATTTGCCTTCTGGCTATACTGCCTCTCCTTTGGGGCTTCCCACACATTTAAGCTCCAGAAAAGCAAGTGGGAAGACACTTAAAAAAGCCAAACATAAGCGACTTCTTTGCAAGGGCAATTTATCGAACCAGCCACCTACCATGAGGCTCATGTGCAGCTTTTCTATAAATCGCCCATCCCCCCGTAAAAAAAAATTACGCTGCCTCTTTCCATATAACATAAAGGTCAAACTGGTGTTGTATGAATTATTTCTGGTTTTCCTAAAACAAATCCTGTTTTTTAACTGGGTCTCCTGCAAAAATCTGTTTAAGACAAAGCTCATAACAGAACTTGACTAGTGTTATAAATTAAGTCTTTAAGGTCCAACTGCCATTCAAATCATTTTAAATAATGCACCTATTATTGGATACATAAGTGGTGATCAATCAGAAAATAAATGAGCAGTAGTTGTATCTGTTTATTAGTTTTATGGTCATTCATTTAGATTAGAACATCTCAGTTCTTAGAAATGAGAGTGGTTAAAGTAAACACTAATCATATTATTACATATATATAGAGCTATTTGAAAATAACTTCCCTTTTTCACTGATTGAACATATGTTGCCAATGAATATGTTTACAAGAGAGAAAATGATTAAAATGCTGTTTGAAAAACAGACAATGAATCTCCTTTAATCAACGTAAAGATCCTGCAAGAATTATTCATTGAAGTTGAGATATTGACAGCTCCTTTATAAATAACCCCTATTGAAAAAAAAAGAACTACTGCTTTAACAGTTCCCTTTAAGAAATGCTTTAGGGAAGCCCTGAGTGTGATTTCCACATTTCACTCAATACCGTGTTCCCACCGGTCCTGGATGCCAATACTGTCCAGTCTTTTTCTGTATTGATTATTTAGAGATGACTGATGATATGATTAGAGAGCATCATCTTTTCCAGGAATTCTTCACTTCTATTGGTGAACTAAGGCAGGTTATATTTTTTTAACATTGTAGAATTCTGTGAATATTTACATTTTTTTTTCTTTCCATTTTGATGCATTTAATCAGTTGTTCCAGCACTTCCATTAACGCTATCCGGAAACAATTTGACTGGAACGTGTGGCTTCATATCCTGTGCATTCATGATATCCTGCTGCCATGTAAAAATGTAAAGATTCAAAAGATGCAGTGAGAGACTGATTGATGACGCATAGCCTGCTCTGATCAGTTGGTTGGAAGTTTATTTATATATATATATATATATATCATTTTGCAAATCGATTAATCCGTTAATAATTTTTTTCAATTAATCGATTAACAATTGTATAGTCAGAGATTCTCTAAGGGAAGATGTTTGATTTTTAACACGATTAAACCAGGTGAAACTAAAACAATTGCACTTAAGGACCTTTGCATAGAGAATATTGACAGAAGAAAAATCTTATTTTAAATGTAAAATGTTTATATAGTTTTTTATAATTTTATATATAATCATATATATAAATTATATACATATATTTATAAAAATAGTAATAATTACATGTAATAAATATATATATATATATGTATATATATATATATATGTACAGTTTATTATTGCCTGTAGGAACCCGTCCTTTTATGGTAACTGGGATATATAGTGACCATAAGCAGCAACAAACTGTAAATTAAGTAAAAAGAAAGTTAAAAAACATTTGCACCATTTATATTCCACATTGCTGTTTAAGCCGTACTCAAGATTTTGGTAGACTCTAGAAAGCAGTGTAAGATATAGACAGCAAGCTTACAACACTACACTACATGTAGAGGTAGAAAATAGTTGTTTTCAACAATGCCTTCTTCTTAAATTTTTAGATATGTTCACAATCTGTTGATCTCCATGAGCTTAATGGGCCAAACCCCATTATGTCTGTAAAAGTTAATATTTGTGAACACCTGCAAGGAGGAGATCTTATTTTCTCACGCAAATCTGTGGTGGTAGTTATAAATTTTCCAAGGTACACATAATCCGGGCCGGGCGGAAGCCATGAAGCATTAACCAAACTTAAAAATACCTGCTATCTTTCTGAGAAAACATTTATCTAACAGATATGATATGGGGTGCTAAGCAACCATCTGGAACATTATTTAGGTAGCTGCCCCCCTAAACATTAAGTTTATTTTATTTTGCCAATTAGGTCAACTACTAGTGATATCATGAAGCCTTCACACAAAAATCTGGTGCAACTTTCTCTGTTGTATTCACTTTCAATACATCTGGAAATGCAGCTTAGAAAAAGGGGAATTATTTGTGCTGCTAAATGTAAATGTATTATATATTTAAAGAAAATGCACTTCTTGCACCCAGATTTCTTTTTTCACCTCTTACCATGGGGCTGAATTTGACCTGATTCACTTGCAACGTTCTGCAAAGAACACTAGTCTGCTACATTATCTGGGTCATATTATCGGAGTTTGCACATGTGCCACAAGTGTAACAGCATGGACTTTGTTGTAAAAATAGCAGTCAGTGAGTGACACGAGAAAACACAGAGGAGACAGACTAATTGGGGGTAAGTTGGGGGAAAATTTTCTACTTGTCTTGTGCAGCCTAAAGCATCTTGGGTTAAGATGATGGTTTGCCTCTCAGGTCACAAAAAAAAAAATCTGTGTAAATTAATCCAAAGTGCTTTGAGCTATATTAAAGGTATAACAGCTTACAAGAAGAGGAATGGATTGAAAGGATGCCATGATTTGGTGCCAAACGAACCACTCAGTAGTTTTCGAGTAGTTATTTTTTTTTTTTTACATCAAGCAGAGCCATGAAATGATGTGGTTGGTTCTCCCTTTGTTCCAGCAGGTCATTTATACAGTCTCAGTGAGTCACACAGGAGAGGACAGCTCCCATGACTCACTCAGAAGACAATACAGTCATGCTCGAGCAAGCCTTTTCCAAATCAGAGCAAATGATGAGAAGAACCTCAATGACATCAGGACACGCACACACTGAGGTTTATATTTCTATCCATATTAGGACCTTACACAGACTTACATTCATTTTAACTACCGCATTTATGCCTAACCCTGACATTTATCCTAACCATTACCAGTATATTCCTTACTTTAACCTTAACCTAAAATTAATAGACCCTGTACCTCTAAACTCACTCCCTAACATAAAACAATTAGGAGCAGGCTTTGGTCCCGACAAGGCCTGTTGGTCCTCAGAAGGTTAGTAAATGTACCAAAAACGGTTATAAACACCATAACGAAGTACACACACAAACAGACTGGGTGAGACAAAGACAGAAAACCTTAAAGAAGCATTCACCTTCAGCTTCATCATGGAGTCTTGGCACAGCTTGTCCCCTCGTGCGGCTGTCACCTCATCAATTCCAATCAGCTTGGCCTTGTAGCGCACTCCATCTCCGCGGAAACGCTTAATAAGCCCCGCCTCTGTTCGGTCCTGACCTGCATTGAAACCGTAAGAGAAAATTAATAAAACACAGGTGACATAGATCATAAAATAAAACTAAGGGTGGATACTGGAAATTAGGATGTGTGAGTTCAGTTCAATTTTGATATCTTTCAGTTATCACCCCTTGTCAGAGCTACCATAGCGCATGTATGTGTGTGTATGTGTGTGTGTATGTGTCATCTCTGTATAAATATTTATGGAATAGGAAATGCTGAATGAATAGCAAATTAAATGCGTCGAGAAAAGACGAGGAGAAGATTGAACCTGAAATTGGAATGAAGTTGGGCAAAGCTGGTGGACAAAATGGAAAAATGTCTGGAACGCTAACAACTCTACCATGAGCTATTATACCACTCTGTGAGGCATTCAAAAACAATATAAAAAAAAGCAGAAGAGAGCTGGGATGGATTAGGGAAGAGCTCACTCCTTTGCTGCACTCATGCCTGTGGTTCCCATGGGTGCTATTGCTGGTGACAAACCAGCTTGACTGGATCCTATTGAGAGGAATTATCTCGGTCCAGCGCTCGCCTACAATTCGCCGAAGCCCTCCCCATGAGACGGATGCTGGGTGGTGGCAGTAGTGTGGTAGGAAGGGAGGGCTGTCACAAGTGTAAGGCTGGATGGCCTAAGGCTTTCCACTGACATCCCCCTACCCCCCTCTCCCTCCCTTCCTCGTTCGTGAATAGCTATTGCGTCTTTGCAGACGCCCTGACATCTCTTTGACACTGACACCTTTCTCATTTTGTCACTGCGCTGTCTACAGACACATCAGTTTGATTATGGTGAGGTGAGCCTAGGGCGCTATCTTCTACATCTAAAATGTATACTAAACCTTTATAACCTATGCGGGTTATCACACAAGGTGACAGTGAGATTTCAAATCAAGGTTACCATCTTAGAGCATTTGAACAGTTTTTACCTTGGTAATTCTCTCGCTCAAATCTAGGTCACAATACCATCCAGTACATCACTTAAAAGCACACTTAAGAAGCTGGTTAATCCATGCACATGAAGTTGACAAGGTAAAACATCCCCGACAGCAACTCTCAGGCTCTAGTCCAAGACTGCGTTACACCAAAATGAGCTTATTCCACCCAAAACTGACTCTATTTCCAACTATGCCATATAAAACCATAGGGAATTTCTTCTCCCATCCACATATTTTCCAGAAGGAAAATCAAAGAGGGAGCATAATAAAAGCAGAGAAAATTAAAGGGCTTCTGTATATGGGAAAAAAAAAAAAATCAAATGCAAGTGCGTGTCTTGGATATGCAACCCTCTCACTTATTCATGAGGCCACTATTCTCAAAAGAAGGGGGAGGGCTTGATGATTCCTCAGTCATTACAGTCTCCAAGCAAAGGAACGCTAAATCTGGGTCTCATTGAGATTCTCTCCTCTCATCCAGTAGATAATTGAAGAGGACACATCCCCCCTGATAAAATTCCAGAATTATATAACACAGATCATAAGAAATAATTCCCTGGTTTTTTTCACCTCTAGTGTGACAAACATTCTGTTCAATTCGTCTCAAACAAAAGCAAGGAATGAGGAAAAAATATAAGAAAGGCATAACACCCTTAAACTTATAATAAGTCAAAGAATATTCTGATTTAAATCCAGCATTCAGTCGTAGATGTCTATCAGAACACTGCATCCTGACTTGGAAGTAATGTTCCGTCTCTGATTGCAAAACTTCACCAATTCGGAACCTGTTTTATTTCTTTAGTTTTTTTACACCAGCTATATCATTCACAAACAGGTGATACCATTAACTCGTTTTGGTCTCTGGCTTTTACTTTTTATGTGCCTTTAGATTCTCACCTACTTGTGTATGAATATTTTATCACTTTGGGAATGGAACCAATATGATAAAGTAGACTATTTGTAATTGGCTACTTTTTAGAAAATTCCACCTCTATTATTTGTTCTCTTCCTGTTTGTTGTCAGTAACGTCTGCAAAGCATCTTCGGGCCAATCGCTGTTCTCCTAAAGATTTCAGTAAAGTCATCATAAAAACTTTGTTTAACAACATCATGAATGTGTTCTTTGTATGAGCTAACGTTAGCTTCACTATTTATATTGAGGCCGGAATGAAATCTTGTTTATAATTGAACATACATTTACTGTCATGGTTTTGGTTATGTTGTGCTTTACTTTGCTACTTGTTTTCTAGTTTTATTGGTTTAATTCCTATTTTGTTGTAGTTTCTAGATTTATGTTAGTTCTCAGGTTTTTCTGTTGTTTTCCTCTGTTGCCCTCTTGTGTGTGTTCCCTTCCCACTTGGCTCCCTCGTTGTCTCCTCACACCTGCTCCTCGTCAGCTCGTTAGCCCTGCCATTGTCTCAGTCAGCTACATATACACTCCCTCTGCAGTCACTCCTTGTTGGTTCCTTGTTGTTGGTGGTCCTGTCATCGCTGTTGTCGTCTCACCTTGTCTCTCCCTGGCTCCATGGTAGTGATGGGTTGATGAGGCGTCATGAAACGTTTCGACACATTACCAAACTATATTGATACTGTGTCGATACTGTGTCACTGAATACTGACACCTGCTGGACATTAAAAATCCCTACAGGCAACCTAGTTGACAGTCAACTGACACTGATTTGATGACCTATTATATACACTAATATGATGCAATTCATTGTATGATGCATTGTATTATTATTAAAACATATTTGATATTTTAGACACAGTCAATGAATAATGAGAACCTGCATCATAATCTAATAATCTCTAAGTAAACATGTAGTAAATGAAGATGCTTGTTCACTGGTATTTTTTTTACTATTTTTTATTCAAAAAAATAAGTTGTTGCAACGTTTTGAAATTCAGTCTGTTGCGCTTTTTTGATATTAGTTCTCCAGCTGTGGAAAACACCCGCTCACACGGCACAGATGAAGGTGGAGTGCACAAAAATTTTAAGGCCAGGCAGAAGAGGTTTGGATAAACCGTCCTTTGGTTTTTCCAATATACAAGAGGATCCTGGGACCTCGCAATATTGCCCTCTACCATGTATCTCTGCACCTCAAGGATGGCATCAGCTGTGGCACTTTTGGTCTGCCTCCCCACTTCGAGATCAAAATGTTCCCGAAGGTCATCTTAAAAAAATAAAAAAAAGTATTTTAGTACATGATTTACAAACAACAAAGAAATTATGCTCAATATCATGCCTGAAGTGGGGGCAGACAGCTGTTGTGAAGATGTTCCCGGCTGGGGCTCATTTGAGCTTCCAACTATTGAGGCACATTCTGTCCGCAGCCTGCTGTACTTCCATTTACACTCGTTCCTGTTCCTCCTCGTACTTTTTGGCCAACAGTTGTTTGATGGTCTGAAAACTACACCAAGTCAAACCAGAAGAAAATCAATATATTTAAAATAAATTTGATGAATAAACTACCACTTTAGATAATTTCCACACAAACCTTTCTGGTTGGCAAAACATATGAGGGCTCAAGGAGCTGAACCAGCTCCCTGAACCCTTCATTCTCCACAACAGCGAGGGGCTGGCGGTCCTTTACAATGAAATTAAGCACAGCCTCATCAAGCATCTGCTTCCTGGAAGCTTGATGGTTAAAAATGAGAAAGTGTAAATTATTCAGAATTATCAATAAAACAAAGTCAGTAAGTTGTAAAATACCTGTATACCTGAGTTCATCATGGGTGTATCATGGATTTCACTCTCATGCTTGGCCCTATAATGCCTCAGCATTGAGGAGGTGCTGTTATTTAAATATGCAAGCTCTGTTGAGCAATTGCGACATTTAACCTGCAGAAAATAACACGAACAGTAAACTAAAGGTCACTTTGAAATGAATTTCTACTCAGAAAATCAAGTGGAAACTCTGAGAGGAACAGGATGAAACAAGGAAATTAAAACAAATACCTTATTTTCCGAAATGACATCAAAGTGGTTCCACACAGCAGAAAACCTTTCTTTTTGCTTGAGGAAGCTCCATAATTTTTGATTAATTTTATATTCGCAAAACACGCAAGATTGTTTTGGCAGATGCGCTTCGTTATAAAGGCTTGTCAATCAGTTCGAAACATCGGTCACGTGACCGATACAGGAACTGTTTTGGTCACGTGACTTTTCCGTAGCGATACACACGTCGACACAGGTTTCGCTCTATGAGACCGACACATGCGCCAACGCATCGGTGTTGCCCGACCCATCACTACTCCATGGTTCTGGTCTGTTACATTTTTAGTTGGATTTTTGGATTTCTGCTTTTGTTAACCATTTTCATCATTAAAACTACAAGTATTCACCTCAGCCTCTCTGCCTCTGCATTTGGGTCCTCCAAACCACAACCAACCCTGACATTTACAATCAGTATGCCTCTGCTGTTAAGCATTTTCTTATTTTATGAGCAGCATTGTGTATTTAAAAATGTCAATTTGCGACAAAGATGGCTGTTGCATACAGTATGAATTCAAAATTCTCCTGAGGAGAACAGATATAAGCCTGAAGATGATTTGCTAAATTTTACTAGCCACAACCAGTAAGAAAACTGTAGTCTCAAGAGGCAGGATTTCCTTAAAATGAGCCAATCACAAGCAACTTTTCTACTGGTTGAAATGACGACTTTCCAGAGTGAGCAGAAACAGATCCACGTAGGAGTACGAGAGAGGCTCTGGGAATTTGGAAAGCAACCCAGAGGTAAAGCGAAGGAGCATGCAATTATGCTTGTATATAATGGGAGCCTCTGGCAATTAAATCTGCATGCATAAACCTTTTAAACTACACATGGAGGGTAGTTTAAGTGTCTTTTTCTTAAATATGACTGCTCTTATCATTATTTATTACGTATGTGCCCTTTTGGAAGCTTTCTAAATTTATATTCCAATTTTTTTTTAGCAGACACCAGTTTAGGACAACACTGACTGCTACTGTTCATGTTTGTTTCTTGTTAACAAAACCTTTGTTCAGTCTGAAGAAAGTTCATCCCACAACATGATCCTGCCATTACCATGTTTTACTTTGAGCAGGGCTATCTGGCTTTTTACATAACATCCGATTTGTTCTCTCCTTTTTCTGCTGACCCTGTTAGTTCACTCCTGGTATATAAGTTGAATGTGGCTTACCAGGCTAGTGCCAATCTTCTTTTGACATTCTGACCCATATGTTCTAGCTTTACTTATTGAGACCATGATACAGTCACCTATCCCACACAATGACTACTTAGAGAAAATTACTCCAACTGCTTTAGTGTTACTGTCAGCCACTTGATAACCTGAATGGTCGATTTCCATCGTGTAGTTTCATCATTTTTGGAAAATGCACCTCCAGTTTAAGGCTCTGTGGTCTTGGAACCTATTGGACACTTCTCCTAACAGATGCAGTTTTATAATTTATATATTTATTTAACACTTTGAAATTACTACTAAGAATAGAGGTGTTAAACTGAAGTTCCAGGGGACTGCTATCCTGTAACTTTTGGACACCTGAATGAAATGGCTTAACTACCTGCTCAGCAAGCCTTAAACAGCTCTAGACTCCTTATAATGAACCAGATAAATTATTTAGTTGTGTTAAAGCAAAGACACACCTAAAAGCCACAGCACTTTAACCCTAGAGCACAACCTTGAGACTGAAATTTCACACTAGTGCCTTTGAGTAAAAGATGCAATAAGAAAATATCACTAGACAGCCAAGTTAAATTCTGGTTCAACAAAATCATCAGAAGAGCTGAGAGGCATGAACCTAAAATGACTAATAATTAAATTCAACCATTAGTTTAAGAGGTCCTGTGCACACATACTGTATGCAGGGGCGTGCATACATAGACACTAGGTGGTGCTAAAGCACTAGGAAATTTGCCCTTTATCAAAGAAAATGCCCTTTTGAAACTCGTTTTTTTTTTTTTTTTTATTATTAATATTATTAAGATTTTACTGAGGTCGGCTTTGAAATGATCTTTTGAAAACCTGAGCCATTAAAAACGACTGAAACAATGCCCCGAAATGAGCCACCTCCTTGCGCACACCCGACCAGCCTCTCTCTCTTCCTTTGTCACGTGAACTCGCGCGGTCGCCCGCAGGGCATGCCAGATGCGCAGCATCATAGCAGTTCAGTAAGCGTCTTCAGGTAGCAGGAACGGTCGCTGACAGGCTGCTTCTCCCGTGCCCCATTAGCCAGGTAATATACAGATCAAGCAAAATCATTTTGTTGTGCATTAAAATGTCTCATTCAGCAGCACCAAACAAGCATTTTTGCCGACTGGTCACCTGATAAACTAGTTGTCTCCTTGTAAGATGCTATTTTACTTTTTATATTTTGTATCCATATTTTTTATCTTAAGTGTATACATTAGTCTATTTTATTGCATGACGTATACCCACAGTTTTTAGATATTTTTATAATTTTATTTACCTATTCCATATTATATGTTTCATGTTGCACGATTGTACCACAAAAAATTCCTAGTTTGTGAACTTCACTAACAATGGCAATAAACCTGATTCTGATTCTGAAGGTTTTACACTGTAGCCCAAGTCAATGACAGATAACGTGAGGACGAACACATAGGCTACAAATAATTTTGGTAGAGTTTGCAATTGCAAATCTACGGAAGAGGATTAGAGCCACTGAAAAAAAAAAAATAAGTTAACTGATTTTAAAATTTTATTTCAGTTTAGTATGGGAAAAAAGTCAGAATTCTGACTTTAATCTCAGAATTCTGACTTTAATCTCATAATTCTAACTTTTTTCTCATAATTCTGACTTTTTGCTGAGAATTCTGACTTTTTGCTCAGTATTCTGACTTTAATCTCAGAATTCTGACAATAAAAAAGTCAGAATTCTGACTTTTTTTCCCATGTTAAACTGAAATAAAATTTAAAAATCAGTTAACTTTTTTTTTTCAGTGGCCCTAATCCTCTTCTGTACAAATCTATGTGTTAAGACAAACGTTTTCTGTTGTATAGGTTTTGTTAGGCAACAAAAATTAACACATTTTGGTCTCTTTACTGTCTTAATTGTATATTGATTTAGTAATTGCAGCACAATGCCAAGAAAGGAGGGTTAATCGTATTGAAAAATCTTAAAAGCTGTTCACATTTTATTTTTAAGTGGTTTGTGCAGCAGGTATTAAAATAGCTATTATTTTGTAGGCTACCATAAGTCATATCCACGTGACAAGACTTCCAGTCATGTTGCCCTAATAGCCCATTATTTAAACTAATGTGGCATATTTGTTAAAGCTATTATTATTATTATTATTATTATTATTATTATTATTGTCATGATGGTTATTATTATTATATTGTAGCCAGTCACAGCAGGGAAGCTCTATACCATCAACATCTACCAGGACAGGAGATGAGGAAGAGTTCAGGAAAGACACAGAGACAGAAAAAGACCAGGATGAGGGAGAAAAGCAGGGTGAGGGAGAACAGCAGGGTGAGGGAGAACAGCAGGGTGAGGGAGAACAGCAAGGTGAGGGAGAACAGATGGATGAGGGAGAACAGGGAGATGAGCCAGATGAAAGAAGTATGCTTTAGTCTGTTCTGTTGGTGATGTGACTTTTTTCCATTGAAAACTCACGTTTAGAGAATGTTACAAATAAAAGTCAAATTTCATTCAACATGCGTTTATTTTTTTTTATAATTAAGTGTTCCACTTGCGCTAAAAAGTGCCCCCCCCCCCCCCCCTCCTGAGCACCTGCCCCCCAAAATGTCTGTGCACGCCTCTGACTGTATGCATCAAGGCTGAAGCAAATATGCAAATATGCCTTTTGTTATGGTTCTTATTTGTTGTGACTCTGAGTTTTCAGTTTTCTGTTATCAGTTGTTTTGTTATTTTCCATGATCTTCAAGCATTCTTTAGTTACTCTCTGTTGCCCCCTTGTGATAGTTTTCTTTTCCCTTGGATTCCCTCTTGCCAGTTCCACCCACACCTGCTCCCCATTCAGCTCGTTAGTCCATCCTTTTGTTTGGTTGTCCTTAAATATTCCACCTCTGCAGTCACTCAGTGCTGGTTCCTTCTTGTTGCTGTATAATCTACTCTGCTCATCTCTCCTCGGTTCCTCAGATTCATTTTTCCCCTGATGTCTCCATGATTTTGGTTTGTTTTTATATTTTAAGTTGGATTTCTGCCTCTGCTACCGATTGTCTGCTATTAAACCTCTCAGAACTCATCTCTGCTTCCCTTGTCTCTGCATCTGGGTCCTTGAGCAACCTCACCACCCATTATTGACACCTTTGTTTTGTTTTGGTTCCAGAAGAATAAAGGTTTGTAAAATATCTGTTGTCATTTTAAAAAAAACATGAAATTTAACATGGAAGCAGGCTTATGAGACTTCTAGTTTGTAGGAAGTGGTTAGAGAGATTGCATTTTCATCTTGAAGAGGCTGCAAAATTGCCGCTTCAAAGCTCAACTGTCTTTGAGCATGGTCCCTGAGCAGGACCTCTAACCCCCAAAAGCTGTTCACTGTTTCCTAAGAGATGGACTGAAATCAGAGCACAAATGTAATAATGTTTAAACTGAATGGTAAATACAAGTGATTAATACCACACCAACCATACCGGTGTGCATGAACCAGCCATACTGAGACACATACATCCAGAATTTATTGTGACACTGTATAAAAAGATGACCAGTAGACAAACAAGAAAAGTTTCCGCTGTGATAATTGCTGTTGTTCAAACCAACCCCCCTGCTGTATCTACAGTCTACTCACACTTGTGTATTCTCACTTGATCTTCCTGACTCATACACTCTGTAATGTAATGCAAAATACATGCTGCTCCACTTGCATTTTAAACACAATCGGCCCAATTCAGCGCAGCTCCCTCAGATGAGCTCTAACCAGATGCTCTGTGCCATTTTGTCTCTTTACATCTAGTGTGCCTTTTGCCCCCAAATGACACACAGATTTTTTTAGGCTCACGCACAGACAGATCCTGAGAAAATGTAGGGCTTGCATAGGGAATGAAAGTGTCGAGACGGTGGCGTAACTTGTGTGCTACGTGCTGTGGGTTCAGATCGAGTAGAGCAAGTGTGCTGTATTTGGAAAACTAAAGAGCTGAGGGGCATGCTGTTTCGTGTTGCTGCACACTGTCGGATCGAAGAGGCAAGAAGGGGAAGGTGTGTGCATGGCTGTGTGTGTGTCTTAGTCCTTGTGAAGGGAGGTGACACAGTCTTCTGGTTTTCTGGAAGAACAAACATGAATGGTACTCACAAAAAATTTGCAACTCAAGAAAGAGACTGACAATTTGTCTGACAAAGAGTCGCCTGCTGCCTATATTACACTTGACTCTAGACTAGCACTATTAGAGTCCCGGTGCTATGATGTGGACATGCAGTCTTCGGAGTAAGTATTCACACCTAGTAAGTATTCACACCTAGTAAGTATTAAGTATTCACAACTAAAACTGCAGTGTATCATAGGGAACCTCTGCAACAGAGTGATGCAAAGTAACACATAAGTGGGAACTGGAAGAAAAATAGGATAAAATAGTATATAAACTTTAAATGTTTGAAGTGCTTTTATATTTAGCCCCCTGTGCCAACGTCTTTGGTAACTGCTAGATTAGTGTTTCTGCTGAATGGCGTGTTTACCTATTCCTCTTTACAAAGAACCATTAATAGACAATTTTAAATACTTCGTATTTCTATTGGATTAACATCTTGACTTTGACTAGGACATTTTTGTAAATGTAAATGTAACTAGGGTTCCTAGGAATAAAGTACAAGTGTAGCTTATAGAAACTGGGCCCTCCTGCCATCATCCAGAAAGACCACAAAGCCAGATGGAGGAAACTATATGGCACAAGCTTACAATTGCCGTCGCTTTGTATGCTGAGATCTTTCACAGGGTAGAGCTTTACTAGCTGCTCTCTGGATGTGAAGGTTTTGTCCAACAAGACACTCTTCTTCATTGGTGCTCTGTTTCTTTTAATTAGCAGGGCTAGTGCTAGCGCCAATAAGCTGAATCTTGCACAACACAAATCATGTCCTGTTTGAAAAAGTCTTTAAAACCAAAATCTCCTTCAATCTTCCCTAAAACCAAACCTCTCTGCTGTGTTTTTGGTCTTCCTGATGCTTTTTGTTTATTGAAATTGTTTGCACAGACAGGTGACTTGTAAAGGTGGTTGTTTCATGCAGATTTTCATATAGGGGATATTAGAGTACTGGAGGCCAAACACATTGCACTTTTTTCGATGTAAAAAAAAAAAAAGGAAAATCCTGCTTTATTTTCCATTAACTCTATTCACATAAAACAGATTAAGTTGTGTTGCTGTAAAGGGAAAAAATGCAACAAGGTTAACAGAGAAGAAATACTTATTGCACTTTGTGTAGGCACATCTCGATCACATGCTTTTCTTGGATATGCGTCATTTTGCCCTTATTTCCTGAAATTATGACAAAACCCTGAATAGAATAAAGTTTTCAAAAAAAGGAGCTC
The DNA here is from genome assembly GCA_030533445.1 of Cyprinodon diabolis. Taxonomy (NCBI): domain Eukaryota; kingdom Metazoa; phylum Chordata; class Actinopteri; order Cyprinodontiformes; family Cyprinodontidae; genus Cyprinodon; species Cyprinodon diabolis. The sequence goes on along the minus strand of CM060067.1, from coordinate 7,637,832 downwards.
AGACTAAAGAGGTAGGATGTCAGACGGATCCAAAGGAAGCAATGTATTCCCCCACCTGACAGGGAAGCTGTTCACCACGACCATAGAAGGAGCATTTACTGTTCGCTTTGCACCATACAGTTTTAGGGCTTCTCTCTGATCACAGTTCTGAATGGCATTCTTTCCACAGTAGAATTGGGACAGCAAAGGCACAGATGGTAACAGATGGAGAGTCAGAAGTGCCCCTCCAGATATAAGGACTTGGCAAATGGGAAGTTTTTGTTGGGGATGCAAGCATCGAGGCAGGTTAACCTCGGAACCTCTCAGAAAGGGTCTCATGGTGTCAACCCTCAGCATCCCCCATCTGCCAGGACGTACCACACACCATCCTATTTCGATTCATCTACATGAAATATGCAACGCTTACATTTATTTTCTGTGTCTCAGCACTGGGGATTTCGTATTTCATTAGAAAAAAAAAAACAGACAAGGTATGCCCTATTGGAGCAGATGCCTATAAGAAGCTGTAAAGAAAATGGATATCTGAGAATAGAAAATCTGTCCCCACCATCTGCCTTCTCCATGTGTACAGCATAACTCTCATAAGCTTCAGCAAACACACGCAAACCACATTAACAGCAGCTGATGTTCCCTCATTCAACCGTGTCAATGTTAACTATTGCTGCATGAAACACTATCAAGGTTCACTCTTATTGAGCGATATTTGAAGCAGTTCTATGTGTTCATAAAGCCAATTTTCCTTGCGGTCAATTTCGTCACTGACTGCCAGCTGATTATACTGTTCGCTGACAGGTATTGGAATAGAGCAGTTTTTTGGATAAGAGCTCCACAAGGTTATTATTTAACCGGTCTAAAAAGCAGATAATGAAAAGGAAACAGTCGGAAATGCATTATTTACTTGCATGTGGGAAACTAACAATGTGTCTAAGAATGACCTTTGCATTTAAAAAAACCTTCTTAAAACACACCTTGCAAGAGTAAATATCTGTCTAAAGAGGGAAGAAGTCCTAAAATCAATAGGAATGCTTTTGCTTATGCTTCTTTATCATCCAAACCCTCTATTTTTTGTAATAGATTACTACTCTGAGCTGACATATTTAAACACTTTGCTTTGTTACAGTATCTTCAGCTGAAAAGCTAATAATGTCATATTGATTAATATTGTTAAAACTCATAGTTGTATATAAAATACATATATATATAAAAAAGAAAAAAAAAGAGTGCCTTCGTCTTGAATGATTCTCAACCTTTTCTAATTAAAGCTGTTTTACCAAAAGCCAACCTTGCTCCTGGCCCTGCCTATAATAGCTCTAAAACTAATCTATAATGAGTGAGAGTTATTTAGTGCAAATAAGACAGGGACTGACACATCTACACATTATTATAACAATAGGAAAATGTAGCAGAATGATGATTTATAGAAATGGCTAAATAATCATTAAAAAAACAAACTGAAATTCAGACAAATGTTTAAGTTCTATTAAAACTGGTGGTATTATCACTAGGTATTACTAGGGGTGGATGCACTGTAAGGCCTATATAGTTGATATAATCTGGCAAACATTCCATCTATCCATTTCTTATACCTACATAATCCTCAGGGCCACAGGGGGCAGCAGCTTATTGCTGCAATCAGATATTTAGAGGTATGGTACACCCTCCTTATGTTGTCTGTACATTACAGCACAACACAGAAGAAAATGAGATAAACAACCAGACACAAATGCCCTCAGATTCTAACAGTAATTTAGAATGAACAATAGAGGTAACTCAGTGTGTGTTTTCAGAGGGTGAGAAGAAACAGGAATACCCAACAAAAAAAAAAAACATACAAAAAAAAAAAAACATGATTACTCTTCCAAAATGTTCCAAGTCCAGACTGAAATATCCAAGACCAGAATAAAACAGTCACATTCTAAAGATACTGTTATACTGTTTTCTATGTTGCTGTATATCCTGCTGTATTGAAAAATGCAAGTTACAAAAAGAAAAAAATAGAACAGAACAGAATAGAACTTTAATGATCTCGTAATGGAGAAATTTGATTTCGACTCATCTCTTATAAAACATGAAAAGGTGCACAAATGACGAAAGGTGCATGAATGCATCCAGATACAGTGGACGGTAAAAAATAAAGAAGGAGACAGTAAATGTACAGTAAAGTGGTGGCAGGTAAAGTATGGTTTCTGGGTTGTTAAATAGATAAATAGGATAGGTTATTGCAATGTTATGGCATGGTAAAGTCTGACAAGGTCTGAATGTGAGGAAATGAGGAAGATGTGAAAAATCCAGTCTTGTCAGGATTTTGAGGTATCTGTTTGTTTTGATGCACTCCCGTTATGAATAGGGCATGTAATCTGGGATCAAGAGTGTGGAACTCCCAACATTCTATAGTGTTCTCCTTCTCCTTCCTGTCAGTGTGATATTTAATGTATTATTTTATATTTAACAAACTGACTCTGAAAATACATTTTAAAGGTTTACCCCCCATTAAGGGTCAAATCTTTTTTCACCTAATGATTCCGAGAGTACGTCTAGTGTAATTTTACCTTCAGCTTTAGGCCGTGCATACACTATACAAAATTTTCAATCATTGTACTCAGCTACATATCAAACTGTTTGATGACATTGCAGTGTTTAAAAGTTCACAGCTCACTATGTATGGTCTTAGACACTACGTGTCACGTCTTGGTTGTGGTTTAGGGGACCCAAATGCAGAGGCAGAGAGGCTAAGGTGATTTCTTTTAGTTTTAATGATTTAAAGCAGTTAACAAAGGCAGGAATCCAACTAAAAATGTAACACAGACCAGAACCATGGAGACATCAGGGGAAAACACGCACAAGGTGCCTGGGAGAGACAAGGTGAGCAGAGAACAGCGACGACAGGACCAGCAACAACAAGGAACCAACAAGGAGTGACTGCAGAGGGAGAGTATATGTAGCTGACAGGGACAATGGCAGGGCTAACGAGCTGACAAGGAGCAGGTGTGAGGAGACAACGAGGGAGCCAAGTGGGAAGGGAACACACAAACACACAAGAGGGCAACAGAGGAAAAAAACAGAAAAATCTGAGAACTAACATAAATCTAGAAACTACAGCAAAATAGGAATTAAACAAATAAAACTAGGAAACATGGAGCAAAGTAAAGGATAACAGAACCAAAACCATGACACTACGGCTCTATGCTCTGATGCTATCTGCTCATGCTGCACGTCCAAAAACTACACGTCAGAATGGTTGCACTCATCTGTCCGGGAGAAGAAGAACTCCCTTATTTGCACATGCGAAGTGTGTGAGGATCTGGTAATTCGACTCGTGGACACTCGTAACTCTGCTTCAATAGCAGGATTAGCCCACAAACACCTTACGAGGACCGACTGACTTTTAAACATGTTTTAATTTCCTCCCGACCTTACAATTTCTGATTGGTGATTATCGTCACACACTGTATACTACAAGACGCAGGACGCAAGATGAAGCTGACACCGATCCAAAAAAATTCTAGCAAGACTGGAGAATCAGAATGAAAAGGGCAAAAAATCGTACAGTGTATGCCGAGCCTTAGGCATCCTGTATTCCAGGGTGAATTCCTTTTTATCAGTCAAGGCAACAAAGGTAGTGTGAGATTAAGCAATATTTTCATGAAGCCAATGCTGCGATATTTGGTTGGCAGTGGCGTACATGCACACAAAAACAATTCATAGCAGCTTAGCTTATCTGGTGAACAAATTGTGGAAACAGATGTTCAAATGAACAGTAAGATGATTTCAGAGATGATTTCATTGTACTTTTGTTTCAGGTCTTACAATTGAAATGAAAACCCGGTAAAAAACTCTGAGGCAACTGTGCTAACCCACATGCAACAGTTATAAGAACCAGAAGGAAATCCCAACCTTCAACTTCTTATTATTAGCTGCAGCATCCTTCAAATGTCAGTCAGAGAGATCACGTGAACTCCGTATCTCCCTCTGTTATGGAGACTGCAGCAGTTCAGACTTAATAAAAGCAACACAAATAAGTTACTAAGTCTGACTTAGACAGATTGTCTTCATAAATCTTTGAATAAAAGCACCAGGGAGGTAATTTAGATATAATACTGACACATTCAGTTGTCAATGGACTGATGGAGAGCAGAGAAGGTGTGAAAGAGGTTCAACAGTATGACAAATCACTTTTGAATTAATCTGCTCTTTTCTCTCTCCGTAGTCTCTGCAAACAGAGATGCATGTAGCTTTGCAAAGTCTGAAAGAGACTGACAGGAGGAGTGATCAAAGCAAACTTTGAAACTGCAGGGACATGGACGGGCTGTTCTTATAGCAGGTCAGTTTTTAAAAAGTCCCTGATGGTCTTTAACTTTGTCCTGGCATTCTGCTGCTGTACCTTAAAGGGACAGTTCATGATTTATGAAATGTGGTGTTTGCTTGTACTGACTTAATAAACTCCAACATCAAAAGATGGAACCATGGTTTGTGTTATAAATCTTTAAACATCTGTTACATGTTTTTGTTAGTATGATATTTAAACAGTGGCTAATTAATACTTTTAGAAAACATGGCGGTTTGGAGGAAGTGCATCACTACTAATCTTCCTGTGTGAAACATACTGAGAGCGGAACATCAGTGTTTTCTGACCAGACTAACTAACTAATAGAGAAGAAGTCTTATTTTTTTTTTTTTATTTGTAGTTTAGGGCATGATGGTCTTTATATAGCCCCGTGAGACCATCCTGATCTCGCGAGCTTTCAAGATTTCACTCACTAATCAGTCTGGAGACTCTCCGTTGAAGAAAATTTGGAGCAGTTCACCAAACGAACGTCCAATCAGCGTTGGCTTTGAGGCGGGTTGAGGTGTGATGCAACGAGAAGCGTGACAGTTCAGTCTAAAGAACATGGCGGCTTCAGCCGATGAAACTAGCGTTAGCGTGGCTATCGGGCAAGTTTTATCGGAATTACAGAGTATTTCTTCACTGAAAGAAGAGCAAAACACTGCTCTGGAGGCTTTTCTCAGAGGAAAAGATGTTTTTGCTCTTCTCCCGACTGGTTTCGGCAAGAGTTTGATCTATCAATTGGCTCCTCTTCGTCGTCGCTCTATTAGTACGTCATATGCTTCGTTGATCTGATTGGTTTATTTGGCCCGTCTATCACCAACATAGGCCAATCAGCTAACCAGTATTTTCGCCCCTTCCCAAAATTACTTCTACGGAAGGTTTCCAGATGGATATGCGGAGCAAATCCATCTGGCGGAGTCAGGTTAGTCTTTATACCCTTTGGTTGGTACATTTTTTTTTTTTTTGTTCCATTACACTGAAAGCTAAAAAAACATTCTATAAATTGAAATTACATTAAAAATAAATAAATAAATACACTTAAAAAATAAATAACTGGTAATTAAAAAGCAAAACATTTTAATACCGTACATCTTTTTTATTTTTTTTGTTTTCTTATATTTAATATTTTTCTAATTATTTTATTTGTGTTTTTTTTTGTTGCTATTTTTTTAGTTGATTTTTCTGTATGAGTTTTACAAATTGTTTTCTTTTAATAATCTTTTTAAGAATTTATTCTATTCGCCCTAAGCAAACATAGACTGCTACTCTTGACCAATGGATGTTGCTACTATATGTAGACCAATAGATAAGTGTCTTTGATCCTCACTCCAGAAAAAACAAACCTGCCCAGAAGAAATAAGAATTTGACCTTTAAAACACATTTTGAACACAATGTAATTCGTAAAACCCCATCTGAAAAAGATAAAAAAAAAAATTTAATTCGAAAATATAAAATCTGTAAAGAAAGAGAATACAATTTTAAAAAGAAAGAAAAAAAAACAAATAAATAATAAGATATGCCAAAAAATCTGAAAAAAGTAACACTGATGTAGACATTTTTTTAAAGATTTCGATTTTGATTACATTTTTCTTCTTCTTTTTGTAGATATCGATTTAAAATGCTTTTCTTTTTTTCACTGCATAGGTTTTAAGGTTACAAATTTCTGAAATCTTCTACAGCACTGTGTGGACAGACAATACATCTTTTTGTACCTACCACAGCAGTCGCTTTGAACAACATTTTATATATAAGACTCACCAAGACAGCAAATAATGACTATTAGCAGGAGGTTGCTGGATTGATCACTAGTAGTAATTTATAAACAGACTGAATGGTGCTTATCTAATCATACTCGCTGCTGATAGTTTATATTTATAGACAGATATTCATAGACCAACATGCATATCAATGGAAGTCTTCCCAATGTGTAACAGTGGCTCATCTGTCATACTTCCAGAGAGTTACTTGCCCCAAACTAGATTTAGAAACCCAACTATAAATTTGGCAGCTAAAAAGAAATAGTATATAAGTGAGACTTAAGCATTACATAATTGTTTTGCCTCGTCTATGCTCTGAACATAAGATGAAATAGATGCTGAGCAATAAAAAGGTTATATTTCATGTTTTATTTAAATCTAAAATGCATTACTTTTTCTGTTGAATAATTACATGTTCTGTTCTAAGGGAACATGATAGAGAATACCAAGCTGGATCTATATTAAAAGAAAGACATAAGAGACTTATTAACTTTATATAACAAGAACTTATGATCCCCTTTTAAAAGAATCCCACTTTAAAAGTGATGTAATCTCCCTTAAAAGCAGAGAAGTAGAACACCGTTAAGGTGGATAACCCCAATTTGAACAAAGAATGTAAAAGATGTTTTTTGTCTAAATGCTGCCTCAGTGCCTGGTGCTCCTATTATCTCCATCTTCCCCTGGCTTGTCCTTTCTGAAACGTTTCTGGTGCACAGATGACAGTAGGAGAGCAACAGTTGCTATGGAGATAGAGTAAAGTCACACATGAAAGGAAGTTCTGTAGATGTTAAGATTGGAGATTTAGCTTTACAGAGCAGACATTGCTGCTGTACATCCCTGCAAGTGAGCGTGTCCACCACAGCATTAATGTTCTTTGCTCGTCTCCTACCTATTAGAATTGCATGAGACATAAAGAGAGGGAGAGAAAGCAGCACATGATGCATTAGAGGAACAAACTGGAATCTATATTTAGCCATTAGCTGGAAACTCCATGAACAACAAAGCTAACATTAAATCCATCAGATATCAGGACAGGGTAATTACTCATTACTGAGAAGCTACTCTGTTCTAACCTTCTTTCGGGAAACGGCCTCAGGGATGGCTTAGCCTTAAAGTTAACAATATGGTTAGATGTGCTTGTTAAATTTGTTTGGTTTTTTTCTTGGTAGATTTCACTGTTATCCTTTGAGTTGGATAGAAGCTGCTGTCATCAACCTGAATTATCTGGCATTTACACATCACTCTTTCTTACATTTTTAATAATCTCTCACCAAAAGGGAAAGTGGCACATTTGGTAATGAAATATCATCACATCTGGTAATGAGGGAACTTATAAGGGCTAAAAACTTGGAGAAATGTGTTGGTGAAAATAGACAGACAGGCAGTATAACCTCAGACAGAAAATAATTCAACCTAACAGAGACCATCAATCTGTGGATAGGAGTACTGGGGTAAAGTAATAACTGGGGAAAATTTTAATCAAAGTATTTTTGCTTTGATTCAAGTTTTTAGGAACATTTAATTTGTTATCCATGCCTTCCCATCTCACTGGGGTATAAATATGATATCAAATTGAGGATAGGTTAATTTCCATGGATCAATTTCTCTGTGTGACCCAACCTTCTGACATTTGAAATTGTAAAACTAATCACTGACATACCCAAAAGAGATTTACAAAAAGTCTTGAAAAAGAAAGAGCCACAATATTTGTAATCTCAGTGAACTTGTTTACAGCTGTTATTTCTTAATATACCCTCATTGTGCCACTGTTACTGCAAACCAAAATTTCTTTATTTTAGGCTTTTCACAGATACATAGACATTTGTACACTGCTGAGAAAGATGTTAATTAAACCATCTTCCTTTACATTTGCATGTTTGGTCATAAAAAATTTCTGGATGTTTTACAGTAGCCTGGAACTATCCATCAACTCCCATTTAAGCATCTGAAGGTATGTAGGGCCCTTTGATTGCTGCAAGCCAAATAAAATGCGGATGGAATCACAGAACTTGGCACATAAAATTAAATCTATTACAAAACGCCAAATCTCACAAGATTTGTCCATTTGGGGGAGATGCAGCAGTCTCTGAGGTATTTTGTCCAACACCATTTCTTTATCTGCTGTTAGATGGTTACAAAGGGTGGACTCAGGGCAACCGTGAAACAGAAACATTAAAATCCTTCCAAAAATGAAGGGCAGAACTAGACTGCAGAGATTTTTATGATTTTCGGGGAGCAACTTTTCACTAAGTTTTGTCAGCAAATGATCATCTGAACTCCTAAGAATAAAGGTGATGAAGCTAACTAGCATGAGAGAGATGCTTGCAAACCCTTCAGCGTTCAACTACATCAGCACAAGCTTATTTTGGACGTTAATGGTCTTTTTGTGCTTTAGAAAATACAGGAAAAAACATCAATTTAAATACCTAAATGAAAGAAGTTGATAGATTTTACTTTTCTTTTTGATACATTTTTATGTTCAACATTCAAACACTTTTACAAAAAGGCTCCTTTTTTAGTGTGAGATTATATATTTTACACACAATTATATATTTGTTTTCAATAAAAAGGACAGGAAAATATGTTTAAATACCTTGCAAAAGCATGTAATGTTCTGCTGAACAACAGCAATTTGCTTTATTTCTGAAAGTGAAACAACGATTTTGAATTTTGTGGCTATTCATTTGTTTAATCTGTTTTATCCACTTATGTAGATAAATAGAAAATGGTTTAAATAAAACAGTTGGAATTGAGAAGAAAAAATTTAATAAATTTAATAAGATTCTGGATATTGTTGCAAAAAAAAAAAAAAAACAGACTAACGAAGCAAAGCCATTATATGCATAGGTTGATCACTGGACACTGGCTGTATGTGAACAATACCTTGTTTCATTCAAGCAGATGTTTATCAATTCTACCTTCAATCTTTTCTTAATTAGAGCGAAGCAACAGTACCAAGCAATAGCACACTCAATCCTTTTCCAGCCTGACAACTCTCCACTTGAAGAACTGCTGTCCAGTAATCTGCCATTTGCAGTAAGAGCTGTGTGCACAGACAAACCTGCAGACAAAATGCTGCAGAGTGGACATACATTTTTTTATTTTTTTTTTTTAACAGTGTCCTGTCTGGCAATGTGGCAATAAGTATAATTGTCTTGATGCCAAAAAGAGCCCAACAGATTTTACTTTCACAAGTTTAGCAGTATGGCAATTGCCATATTGCTCCAGTTGTTTCATGCATATAAATTGCTTTATTATAATTATGCAGGGAGTTTTACAGTTTATATGGACACTGCAATGCAAATAGAGCAGAAAAACAGAAGAAGAAAAAGGAAAAAAGAGAAAAAAAAGAGAAGAGATGAAAGAAAGAGGAGATAGAAAGGAGACAATGACAAAACATTTTCAGTCTGCTTCATCACCTGTAACGAGATCAAAAAAGAACAGCACAACCGAAAGACATGGTTCGAGACATACAATAAAGCAAAACCTTGAAACTATAGCTGAAGTAGTATTATTTAGCCTGACATGTACTCTGTGTTACCTGAAGATATAAATGTGGGGTTTCTGTTTGGAAGTGAATCTCTGAGTACCTGAAGCCTAGCACCTGTAGTTGTTTGTGAGGGTGAACTTGTGCATGTAAAGTTTATCCATAGAAAAAATGCTCCAGCGCCGGGAGACCCAAAGCCCCAGGCACCCAAAGGGACCCCAAGAGCGAAGGCAACAAGGAGGGGCCAGCCCCGGAAATCAGACCCCCACCAACGGAGGAGGAGAGACAGCCACGAAGAAGACCCCCAGCCACTGCAATGCCGGCGCCCTGCCAACAATTTTCAACCATTGCACAATTTTCTTCTGTTGGTGGTCTACATATAGCCAGGAATTTCTAGCAGTGCAATTTATATTTTTTCATATTTTCTAAGATTGCTGTATTTATTTGAATAGACTTGCTGTGAGAGTTGTCGTGAGGACAGAAAAGTCAGAAAGCATTAAGGAACACATTTACTTCAAGTCGGTTTTTACTTTGTCCTTGATGCATTCAGACAAGAGCAAAACACACAAAAACAACATCATTGATCTCCGCAATTATATCATATCACTCTGGTCTGCTGCTTCCTGCCAAACGAAAGATGAAACTGCGCTACATATGGAGAGCAATGAAAAATACTTAATACTTAATAAAGCACCCCTCTTCAGCTTCTCTCTGCTTTTGCTTCTTTTATCACATTTCAGACAAAGCAAAGAGTAAAACCCGATATAAAGTAATTATTAAATGACAATTTCATTGATTAATCTGCTAGATGGTTGTTTCACCCTCAACAAAACTTGCCATTAAGCTTTTGTGATAAATGCCAACATATCTGCCAAATCTGAATCCATTCTTTATTCATTTTGAGTCATCAGAGGTAATTACTTTCAAATTTTTTTGGTAAACAGCAAAATCAGTTAGTCCACCAACCACTAAAAAGCAAATGCACTAAAATTAATCTCAATTAATAATAGTTAACTTAATTAAATTGACCCAACTTAATTAATTCACCATGGTTTAACAGGTAAACTAGATAAATAATCAGTTTACATATTATTTCACAAGGAAAGGTCTTTTCACATAAGATCCCGTTGGTTTAGTAGGTTCATTTCCATATGGTTGATAATCTAAAAAAAAAAAAAACCCCAGCAAAATCAGAATAAATTTTAAAAGGGGAAAACTGAGCATGCCACGAGACAAAAACTGGATCGTAAAAGGTGCTACAATCACCATGCAACCCTCCTGCATATCAATTTGCACATATTTATTTTGCATGCAGACACAGAGACCCAATTCCTGTTCATATGGATGTAAATAGCATCTTCACTGGTTGTAACGATGGCGCCTGGAGCACGTGATTAACATGTTAATGCCAAAGGCTTATACTTTATGCCCCCCCCTCATGAGTAGTCTGGCAGCGCCATCACTGCAGCTTAGCTCGCTCCCCCCACCTCTCTACTTAACTCAAATCGATGGGCCCTCCTCTAGCCGAGCCATTTATCAGAGCAATCCGACAGAACTACTGAAACAGCCACTGAGGACCTGGCCTCACGACCTTGTTACAGCAAACTCACAGTAGCCTAACGCACTGAGCTAGCTGAAGTGGCTTTGCTCATGGATGGAGGGATGAGGGAAACACTACTGATGAAGAAGTGGAAGGCAAACAATAAAGCTCCCGCTGTTTTAGTCAACCTCAAAGAGAATCCCACTCTCTGTACCTCTGTTTCTTCCAGTTCAAAGCCAATCCTATTTTAGTTCAATCTTTCAGTGTGCAGAGGATGCCTCTTCCAATCAGATCACTTATGTTGTTCACTGCGCCGACATGGTGAGAATTACCCTGTCCGTGACACCTGAATCAGGGCGCCACTGAGCCCTGGGGCTACATGGGATAGCTGTAACTACTTCTGGATCCCTGAGATGAGACACGAAAGCTCTCAGCAGACCTGAATGAGTGACGCTTTTTCCTGCATGTTGTCGGATGTTATTTAGCTCCAACCCTAACAAGGTGCACAATGTTCAGTGCCTGTCAGACCTACAGAAAAAGAGTCAGTTTATTACCTTACTGTTTTTATTACCTTACTGTATTTTTTTCCCTGTACATTATACATCATCTTAATCTAAAGTCTCCCATGGGGAAAACATTTTTTTTTATGTTCACAGTCCAGCTGTTTAACTGAGACTGGCTCGCGGGGGGAAAAGGAAAGCCTACACATCTTTCCAAATAATAAACATCCATAGACATCTATAAATCACTCCACAAGTTTGTTCTTAGGAGAGGATTTCTGCCCTCAGTTTCTGTACCTAATTCTGAGGGAACCCAAAGCGTTCTCAAGCCACAATGCTCCAAAAACAGAGTATTTTATCAAATGTCTGAAATGTTAATTTGGCCACTTAAGTAGAAGAATGATTTGTTAATCATTTTGTGTTTGTGTCAGCTGTTGATATCAACAACGGGTGTTTTAAAGAGCCCCAGATGGACCTCACTGACACTGGAAATAGTAAATCACACTTCAAAATGTTAAGGTACATTGTGTTCACTGATTGGAAACACACCACAACATTTTGATTTTAATCATCTGATTCAGGTCATTTCATTGGTATATTTTAAACCTGACCAATTAATTATTTATTAAAATTTACTATAATGTACTGTTAAAATGAGGAAGTTATGTCCCCTAAAAAAGCCGTTGCGCCTCAGGCCTTTTCCTGGGAGCAAGTTATTTACTACTCTTAACTCAAACTGGGTAAAACCATATAAAAAGGACTATAAAACAGGAGTAAAAAGTAACAAGAGTTTATTCCAGATCAGGTCGTTACAGGACAGAGAAAATGCTTGGAGCTTGCATAGCTGTGGGCTCAAAAATCACGTCCGCGAGCGTCCAGCAAAGATTGAGCCCCGAACAAGGTCATCTCCTGGTTCTTATAGCTCATGAGTCTATGTGTTGCATCATGTTGATGTTTAGCTGTCCGTATCAGAAACTGACACGCCATCCATTTCTGGAACTTCATGCAGCTTGCTTCTATGCTTCAGGGTTACAGATAGCTCTCCTCTATCAGACCGGCTCCAAGATGTGCCTATATCCTGTGTATTTTTAAAGACACGAAGGCTGTCCTGATTAGATGACCTCAGTACACACTGTGACATCCACAATGTGAAGGAAGGCCATCTACTCTCTCTAATCTGGCTAACAGAATAACAATGCACATGATGTATAAATAATAAACCTAACAGTACTAATGTACTACAATTAAAATCTACTTTCTTGCCTGCTCACCTCAGCAGCTCCAAAATAACCACACCTCTGTCCATTTCATTAGAAAAATGTAAATGTCCTAATTTTATTTGTATTAACTTACAGGCATTTGGCCTGCTAGGAATGTTCTGTTGTTTGTTATTTCAAACAGGGAGAACAAATGTTCCAGAAAAGGAAAAGTCCTGGTCTATCCAGTCGTGTTTGGTTGCAGGTGAGTGATCATCACCCGCATTAAAACTGCACAAGGAACTGTCATGCTTTATCATGTGTAAAATTCTGACCCCTCCTGATTTTTCTTTTAAGTCAAATGATAAAAAGAAGAAGACAGAGATGTCCTGGCAGAGTTGACCACAGACATTCAGGGAGTGTCATTCTCCTCTTTTGCAGTAAAGTAACTTGTTTCTTGTGTTGGTTTATTTCTAGGACAATAACAGGTTATTATCATTAACCCGAACACATTTATCCAACCAATGTTTCATAATCAGTAAAACACTGTCAGGGAGATTCAATGATTCTGTTAGAACAAAATGAAGCATACCTTTGATCCTCCTGGACTCCTTTCGCTGGCTGGTTTTGACACCCGACTGGACCTCGGCCTCTGCTGACATCCTCCACCACTGAGTCCCTTGTCCTGCTCACAGCAGATCCACCATGAGTTAGCAGCCCACTAGCTATTCCTCCGAGCTCCCAGTGTTCGATTCTCCCTTTCAGCTCCTGTGTTTCTCACAGCAGCTCCTTGATACTGAAAACCTCAGTCAAATCCATGGTGACATGTCTGCTACTCCTCAATAAATGAAGATCCAGCATCAATAAATACGTTCTGTCACTACTGGTCCATTGTGTTTGAGTAATACAAGGCAAAACATGAAACGCTGATTGAATTAAGAGCTAAGCGATCCCCTGGAGGGCCGGTTCAGATCTGATTTGACATCCTCTGGAGTGTACCTGAGCTTCCTCAGTGAAGGTCAAGTATCACATGGTCTGTAGTGTTGCCTTTTATGAAGGTTCACCTATTGCTTAGGAGCAATCCCGCTGGGGGAGACTTGCAACATTGATTGAATCAAATATTGTTCTTCAGAGTAGGTCAGAAGGGGATATTATTCTTCGGTGGGGCACTTCAGTTCCAGATTGGTGCATCTGTAGCTCTCAGCACTGAAATACAAGGAGACAGAGATAAGAAATGTTAAGCTGGGGGTCGTTAAAAATGAAAATGACACATGCCTCTTGTTCCCCAATCACAGTATTAATATATGAAATGGAGGGCAGCAATTTAATAAATCAACAAAGATGCTATTATCACTTCTGGATCATCAATCCTTAATGAGGATGGAGTTAATGCTCGCTGCTCAGCGGCCACCCAGAAGACCTCTGGTGAAATATCTAACACTCTGACTTTATGTACTCCTCAAGAGTAAATACAGAACAGTAAACCATGACCGGCGCTTCTGTGCAGGCAAAGAAAATATTCTGAGGATGGACCGTTAATGGTTCCAACAGCAGGAGAGGAGGGGAAGCAGCAGAGAGAGCAACGAATCACAGGCTGTTTGAAAGCAAACTGTGGCGGGACTCCTGGCACAGTGGTCTATGAAGTGAAAAGCCCCACATTGTTTGTTAACGCCCTTGAATCGTTTGCCGCTAACACTGAGGGATGGGGGGGTGGCATGCCAAGCTGGCACCATTGCTGCTGCAGCTTCTGTTGGCAAAGTGAGGGGCTATTGTTGGGGAAAAAGGACTGAAAAGAAAGCACATTGTCCTGTCTGACATTGTGTGACACTGTTAGTGTGTTAAAAGAGACAACACATGTTGGCATGTCATTTTAAAAACGCACTGATTTGAATTTTTTTAAAAGGATTCTTAAGATTAGAAGTTTATCAAAAGTCTCTAGTTAGTTTCTGTAAGTATTTGTTTGGGTTATGAAACCAGCCAGTGGAGGAACTAGCAACTGATGAATGAAAAAACAGAGAGCCCCATTTTACGTATTTTATTTAACCAATAGCAAAACAGTTATAAGTCCACTCTTCCAATATCAATCTGGTCCTAAAGTGTGGATGCTATAAATAGTATCAAATTATTTTTGATGTTTTATGGGGCATGTGTTCTGTAAAACATGTGAAAAACAAGTTTTACTTATTAAAAAATATGACAAAAAGCTCATGTTACGCGGTAATAGAAGTGGACAAAGTACCCAAAAATTGTAGGAACTACTTAAATTTGTTTTGTTTTTTACTTAAGTAAAAGTAAGAAGAAATCATCCAAAAAATGTCTTAACTGAAAATAAATGAGTATTTTCTAAAAAGGATACTGAAGTACTAAGTGTCAGATCTTAACATTTGATTTAATTTTTTCAAATGATAGAGACTTTAAGATCAAGTTCTGGTGTTTTAAAGATTAGAATTCATAAAAATACCAATAAATTGTAAAAGAAGAAATGTACACAGAAAAAACACAAATTTGAAATATAGTTTTTTGACTAATAAAACCAATCTTTACAGTGAGAACTGTATAACTGTACAGATCACAATCTCTTCACTTCTAGAGGCGGGCTTTCCTCTGTAGAGAGGAGTGAAGACACATTTCTATTGGTCTACATGGACTCTAGGGACATTTTTGGGGCTTAAAGTGAAGAGAATATGATCTGTAAAACAACATTTTGAAATAATAAAATTCTTAAACTCAGTAAAAGAATGAAAATATTAAATCTTTAAAAAAAAAGTTTTATAAATAAAACGTGAGGCCATTTTTTTTTATTTAAAAAAAATAAAATATAAGAAAGCAGTTACGATACTCTGAAAAAATTTTTTTGATTAAGTTTGTCAAATTTTCATTTCTAGATAAATTTTTATTTAAATTTTTTTATATTTCCATTAGAAAAAATGTGTGTTGTTTGCGACAATAATGGAACAAGATTCATTCACAATCTGCTGGACTGTTTCCAGCCCAAACACAACCAAAAACCCTAACGAAAAAAGTCCATATCTCAACCCCTCTTGAAGCTTCTCTTAAATCCTTGAAGTAATAAAACACCTGATAAAGAACAAGGCACCCTTGTTCTTTAAAATCATTAAGACACACTTGATTTTCTTCATAAAAACGCTTATAATAAACGTTGATTAACTAGGACAGTGGCAACCCATAGATTTTAGCTTTCCAATGCTTTCTGTACATGTTGATCTTAACTTTTCTCACATCGACATGGTGCTGTCCCTAATAGCAAGTTAAAATCTAACAGAGAAGGCCATAAGGAGCCAGTGTAGCTTAGTTGAAGTCTCAACCTCCAGTGGAACTTGTGACTCACGATCATGACTATCACTAATAGACAATGTCAAGTTTGACAAAAACCTCACATTTCAAACTAATAATCAATTGAACATCGGTTCTTCTACCCACACAATGGTAATTGTGTTGATATTTTTTCCAAGTATTGCTTTCTTAAAACCATCCAAATTCTTTGAAAAGCAGCCCAAAGATATTTTTTCCAGCCCAACATGATGAAAATAAGCCCCATTGGGCGGAGCCCAGCCCAATCTGGCATCACTGTTTATATCAGTTTGGCCAAGGAGAAGGAATATCAAGGACTGCAGAGTCAAAGTGTCAAAAACTGCTTAGATAAAAAGTGTAGGAGCTTGAACTAAAAGTTAAAATGTATTAAAGGTATAGAGGACGATCTTTTATTTCCGGGTGGATGATCTATGTAAGTGCTAATCCTAATTGTCAATTATTCTGGTGATATGTTTACATAAGGTCCTACGTGCTCCTACCGTTAGCTATCTTTTTCTTTTCATGCACAATTTCAGGCGTATATGTTTAGTCAGCAGTTCAGACAGTCATTAAAGCTCCCCTTTCTCACAGCGGTTCTTTGAAAATGGCAAAGTGTAATAAGAGAAAAAGAGTCTATGAAATATATGAGAAGAAAATAAAGGCCTCAGAAGAGGCAGATATATCCAAAACG
Source organism: Cyprinodon diabolis (assembly GCA_030533445.1). Taxonomy (NCBI): domain Eukaryota; kingdom Metazoa; phylum Chordata; class Actinopteri; order Cyprinodontiformes; family Cyprinodontidae; genus Cyprinodon; species Cyprinodon diabolis. Next base: position 7,621,021 of record CM060067.1, on the reverse strand, counting down.
CTTTGCGTGGAGAGCTCTCATCGCAAAGCATTATGGGATTTGCTGTCACAGCGGCCTGCTGTCGCCATAGGCTGTCATTACACATCAGTGGCGACTAATAAAAAAGATGGCACAGGCACTGCACTGAGGAGGAGGAGTTACATGACCAACGGAGCAAAATGCAGTGATTATTTGTCCAAAGTTAACTGAGTTTGCTATGAAGTCCACAATTTAGTCCCCACTGTATGTGGACACAGCGAGCTTGTATAAGCTATGAGAACAGCAAATTTTGCACGAGGAAAAATGGGATTGTGCTTGCACTTGCACGTGCATTTCTTTTTAAGTGGAGAGGGCGGGTCTTTTAAAAAATCCTCCACAATACCTTTAAAGTGTGTACATTCAGCTAACTATATGGTACGGACTTTACAAAAATGAAACCGGAGAAGATTTTAGCTGTTAGCTCCAAATGGGCAGTAAAGAAAAAGAGAGACAAGTCAGACTTGTCTGGTTTGGTACATGTAGGGTGGATAGTGGATATTTTTGACTAAATGGAAGAAGAGTTCTTTGACGATGTGAAGAAGGATAGGAAGTAGTGATTGTGGGACATATAAAGTGAGCTTCTTAACAGAGAAGGAATGAAGGAAACTCTGTTGCTTAGATATATTTCCTTGATCAACAGCTGGTTGTTACCATAAGACTGGATTCGTCAGACTTGTGTCAGAGTTTGTGTTTGCTCACGAGTCTGAGAGTCTGATAATGTAACCCAGGAAGTGAGTATGTCTCAAACAGGGCAGTGGCATGTCAGCAGTCGAAGAGGTATTCTCCATGTCACAAAGAACCTTATCAGAATGCCATTTTCATTACCAATGAGAGAGATATGCCTCATTGTATTAGAACATTGAGTGATTTAATGTGATGTATGGCTTCTTTTTAGAGCCAATGCTATCTAGGTCACCCAGACTCTCTAGTCTGCTCCGTGTTTTAACAGCTCCCACTGTCTCTCAGGATTTGGGTCAGTGTTAACAAGCATCACTCATTTTTCCAGCTTACTCTCAACTGTTAAGGGATGTCAAAAGCCCCAGCACCACCCCCTGACAAAAGCCACCATTTATTTATTAATTTGCTCACTTTGGCACCTCGTCTGTGAAGCACAGAGGAAGCCCTCCTTGAGCAAAGTCGGTTTCGTTTCGACTCGCTATCCTCATTTCCTGCCGTCAGGCTGTTTTTCTTTTCATCTCTGTCTGCCTGAATGTCTGAGGTGATATTTGGAGTTGTTTGCCTTCTCCTTCACTTAGAGTTTCTTTCCTGCACACAGTTTACAGAACAAAAAAAAATGGCATTTTGCATCTTTAACCTGACGTACGGTGGCTCCATGTCTACCAGCACATCAATTCAATTCAATTCAATTCAATTCAATTCAGTTTATTTATATAGCGCCAAATTCACAACACATGTCATCTCAAGGCACTTTACAGTTCAACCAGATCATACAGTCAAATTGATACAAAGTTTTCTATCTAAGGAAAACCAGTTGATTGTCAGTCTGAGCCAAGAGGAACTTTTAACAGTCTGCATTATTCGGTTAGGGGGCACTGGTGCATTAGGACGAGTTGCGTGCCATGATTATGTAATTAATGTATGCACCATTCAATCAGGAATTTGCTTGATGTGATGAGTTTGTTTGCAATTAAATAAAAACTAGGATTTCTATCTTTGATTTCTGTTGCTGAGAAACAAAAGCTTATAATTGATGACAATTATCTCCCTCTGGATCTCTCTGTGGATAGAGATACCTCATTAAGTGTGATCAGTTTTTCAATCATGTTTACTGCCTTGGTGATATAATGGGCAATCACTGAGCAGAAGTTGATTTTTTTCCCCCTTTTCTTTCAAGCACGACCATTCTGGAGCTTCTTCTTTCAAGCTGTGGCATCGCAACACAGTGACATCTCCTCCTGGGGATGATTTTTAATAGACCTCACAATCAGCCTCATATTGTGAAACAAGCAAGCCTCGGTGCATCCTGCCACTGATGAGGAACAAAAGGTTGAACAGCCATCTATCACTGGATATGGCCAATTAAACCTCCATTCGCCGCGGCCCCAGCGGAAGGTGCAGCCTGTGAATCACATGATGTGTGTGGAGGGGAAAAAAAGGAAGCCTTCACTCTCCCAAGGATTCCTTTCGTGTCCACACTAAGGCTGGCATGGCCCTGGGCTGCAGGAGCGTTTGCTCGACAGACCGGCTCTGGCACTTCATGCTGGTCATCTTTGTTACAAAATGCCTCCCAGCTTATGGACTGGGACAATTCTGTCACAACCTGGCCTGGCAGAGCCCATCTCCGGGCAAGCCAGCTGTTTCAGTTTGTGTCATCAATGGAGGCAATCAGCTGCAGCCGTAAATGCAAAAACCTTTTAATCTATGTAGCTGTGAAATAATTAATTTGAGCAGTTATATTCTACTCTACATCAGCTTTTATCAGCCTCATAATCAAGAATAAGTTCAAGTCACTTGGAAGCGGCCTTACAAGCGTCTAATTGCCATGAAATCCATGATAAGGTTAATGTGCTTTTGTTAAGCTAATTAGATTCCTGACTAGAGAGCGGCTGACTGGCATGAGACTCTTTGTGTTAACACTTCACTGTTTTAATGTTATAATGAAAGTCTACCCAGTTTTCTGCATGCATTTATAAGCCACTCTCATTTCACTGATACCCCCAAATAAAATCCTGTGCAACCAAATGCCTACAGAAGTCACATGAAAACTGATCTGAGTATAGATGCAGCTGTTCTGTGAAAACATCAGAGAACAACACTTAGGCAGGACTGGGAAGACATTAAGAAGCACTATTAAGTGATTAAATAATAGCCCAAGCTCTAAAAAGAGGGTGATTTCAAATCGACCAAGATATGGTCATATTATGGAGTGAGTTTTTATTGTATTGTCATTGCAAGCAAAAGAATGGTAAATGGTGGCGCAGTGGTTAGCACTGTATAAAAGCCTTAGTCCTCAATCTGGGTTCGAATCTGACCTGTGACCTCTGTCCTTTGCCGCATGTCTCTCCCCCTCTTTCATTACCCCTTTCCTGTCAGCCTACTGTCCAAAAAACAGCCACTAATACTGTAAAAAGGTTTTAAAGGAAAGGTTGATCTTTCTTCAGATTTTTTTTCTTTCAGTAATTTATTTTTACATATATTTTTCCTATTTCATTTTTCATCTGCTTTTACAGTTTTTAGGTTTTCAAATTAAATATTTTCCAAAAATGTTCTTTCATATATGTTCTTATATTTTCATTGTTTGTTTTCACCAATTGCCTTATTTTGTAATAGCAATTTTCCAGATTACATTGTCTTTACCTCTAGGGGCGGGCTTTCCACTGATATGTGGAGCAATGAAGCATTTCTATTGGTCTGCATGGACGTTAGCAAAAATATTGTCCAACGTGCGGGTCAAGAGCAAGAGTTTATGTTTGGCTTAATGTGAAGAGAATGTGATCTGTGAGAATAAAAAAAAGCAATTAAATCTGATAAACAAAAATTTGAAAAAAAAAAAAAAGAAAATATAAAACCCCAAAAAATATTTGAATTTTTTTTTTCAAAAAATACATTTCAAATGTCTGAATTCAAAATATTAAACCTGTTTAAAATAATCTTAGAGTAAAGAAAATTAAAATATGAAAATTTTATTTGTAAAAAAGATAATTTGAAACAACAAAATCTGTGAAAACAGCAAAGTTACAAGTATCAAAATCTTTTTTTGATGAAAACGTTTTTCAAATACTGAACGTGTTTGTTTTATTTCCATTAATAGGATTATTTGCATTAATTTGTTTGAAGTAATACTGGAAATGTCACTCCAAAGTTATCCACCTAAACTGTCAGAAAAAAAGGAGAAGGTATAAAGATCCACAGCTCAAATGGGAGAATTTGACAAAACAACAGTTGTGGCAAAAAAACGCACAGTGCTATAGCATGTTTTTCAATGGCTATAATACCATGGTGATGGTGATGAGGTCAGTCAGGGAAGCTGGTAGGAGATGATGGAAAGAAGGTTCGAGGTGCTGCACTGGGGCACATGTCTACCATCTAGAAGAATAGAAATTTGTAAAAATGCGGCCAATACACCAACATAACTGTTTAGATGAAACTTCTATAATGATTTAGAATGGCCTAGTTAAAGTCCAAGCATGAATTAAATAGAAAATCTGCTGGACAGTAAGGAAAATGTTAACAGCTTCTTTCTATGCATTTTCATTTATCTTATATAGGTATTAGCTAAATAAGGACAGGAAAAAAATCCATATAACCAAAGATAGAGGTGCTATAGACCAATGCATAACACACTGTTATTTTTCTTTCACCCAACAGTAGTGTGCTATTTTGTGTAAATGGACTATATTTTGACAAAACATGGAAAAAGTTGAAGGTAAATGAAAACTAAATGAGGAATACTTGCATAGTATAATTCTAATATCAAAGCTTTTTAGTCCTTCTGTTTGATTTCTGCTCTGATGGAAAAGTTGAAATGCTGTGGACAAGGGGAAAAGAAACAAACTCTCTTCCCCCTTTCATTCCTATCTGATTTTCCATAGAGAACTGCTCAGGTTGGCCGTCCATGCCCCATTAGCTTTGCCTCATTCTAACAAGATGGAGGACCGCTGGCTGTGGAACAGCAAAGGGTCCAAACACGAAAGGTGGGCAAAAGAGTAAAGGAAAAAAAAGGACATTCAGTAAAATTCACTTCAGGCAACGGAAGCACTCTCATTTGCCGTCTGAGCTGAAAACAAGCCTCATTGCTTTAGGTTCACTGGGTGCAGCTGGGAAACTAAATAAGCTAAGCCACACAGTTGCTTTGCTGTGCTGATTTATGTCAGCAAAGGCCTGGGAGCTGCACACCCGATTAGGAGCGTCTTTAACATGGCAGGGCATGGCAAGCGCCAGGGCACACCCTCACTGCCCTCTGATGTGCTGCTGCAGGCACATTTAACCACATCAGCTGCAGGACAATCAGCAGCTATTCACACTGATCTAGGAACCGGGTTTTTCCTCAGCTATGAGGCAGAATTGAAGAGCTGCAGTCCCTTCAAAGGTCTTCACAAACAAATTGTACAGCTTTTAGTGGAAGTCAGTATTCAGTAGGTAGCTGTGGTACTATGACAGACATATTCAGGGTAATCCAGTGTCATTAGCTCCCTATGGTAGGCGTAAACAATGGTACAGAAATGAGAGCGGGTGACTTGTCTAGTCCCATCTACCCTGTGTAGGAGGTCTGAAGTACCAACTCCTGGACCTATACCTGAGAGGGGAACTTGACTTTCCTGAAGCTTTCGTCTGATGATGCGCTGCAGCTTCTCTTAGGAGTCTTTAAGGCACTGCTGATTGGGTTTGTTGCTGGGCTGTGTTTCGGTGTCTGAACAGCAGATGTACCAAAACATTCTACCCTAGTTGTAGTGGCAACATGTTATGTAAAAGTAAAAAGTATTTGGTAAAAAGACTACTTGGGTTATTGTTGGATACTAACATCTGATTTGATGTCTAGAAATAACAGACTTTATGTGCAAGCTCTGGTATTCTAAAGACTTAGAAAATACAATGCAGAACTTCCACTGAAGTACTATCTACTCTTTACTGTACATCTACCTGGTTTTGGAATTGTTCAAATTACCCAGAGGACAGAGTAGTCAGAGATTTTACTCAAGTACGATTAGCGATACTTTGGAAGAATATTACTCAAGTAAAAGTGAGAAGTACGGCACAGTAAAACTACTTCTAAAACAAAAACTATTGACTCCATTTATTTTTGAAATGTCACTCAAGAAAATGTAATGAGTAAATGCAAGTAGTTACTGCCCACTTCTGCTAAACAATAATGTTAAAGAGTGTATTCACCACATTGGGACGATGGGAGGGTGAGCTGGGTGGGCTCCAGGGGCACTCTTCAGCCAAATCTTTTCCCTCTCTGCTGCTCTCTTTCTTGCCGTTTTGATTTGCTCTAAATGAATCAAACCCTAATGCTGCATCTTTCTACCATTTTCCTCTCCCTCCGCCTACCTTTGCTTTCATCTGCCCTATTTTCCTCTTTCTCCTTCTCTTCCAGCATAATGCTTGCTTGTGAAAAAAGATGGTTGAAGCTTCTCTGCCTTCATTATTGAGTAACAAAGAGCTGTGATCACAAGGGTTCGGTCATTATTTTATGTGGAGAGTAATTAATGAGACAATTAGGGCTTTTTTCTTTTCTCTCTGAGTCCTTTGGAAACCAAATAAATAACCAAAAGGTGTCTTCTTTGACTGCATGGGAGTCATGGGCAAAATTGAGATACACTAACAGCTTCCTCATAAAACCTGACGGTGAACAACTGTTTTCAACATATTGTTTTTGACTCCGTATGCCCTTCCCTTAAAAAAACACAAAACAAAGACTTTATGTTGTCAGGATAAAAGTTGGTCTGATCAAAACAAAGGAGCATAAAAACATTACCTGAAGTCTGGAAAGCTGCAATAATGAAGCAGAGGGAAACACTAACATGGACATTTTTTTGTTTATCTATCTTTCATCACACTGCAATCCTGGAACACATCAAACACAGTGAGCTGAAGGACAGATTGCTTAAAAAAGCAAATAGTCCGACACTCTGGATTTCAAAGCTTTTTCATTTTGCAAAGCTCCATGTCCTTATTTTGAATGAGCCTCGATGGGTTTGTGTTTTTATCGCTGTTTTTAAAAGTGGGACAGACAGCTCCAACAAATTTGCTACCTATTTGACCTCCTTACAACACCTGGGCATGCACCTGATGAGGTGGTGGATGGTCTCCTGAGGGATCTCCTCCCAGACCTGGACTAAAGCATCCACCAAACCCTGGACACCTGTGGTACAACGTAAAATTGGTGGATGGATCGAGACAAGAAAAGAAAAGAAAGAATCTTGGCTTTTCAAGCTGTAAATTGCTCATTTCATTCACCTGCCTAACTCTGCATTCCAATTATCACTCATCTAATCCATCTCCTTCTGCCTCTTTATATACAGCTCAGTCCCAGCTATCGGGGCCAGATTATTGATGTGAGATCATTGCTCATGCTTTAATTCATGTTCTTGTTCTTAGGGGCCAGTGGTGAGAGTGAGTTTTAGTGTTTCGTAGTGGTCCTGATTTCCTGATCATCTCCTGTCTCTTATCAATTGAGCATGCCCTGTTCCTGTCTTGGCTCAGAGGAGAGAGTGGGTTTTTAGTGTACCAAAGTCCAAAGTGTATCCTGCCCTGTTCTGCCTCTCAACCACTGAACTTACTAGTTTCCATCTGAACGTTCTGCCTGAACTCTCTTTGGACTCCTGGAACCCTGGACTAGCCTGTTCCTGTTCGCATCGATATCCCTGACTGGGCCACAGACTCCACTAGACTTACTGTTCGGAGCATTGATGAATCTACCATTCTGCCCATCTAGGCAAGGAGAGCACTAATCCGCAAAGCAGCCAAGAGGCGGAACAGCAGATATCAACAGCTCAGGTAGGGGTATCTATTGAAAAGACAGCCATTAGCCATAGACGAAAATATCACCTTTGTTGAAAAGTGGCCAAAAGCAATGAGGTGAGATCCACTGTTGAAAGAATACAACATAATTTTGTACTAAAATCTGTGGCAGAAAGTTCTCTGCTGGGTCGAGGTCAAACAGACAAATTGAAGGTAAACTTATAAGCAAAATGCTAAATGTTGCGGCACTTAAAGCTATTAGTAGCTGTAGGGCGGGTTTAATAAAAATGAACATACAAAAAAAAAACTCTTACAAATACACCTATAACTGATTTTTATAATAATAAATACATCCAGAGTCTTATCCATGCAGTTTAGTAAAACTTGGATGTTTGTTTTATTTGCTGACTGGTTAAATATTCAATAATGGGCCAGTAGGATCAGTTCCTGGCGGTCATTAAACAGGTTTGTTGCTTCTTTTCAGTCCTCTGGAGAGTCAGCGCTGGAGAACTTTAATTAATTCTGTTTTGTGGATCTTTTTGTCATGACTGGAAAACAACTTGCAGTAAATTTTCCTTGAATATCCATAGAACAAACTGGAGAAAATGGGGTTCAGAAAATCTCACTTTTTTTTTTCTTTCTCCACAATCATTTTTTTATTCTCATATATTGAAGGCATCCAACCAGAACACCTGCCAAAAGATAACATGAGTAACATCTCTCAGAATGGAAACTTGTCTGACACACTTTGCTGTGGAGCTGTTTATCTGCTTCCATGACTCCATTGTTTTGTTTTTGTTTTCCTCTTTTCATAGCAGCTCAGAGGAACAAAAAGAAATAAAATAATGTACACGGGAGCCTTTGTTACCGCTACGTTCTGTCGCATTTCGAGTTGATTTGATTTTGTTTTTTCCCAGCTGCTATATAAGTGCCCTTATTCTTGCAAAGTGCTTTTCTCATACATTTTCTCCTGAGAGAAGCTCAGATGTTGCTCATTTTCTCTTGATGGAAACCATCATGTATTGTCAGAAAACAAGGAACTTTCTTTAGGGTATGCTAATGGAGCGGACAAACACACAAACCCAAGCACACGGCAACCGTCTGGTCCCCTGGTGACAATCCAGTGTGTGAGCTTGTAATTAGTGACTGTCCCACCACACCTCAACTTCTCTCATTAATTTCACATGAGTGATTAGGCTGCTGCGACGAATGGAACCACGGGAGGTGTGAAACTGGGTGTGAAACTGTTGTCATCTCATATGTTATCGCACTCTGGGGATCGTTGCAGGGGGAGGGATCAAACCGCGGCGGGTAAAGCCCATTGGCAGCTAATCATCCCTCTAATGATAAGTGATACATTTGCCTCCTTCTCATTACAATGGCGGCACAAGGTCAGGGTCTCACACAGACCGTGCCAGTGTCACCTCGCTGAGGAAGCTGCTCCCTGTGTTTTGACTTGTTTTGTGTAAACCCAGAGCAGAGGATGGATGAAAGCCCGAGTGGAGCCTTTTGAATATGACACTTGATGGCTGATTAAAGCGAAGCATCGGGGTAGTCTCCGACTGCGGCGCTCAGATGAGAAGTGATCTGAAGGGTCTCGTCAGAAGACGTCATGCTGACCGCTGCTGTGCCAGATGCTTGTTGTTCAGCACAGCGTCGCTTCAGAAATACAGAGGCTCTTCCCCTGCTGATGCTGCAGCGAGACACGATCCGTGTTAATTAGAAAGTGAGTGAAGAAACAAACCAGAACAGCTGCAAGACTTTTAGGCCATGCAATTAGGAGTGACAGACTGCAGCCTAGAGAGAGCTGAAGTGTCTTGAAAAATAGTCTTTGTATTTGCTCACATTCAGCTCAGTTAAAACTTCAAACTTTAGGGTACTTTGTTGAGAGTTTATGTGAAAGATCTAAACCCCCCAAAAAGACCAAAAAGTAAGGTTTTAAGGGCTGGTTGTACTCCCGCAGTAGTGTGTCGCAGTTAGCTTGTTGCAGATATTTTTTATTTATGCCCAATATTGAAAGTCTGTGCTATGTTATTCCATGCCACAATGCAAGAGGGACAATCACGAACTAGCTGTGGGTCTAGATGTGGCCAAGGCAGAGAGGAAGACAGGATAAATTTGTGCGACAAAGGAGGAACATGAGGGCGAAAAAGAGCGGGGATCCAGGTGGAAAAAGGGTCCCACCGTTCTTACGCACCTCGCTCTAACAAAACAAGCCGGTAAGGTACCAAACAGGAAACATGCATAGTGTAGAGCGGATGTAGATTTCACCAATCAGATGCCTCCTGTCTGCGGCACTGTCTGCGGTCAGCTACAATTTTGAGAGATGCAGTAGAGGGTCTGTGGCAGGTGTGGGGGCACATTTGGTTTCTGAGTATAAATCAGCCTTTAGACTGCAGGACCCTTTCCTCTTCGTGTTTGGGCACTTCTCATGTCTTCTTTAACACAGTGTTTTTCAATCCTGGTCCTCAAGGCACCCTGCTCTGCATGTTTTGGATGTTTCTGAGGTTCAGCAAACCTGATTCAGATGATTGCAGGTCATCAAAGCCTGATAATCTGCTATCAATTGATAACAGGTGTGTGAAAGATGGGAAACATCTAAAACATGCAGGGCAGGGTGCCTTGAGGACCAGGATAGAAAAACACTGATTTAACAGCTCTCTGTATGTAACTTTTTAATTAAAGGCCAATTTGTGGGATGCATGAACAACGGTTCTCCATCCAACCACTCTTCCAATATAAAGCTGGATCACTTCAGCTCCTCCAAAGGTATCATGGGCCTCTAGGCTCCTTCTCTCCTGGATTCTCTCCTCACTAGAGCATTTTATGGATCTTCATAGATTTACATGTTTTAATTTAATTTAGTATATTTGTTTTCAAAACATAAAGTGAAAGAAACTGAACTGATATGATGCCATACCAGTAAAATTAGAAAACGTAGATATAGACAATATCTACATACATATATATCAATTACGGATTTATCATGTAATCAAGTACCGAAATAAAGAAAAGAAATATATAAAGCTTTGTTATAATTCTAAACTGTAGACAGCTTAGCATTTACTAGTAATTTTCTAAAAGACTATAATAAGACAAAGGGTTGTATAAGCTAAAAAAAATGTTTCTAAAGAAGAACTTGATGCACCTCAACCTTGTTTGAACTGTTTCACAACTTTATACGTGACTCTAGAGTGTCATCGTGATGTTATCTGATCAATAATGTTCTAAAAGCTTTTGAGGTCTTTGCAGGATAGCACGAACCCTTTTTTCCAGCTTCACCATCCAGTACTGCTTCAACTAGGTCAATGACATCTGAAATCTCAAAGAATTTCATCACATTTTGAGGCTTTATTTTAAATAAAAGATGGACTATAAATCTAACTAAATCCAGAATCATACATTTCCTTTCTGTTTGAACCTTAGAATGACCCCCCCCTCCCTTTGAAGTTGCATGTTATTGATGAATAAAGTTGGCTTGTGAAAGCAGGCCCCTGGGGGCCCATCTTTTGGCAGCAGGAGTGGGAGAAATCTTATCCCTGGGGTATCTGAGCACAATAATCCACCTTTTCTGAGGGATTACTTTCCCTTCCATTTGATTTATGATCTGCATATGCAACGTGTCTTAAATAAATATTCAGCTCACAAGCAAATACTCCGGTGCTATTTCTACAAACCATGCGGCGGAAATAAATGTCTGAATGGCTGCTTTATTTCTAGAAAAGAAAAAAATCTTTCCAATGATTTATTTATAAATTTGAAAAAAAAGATTTTTGAAAACAGATGATAAATGTTGCATAAAATAAAAAAAAACCACTTTTTCAAAGAGATACAAACCCCGTCAGACTTGGGATACAGTAGCTACAAAAGCTGAACTGAATATCTGTTACCTCCAGGGTACCGAAGAAACACTGCAGTAGGGAGATGTGGCAGATACAATATTTAAATTGACTGTCAGCGGAAGTCAACCCTGCTAAGCTCATATTTGATTACATATTTCATAAAATATAACCACAAATGGGTGCTCAAACACATCCCTGCTGCTCCTGGCATTCTGTAGAGGTTAGGCTTGCAGAAGAGGCCAAAGGGATGCAGCTGAAGGACCTCAACGCTCAGAGGTGATGAATGCTCTCCTGCTTACGGAGTCTCCCTATGTGCATCTGTGAGAGCAGATGAATGAGAAGGAGAAGCTGCAAAGTGGGTCACAGGAATGGCGCGTTTCTGGGTAATGCGGTGAAAATGCTGGAGGAGTTCAGTTGGGTGGTTGCACGTGTCTACAACTGGGGCAGAGTCACTCTTAGCTTAAGTTGATTTCCTTTTTTCATGATAGCTCTCAGGCTCCTGGCATTCGGAAAAGTCGTGCTTTAATTTGAAAAGACATGAAAAGATGCTGCATGGCTGGCAGAAGTCTCTCTGTGACATACTCTGCTTTGAAACAAACAAATTGGTTTTTATCCTGAAATTTATACTTTGGTCAAAAATCTGAAAAAGGAATAAAACTACAATCAAGTTATTTAACTAGAATGCCAATTATTAGGATATACATGCACATATATAATCCTGTGAATTTAAATGTAATAAAACATAAACCTTACACTCTTTTTAGAGTCTGCATATTCGCAAGCAAAACTTTATAACGCAAATATTTCCACCTATAAGATTGAAATGAAGAAAGAAACCTGAGTTCTACTCTAACCTTCAAATCAAACTAGGTTCAGACGTAAATAAGAGTTTTGCTGACATTTGTTTGTTTTTTTTCTTTTGCCATCATTTGTTGTTAGACACTAAACAGAAGTGTTATTTTTTCAAAATAAACCCGATATGAGCTAACATGTTTTTCTTTCTATAGTGATTTAGATGCAACTGTTCTAGATTTTTCAGTCTAGCTATGTGTGAATTATTTACCTATTATTTCTCACATCAATAATGAAACTATGCCTAGAAATATGATTCAATGGATATTACCTGTTATTGTTCAGTGAAATAAATGTAGAACTGTGACTTGCTATTTGCTCTCTAAACATGTGCAGACAAGAGCTTGAACATAGGTCTAATTATCAAACACATGCGAAGTATGATTAGCTTTGAAAATGAGGCTAAGGGACAAAAAAGACTCCTGTAGGGACGCAGTTTTAACATTTCAACACATTTGAATATCATTTAGACACTCAGGGGTAACTTTGCAAAAATTTGAGTATATATATATATATACATTTTTTTTAATGGCCGGACCAAATAGCATCAACCAGACAAGCACTGTTTGCCTGGTAATTTTGGAATAAAGGCAAAGGGAAAAAACCTTATCTGCAAGTAACAAAATTAACACACACAAAAAAAAGTAACAAAATAAAAAATAAAAAAATTTCTGATTTAACAGAGTCTCTCAAATGTGTTTAAAGCTGTGATTGTTTATTTATACTTTTTCGGATTAAAAGGTTTTATGTTGTAGCAAAATATAAACCTTATGATTAAAAACTCTCATGAAAAAAAAAGAATAAAGATGTTGGAAGAATGTAAGAATGTTGGCCTTCCACTTATTTTATATGACTTGTTGATCTTTTGGTTTCAAATTGTCAGGTATTTATAAACATCGCTTTTCTCATACATAGCCAATTAAAATACAGAGGCTAACGTTTGAGCTTCTTTCTGTGCAAACTATTGGCTGAGGATATCAAGCAGGGTACAAGGTACAGTGTAAAACACAGATAGGCAGGAAACTCCAATACAGTCTCTCTTTTAAATCATTTTGTTAGGGGGAAACCAAATTTGTTGGACTAAGAAAAATAATATACTTGGTCTGTCATATTGTTTTTTTTATATTCTTAAAACCAAAACAGCTCATGATTAAAAGAAAAAACATGCTGCTCAAATAGAAGCCTACATTTTGCTGGGGATACAGTAGACATCATTATAAAAAGCAGAATATTAACACAAGTTAATTTTAGCCATGATCAGCTCGAGATTTAAATAGAAATATCTTCGTGTTTATATTTTTATAAAAACAAAAAAATATAGGAAATGCTCTTCTTTCTGCTGCAGCTTTTATCTAGAAACCATACAAGGTTTTCATATTAAAATCTCAGCCTCTGGTTCAGATTTTTACTACATAATAGAGCTTAGGTGTTTATTTTAATTTAAAATTTTATATCCTGTTACATGCCATGAAATATAATTCCCTATATATCGTGGGATGTTCATGACTATGAAGATGGCGGTGGTGTGGATTTAATTAAGAACCTTCTGCATTTTTACATTTCAAGGTAAATAATGTGAAATCCTTTGTTGAAATGCATAACACACATTAGCAATGATTCCTTGAAAGCATCAGTCATTAAAATATCCCTGTGCCATGAAAGCTCAACCCCACTAACCGAAATAATAAGACACATCATCTCATATCCTCATTTTGCATCTCTTTGTGGGGGCTCGTCATGTCAGTCAGCCTAAGGACTGCTCTAATTTCATTAATATCGGCATGCGGATGCCTTTCTTTGGGTGGTGGGCGCTCGCACTGGGTGTGTGTGAGTGGGGGGGGGGCTTTACCTTGGCACAGATAAGAAGACAAATTAGATTTGAGGGAGGATAGATCTTGTCAGCAGCCCACGGCGCCTCTTGGCAAAGGAAGAGAAGTCAATACAGAGCGGAGCCTTTCTTACTTCTTAAGATTTACAGTATCTGCAGCTCCACAGTCTCATACTTCACTAGATGAATGAGTATTTCATACGCTGCCAACTGGCACACCATGACTTGAGCTGAAGGTCACTGTGACTCATTTGGATTGGGATAGAAACTGCTAAACCTCAACCACTGAATTGTTTTAATAGATAATAGCGTAGATACATCTGTCTTGACTCATGCAACATGCATTAACAGTAGTGCCGAAGACAGTTGAGGGTGCAGTTGAACAGAGAGGGTGCAGACTGTTGTCGAACCTTGAGGCATATGGCAGGTCGCTGCATGCCTGCCAGCTAATTGAGTCCTAATGAATCATTGGTTTGGCATGCTACACGTCCCTCGTGATGGCTGGTGTCATTGATGCATTGAGGGTGGCCACTCCGATGGAAGTAAAGCAGGGGGGGGCAATGGTGGCCCTGGTTGAACAAGGGGGACGGGGAGACAACCCCGGCTTCAGGTTGAACACTTTGCTCCCTCTCCAGATGCTACAGCCCGCTGCACAGAGCTCACTTCCCAATGGAAGCAATTGTGCAATGGACTGGCAATTCATTGCTCTATTTGACTCCAATAACACAGTGCATAGTGTCAGACCCCTAATAAAGAGGGTCACTGCAATAACCAGTAGAGGTTCAAAAACTATTGAGTTCTGTGATGCTTCAAGCTGCTTTTGCATAATTGAAATATACTTCTACGTTGGTCTAGTTTCAATCAAACAAATATTACAAAGCAAGAAAAAAAACACTTGGATAATAAGCAGTTATTGACACAGTTGTTTGATTATTCAGATAATTTTAGTTTTGTTATTGCTATAGATGCTTCAGAATAACAGCAATAACGGTGATAAAGGTGAAGGACTTCCAACGGAATGGTTTTATATCATTTGTTTGAGTGGATACTGCAGAGAATAGTGCAAATTTGTGTTTAATCAGACCCAAACAGACATGGAGTTGCAATTTACAGTCTCATTATAAACAGAGGAAAACAAGCAGGGTAATATCCTGTATTCTGTAGGGGCAGTAAATAGCAACCTCTTTCCAATTGTGTTATAAAACAGTGTTTGTAATGTTTTTGTTTGATTTTTTTTTTTTTTTTAAGAAAGTGTTTATATAACCAAGGATAAATATGACGCTTTTTTAATTTTATTTTACATGCAGGTTTGTTTAATTTTACTCACATTATGAGAGTCAATAGGGATCCCATTTGTTATGAAGGTGAGTGCTTTAGTTTTAAGACATATTTGAGACCTATTTTTTCAAATTAGCCATCCATCCATCCATCCATCCATCCATCCATCCATCCATCCATCCATCCATCCATCCATCCATCTATCCATCCACCTAGATAAGCCAATTAACCTAACAGTCATGTTAGGAGAGAACCCATTGTCTGCACAGGGAGAACATGCATGTCTTCAAATTTGACCCTTTAAAAAAATGTTCTGAAAAGATTCATTCATGACATTATTTATCTGGCAGCTTTTGCAGAGCCCAATAGAAATAATGAAAAATACAAGATGTATTTGGTTCATAGCTACATACTATCTTAATGTTCTCAGAACTTCCTATTGGCTCTAAATTAAAGATATTTTACAGGTTGCTTATCATTCATGTCTTTCTGTGATTATCCCTAGTTTTTCATTTTTAAAACTGTAAACTGTCTGTAGTAGACTAATGTCATTTTGCAACAAGAAATTGTGTGGTATGGCTAACAACTAGCATGAGGAAGGACTACTCTTAGACAACTCTATCCAAACTCTAAAAAAAATTGTTTGACATATAACTATATCCATATGTTAAATTCCAATACTGTACATTTATTACTTTTCTCACAGCTAAATAATGTTTGTATACACTGGAACTGAGCAAATCATGGAGCTGTAACTAGCATTGCAACTTTAACGTAGTTACCAGGCAAGATTTGGCTCATGTTTCTCAAAGCAGTATGAACATTTTTAGTTTTTGTTGTTTTAATGAGCTAAAATTAGGTTAAACAGATTGTCCATCTGTCTATTGTTAATCTTGTAAAACTGTTAATGAAAAAACTGTACATCAGCTCACTTCTTGAATAAAATAAGTACGCTTTCCTGCAAACTTAAGGCTTTTAGGTGCACAGACCACTGAAATTGCCCCTATGTGTGTTACACCAAAGGATGGCAATGGCTGCAGGTATTTATAGACCTTGACTTCAATCAGAGCTGAACACAACACCTTAAGTGCAAAAGGTTCATTTTTCAATCATTTCCTTGCTTCAATCAGTGCAGGGCAGACCTCCGGTTCATTTAAGGAGATTTTGAGCATAATGCACAACACGTTTTGGATGAACAGCCTATGAGAACAAAAACATGAAAAAAAGGTTCTGCATGATACTTGGCAAATAACCATTTGGTTTAGTGTTTCATAATACAATATAATTTTTCAGTCACAACATTCCTTTTTTTTTGCTTTCTATAGTCAGGATCTTAATAATTTTTGTCAGGTTCAAAAATCTGGGCCACAAGAATTTATGCAACAGGTCAAGTATTCTTTTAATGAAATGTTGAATGGATGTTAAGTGAAACATACAATCTCATCCATTTCTACCTGCATTTAGTCTTTTTGCATGTTTGATTATTCCACAGTGACAACATTAACATATAAACAAAGATAATATTTATATGCTCTCATTCTTATACACTTTATTATTTGATATTCAGGCAACAGCTGTTTTTCTTACTGAAGAAAAACTGTTCACATTCCTTTGAATCATATACATGGAATGCTAATCCTGGGAAAACTTAGGGCTGTTCATGCAGATATTGTCTAGAGTAAAAAAAAATTACATATTGCTAGAAGACCAGATTACAGTTATTCTAAAGTGAAAAGACAATGTCATATTAGATTAAAAATATCATTCCAGAATATGCTCAGATACAGAAAAGAAAAAAAAAGATGACCACTTTTAGTAATTTGCAATAAAAGGGGAAAAAAGGCAATCCTAATTGGATAAGATATATTTCCCTTGAGTTGCATTTGCTGCCATGAGCTAAATTAAGTGTCTTAATTCCAGAGGGAGACCCAACAAAAAAGCACTTACTGGAGAAGTTAATGCTCTCTAGTGTTTTGTTGAGCTCCATCTTAAACCCTGCTTCTCACACTGGGCTGTGAAGAACTGTCTTGGGATGACAACTGAAAATTGAACGGTGTGCTGATTGGTGTGCATGTGTGTATCCATACATCTCGGAACTGAGCCAGCAAGGGCAGCTTAGGATCTATTGCAAAACACTCTATATAAGGCGATTATGGCGAGGGGGGGGTGGGTTCAGCCGACTGGCTCAAGCAGCTGTGAACTTTGGCACAAGAGTCACAATACCAACCTTTGCCCTATTCGCACTAATCAACAAGACCTTTTCAGCATGACTTCATTTTAGGAAATGCTACAATAAAGCTGTCATTTTTTAACCACATCCTGCTTTAAGGCAGCAAGTCTTTTTGTTTGTTTTTTTTTTTTTTACTATGCCTAACCCTTCCAATGTACTGTTCCTATACTGAGAGCCTGCTCTTACATGGCCAGTCAGGCATAAAACACAAGACATCATGAGAGACATATGGCTCAACGATAAACTTCGCATTTGAACTGCCAATGCTGGCTCATAAACTCCTTTATTCTGAGTGGGGGTTGGGATTTCCAGAAGATGTAAGAAACGAGAAAAAAACTGAAAAGAGAGATGCTAAACTGACTAGTCCATGAGTAGAAGGCAAGGCTTTTTGTGCCAGTGATTTCCGATGCTTAAATAAAACTGCATGAAGATGTTGCAGGCTCTTGGCCTGCTGTTGTATTTTTTTTTAATCAAACAATAAACAAATTAAAAGATTTTAACCTATTATGAAATCATAGATCCCTCACTTTCTATCTGATTTTTATTTAACTCAAAAAAGTGCATCAAACTATGTCCTTTTGTTTGAAGTTTAATTTTAAAAGCCAAAATGGTTGGTTTTGTTCAGAGCCCATCAAGAAAGAAAAATCTGATCTGGGTCTATAGCTAATTGATTGGTTTAAGATTAAAAACGGAGATTCCGTGAGATCCTAAAGGTCATGGAAATTTGTTAAAAAAAGATATATGGGACACGTTTGCTAATTCAAAGCATGAAAGAGAACCGTAGTTACAATTAACTGTAACTATATCTTGAATAGCTTTTACTATCTAGCCTATTAAGCTTTTCTGCTTGGTTTCTTGCCACTTATAAATTGGAAAAGCTGATTGCTACTTTATTTACTTAAAGAGACATTTTGTGAAATTTTAAAAACAAAAACTTTGGTTGATAAGCAGACAGAGACCTCAGTAGTTCAATGCAGATGCATCTATAAGCCTGTATCCAATTTTCCCTGATTGGACTTCAATTTGGAAGTTCCTGCGCAGTTCGGCCGCTGTGATGCCATGTTAAAGTGGTTCAACCTAGCAAACAATCGAACGGTTATATTCAAGATAGATTTTGTGGATACGCAGAGATGACCCCCATCCAACTCAAGTCAGACAGCAATGACAACTCCACATAAGAGGAAAAAAAGCACGAGCTATGAGAACAAGCAGAGGAGTGCTGCAGTTCTGTTTTTGACCAAAGGTGGCAGCATCCTTAGGAATCTCTCTTTCATGCCTCTCTAAGATTTGGCAGCACTCATAATGTTGATTAAGTTGGTTAATTGAGTCATCATTGGACCCCAGCTGTGTTAACTTGATAGCCAAAAGATGATCTATCAACAAGAGCAGGTGTAAACATTTTTGCCTGTTTCCTTTCATGATTCCGCAGAGAATTTACTAATCATCAAAACATACAAAAAACTAGGAGGAGGATATGCAAAAATAAATACAAGCACCAATCTCACTTATCAGATCTGTATGGATTGGGGATGCAATACATTTGAAGAACAGTTGCAAACCCA
Source organism: Cyprinodon diabolis (assembly GCA_030533445.1). Taxonomy (NCBI): domain Eukaryota; kingdom Metazoa; phylum Chordata; class Actinopteri; order Cyprinodontiformes; family Cyprinodontidae; genus Cyprinodon; species Cyprinodon diabolis. The sequence continues at coordinate 7,601,986 of CM060067.1, read as the reverse complement.
CCGGGGGGAGGGGTTTTGTTATTACTTTTATTCCCATTATCAGATCAAGTGAAAAAGGCATTATTCAATCTTATATTTTCCAATTCTGGGAAGACTTAAAAACTTGGTGTATAACCTTTCATTAAAGGCAAATAACACTTAAAAAGTAATCAATTTAACTACAACTTTATACCCATGCAGATGAAAGCTAATGTTAGCCATGACTTGTGCCAAGTGCTACAAGGACAGCTCGCAAGGCTCCTGCATATTAATGAGGCCAAAAGATTTTATTTTTTGCAAGCAATGACGATTTTACAAAGACTGTGGATCAATTTGGATCTGCTGATGTGTAAGTCTTCCTTGCTTACTGTAACTCTCATGAGTCAAGACATTGTGTATAGGGCACCAAAACTGTCCATAGCCATGAATCCAGCCTTATTCTCCAGGATGGTTATGACAGCCCTCATAAAGCGAAATGCAGAAGAATGTCTACAACAACATCATGTTTATTGAGTGAATCAGTCCTCGACCAAAGTGTATTAAAAAATTTTGCATATTGATTGATTGACTTTATTAGTCTCACTGTGGAGAAATGCATGTATATATATATATATATATATATATATATATATATATATATATAGACCATTCATTCATGCATTAAGCACTGTCTAAACAAGGGGGAGGGCAGCAAAGGTAATGGGCTGCCCCCGATGGTTGGGAAATGCCCGCTCTGGGCCCTCCTTGGTGGCTCCACTGCGTGAACCCAATGCGCTGCATGTCTCCACAAACTGAGCAGGGTGTAAAACCCCGGCGCTACGCCATACAAACTTTCTGGAAGCGCACCTGGAATTCTGGGGGAGACCTGTGCACCGGCTTACAGAAGCGCATTTCTGCATGTAATGCAGTCGGTCAGCGGAGGCGCTGCGCTCTGCGCTCACCTCCACAGGTCCCCAGCGCATCCGTCGTGCTACGCCGAGCGATTCCCAACCTGTTCTGCACTAAAATCAATGCATCTATCGAGCTTCTGCGTCATCGTTCATCCGTTCACCTCAGAACACATTCACACGCATTCCTTTGAAGATGACTCTCTGCTGTTGCAGCAGAACATCTCCTAATTTGAATATACACTATATTGCCAAAAGTATTTGCTCACCCATCCAAATTATTGGAATCAGGTGTTCCAATCACTTCCATGGCCACAGGTGTATAAATTCAAGCACCTAGGCATGCAGACTGTTTTTACAAACATTTGTGAAAGAATGGGTCGCTCTCAGGAGCTCAGTGAATTCCAGCGTGGAACTGTGATAGGATGCCACCTGTGCAACAAATCCAGTCGTGAAATTTCCTCGCTCCTAAATATTCCACAGTCAACTGTCAGCTGTATTATAAGAAAATGGAAGTGTTTGGGAACGACAGCAACTCAGCCACGAAGTGGTAGGCCACGTAAACTGACGGAGCGGGGTCAGCGGATGCTGAAGCGCATAGTGCGAAGAGGTCGCCAACTTTCTGCAGAGTCAATCACTACAGACCTCCAAACTTCATGTGGCCTTCAGATTAGCTCAAGAACAGTGCGCAGAGAGCTTCATGGAATGGGTTTCCATGGTCGAGCAGCTGCATCCAAGCCATACATAACCAAGTGCAATGCAAAGCGTCGGATGCGGTGGTGTAAAGCACGCCGCCACTGGACTCTAGAGCAGTGGAGACGCGTTCTCTGGAGTGACGAATCGCGCTTCTCCATCTGGCAATCTGATGGACGGGTCTGGGTTTGGCGGTTGCCAGGAGAACGGTACTTGTCTGACTGCATTGTGCCAAGTGTAAAGTTTGGTGGAGGGGGGATTATGGTGTGGGGTTGTTTTTCAGGAGCTGGGCTTGGCCCCTTAGTTCCAGTGAAAGGAACTCTGAATGCTTCAGCATACCAAGACATTTTGGACAATTCCATGCTCCCAACTTTGTGGGAACAGTTTGGAGCTGGCCCCTTCCTCTTCCAACATGACTGTGCACCAGTGCACAAAGCAAGGTCCATAAAGACATGGATGACAGAGTCTGGTGTGGATGAACTTGACTGGCCTGCACAGAGTCCTGACCTCAACCCGATAGAACACCTTTGGGATGAATTAGAGCGGAGACTGAGAGCCAGGCCTTCTCGTCCAACATCAGTGTGCGACCTCACAAATGCGCTTCTGGAAGAATGGTCAAAAATTCCCATAAACACACTCCTAAACCTTGTGGACAGCCTTCCCAGAAGAGTTGAAGCTGTTCTAGCTGCAAAGGGTGGACCGACGTCATATTGAACCCTATGGATTAGGAACGGGATGTCACTTAAGCTCATATGTGAGTCAAGGCAGGTGAGCAAATACTTTTGGCAATATAGTGTATGTGAAGTAGGGAGACTTAACCCCTTCTAATGGGTTAAAAAGGGGGAATCGTGTCGCCCGAAGCAGTGAAGCAACAGGGCCCTCCTGTTCAGCTCATGTTCAGTAAATCACACCAAAAAGGAGAAATGTCAGTTCGGTGTGTGCGCAGTCCAATGTGGGACAGCAGGTTGTTTGACAGGCGCTTCCCAGGACTGCATATTAACCAAAGCACAATCAGCGACCGGGATCCCACCTCTTATTTCAGAAGCATTCATCTCATTCCTCCTCTGCATGCGTCTCAGTGAGCCACAGCGGACCGGTCCGCATCCCCCCCCCATCCCCCCCCCCCCACCCCTCAATCAGCGGCCAGCAGCATCCAGCGCATAAATCCTGACGTGTCGCTCTTCTACCTCCACCGCAGCTCCACAGTTTTAAAAGACTTCCCGTGATGGAAAGAAAAAAAAGTCCCAAATAAGAAACCACTTACCTTTTCTCATCGGGCGCTCATTCTGAAGGGTCCCATTTATGCGTTTTAATCCACATCTGTTCTCCCCTTCATATGTGCGCTCTATCTTCTCCCCCCGCGGTGAAGGAGGGAGAGAGGGAGAAAGAGAGGGAGATAGCGCGTCTAAGAAAATCCATGTCTTAGTTCCGTTTTATAGGACACACAAGGTGAAATCACAATGACTTTCCTTTTTTTTGCGGGCTCAGAATTTCTTCCATCACTCTGAACCCCTCTATCTTGTCCTCTTTCCCCCCACAGTCTTCTTCTGCTTCTTCTTCTCTCCAGCTCTGAAGTTGCCTGGTTACCCCTGTTTCTCATTCAAGGAGGCAGAAGCGCAGCATACAGCGGCCAATCATAGCGGCAGCCCGAGAGATTAACTATTTCTTGGCTCCGCTTTTCCACTTTCAGGCTAAAAAAAAAAAAAAAAGAGAGAGTAGGCGGGGAAAACTGGGCCCCTGGTGACGGGAAAAAATTAAAATGCACAGAGAATAATATAAAGAGAGGGGGGGTTCGTTAGATGGGGGAAGGGGGCGTAGGGGATTAAAAATAAAGGAAAAATAAAGGATTCTGGAGAGGAGGAGGGACCAGTTGCCACTTATCAGCACAACAAAGAAGTAAGTGAATAATATTCCAGCTTCAGAGGCTGTTATGCAAACTTCAGAGAAGCTTGTCCTTCAGAGGACTGCTTGCTTTTTAAGCAGCAGAGATCCATCTCATTTCTGAACCCTCCCAAAAAGCAATCTATCAGGGTCATTGATCAGCCCTTCTTTAACCAGCCATCCATCAAGTAAGACCCCCCCACCACCACCACCACATCACCATCACATCCCCTCCTCTTTCCATCACCCCTGTCCAAGACCGTTCACCTCATCATATGCTGTATTGATTTCAATTCCACCCCTCCCTTAACCAGGGTGAAAGGTGCACAGGGGAGCACGCCAGGTTCAATCACTCCTACACTGTACAGATGGGGGGGCTTAATGAGCACCTACCTTGATGGTCTGCTCAATGAAGGGAGGGCTTCTACATCCAGGTCGAGCCCTTTGACACTACAGCGTAGAAATGTCTGAGCGTGTGAGACACAAGGACAATGCTGGCAGCAGAATGGTCTCTGCGGGGTGCCTTGCAGAGCTCCAGGTGCTTTATGGAGGAACAGTGGGGGGTCCTGACAGCGAGACAGCAAGCTTTTAGAGTAGACTAAAAACGGCTGGGGTGGGATGAGGGGGTTGACCTATGCCTTGAAAGCACACTCTCACACCCAGGAGCATTCCTGCACAGAAATCTCACGCAGCGATTTGTATATTTACTTTTATGACCTTAATGCAAACGATGATATCCCTGCATACAGATGTGCTCCAACCGCAAACCTCGCTGTGGTGTGCCGGGATTTGATGTCACAGAACAACACAAAATAGGTCACAGGTGAAGTAGAAAGAAAATGGAGCATCGTTTTAAATAAAAATCTAAAAATTGAGGCATGGTTCATAGGTTAACATCCCCCCCATGTCTGTAGAAGGGTCTGTGTAACTCCACTCCACCTGTCAGGAATGTCAACTTTTTACTGAGAAAATGTAAGCCAGGCGTACATTGTGCGATATTTTCAATCATTGCACGCAGCTGCAGCTCAAACTGTACGACGAAACCGCAGGGTTTAAAAGTTCACAGCTCACGACGTATGTTCTCGCACTGTGCGGCCCGTCACTCTGATGCGATCTTACAAGGGGCCAACTGAATTTCAAATATGTTTGATCTTCTCCTGACCTTACATTTCCTGATTGGAAGGTGGTCGTGAGAGGCTGATCGCCGCTCGTTACCTCCTGTACACTACGCAATGCACTATCAGGCTGAAAGTCGGTCCGATCGAAAAATTCTTGCACGACTACAAAGAGCAAAAAACTCATACAGTGTATGCCTGGCTTTAGAAAATAGAAATGTAGTCTGTGCATCAATACCACATTTAGGACCAACCAGATTTCAGCAAAATTATGCAATTTTAGCAAATTAAATGCATAAGCTTTGAAGAAATTATACAACATTTAAGTCGCCCCTGTCATTATTGAATGACAGGACGGAACTCTCGAAAATTTCACATGAACTTCAAACTACAAAACTAACACTAACACATCTTTTACCCAGGTGATCCCCATCCCCCAGGTCCTGGACCAGTACCGGTCAAACTGTCATTTGGTACCGGGGCACCCAAAGATAACAAATTACTTGCATTATTTCTGCCTGATTTATCTTCCGAGTCTAAATTGTGTATTATTTTGAAAAATGACAGGATTCACATTGTTACATCCGTCTATGACTCACTCCTGACATATGTTGTCCACAACACTGTAGGTCATGTGATACCTCCCGCTGTATACTCCCACTGACCAGAGAGTACTACAGCTAAAAACCACTTCATAAAAATGTTGTTTGACATTAAACTGGTCCGTGGCGCAAAAAAAGGTTGGGGGGCTACTGCTTTACCCATATCCCGTAAACCTAAATCATTATTACACATTACTGTGCACTCACTAAAGCTTCCAGCAACAACTTTGTTGCCTAAACTTTTTGTTACAGGTCACATGCATATATTGTAAAGCAAGGTCTCCATTTCAGGTGACAGAAAGTCTGCAATCTGTCATGCTCCCTGTGCACCAGTATATGATGTGAGAGGTACCACTATCATGTCATTATCTGGCATGCAGGGGGGCTTGACCAAATATCAATAATAGATGAGTTACGAAGGAGAATGTGTAGATATAACTTATCTTTAAAGAAAATTTGTTGGTCGTAGAATCTGAATAGTTTCAACCAAAACACTCAAAACACTCTTAAAAACAGGAGTTAAAAAATATATCCTGCTTAAAAAAAAATCCTGGACAGGTTCCTTTCTGAAAAGTTACAAGCCCATTCATCAGTAACCTTGTTAATAATGACCAACTGCTTTGACAGCTTTTATTTAGTTTTCTGTGCTCACAGCGGTACAGAGACTGCCATTGCACAAACACTGCAAGAACCACAATGCCGGTGTAATTGGATTCAGAGAGGAATAACTGGAGAAGTGTGTTGGCCTTGCTGCTGCGGCCCTTGACTGTTTGGGTCTTTCTTGGATCGCAGACAGACTCAAACTGATTTATGCTCAGTATAACTCAAGCCAATCTGTGAAGCACTCAGAGACCATTAGTGAACCAACAGCCAGTCTTGAACCCACCAGACTGTACAGGGATCAATCTTATTCCTTGCAGGGTATTTCCAGCAGTAACTGCGCAATAGGAGGGACAGAGAGTATAATTAACCCAGCAGTCATGCTTGTAGACTGTGGGGGAGGCTAGAGAAACCAAGAGAGAATCCAGCATAGTCAATACAGAAAGACCCTAAGCTCATATTTGAATCTGGTATCTTCTTGAATATTAAGAAATATTTATTAATATGAATAACTTTCCAAACACTATTTTAATTTCTAATAGTATAGAAACTGTTGCCTACTTTCCTGCTATGGCCATGTTTCTCATATCCTTGCTGTGGCATTGAGGTATCAAGATTGTCAATGACGTTCAAGGGCACTGGTTATGCAAATGATGCACCATCACAAAGCCTTGCTATCAGAAACATGATTGTGTTAACATGATGAGTGATTGAAAACATTTTTTTGTGAAGTCTTATTTCTATGTAAATTTTACTTAACTCATCCTTTCAATACAGCACCAACTCATGAGGAAGGTTAGCTAAGGGTTCTATATGGACATGAGTTCAGATCTAATTCAACTGAACAGAGCCCCCTTTAACTCCAGGTCAGATTATATCTCTAAATATTCAAATTTAGAAAGGTTTTACTATAATTCATCCTTATCAGATTCCTGAATCTCCTCTGCTGCCTTCTGTCAATTCCTTGGAGTAGCGATCCTATTTAAGGTGACCTATAAAATGGAACTTCTAACTAACTTTAAAGTTTAATCCAGCGACCTTAAAAAAGGTACCGTAATTTTCAGACTATTAGCCGCACCTGAATATAAGCCGCAGAAGCTAAATTGCATGATTTGTACATATACAAGCCGCACCGGACTATAAGCCGCAGGTTTTTTATGTTTAATGTCCGTCTTTCTCGCTGTTGTTCTGTCTCGTACCACTCGCGGTAGAAGTCTGCTTCCGGGGGACCTCCGCATTCCCCCACGCGTGGCTACCATACTTGTGTGTTGAAGCAAATGTGACATCAACATGGTGGATGGTAAAATCCACAGATTTAGGTATTACCCTAGTGGCCATTAGCTGTAAAAGTCCATAGATAAGCGTCATTGTTATATAAGCTGCAAGGTCCAAAAATGGGGAAAAAGTCGCGGCTTATAGTCCGAAAATTACGGTATTTATTTTCACCCACCTGTGGCTGTGATGTCATCTTTTTTGTTCAATTATACTCCATTTCTCATGACCACCGATGTTCAGTATGCAATTGAGTCTGTTTGCTGTTTTTCTTCACAACAGATGAGAGCAGATGAGACTGCTGGAGTTAGGCACCAGCCCACCGTGACAAAATAAGTGGGAGAAGATGGATGGTTGGATGGTTGGAAAACAGCAAAGTTACTCTCAAAACCTTCCTTGGATTAGGAGGGTTTTAAAGCTAATTTCTGCATTACATTTTTTCTTCAACTTCCATTTATTTGCTTGCAACAACAACCTAACAAAATTCATTTCATGTGTATGCATCGACCGGACGCTTAATCTAAGAATCAGACAGGTCTTTGTCATATTTGCGTAAGTTGCTAAAGATGTTACAGGATATTTTTCATTCCCCATGTGTTTTTAAAATCTGGAAAGCATTACAATACTGTCCATTTAATACTTTTATGGGAGATGCTGACAGAAATGTACCAAATATCCTGGAGAAAATGCATAAAGGTATGCAAATCAGACAAGATTTAGAATTCTCCTGGGATATTACCAACTTTATGATAGACAAACCAATCTAGGGTATTTCATATTTTGAGATCTACCTTCAAAACAATGATCTTACCAAATGTTGTGAAATTAATTTCCCTTAAAGAACCTGAACATGTAAAGAAGTTTTCTCTTCCCTTTTTAAAAATTTTGTTTTTCTGTTTGTTTCCTTGCTCAGCTGTGCAGGCGGCTTATTGCAGGGGTCACTCGGCAGATTACAAATAAAAAGGACAGTGTGGGGGTCCTCACCGCCCAATGGGGGCTTAGAGTGTGTGTGTGTGGACATTTGCGGATGTAAAACACACACACAGCACTCAACGGGCTGATTGACGTGTAGCTCTTGGCTTTAACACAGCCTAATCCTGCTGCTTTCACAGATGGACTCAGTCTTCCTCTTTTTGTCTGGGTGTCACAAGCAGTGGCAGGGGCGAGTATAGATACACACACACCCACACACTGTACAGCTCCATGTACTTTTGTTTACCAGGGATTGATGCTGCTGTATGGGTTCTAATCCCCCCCCACCCCACCCCCCGCCGTAGCCTTCCCTCTTTTTTGTGACCTCCGCTGTTTCCCGTAAACACAAACACACACATATTTACGCACAAATGCACACAGGCATCTACACGTTGGTCATTAGAAAAACAATGGAGGTCAGTGTCAGGCAGTGAAATCAGGCAGCTGGGCCCTGTGAAGCGTTTAATCCCAGTTTTCAATACCCAAAGACAAAAAGGAGGCTTGCAGATGAAATACCTCATGACTTACACATGAACACAGTCCTGTCGTGCCACCTTGCCCATTCAACTATCTGCAACCTTCTCAAAAATTCAGTTTGTTGCTGCTCTGTATCGGCGCCGTGACTAAATATGCCGTATTGTATGATTAACATGAATCAGAAGGTGAAGGATGAACCCCCCCCCCCACTAATCATATTCCACTTCTCCAAAAGCTTTGATTTCCATGTAGATGGAGCTGTGTTGATAACAGCAGGGAACTGCCCCCGGAGAAATGAGGCACTGCGATAAGATAAGGCAGGCAGATCCCCATGCAAACACACACACAAAAAAGACAAAAAAGGGGAGCCATCTCCCCACATGATGGTTAATCTCTATTCAATCCAGAGATTATGAAAGTCAAAAATTTCATCCTCAAAACCTAGAAAACGATTAGTCATTTCCCAGAGGGGAAACGCTTAACTGGTCTCCAACCTGAGAAGTCTTGGAACGGCAAATGATCATTAAACAGCACCTCGTTACAATGACGAAGGAACAGCTTAGTGATCGCAACATTTATCCCAAAGAGAATGGAGATGTTTTTAGCCTATGAGCCAATACTCTGGTTCTTGTTTTTTGTTTCACAGCAGGACGCATGGTCTCTAATTCTCCTTCCATCCAACAAGTATAAAACCACAGCAAGAGCATGGACTTGTGGAAAAAAAGGACTCCTTTATCTGTATAGTGCACAGTTCACACTGGCATCTATGCTAATGGACTGCTTTAATCAAGTCTAATCTTATAGTCCCAACAGAGCAAGAGTGATTAGCATTCAACAAGGCTTGCGTGGCAAAGACCAACATCGATACATGACATGTGACCTGTAAGCCCTGACTGCTCCAGCTGCTCCAGCTGCACAAAAGTGTATCTCAGTCTCAGTCTGTTCATTTCCTGAAGCAAGGGTAATCAGAAGGTAATCAGACAGACGTATTTTTAAAGGCGCTGTACAGGTGAAGCCAAATAACTTGTTTTAGAATGGTACCTGTTAAAACCATGCAGATACACTGGAAAAAATCAAAATCTAGAAAGGTTATTTTTTTCTTAAAATAAGTGCATTTTTTCTTAGATTGAGGAGGTAAAAGAGACATTTTGCCAATAGACCAAGACAATTTACACTTAAAATAAGAAAACACAATTGCATTGTCTTATTTTAAGTGCATATTATCTAATTATCTTATTTTAAGAGTAAAGCTACTCATTCCATTGTTAAACTATCTCATTTACCTACTCTAATTAAGGGTAAATACACTTAATTTAAGAAGTTTTTACTTATTTCTAGATAATTTTTCCAGTGTACCGCTGCTTTGCTTATGTCATTTAATGCCTCACACAACAAAGTAAACTGTACAATAAAAATCACTCATCCACTGTGTCAAAAGCCCTTATTTGTTTTACCTTTGGTGATTTTCGCCTGCAGGTTATGATCATTTTTATCTCGTAAACCCTAATATTCAATTGCAGTACTTGATGCAGAGTAGAAGAACAATTTTTTTAGCTGGTGGAGGGCAAGGTCAGGAGCTACTGCTCATTCCAATTCAACTCTTGCTGTAAAACAATGCCGTCAAATTAATTTCATTATTCTATTTGGCAAAAAGCTTTCTATCAAAGGAAACCCAGCCAAATGCTTCAAGTCACTGACTGTTTAGCAATCCCTCCCTCTGAACAAACATATGGAGGGAGTGGATGGCTTATTGCTTGTAGACTCCAGTCTGACTTCAAATCAGAATTAAAGAAATTATCAATGCTAATATTTTACCCAACCAAGAAAATAAGAAAGGATCCAGAAACGTTTGTGGTGCAAATGTTTAAAGGGACAGTGTGTAATATTTACCCCCGTGTAGTGGTGCACTAAATTAATTACAAACAGACTTGTGTCTTCCTGTCAAGCATGTGAGACATACTATTACAGAAGGGAGTTACATTCTACTCTTTCTGAATATAGGGGCCACATAAACCTTCTTCAACCTTGTCAAATCACATGGAACATTTCTATGAAAACAGGTCAACAGAAGCCAATGCTCATTAGCAAGTATGAGTATTGTTAAAAATAGCAGCCATTGATAACTGTAGCAGTGTAGGCTAACACACAAACTAGCTGTCTCTACTGGAAGAACAAACCCGGTGCTGAATCACGTTTGATATATCAGATAAAATGCATTATGTGGAAAACATGTTTGAAACAGGGGCGGAGCTAGATGGGGGGCCACTCATTGGCCACCCCTGTAGCCACCCCTACCAATTTTTCCTCTAATACAGATGGTGGCAACAGTAATGCTCTCAAGTAGAGTATTCAAACTATTTTATTAACCATTAATTAACATTTACTTGACAACAAAGACACTGTGGTTAATTATGCACATAAATATACTGAAATTAAAGATAAGTACAGAATTCATGCTCTTTTAAGAACTACATTTTGTGATATATGGGGTAAAGAGAAAATGATGTGTCTCTGCAATTCATCTAGGAGTCTTCAGTAAAATCATAGATAAATTCAATAATCATTTTATGTAGATATTAGTACTTGTAAATATATTTTTTTGCAGAATGATTGATAAAATTAAGTAATGACAATGGTAAAGATGTTAGCCCCAGAACTTAAACCTTAAAGAATTGTATCCACTATTTATGCATCAATTTGTTAGCAAAAGCTTTAGGAAAATATGTTTGTCTTCGTTTAGAAAATACGGATGTTTTGCTCATTAATTTTCCTGTTGGAACAGTGTAGCTTGACCCTGAGGTTCTGGTGCATATCCACTTTTGGCCACCCCTGAGTGTACATTGGTTATTGCCTGGCCACCCTTATAAAAATTTTCTGGCTACGCCTCTGCTCCGTACTTTTCTGTTGCTCCAATAAAACAGAAAACAGGCAGAATGAACTACAGTTGCTTTTGCCTGTTATAAAGTCCTCTGTTAGGAGACATAAGGCTGACATTCTGTCCCCTTTTGGCCACTCTGATCAAACATCTCGATGCAACATGGTATCTCCCATATATATATCAAATATCTTTTAACAAGCAATAGTAACGTTGGATATGGGAGTTTGCCTGAAATCGAAGAGTGGACGGTTCAAACCCCAGCTCAGTCTTTCAGTGTCGTTGTGTCCTTGGGCAAGACACTTATCCCGCAGTATCTACTGATGATGGTCAGAGAGCCTGGTGGCGCCAGTGCTTCTGTCAGTGAGCCCCAGGGCAGCTGTGGCTACATGTAGTTTGCCACCATCAGTATATGAGTGAATGGGTAAATGCATGAATGTAGTGCTGAATTGAAAAAGTGCTACATAAGTACAGAGCATTTACAATTTTCTAAGCTATGAGACATCTTTCATTCTTTAGGTAAAGTTATTAGACTCTCCAAGAACATGTATTTATTGAAGCTATACTTAATTTTGCTAATAAAAAGCTATATTCTTTACACGCTGTCCCTTTAATGTTGCTTTTAACAGTACTCCTCATCCTGGATAACCCGTTTATTCTTTTGTTCTTCTGAGTTTTTTTACTGAATTTTAGCATAGAGAGTATAAAACATCCTTTTTTCCAATGTGCAAAAGTCAAATGCAGAAGCCAGAAACTTGCTTTCATAGACTTTGATGAATAAGATGAAAGTGACTCATATTAAAAGTATATAATTGACTTGGTATTTTCACAGAGGAGCTAGCGGTTCTTGGATGCAATTAAAGCAAAGGGATCATCCGTGGCAGTAATTTCCATAAAAATATGAACACAAACTAAAGCTAAATTGTTGTAGGTGCTTTAAAGTGGCAGCTGCTCCATCACATGCCCGACGTGTAAGGTTTTTACAACAAGACTGAATGTGTTAAGGGTTTGCCACTTATTCATCAAATGATACTGTGTTGACACTCACCAGTGATTTGAAGTATGTGTCAGCATTGTGTCACACCATCAGGCTTGTTCAAGCTCGCCCATCTCATCTGAACACCGCAGCGGCAGCTTTAATCAAATGTAGTCCCATGTGAGCAAAGTCGCAGAAATATTAAGGAATATTAGTCAGTGTATTAGAACATCATTAGTCAATGTTATTTATTTATTTTTTCTTTATATTTTATAAATGTCTGAGAATTTTCAAACCAATCTCAGAGTTTTAAAATCTACCAGTTTACACTGATAAATTACACACATCTTTTCAAAGCACAAATCCATTCTCAAAAGCAAACTGTAAAGCAGTGTGCCTGAAGGATAAACATAAACACTGCTTAGGACTCAAGGTGGGAGGGTTTATTAGCAGCTGATAATGAATGATAAGAACAGGAAACACACCAGATGGGCAACGGAAGGGGCCAGTTTGCATTTTAGGAAGGGCAAAGGGGGTTTTACCCATCTGCTGAGCTTTCTTTCTTAATTAAAATCTTTAATGCAAAGTGGGTACATCATGTCTGCACACTGCTGTGATACAGAAGAAGGAGCAGAGGTTATTTAGCAGCAGGTTGTCCTTTTGTAATAGAAATCTTTAGAATAACGTAAAATCTGTTATCTTTCACTTGTTACACACATCCTTCATTTAATTCTGTCACTAATCCATCTATCAACTATTTATCCTTGCAGGGCCATGAGGGTGGCAGGATGGGTGATGTCCCCCCGCTGAATTGGATACGGGTTAACAGGTAGAGGTAAAACCTAGCTATGGTTTCAGTGCCGGGGAAATCTGGAAAAAGCCTTGAAAATACTTGAGGAAACAATTTAAACATCCATGTAGAAAGACCTCAGCAGGATTTGAAGCAAGGCCCATCTTGCTGCAATAAAAGAGAGCTCACAGCTGCACCAGTTATATAAAGGCTTGTTTTGTTGAAAATGAGTAGACTAAGACTTAGACAGATTTATTTTGTATACACGACTGTATACAAAAATAAATTTCGTTAAAAACAGCTCTAGACAATTTCATTTTTTTAAAGTGCAGCCTTGAAAACAGTAATAAACACATGAAAAGTAGTAATATAAACATATTACTGTATATTTACAGTTCTAACATTAAAAAAAAAATGTAATAAATAAAATAACCCATTTTACACAACATACGGCAGTCTAATGGCAGTAGGGAAGAAACTGTTATTGAAACTGCTGCCCTGCATCGGATGCTTCGAAGCCTCTTCCCAGAGGGCAGCAGGTGGAGCAGTACATGGTCGGGTTGTATGGGGTCATCTATGATGTTACAGGTTCAGGACTTGAAATGTCTTTAATGGAGGGAAGTACGAAATGATAACAAGTATGGTTCTGACCTGGCAACAGTTTAGGCTTTACTACCACAGAAAATGCGCAAGGAACCCCAAATTCCCACAAACTAAACAAATGTTGATATTAGAAAATGCAGCTTCTTAAGTTACTGGATTTCATGATTGGTGTTAGGACAAAAACAATCCTGAGAGGGAAAATCCTTGTTAGAATTTAAATTAATTTCAAAATAACAGTAAGAAAAAGGCTTTTAATACGAATATCAGTGAATACATGGTGATAAATGGGTAATTCTCTTTAAAGTAAAGTTAAACATATGTACAATGAAAGGGGAGGTCATCTATGCTCAGTTACCTGCTCTCATACAATCAGCTCTTTTAAAAAGTATTTCTCTCGAAACCGATTTCTTCTACATTTGCTGATTGCAAAGTGTCATTGACTCTGCAGCAATCCATCACACTGAGCATGCATGTCGAGGCAGTGGCAGGGGGAAAGAAGCTGTGTCAACTAACTTGCTAATATGTAAAAAAAGGAAATTGCACCACTTGAAAGCCGAGTTAAACTTTAAAAGCCACATCCAGGGTGAATTACTGCAAAATCTAAGCAATCAATGAATAGAATAAATGAATAATCAATAAATAGAACCAGTGTTTATGATTCAACAATATGACACAGACTTAGAAAACTGGCATCCATGCATGAATTTTAAGACACAAACCACTGTTAATTAAAAATAAACCAAAGGCCTGTCTCTTTGTAGACTTAAGAGACAAAACCAGACCTTTAAGAATGTGTGTATCCCCTATCTTGATGACTATGCAGCAAAAAAAAAAAAAGAAGAAGAAAGATTCAAGCCAAACCACTTAATCAACCTTTGATTATATAAAAAAGTAGATTTTGCAGATAAGTAAAAGTCGAAAGCTGTGGCATAACCTTAATTCACTTAAATTCAGTTCACTTCAAAGCATCGATACAGTGCCCGTTAACAACACGTCATCTCAAGGTATTTTACAGAAACAGTTAAGTCAAGGTAATTAAGTTATACAGTAAAATGGGTTAAAGGTTCTCTATTTAAGAAAGTCATTGATTTTGCAGGATTAATTTCTCCTTGATTAGATAGTGGCAAAGATTGACATTTGTTTTTATTGTGCCGTTGATGCTACTGCAATCCCTCACCCCGAGCATGTAAGCAGTGACAGTAGAGAGGAAAAATCTCTTTCTAACAGTAAAAAAACCCACAGCAGAACCAGCCTGAGTGTGAGCAGACTTCTGCTGAGGTTGACTCGGGGTTCAAAGAGACAGAAGCAGAGATACAAAAATGGTGTCGCAGCAGAACTAGAGCAGAGGAAGCTACTATTACAAGAAGAAGCACATAGAACACAAAGTTATGGGTTGAAATAATAAATATTGCAGAATCAGAGAATAATGGCAGAATGAAAGAGAAAGAGAAAAAGTGGTCCCCATATCCCCCAGCAACCTTAGCCTTGAGCAGCATAGGTATTAAAGCGGTTCAAAAATAAACTTAAATAAGATGGTCATACTCAAAACCTTCCAATATGGCTTAATAGAAAATGTCTTAAATCCCATAAAACAGATGTGAAGGAGTTGCCAGTTATACAAAAAAAATTTATGCCATTTTTGACTGTCAATATTTGCCCAAGTTAATGGTTTTAGGGTGTATTTATTTTTCCACATGGGGGCAGATGCTTTTTTTTATAATCATTTTAAGACTGCATTCTGTATTTATCCTGAGGGTTTCATGAAAACACAAACATTTCTGTAAGAAGGCAAATATGTCTTTACATCACTTAGTACTTAAGAACTCATTTATACAGTTCGTTGTTTGCTAAAAGACCTTTTCTTCAGAGCAAGATGGGTATTTAAGAATAGAAAAAAAAAAAAAATCCCACATTTACACACACACACACACACACACACACACCCAAGGGAGCACACACATCTTTCACCCCTGCATCTTCACGATCAACTTGTCAAATGGTCCCGATGACAGAAACTGTGCGACAGGGTGTCATTTACGGTGTCAGGAAAAGGCACAAAAGGATGGTAATTGAGGGGTAAGCAGAGGAAACAAAGTTTGCAGGTGTCAGCGTAACTTTGTCTGCCTTCTCAAGATTGTGATGAATTTATTCATGGGTGGATGAGACTGCCAAGTCAAGGACATACTCTATATAATTACCACATAAATTTAGGAAGTGATTAACTCCAAATTCTATTATTTAATTAAAATATGCAAATACAAAGTCATTTTCTCACTGTGGGGCACAATTAGGAGACTAACAAAGTTTGAATGAACCTCCACTGATTGTTGGATGCCTTAAGTATGGCCCAAAAATATAAGTAAACACACTACATTTGTCTTTTTTGCACATTTGTGCCACAATGCACCAGGGATTTTCTGAGAACATGTAGGGTCTAACAGTGGTGACTCAAGCAAGCTGACTCATTCAAAGCAAAAGAAGAGCAATCACCAATATAATTGGATTTCATTTTAACCATGTGGGAGAAAAAAAAAAGCCTCATCACCTCCCAGGGAAAATAGAGCCAAAATACAATCATTGTATTTACTGC